>JACVWM010000247.1:0-707982 GCA_020567845.1 Rhododendron henanense subsp. lingbaoense | reverse complement strand
TGATTTCAGTTACTACAATGGTGTCTCAAACTTCCACCCCTTGATGTGATTGGAATTGCATTAGACGCAGATCCTCTCCAATGCTGTTGGCTTCTTTTGGACCCTTCTCGAATCCACTTTGATGATTAAAACCATTATTTCCTGAACTCATCAAGACCTGGTGATTTACGTGCGTATTCTGCATTTACAGGTACATGAATTTGTCAAGTTGGACGAGGTATACTACGCGGGTAGCCATGGGATGGATATAAGAGGTCCACCGCAGCAGGTCAAGACTTATGACAGCAAGTACCAAACCAAAGCCCTCGATAAAAAGGTAAGTTAAGATCACCCTAAAATGACTAATCCGATCCCAAATGCAAATTTCGTATACAAATAATGAAGAAACTGGAAATTCATTGGTGTCGAATATCTTAATCTTGTAGGGGAATGAGTTCATAATCTTTCAACCCGCGCTGGAGTTTTTGCCTGCAATCAAAGAGGTATAATATGTATGAATTTGTTTTATGGTACTTCGTATGGAACAATTCTTTTCCTTGTGGGATCATTTTCCAATGGGAGGTAATGAGGAAAATTATACAAGGGATTGCTACTTATGCCTAGATCGCGATAAAAGCGAAATTGTATGTCTATACTTCGTTACCTTCTCGGAAGAATTACTAGCTTCCCATTGAAATTCTTTTTCCCTTTTTTTTTTCATGATTTTCACGAATCAAAAGTCCTGTTTGTTTCTTTATATTATAGATGCTAAAAGAGTTGGAGAAGAAAGCCAGGGGAATACAGGGTGCGGTGATAGAAGACAATAGGTTCTGCGTCTCTGTACATTACCGCCACGTCCAGGAATCGGTAACTCACCAACATATTACTCTGAGGATTTGATTTTCCTCATTTTTTTTTTCCATTTTTTCAGTTTTCGAAACAAGCTACGAACTTGTTCATGTGTGTGTGCAGGATTACGGATTGTTACACGAAAAAGTGCAGTCTGTGCTTGGGAAGTATCCGCATTTTCACCTGACGAGAGGCAAAAAGGTGATGGAAATCCGGCCGTCAATTAAGTGGAACAAAGGTCACGCTCTTGAGTACTTACTCGACACTCTGGGTTTTACGGGCACGGATAATGTCCTCCCAGTTTATATCGGTGATGATCGGACCGATGAAGATGCTTTCAAGGTATCCCAAATAGGCTTTTGCTTTCTAGTAAGGTTTTCCAGGTTTTTTTCAAAGAGCTGAAAAGTAAGAATAGAGTGACGGGTTACGTTGCTCTAACTATGGAGTGCAATTTTGTTCGTCCATCAAAGGAAATAGGTGGACATTACGGCACCTTGTGCAAGTCCATATCGGAACAGAGACATCCGTTTCCCAGACCCTAGAAATTTCCATTTTAAATATGCTAGAGCCTAGACCCATATCGATTTGTCAACTATTGACATTGGTGTATTTTGATGGCGAACCCATTGCAGGTTTTGAAAAGCAAAGGCTTAGGGTACCCGATCATCGTATCGTCCACACCACGGGACACCATGGCCGCATACTCGCTACGCGATCCCTCCGAAGTATTGTTGTTCTTGACACGATTGGCGAGATGGCGGGAGAATTCTTCTTTCTAGGAGTACTAACTGATTAGTAGTGGTTACATTTGAATGTACAAGAGTTTTGGTACACAACCATATATATGCCGAGAGCAATAGGATTGATTTAGACGTAGGTCGATGAACCAAGAACTAGTATTTGATTACGAGCTTTTCAGTTTTACATTCGAATCTGGTGTTTTTTTGAATCGCCATGTACGCTTCTCCGAAGCAAATCGACTGTTCTGATATTGAAAAATACTTACTTATGTCAACATCTCACTACTGATGATCCCCTCTCTCTCAAACATCTGAAGGTTTCTCTCCAAAGACAAAAACTTCTACAACGATAATATCGTACATTTCAGTACAAAGTTGTTACCTTTTTTGTGCTAAAAACGATAGCGCGAAAGAGGAAGAAGAAACATAACGTGGCAAAGCAAAGCACTTGGTAGATGAACCAGAGTAGAAATCCCAACTTTTTTCATGGGATACAGTCGTAATCCCATTGGGGGATCCGGATTTCAGAAACCCCCCACGCGAAAAAGATGATGGATCGATCCTGTTTCTTCTTCTTCTCCTCTGAGATCAATCCCAGTCCTACGCCAAGTTAAAACTGCTATCCCGCGATCATCCATCGTCACCAATACATTGTTGACATACGGCTTTTCTTTTACCAGACATACAAGGCGTATGCTGTTATATAGCCGTACGTTATTTGTCCACAGACAGTGAAGATGCAAACAAGTACACCAGCACAAGATCAAGATTCCTCCCATCTACGCTTCTTTTTACGAATCCAGGAGGGGGACAAGGGGCCACGTTTTTAAACTTATAATTCCATTCTGCTGTCAATCTGTACACCAAAAATCCCACTTTTACGATAATACAACAGGATAACCGCGATTCCAATCAAGTTCAGGACAAATATATTAGAGAAATGAGGACGAAATGACCTGCTAAGAAACATGACTTTTTCACTAGACAAAACTCCACGCTCGGGCAGTGCAAATGCTCATGGCTCTAGACCAGCAATGACTGAGGCTTAGAAAAGTTGGCTGCACCTGGCCAGCTATCCAACAGACCGCCTTGGATCGCCACCTTCGATAAGCAACAAAAACAAATGAAAATCTATGAAATTAAGTTAGTGGCGGAGATAGGCAAAAGACCGGTGGGGGCACGGGACCCTACTGGCTTTTTGTTTTTTACTTATTTATTTATTTATATAATTGTGATATTTTAGTAACTTTAGTATACCAACTTTTAAACAGGAAAAAATTATCAAGTGCCCTTGGGGTTCTGCCACCATTCTCCACCACATGTACGTTCATGTGGAATCAAGACTAATGTATGAGAAACCATCTAAATATGTGAACTTTGTGGGGCACTTTGTGGTGGTTACAAGCAAGCTTTCATTCACTTAACTTTTGCCTTTAGGCCCGTTTGATAACTTGATTCGGCTATGGGACTGGACTAATAGTCCCTTCGGACTATTAATTCCTTGTTTGGTAACACAAATGGCTCCGGATTGTGAATCTCATGGGATGAGGAAGCCGGATTTTAGGGGTATTAGCAATACCCCTTGGGACTTGGTATTCATAGTCCAATTCCAATCCCTTCTCATTACCAATCTCTTCTCATTACCAATTTCTTCTATCAATCCAATCCAATCACATCGTCTAATCTCATCCCAAACAAACATACTCATTATCAATCCATTCTCATTAATAATCCCTTCTCATTACCAATCTCAATCCTAATCTCATATCTTTACGAATCTCATCAATCTATCACTGTTATCAAACGGGGCCTCAAGATACAACATGTTTACGGAATTACAATTATTATATGAAAAAAAATACAAGTCAACCCAACCCCTTTTTTTCCGGCTTCTTTATTTCTCTTTCTTGTCTTAAATCAACAATAATTCCTCTACTTTATGTTGAAGATTATTCCTTTAGAACTAAATATCACAGTGTGTTAGCACTGTCGGCTCATAACTTTTGGAGGCTGGAAGCGAACTGATCCTTAAATGAGGTCTTCCTATATTTTTCATACAAAAGTTGGTCTACAAAGAATTTCATAAAAAAAACATCATTTCAAAAAGATTTACCATTACAAAATGTAAGCATATAATTATTCCAAAAAAATACAATCATTACAATATCTCAAAATCCATCATTTAAAAATTTCTTGTTGCACTTTTTGCTGCAAACATACTAATTAAGTTGGGGGGCTCAAGGTTTGCCTTAATGCTGTCCACGGTTGTCGTCGTCCCTTCCTTCGAGTTGTCAACGTTGAACAGCTATTGGTAATGCGGTAATGGGAGTGATCAGCTATGGCCTGTGGGTCACCCATTTTCTAATTCTACCGTTTCTATCGAATTGGGCCTATTTTGTGGCCTCTAAATTTCAATTGAGCCTATTTTGTGTAAAAATTAGTATAAATTTATTTAGGCCATATATATATACATACATACGTACATATATATATATATATATATATATATATAAGGGTCCTAAAATTTTGGAAACCCTCATTGTTAGCTATTTTTTGGGGCGCAAAGCACATGCTTCCTGTGCTTCCCCTATCAACCGGCCTTGTGTGACAGATCTTTTTTTTTAAAAAAATGGATGGCACGTGTTGGATTGTGCCCCACTAGTATAATTTTCTAGTTACGCCTGGGCACCCACCTACCATGTCCGAGGGCCACAAAATAATCACTCCGAAAAGTGTGTTTGCACCACACAAAAAAAAGAAAAAGAAAAGTGTGGACGCATTTACGGAATTGCCCAAAAATGCATGGACTTGGTTAACTTGGAGGGCAAAGAGAAGGATTATTTTGGTCTTTCCATACCTGTGATTAAAGTACGCTATCTAGAAACAAAAGGCGAGGACGAGCAAGATAAAGGAAAGCTACGGCGTGCATCCGTTCTCCGAAAGTCGAATATATAGTAGAAAGGTTCACAACGACAAATCACTCTGAAGCGGACCGTTGAAAATACTTTTGGACGGCTGTCATGGCTCATTACAAATACACATCTTTTAGTGACTTTGCTCATACTACAGGCAGGGGCCACGCGGGGGCACGTGCCCCCACTTGAACGCGTGCCCTCACTCGAAATTAAAATACGGAGTTTTTTATTATTATATATTTTGTATAAATTAACATAATTATGAAATTTTGCTAATATATAAACATACACACTTGCATATATCTCAAAAATATACATATAGAATTAGTTTTATACCTGAATTTCATCATATAGTGCATTTATATTTGTTGCTTTACGAGCTGTTTGTCTATTTGGAGCTATTCTTTCTTGATTCTCTTTATTTTTAGCCGTCTGAGAGAAATATTTTAAAATAAAGTCATTGACAAACCTAGCTCAATCTTTCTAAAATTTGTCAATGTTCATTTAAAATATATTTTAAAATTTTTGTATGATATTTTGTGCTCATTTTTACCTAATTTAACTTAAAGTACGCATTATAAACTTTTGTAGTTAGTAATGCATGCCTTAATTTTGTACGATCTTATTGTGGTTAACTAAAAAAAATAAACTTTCGTCATTATGATTAACAAGTGCCCCCACTATGCTATATTCCTGAATCCGTCCCTGACTACAGGGTCCCCGGATCCCTCCGAAGCATGGCACACAAGCCACCCAAGGCTGGAGGAGTGGCGTGATTCTTCCTATGGACATAATAGCTAGAGGAGCTAGTTTTTGTTTGTTTGTCATACGATATACATCAGCAGGGTTAGCGGGGTATTAGTATATTAGTCAACAGGATGTTCAGAAGCTATCCATAGCTCAAAACACCAACCCTGTTCCCTATAGAACTCGAACTCAGGTCACCACTGGGGAGAGAAATGAGACAACCGATTTGACAAACTTGATTTCTCTAGAGGAGCTAGTTAGAGGGAGGGAATTACTGTGAGGTTCGGATAAAACAAAACAAAAAATAAAAATAAAAAATTAGAGGGAACTGTTCTTCATGATTTGAGAGGATGCACAAACCAATGGTTGCGAAGTGAGAAAAAGTTGGAAATTCCCACTTGACAAATTAATTGGGGGCGCCGTTGGATAAATACCATAGGGAAGTCATATCCACTTCTCTATTATATGTGTCGGCAAGAACAAAGCCTACTACTTTAGTAAGTATCTCTCTATCTGTGATTGCATTGGAACTTTGTGAGGCCAGAAAGAAGCAGGTAGTGGCTCCTACTTATGTAATGGTTCCATATTGGAGTATTCAATTACGCTTTGGAGTTCGAAGGAGTCGTCTCAGATTTGAACCGACGGTTGTTATGATATGTTCCTCTGTTTTAGTTGGTTATCAGTTGCCGTTGTATGGCTTGTTCTATAATTGAATTATCTGTAGATGACGTATGACAGATATTAATGAACTGGTTGATCTTCTGATCGACAAAAAAGAAAGAAAGAAGACAGTGGCCGAAAAAGAAAAATTAAGATAGTGGCCTTTTGTTTTTGGGCCATCAGAATTTCTCTAGTTAAAAATAATGTAGGTTTTGGTCGTGGGTGTATATATAAAGATAGGCTTTTGCTTTATTTTTGTGCCTTTATATTGTTTTTGCGACTTGGTTTACTCCCAACTGTGTGGTCCAGCGTGACTGGGTAGGGAGAGTTTTGGTATCCCTTTTCGATCCTGTTTTGTATCTTGTTTGGGATTTCCAACTAGTGGTGGTTTTTAGTCTGATAGTGACATGGTTTTACCCTTTAGGATATAGTATCTTCTTGTTGAGACTGTAGGGCTGTAAACGAGCCGAACTTTGTTGAGCTCGAGCTTGGCTCGTTTATTAAACGAGTCAAAAAATTTAGTTCGAACTCGGCTCGAGCCTTAATGAGCCAAGCTGAGTCATTTACTAAACGAGCCTCTTAATCGAGCCGAGCCAAGCTTTTGTGGAAAGAGCCGAGCCGAGCTAAGCTCGCGAGCTATTCACAACATGTACATTCAATCGACTCAATGGCGGACCGATCGAGGATTTACACAGAGTTGGGGCACATAATAGTAAGAAAAAAAATTCAAAATCAAGCATGAACATGTAATACTAAACATATATGGCCATCATTGACTAAAAACAAGTAAATAATTAAAAAAATTCCAAATTCAAAAGATGTCTATTTAACAAACAAAGAGTAAAAAATAAAAATAAAAATCCGAAAGAGTAAAAAAATCCTGTTTTATTTAGTCAAACTTTAACAAATTATCAATGTTGATTTTTTCGAAGGTAAATTTAACAATACTATAGATACAAAATATTTTTTCGGTATCATTTCTAGCCTGATAATAGAACATTTTAATTTCTAATTGAAAGTCCAATCAAAAGCCCTTATGGGTGTGTGTGTGTGTGTGTGTGAGAGAGAGAGAGAGAGAGAGAGAGAGAGAGAGAATTAATCATCAATCTGAGAGAGAGAGAGAGAATTAATCATCAATCTGAGAGAGAGAGAGAGAGAGAGAGAATTAATCATCAATCTGAGAGAGAGAGAGAGAGAGAGAATTAATCATCAATCTGAGGTTCAATCAAAAGCCTTTGTGCAAGGTGAGTCACTCACCGTGAGTGTATGGAGAGAGAGAGAGAGAGAGAGAGAGAGAGAGAGAGAGGGGGGCCTAGCAGTAAGGTTGCGGAAGTGTACTTAACGTTTTTGTATCTATAGAGTATACGTTTTCGAGATTAAGGTTTTTCAACTAGGTTATTGTGATATTAGTTTCATGTTAGCAAGTTCACTGACGAGCTTGGAAAATATTGCTACTGCCTATCGGGTGTGTAAGCAAAAAAACACCAGTTCAAATTTTCGCAACCGGTCCTTCATTTCTTCTAAACGTCAAAATGAAGATTTTGTCCGCTCCAAACCGTACTTATTTAACGAATGACAACAAAAAAAAAAAAAACTTTATTTTCTTTCTTCAAAATGAAGCATCAACTTTGATTCTGCATTTATAGAAAATCATCTCTCAAATCATGAAAGTGTTTCTTCAAATTCATCCTCTAGTTCAAATTAAGTACACTTAGCTTGATTTTTATAGTAGCAGTACAACTAGAAATGCATGTGTTAATAACTATCTTCGAAATGAGAACAATGTTGTATAATACTTTTTAAAAGTAAAAAAATTAACTTTTGGAGGAAAATTAAGTTCAATTTGGAAGAGAAAGGAATGAATTTTTTAAATGTAGAGATGATGAAAATGAAAATTTTTGGTTGGAGTGTGTATGAATAGTAAAATTCTCTATATACAATTTTTTTGTAGTAAAAAATATTATTTTAATTCTTCAAAACAAAGAATTGGATTAGAGATTTGTTGGTTTCTTACCAACTTTTGGGTGTATTCTTTTCTTTTTTTTAAATAATGTGAGGTGAGATGTAGTGATAAGTTGAGCTTGTCATCTTTGTATGACGCTCCCTGGTGTATTACTACAAGTTTTTCTTTTGTATCATTGTATCTTTTGATTAATGATATCAAAATCTCTTTTTTGCCGATTTAAAAAAAAAAAAAAAGAATACCTGGAGCCGTCAACTACCACATTACCAATTTCTTTTCTTTTTTTTTGCTCGGCAAACGAAACATTTATATCAACTCGAAAGGGTACATAAGGGAATTTCTTTTCATTTTTAGGTAACCACATTACCAATTTCCCAACCCCTTAAAAGGCTAAAAGCCCCTCTCTCTCCCTCACTCTATAAAAACGCCCCCCCTTCTTCCCATTAAATCGACCATCAGCCCCTCTCTCTCTCTCTCTCTCTCTCTCTCTCTCTCCCTCTCCCTCTCCCTCTCTTCTCTCTCTCTCTCTCAAATTATAGTTCTTTAGCTATCTCAGTTATTCTCCTTCCATCTCAAGTACTTGCAAGCAATCACAAGCCGGGTGCAAATTGGACGAGAAAAGTAAGTCATTCTGTCATCCTCTCGTGCAAGCAATCTCACATATATAGATATATATGTATATATATATTTATGATAAGTATTTCTGTTATTACATCCAGAATTTGCTCTTTTCGCATTGTGGTTAATTAATTTACACCTACTTACATTAATTTTTTTTAAATACTCTCTCATTCCGCATTCCTATAGGCCTCATTTTACTTTGATTTCTTTCCCTTGAATCAGACTAATTAATAGTGAATATATAGAAATAATAATAATAATACTACTCCGTAATACTTACTTGCATTTGACATTCATCCTATTTTAGTTATTTATTTTGTTCGTCCTATCATTATTTTTTGTTTTCGTCAGACGATAAGATTATTACGTATGTTAGTAGAGTCAGATTACTACAACATGAAATCTCCTATTATTGTTCTCCGCTATTGTGTTAATCGACGTATGTGCATGGTTTGGTGTTCGTTTTCTTCTTTTCCGAAACCTGGACTACACGGGTCTAATCCAACGCCGCTAATCTTAGGTGCGTGTTGAAATCCTTTCTATAATCCTACGAGCGGAGCGGTACGCTGGTTTTTCCCGATTTATGTCGACTGCGGAACACGTACCGGTGTAATCGCGCACGAGGTGGTTTTTCCGATTCCAATAATCCGATAGCTTACCAACCCCACTATGGGAACATTGTTGTGTGGCCCACCTCAAGTCCTATGTAGTACAATTTTGAATAGAAAATTAAATAAATAGATTAAACTTTTAACAAATATCCGATTGATTTTATTTTATTTTTTTTTACAGAAAATGTACAAAAAAAAATATTCTCCGCATCAACTTTTTTTAACCTCAAGGAGTTGGCAAAGTGGGCATGAGAAAGCAATAAGTGTTTAACCATAAGGTTGTATGTTCGAATTCCACGTAGGCCAACCATCTCAAAGCTTGGGGCCACTGGGAAAGCTGGCCCATACATATTGTTAAAAAAAAAGCATTTACTTTTTTTTCCCTCAAAAAATCTCCAAAACATAAACAGCCCCGATCATTTTACAGTACCCGTGGTGGACTCACACAGCAACATCTGTTCATTTTCTACACACAATTTCTTTCAAAAAATTGAGTAAAAAACTGATCAAGCGGCCTTACTAATATTTGACTGAGCTGGTTTTTTACATGAATTCTTAAAAACATATTTTACATAAATTCTTAAAAACATATTTTACATAAATTGAGCGGTTTCGATCATTTGTGTAGAACTCTGATATATGTCCCACATAACACGTTGTGCATTGGATGTACACCAACTTGTGTACCCATAGTTCTATTATATAATAAAAAGGGTGGAGAAGATATTTTATGGTTTTTTTTTTTTTTGAACAGAAGATATTTATAGTTTTTTTTTTTTATAGAGGGAGAAGATATTTATGTTTTTTTTTTTTTTTTGTCACAACGATATACATCAGCGGGGGTTAATTGGGGTGTTAGAGTTAGCACGAGGAGACCAGAAGCTATCCATAGCCCTGGCCCCCTAAAGGGTCTGCTCCCTGTGGGACTCGAACCCAAGACCTTCTACAAAGGGGAGGCAATGACTTACCAACTGCACTAAGCAGTGGTTGTCAGAAGATATTTATGTTTGATGGACAGAGAAGCAGAGAGGGAGAGACAAGAGTACGACTGAGATACTTTTTCAAATAAGTAAAATAAGTATTTATTATTTTTTAAAAAGTATTTATTTTTTAAATTAAAAGCGATGTATTGTGAATTTGTGAAAAAATAACATGACTCGTAAAATAAAAAATAAGAACCTTAACAAAACGGGACTTAGTTTCTGTGAAAGGGTAATTACCATTAATTCTTCCCTCCACTTGTCGCCAATAATCCCCTCCGATTTGCAATTCCCATTTTTCTTTTCACTTTTCGACAAATTCACCGGAACAGATTTACACAAAAAGTCCTGATGCGAATTTTCATTGGTCCCTTCGTTTCCACTCTTTTTCCCCTTCCACCCAAACATTTTATTATTTCACCCGTCCAAAAATTACAATGTAATTTTTGAAATGCTGAAACTTACTGATTAGTGTGAGCGAAATACAAAAAAACACTTGATTTTTTTTTTTTTTTCCTGTTTTTTTGCTAGTGAAAACACGGCCTTAAGTCATTACAAAATTTGTCGTTCCTCCTTTATTCCAATTTCAAATTTACCTAATAAAGGTATCGATATGTTTGGCGCAATGTTAGTGTCCCCTTTAAATATTTTATCAACACAAGGATTTCTTCAATATTTTGGGAGTCACAACTCACAAGTAGTCCACTAGAATTGGTCCACATCATGGGGTAGTTTCTTGGAACCTCACATCCAAGGGTTTTTTTTTTTTTTTTAACGGAAGAACAGCCCTACAGTCAGGTCAACCCAAACTTCCGGAGGAACTAGCCCGACCATACTAATTACGGCCTCCCACTTACGTTAAGGTACTTACTCTGTAGAAAATCGAACCTCAAACCTTAAAAATATTTTCAAAGTCTGAGTATCCGCCTGAACTACTGGGACAACCTGAGTACACGTGTACTCACAGCTAGCCAAGTTGAGTATCTGTTTGTGAGTGGGGGCCTTTTTTTTCAAAGTCGCTTTCGGATCTGTACGAGGCGCTCGTCGACGATACCTGAGCCTCCTGCTTGATTCCCAAACGTGTTATTTTTGTCAGCTGGCGTGCCCATAGTTTTTCGGAAAAAATATCCGTTGCCCTTAGGTTACCATCACGTGCTACTCCAAACTCTTTTGTTGCTACACATTTGTGTGGATCCATAACAAAATGTATGGTAGAGAAAAGTTTGAAGCACCGTCACATAACATCCTAGAAGCATTGATTATATAATTATTCGTTTTTTGCTCTTTCGGTCGGACAATCACATGCTTTGTGGCCCCACACACTCAGTGTGTGTGGGAGCCACAAATTATGTGGGTGGGTGTGTATTTATGTGTGTAAGTTGAGTGTCGTTGTAGCATGGTTGTTGGACAATAAACAGAGGTGTTACTGGTACAGATACCCCTTTTTTGTCCCGTTTTCAATCTCAAAAAAATAATCAGAATCGCTCATTTTGTTTAAAATACTTTGATTTACGGCTCCCTACGAAAAATAAGCTCAATCTGGTACCGTTTAAGCCGTTTACAAAACGTCCAACTTTGTCTCAGAATTCAGGCCTAAATTCTGAAGCAAAGTTTGGATGTTTCGTAAATGTTCTTACCGATACCGGAGCTTATTTTTTTGTAAGGGCCATAAGCAAAGTATTTTAAACAAAAAAACGGCTCCGGTCATTTTTTTTTAGACCCAAAAAAGAGTTTGTACACACTGGTAAGATATAAAATTATATCTGTACCATTAGACACAATAAACTACTCCAAGGTTTGTCTCGAGCTCATTCGGTGCGCTAAACAGTCATTAAATTCTGGATACATGCATCATGTATGGTAGCTCATTATTTTTTTGTTTCCTTTAGAGAATTCTCTTTTTGTCTCTCTTTTGGTAGAAAATACTACTTGTGTTTACGAAGTATATATCCTCGTCGAAAGAGCTGATTTATTAATTTGTAACTGATGGCAGGTACTCTTGTTTCGTAAGAAACCATTCATTTTGACAGTTAGACTGTCGGTCCGTTTTTCCACCGTCTCTTTCTAAAACCAATTGGTGTTAGAGAAAGTTTCGATTAAGCCTTTTAAGGCATTGGACGTCGCACTCGCAAATCTGTTTTTAGACCGGTCGCAGGAAGTGTTATTGATTAACCAAATTCGTGAGCGCACTCCGGGCGCCCCAACACAGACCATGTTTACTCCAATTTTCTTGACATCAAGAGAAACAGGAAACTGCATATACATGCATGTAGTACGTACGTACGTACCCATCGTCAATTTTCAGTGTCAGGCCGTGTAATTTATGCTCCCATGTATGTGAGTGCGTGTTTGTATGTGTGTGTCTGTGAGAGAGAGAGAGATCTAGAGAGAGAGTAGGATTACATTTTACTGCTGGGGCATCTTGTTAGCCAGACTGCATGTATATTTGGATTCAACATAATCCAGTGTTTGTTTCGCATTCCTCCTTCCACCTTATCCTTCTCTTTCTATCAATTCCCATATTCCTAAAAGTTATCCCGATAACAAACATGTTGTACGAGGTGCCCCTGCCATTGGACTACCACTCCACTTGCGTCACACTGTTGAAAATTCTCCCCTTCTCGGTGCATATATGCGGTTAAAACGCTTGATGGTTGCAACCCTAGTGAGACAATTACCATTGTCAGAATAAAGCTGTATTTTTTTTTTTTTTTGATCAGCTAGAATAAAGCTGTATTTAAGGAGTATGTTTGAGTCATCGAATATCAAGACTTAATTCAAAATCCCTGCCCTTGTTTTCTTCTTGCTCTATTGAACACTCGCCTTAATTAGGAAATGGGTTTATTAGAATTATTATTGGATTGATTGAAGCAACTTTGTTTTAGATTGGTTGTTTTTGGACAATATATACATCGTAAGCTACCTTTTATCTTGAACTACTTGTTATAGAGAACCACTGTTTTTATTAAAAATCATAAACTATAATAACCGCGTGCATGGTGGGGCCCACAATGGCGGTGCCATGCAGGAATTAAACCGACCGTTTCCAATGCCGGCGGAATTAAAGAATCTAAACCCTAAATTTTAACTGGTGTGAGTTGAATTCGACCCTCTGTGACTACAACTTTGGATTGACCTGATCATGATTAACTTGCTCTGTTTATTTTTAATATGAATTACGATAATAAAAATAAAAATAAAAACTGTTTTAGATGTACTTGTTGATCCAGGCTTTCGATAAAAAAAAAAAGAAAAAAAAAGGATCGGAATAAATCAGTAACCCAATATGGAACAATTGGATTTCGTATGGCACCATGTACACTTGCAAATTAATCACATAATTCGTAGAGGTTTTTATAAAAAAAACAAAACAAAATAAATTAACTCTGCTCATGTAACGTTGAAAAGAAAAGAACCTTGGCAAAAAGGAATTTGATTTTTGCATTCTACTTTTTTTATGAATGCATTTCAAAAACTTGTTTAATTTAGTGCTTAAAATTACACGTAACATAATTTTCAAAGAACACTAAAAGACAAATTATGTCCCTGACAAAAAAGATGCAATAAGCAAACCCAATCGGATCCGGGGGTGTTATATTGCGCACCCTTATGTAGTGCGCGTGTAGAGCGACACACAAACGTCGATCTTATCAATCAACGGTCCAGATTAAAAACCATCTTTTACCGGTTAAAGATATTTATTACCGGTCAAAATTAAATAAATAAATAAAACACATCGCAACCGTTGTTGATGAGATCGACGGTCCGTGTGCCGCACTTCACCCGGGTGCACTAAAGCACCTCCGGTTCCCGATAAAATGAATGTTGTACCTAAATTAACATTTCACAATTTGTTTTGGGTTGGTTTTACTGCAGGTAAATTCAGTAGTACAATAGAAGCAGCGTAAATGGGATGTCAACGACCAGTAGCGAATGTTAACGATACTGAGAAATCAATCTCCAAAGCAAGGCACAACAAGGATGGCGATCTTGCTCTCACTGTTTTAACCACTACTTATGATCGTACCACTGATGAACCAACTGCAACCCGTACGAGTTATAACTCTTGGTTGGTGAGTTTTTACCGCACGACTCAAGGTTGTTAAAATCTTACGATACGGGATACGTATCCTACGATTCGTACCGTCACCTTCCAAAAATGATACGTATCGCACCCCGTATCCTTTTTTATAGAAATCCTACGATACGGCAGCATATCTTACGATATAACAGCGTATCCTACGATTACCAAACCGAGCCTTATGTCTCAATCACTTGGGGCCGGCTACGATTACTTACAAAAAAAACAAATCATAAAGTACCATATTTTAAGAAGTAAAACACCAAATGCTTTCTGATCTTTTCATCTAATTATGGTCGTATCCAAATCATCTAAAGAAAACCCAAACTCAAAGCTCAAATAAAAGAAAGAACATATTTCGATAATGTTTTGCGTGAATTAGATAAAGGCTCTTTTTCTCTTCCCTTAACTCAGGCACCAGAAAGCCTCAATGCGATAGACCCTACTTGAGAAACTTGGATTTTTTCTTCCTAAAATAATTTTTTTCATATACTGTATGAAACACTTATTTCTCAAATATACACTGGATTTTTGGATTATAATTAAGTATTAAGTATTATTTTATTGTATATTGGCTTTTGTTAATTTATCATACGATATCTTAATACGATTCATAAAATGAAATAAACGATACACAATACATATTCCGATTTGAAAACACTGAGTAACGCGTAAGCTGGTCCGGACACTCGGGTTATAAAAATCAAATATTACAATTGCACTCATCGCAAACTTAACTTATTAGTGATGTTAGTAAAGTTGGAAAGTGATATTTGTCCGAGCTTTGGTTATTGTGAATAATAATAGAATGAGCACCCTTCGGCATTGAGAAGTTTCAAAGGGATGATGAGCAGTGCTAAGGGGAAGAAGATTGTGGTGTTTTTGGATTACGATGGAACCCTCTCTCCAATTGTTAATGATCCCGCCCATGCCTTCATGTCTGATCCGGTAAGCATCATTTTTCTCACTCCCGGCCGGCCGCGCGACCCCACTTTTTTAGTACTACTCCACTATTTTACTACTATTGGGTTTTTGAAGCCTGATTTCTACTATGCCGACCACTCCCGGGCCGGTATGACAGGGGGATTTGAGAATTAATAATTGGTGATGTAAATATAAATTGAGCAGTGTGTTAAATAACAACCATAACGTAAAATTACTAGTAGTAAATTTTAATTTTCATTTACGAAAACAGAGTTTCGGGTGTTCAGCCCGCCACTGGATGAGTATATATATATATATATATCTGAAATTCATAATCAAGGCATGGTCGTGCACTAGAGATGGTACTATATTGATGCTTGCGAATGAACGAACGAATGATAACAAGAAATTACGCGTGCAGATGCGATCGGCAGTACGCGAAGTTGCAAAGCGCTTCCCGACGGCCGTAATCAGCGGCAGGTGCAGAGACAAGGTGAGAACAAATCGAAATTCTTTGCTTCAAGATTTATCTCCCTATCGTAATGTTTATATCAACCACAACGATGGTATCTCAAACTCGCACCAGTCAGTCGTCCTTTTTTCGGAGCCCTTTGATGATTAGAATCGTTCATATTTTTAAAATTCATTGAGAACTGGTTCGTCTGCATTTTTTCCAGGTTTACGAGTTTGTGAAGTTAGACGAGGTATACTACGCGGGGAGCCATGGCATGGACATAAGGGGTCCGCCGCCGCCGCCGCCGCCGCAGCAGCAGCTCAATTCATACGATGACAAGTACCAAACCTGCAGAGCCCTCGATAAAATGGTCAGTTAAATTGCCCTACAATAATTCCCACACTTTTGAATTAAACACCAGCAATTACTGCCCCCCACGATTGGGTAAATTGATCCCAAATGCAAAATTTGTGCATCATCGAAAAAGGTGGGAATTAATTCATTTTTGAAATTTTCTTCATCTTGCAGGGGAATGAGTTCGTAATCTTCCAACCCGCGCAGGAGTTTCTGCCTGCAATCAAAGAGGTATGGCTTACAGAGTGTACGAGTTTGTCCCTTTTTCCTTTTTAATAACTCAGAGTATAGTGGTCCAGCTTACAGACGCCTCGGTTAATCTCTGGAGACTAATCGATCATCCGTCCATTATATATGACTACCCTTCTGAGAAGAATTGCTAGCTTCCGGTCGAATTTCTTTTCACCTTTTTGTCATGATTTTCATGAACCAAAATTCATGTTTGTTTCTTGATTAGATGCTAAGAGAGTTGGATAAGAAAACCAGGGGAATACAAGGTGTGGTGATAGAAGACAACAGGTTCTGCGTTTCTGTTCATTACCGCCACGTTCAAGAATCGGTAACCGATCGATACTCTCTCATCTGATTTCCTCATTTGTGTTTCCAGTCTTTCATGTTTGGAAACAAAAAAATGAACATGCAAATGTCATATGTGTGTGCAGGATTTTGCATTGTTACACGAGAAGGTGCAGTCTCTGCTCGGGAAGTATCCGCAATTTCACCTGACGAGAGGGAAGAAGGTGATGGAAATCCGGCCGTCGATTAAGTGGAACAAAGGTCACGCCCTTGAGTACTTACTCGACACTCTGGGTTTCATGGGCTCCGACAACGTCTTCCCAATTCATATAGGCGACGATCGCACCGATGAAGATGCTTTCAAGGTATCCCAACTAGGCTCGCTTTCTAGTGAGGTTTTTTTTCAAATAGCTGAAAAGTAAGAGTAGAATGATAGCGTTATGTTGTTCGGTCCTTGAAAAAGAGAGGTGAACATTACACGCTTCGTAGAGTCCATATCGGATCGGAGACATTCCTTTTCCAGACCTTGGTAATTTCCATTACAAAATAGCCAAGAACCATATTGATTTTCACCTATTGACATTGGTGTGTTTTGATGGCAAACCCATTTTGCAGGTTTTGAAAAGCAAAGGCTTGGGACATCCGATCATCGTATCGTCCGTACCGCGGGACACCATGGCCTCGCACTCGCTTCGCGATCCCTCGGAAGTATTGTCGTTCTTGAGACGATTGGCGAGATGGACGGAGAATTCTTCTTACTAGGAGGACTGCTTTCTTCTTCCCTTCCCGAAGACTAATAACTGGTTGTTGCGTAAGGGTAATCCGGAGTATCTGTACACATAACCATCTGCTGCGGAAAATAGGATTGATTTAGAGCAAGATCGACGAACCAAGAAATATAGGGTTACGAATCTGGTGTTTTTTTGAATCGCCATGTATGCTTCTCTGAAGCAAATTGACTGTTCTGAAAGTGAAAAATCCACTCTCTAAATAAACAGTCATCGTGACCTCCTGTCATGTCATTCCTGATGAATTTTTGTAATTCTACCTCGAAATTCGATTCAATAAACCGACTAATCTCATTGTCCACTCACAAGAGGAGCAATAAAGTCTCGATAACACTCCGTATGTACTAGTCCAACGCAAGAATTGATAGTACGGGAGTGGGAATCGAACCCAAACCCAAAGATTTGAGGCCCTTGGTTGCAGCTACCACATTCGCTAATTCTTGCTTGATGAATCAAAACTCTAAAATCAACGCAAGCAGATATTTTGTGAAGTTTGGAGCGTCAATCAATGAATTCAGTGCATAAGAACAAACCAGCCTACGCCACCGAGATTTTTCATTCAAAATGGAAGAACAATCTTTTAACAGCAAACACAAAGTCCCAAACTATTAGGCCATCGTCTAAACAGTGCTGCTGGAAAATACAATCCAATTATGCAACAGACGTCCAAGTCTAATATCGTCGGCTTACATTAATCAGGTGCACAGAGGCATAACAGTAGTTAAATCAATGCGTAAACCATCTTAATGACATGGTACATTGTCGAGGGCGAATGTCAAATCTGAAGGTTTCTCCCCAAAGATAAAAAACACTTCTACAACAATATCGTACATTTCAGTACACACAACACAACCTCTTTGTGCAGAAAACGATACCACAAAAGAGGAAGACGAAAAATAAAATGTCGCAAAGCACTGAGAAGATGAACCAGAGTAGAAGTCCTAAATTTTCCTGAGACAAGTCGAAATCCCACTGTGAGATTTCAGAATCCCCCCACGCAAAAGGAGAAATGACAAATATATCCTCTTCTTCACCTTCGCCATCCATGCCTACAGCAGGGAAAAACTGCTATCTCATGATCATCCATCATCACCAATACAGTGACGTATGACTTATCTTTTACCAGGTGCACAAGCCGTATTCTGTTATAGAGCCGTTATTTGTCCAGAAAGTGAAGGAGCAAACAACAGGAGCAAAAGATCAAGATTCCTTGCATGTGAGGTGTGCCGAGAAAGTTCTCGTAGCGGGAGTAGTTACCATTATAGTTGCTTCCATCGACGTATCTTCTACGAAAACAGGAGAGGGATATCCACGTCTTTTAACTTATAAGTCCATTCTGCTGTCAATTTGAAAACCAAAAAATCCCCCTGTTAAGATAATACTATAGGATAACCACACTTCCAATGAAGTTTAGAACGAATAATAGAGAAATGTGGATGATATGACCTGCTAAGAAACAAGACTGTTTCACAAGACAAAATCCATGCTCGGGCAGTGCACATGTTCATGGCTCTAGACCAGCAATGACTGAGGCCTAGTCAAATTGACTGCAAGTGGCCAACTACCCAACAAACTTGGATCCCCACCTTTGATAAGCAGCAAACTATGAAAAGTCCAAACACTGTGGAGAATATGGGGCAACTTTGAATAACATCTATAAAATCTCTTTTATGTTCTGTGAAGCCCTAGGTTGCAAGAAGCAAGCATCTAGTGCAAACAAACTGATTCCGTGACCCAAAGGAAAATGGACGAGCAATTATCTTTGAAGATTGGGTGAGGAGGGCATATCTGGCGAAGACTCAGCAGAATCTATCCTTAAATTCTGCTGCACATTGATACTGTTCGATGAACCTTCACCAAGCTGCACTTCATTTACACCACGGAAATGCATTGTTCCAAGAGACCCAAATTCAAGATGCTCGGCAGAAGAGCCGGAAGCCATGTTTTGGGCACACTGATATAGCATAAAGACAGGAGGTCCAGTTGTCCCAGGAGAAACTCCATTAGGGTTCATGACTGGTAGTGGATACATGCCGTATGCTCCATTTGAGGATCCATTATGCATGGAATCTACAGAGTGGATTGGGCTGTTATGAGATTGGTTTGAAGGAACAGAGTCAGGCCTTTCAGATCGGCTATTGCTTGATATAGTTCTATCTAATCTGACATTCTGCTTCTCAAATTGGTTGCGACCGCGGCCACGACCACCAAATCTATGCTTTGAATGGGCATTCCAATTGCCTTCTCTGTCACCAGATTGATCATAACGGTCATAGCTGTAATTCCCCTTGTTTCTTCCATTTGAAGAGTGCCTGTCTCTAAAAGACATCTTCTGGAAGACGAAACACATAAAAACGAAAAACAGAAATCAAGTCCCAAATTTAAATGGATATCAAAATTTTAATTTTATAAGAACAAGATTTACAAGCATAGAGCTCGTTGCAAGTCATTGGGCCAGTTGCTAATTTCCTTGACATTCTGGCTACGTCTTTGACCAAGCATTGGCAGACAACTGCTGGAGGGAGGTAGCTTCAAGGGTGCTAAAATTAAGCATGACTATTAATGGAACGGCCACTTATACACTGTTCCCCATCGGTAACTTTTGACGACTGCAGCTCTTGTGACAATTGCAGGTGTCTAATGCCACAAGACTGCTCCCATAGTTAGTAATTGACGCGACACCTGGTGCAATTGCATTGTACTGGGATTACGTAATGCATCACCCATTTTTGGCTTATGTAGAGTGCTTTTCGATACACAGGGAGGTGTATAAGTTCTTTTTTGTTGGTTTAGGTGGGTGGTATTCCCACAATGTTTTCTTGTCAAGTAAGACTATAATTCACATATCAAAGAGTTATCAGAACACCAAAATATTGGTCAATGTGTCTGTAACTCATTCAGCTTTGCTCTTTTACGTCATTCCTGCTTTTGGAGATTCCAGACAACTTCCCTTTATCCGACACCTTCAACTTGAACTCGACTCCTTAGTATTGCAGTTTTTTTTTGTCTTTCTTTACTCGTATGATGAAAGTCTTCAGTCAATTGTCCCATCTTACATACAATTCGAGGATAAGATTCCCTTCTCAAAAAATTCCTGACAGAAATCAAGTCAAAGGGACTACTAAGTCCTATCCTAGAGGCGAGAACTAAATAAAATATCTAGTATCTAGTCTCTCCTATTAGTCATGTAATACGTAGTATATAAATGTTGTTTATGTATTCAATCAGGATTGTAATTAAACTACATAGTGGTGCTTGGGGACACCAAGCACTCTCTTTCATATCCCTTAAGCATAGCTTGACTACTAATGTTCATGTAGTCGGTCACGCAAAAATTAATAAACGCTCCCTAAAATCAATAAAGCTATGGGTACATATGAAATGTACATACCATATACATAAGTTTTGTGGGGCCCACCTTGGGTCCCACAAAGATAATTCGAACCACCCATTATTTTTAAAACATTTTTCTATGGAGCCCTGTAAAAAATCAGCTCAACCCGATATTGGTAAGGATTTTTTCTGAATTTGTGGGGGCGAAACTATTTAACTGCTTAGTTTCGCCCCTACAAATTCAAAAAAAATCCTTACCAATATCGGGTTGAGCTGATTTTTTGCAGGGCTCCATAAAAAATGTTTTAAAAATAATGGGCAGTTCAGATCATCTTTGCGAGACCTGAGGTGGGCCCTACAAAATCCATATGTACATAGTATGTACATTTCATATGTACACATAGCAGCACTCCCCCCTAAAATTAATGGTTACTAAGCAATACTTAAATCTTTCAAGTGAAGTTAATAAGATCATTTCCCTGATTAAAAAAAAAAACCCATCAAAACAGGTATTGTTCCAAAATTTGCAGCACTTAAGTCCCAGAAACACATGCAGGCTATTCAACACACGCCAGAAGAACATGCTTCAAGTTTTGCACCACCTCTAATAAATAACATAAGTAACTCACTGACTTATTCTGCTACCAAGGAAATCACATCAATCAACAAATAGAAAGTTAAATTTATGAAACTCATCTTACAGGATTAGGCAGGTAAGTCCCAGTCCCATTGCGACCTCTACGAATTTCATCACCATAGTGTCCATAACCACTCAAAGGCCTATTAGTACCAGGATGCAAAGATGAAACAGGAATCATGGGGGGCCCATAACCCATAAGCTGTGTGAAAAGGTTCGCATTTGCATTTAGAGGTCTCTGCATGTGCATTGGCGGCGCAACAGGAGAGGATGGATAATGTGTGGTTCCTTGATCTCTCGGATTCTGGCATAACCGTCCCTGCTGGAGATTCAGCCAATGGCTTTCAAAGTCACCATTCAAAATATCAGAGGTGTGCTCTTCAGAAGGCTCAGCAAACGCGTCCCGTTTTGCAGAACTAGAACAAACTAAAATCTCTGGCTCATCATGGTTCTCAGTAGAATCTAATCTTTGATCAAAATGGTTTGTGGATGAATCAGAAGTTCCTTTCTCAGGGGGGTAATTGTAGAAAGGAAGCATAGTAACAAAAGGAATTGGTGGCCCTGTGGGATAAAACGCAAAGGGTAACCCCCCATTGTTGTCAACAAGTCTTTGCCTTGACCCAGGATGCACAAAAACCGGAGCAATAGGAAACATTGGCTTTGATCCACTGAGCTGTGCTGGTTCATAACCTGGTACTTCATGGGACTGCACGATTGAAGAAGTGTTTTCTGACACTTCTGTATGAACTGTTGACAGTGGACTCCAGTCTCCATTGTCATCATCATTCTTCGAAGAAACATAATCGACCGACTCAGAGTCATATTGCCACCCATTTACATACAAAGCAGAACGATCTCCAGAGGGAGCTGATTTCCTCCCCCGTCTGTCCCTTGTAGACCTTGAAGTTCTCATAGATGATCCATCCAAGGAATCTTCAGAAGACTGCTTCATTCTTGAAGTAGCAAGGGAAAGTGGAACAAATTTATCACCAAATTCTGCCCTAATGGGCCCTCTGTCATCATTGAATGACATGTGAGCTTTTGTTGGATAAATGTCCAAGCTGTTTACTGGAGACGAGGGAATGGGATACCCTGGTGGAGTGAAATTTTCTCTCTCCTCTGATGGTTGTACTTGGAAACTTCCATTATTAACATCAGACCCTCTGAGGGAATCCACATCCGGCTCAGACCACAAACCATGATCACTATTCCCCTGACATGTTTCCCTACTTACCACATTGTCAATTGGCTCAAGGATTTCTTCTTGATTTGAGGCCAACCCCATACTTGAAATATATTGGGATATTGGCAGAGACACTAAACCTTGTGAATAAGGCATATTAGGGCCACCCCAAGGGACCTCATAGGAAGAAATGTTAGCCGGGGAAATACCAGCTGAATTTCTGTGAGCATATCCCAAAGAAGCTAAAATAGAAGGTGATAGTGGGATAGGCAGATGACCAGAAGCAAAATTCACTGGCCTATGAACATGTCCATTATAACTAGGAAGAGTTGAAGCAGCCATCATGTTAACAAAATCTTGCTCTTCCTGTTGCAACTGCATCGCCTCAGCAACAGAAATTCTGTCATCTCCAATATGACCTAAACCAGATTCACCGTGGTGACCATATGAATCGCCGTTTGACTCAACAGGAGCATGAATCAAATGATGCCTTGAAGCAGGGAGGCCTTCGGTTGAAGATATTGCATTGCTGTTCTCTGAAACCTCTGTGGCCAAGTTTCTCCTATTGTTGTTATCAAACCTGGTAGCAGTTGGCTCTAATGTTTCCGATGCTTTGTTATGCCGTCCTTGAGTTGAAATTTGACGAGATGTATCGGTAAGCTCAGGACTAGAATGGGTCCTTGCAAACTGATACCTGCCGTGTATTTCATTACCAATGCGATCTGGTCTAGAACTTCTACCATTAAAAGCATGTGCATTCGCATTTGAATTACTACTATGCTTCAACTCATGATTCAGATCAGAGGCCATAGGGCTAGTAGAGGTGGTATATTTATTTTGGCTGTGAGTATGAGAAACTGCAGGAGTTTGTGTATTGGGCCTAGATTCTCGTTTCATTAACTGATTCTCATGCTGAGAGAGAACACTATGAGAGGCGTGAGAAGCACCAGTCATCTCAACTTCAGATTCATGACTAGCAGAATTTTCTTTCACTATATTCTTGCTTGAAGAATTTCCAAGATTATTAGACTTTCGAATGCCATTCCTGTTAACAGGTAGCAATCTAGGTGCATCATGGCGAAGCTGCTTCCCATGCCGGTCCAATGTGTTCATGAAAAACTGGTTGACTTCAGCAACTATATTCTCTTTTGGGCAATCAAGTAGTCTTGCCAGGCGTTGAGCCCCAAAAGCAAAGGCACTACGAATCCTGAAGAAATTACCTGAAGAAAACACAGAAGTAATCAGTCTGGCAATAGAAAAATACAGATACGGGTGCATTGCAGAAGAATTAATACAGTAATCAGTCATGCAACAGCTTGCACAAAACAATTAATGCAATTTCAATATAGAATGTGTGGCATTCTGTGCTCCATCAAATCAAGTATGTACACAAGCCAAGCCAAACCAAGCTGAGCCAGGTAATGGCTGTCCATGCTCTCCTGAACAGATATAAAGGCTTCTTCAAGCTTGATAAAAACTCAAGCTAAGTGTAACTAGTCAGTCTTTGAACTTAGTTCAGTTAATCTTGAGGAGTTGAGCAGCTGCTCATTCTACGCCAAGAATCTTAGAACGCAGGCTTACCATGAGTCAAAAAATGTTTAAGTCAGCACATACTTTAAGATAATTAAGACATCAGAGAGGAAGGGTGCAAAAATCAAATTACGTGATTACTATCTCAAAGAGCAACTGAAAATATCGTATGGCATTACCTTGTAAGTCGATCTCACTTAACATCATAATTTACTAAACTACAATTTTATGCGAAATGGAGCACAAAAGGCACATCAACAAGCGGGCAAAACATGACTTACTATGTGAAGCAAAGAAAATTATGAAAATATAGAAACAGAACCGCATCCAGCTTGAGCTTATATAGAAGTACCTTTACTGACACTACGCCCAAGGTTATTGTTTGCTCGCAAAGGATCTATGACGTTGAAATGTTTGGACATGAAAGGTAACTCATGGTTTTCTTGACCAATAGGAAAAGCAGAGTATACAGAGCTACAAGCATTAAGAAAAACTTTGCTGAGTAACAGCTCTCCACCATCCTTCCGAGGAGGATCAGCTGCCAGATATTTGAATAGGAAAAAGAAATCAGAGCCAATAACCGCAAGGAAGTTGCAGGTATATCATCCGATAAGAAAATATAATGGATATGACATCGGGAATCCCATTGTACCTGTCATATCAGGAAGTGAACGAATGGGAACTGGACCCCAAAGGCCAACACAAAAGTTGTCCCAGTCAAACTTGCTGAAGAATTCAAGAAAACGATAAAGTACCTGCACAAGTAGAGCAAAGGTCCTGAGGTGAAAGATTAAAATCAGCACAAGTTGAAAGAGATCGAAAGAGAACCAACTCACCTCTAGTGGTCCCGCAAAGGAGATATTGAAAACATGGAATATGTACAAAACCAAGGTTTCCAGAGCATAAGTTGAAATAAGTCCATGATGAGCACCCAGTATCCGGCTTTCGTAGTAACACCAAGCTTTAATCAATATAATGCTGCGCTTGAATAGATGATTTTGTCTTACCAATCTGTCAACCTTAAAAAATGAGAATCAGCTGTTAGTGACAAAAGTTGTAAGAGAAACAAAGAGAGGCCATGTACTTCAAATATCCACAAGTACAGTTTTTTGCACCATCAACTTAGTATTAATAGCTTACCTCCTCAAGGAAGCACAGAGTACATAAACCACCAAGCTGGTTAAAAGATATGTCCACTACAATGTCATCTACAAGGCACTTAATTATCTTCACCTGCAACAGAAAGGGGCACAAAGGAAGAATGCCTTCAGTTTATGTTAAAGGATTGTCAACAGATGTGGGTGTCTGTGTGTCAATGTAACAAATACGTGACCCCTGACAGAACACCAGAATTATCAGGTATGTACATAAATCACACATTTAACCCTACGTGATTAATTAAAACCTCGAATAAAGCATCACAAATGGTGATATACCCTAACAACATGGCAGTCATGCTTGCGACACATCATATGCTCAAAGACACGGAAAATATCTTTCTCAACCATGCAAAACAGATATGGAAATGGGGAACTAAAAGAAGTTTTGTGATGCAGGACAGCTTTTTACTTATCCATGGAATCATTAACTTTTTATTGATATCAAATAATCATCACAGTACGGCCCTGGTGTTCAAGAAATGAAGGAAGTAGCACGCTTGGCTTTTTTGGTAGCACACGTGCGCCTAGCAGAAAGTATTTACTTTCCATTTAAACAAGCAGAAAGTAAACTTAGAATTGAGTACACTGTCAAATCTACAAAACAGCAAGAAAATAATATCCCATCCCAACAGCTCAGTGCTGGCACTGGTAACCACTTTATAGCAGATATCACATAGCAAGTGAAAGATAAAGCACACCTTCAGAAATTTCAAGCGACTATAACAGGAAAATAAAAAATGGTTATTAAGTAGGTCTGACACACCTCTGCCTGAATGTACTGAACTTCCTTTACACAGAATTCAGCGTTCTCATTCTTCTCTTCGCTCATTAGCATATCACGAACCTCATTTGCCCAAGTGTCCTTTGAACTTTCATTGTTACCAAATGCAGTTAAATCGATGTCCCCATCAGGTAGATATGTCTTGAGCGGAACTGACCCAAACTTGAATACCTATGGTGCAAAGAAAAGGAGCAGTAAATACATGCATAAAAGGCAACGCTGTCCTCCATAGCCTTCCAACTTTTCTTCTACCCCATGTGAATCAAATCACTCCTCCTTGAATGGACATTCTCATTTCATATTTTGCTTACCATATTATCTTCTAACACCACACACTCGTCGCAATACTATCATTTCAGCTCCGTCTATGTTCTCAACACGCCTTTTTTAGTTGCCTAACGACTGATAACATGCTGTGGGGGCTAACGTTATTGAATAACCCAAAAACAATTATAGACGACAAAATACATAAGCCTGTCAAACAACAATTATTACTAGATTATGATGACATGCTTACATGTATTGGTATAGCATCTAACAACTCAAAGTCCTAACTGATCATCTCATAGTTGCACTTGACATTAAAAAACAATGCCAAAATGAACATAATTGGAACAATAAAACAAAACAAATCTGAAGGCCTATACCTGACATGAAATACAACTGGTGATGAGTCGCTGCACATAAGATGTGACAGCACTTCTGCGCTCCTCAGATAGTTGATTGGGCTGGATACAGGCAATCAGTTCTGCAGTTCTTTCCTCCGCTATTGACCATCTGTCTGGTTCAAGAACTCGGGTGACAGAGGCCACTTCATCAGGAGCAAGACCACTAGGATAGAAGTCATTGGGGTGGGCGTCGGTCCAGCCCTCATAACAGCCCATGTGATATCAATAAATGCCCTTTTCACTCCAACGCTATCAAGAACACCTTGTCTACTTCCCTTTTCAGAAGATGGAGAAAGAGTAAGTAATACGACCGAGCTATTGAAGGGCCAACACAAATCGAATCCTAAGAAGTACCCATAAAAACAGTATAAAAACTTTGACATATCCATGCCTACTTGATTAGGATTACTATAATTGACAGACTGCTTCCATCGATTAAACTAAAACGGCTGCGGTAGGGTCAGTAAATGAGGATGTTATGACCCAATCTCACAAACAAACACAACTTAACCACGGTCCATACATCCACATCCATTAGTTTCCTGCAAATTAATGGCTACCAAACCAACCATAAAAATCACATCTTTACGGGTATCTATCGTCGTCATATCAGTGTACATTCCCAACACCGTCACGACACGAAGCCCTTCGAATATCTACCACGTTTTCACCCAAACACTAAACAAATTTCCATAAACATACAACAATGCTTGTCTGTATCTGCATCTATGTTTGTATGACATCATGGAAAATGAAAACCACAACCTAATTTTTGTGTCCTTACGCGTAAAACCCATGAATCCCTCAAAAGCCCCAAATGAACGGAAAAGTAAAGTAAAATACCCTAAATATCTCAGGAAACTAAACCCTGGTGTGGCTAAAGACTAAATAGGCATGTAAAGATGATTTCTTCACGATTATTAGAAGAACGGGAGTGAGTTATTAAACCCTAAAAAGAACCCTCCTCAGCAAATTAAGAACTGAAGAAAGACACTTTCAAGGCCGCGTAGACAGTAATCAGAATCGAATATTTGAGAATAGATTGAAACCTTTGCAATCGCTAAGACTTGTTTGGGATTCAGTGAATCGAAGGGTTAGGGCGATCGACGGAAGCAGAAGCAGTGAGGCGGAAGAGGAGTACAATGTAGTAAACGAGAAATAATGAGAGAGAGAGAGAGAGAGAGAGAGGGATTTTTCACTCTGTGTTTTTGTTCTGTGTGTTTGTTGGTTTTTTTTCTGTCAAAAAAATTTACAATAATCTGCAGAGTTTATATAATCTCAATTCAATTCATCAATGAAAAATACCACCTCCCCAAAAAATTTGTCCACCACCAGAAAAGGAAATAGGGAAAAAAAAAGTGCTTTTGCCAAAAAGAAATAATTAGTAGATATTCATGGGTTCTTTAATTTGTGACAAAAGACTTTTTTTTTTTTTTCAACAAAAACGCATTCCTTTTGAATTTTTCATTTTGGGTGATGGGCAAAAGTTTTGACAACGAGGGAGGATCAATTTTTTCTTTATATACGAAGTATCAATTAAGTTCACAATGTTATTGAATCTAAGTGCAGCTAAACTATCATTAACCAGCCAACTGCTCCGTATATCACTGTGTCATGTCACTATTGGCGCGTGATATTATTAACCCCTTTACTAATTTTTGTTTCGGCTATCGATCCATGGGAATTGGCAATTCAATATTGTTTGTGTTGTTTTGTTATTGAATGACTACATGTCAATGGTAGTGTGATATCACCATTTTGAAAAAAATAAGTGTAACTAGATACATACAATAACGATGTGTAAGGTTTGATTTTACATTAGGGTTGGAAGTGCAAGTCTAATTTACCAGATCAGTTTAGTAGAGGTAGTCGTATGTTTTGAATATCGGCATATCGCCCAAAATGTATAATCTTGACAACCTAACACAACCATTGGAGATGATACTCATTTTCAAACATGTTTTTTTTCTTCTTCTTCTTCTTCTACTCCGCCTTCCTGCCGTCTTTGCATTTCATATTTCAAACATGTTGCTTTCACACTAGTCATATGATAAAAAATTTGCTTTCCCACTAATCAAACACTTCCACTGTGGCCAAGAGACCTTTGGCCCAACGGTATTAGAGGTGCACTTAAGGGTCAGAAGAAAGGAGATCAAGAGCTCAAATCTTCTTCTTAGATGTTAATCTGACTATTATAACAATACTGACTTCTACTGATTTATCAAGCAGCATTCTTTCGTATTACGCATGTTTAGGAAAGATTGGTCCGGAAGGCCCCAAATTTTTTGTGAAAGCCCAAAGCAAAGCAGTAGATTCTAAAGGGCGAGAAAGGCATCTGCTAGACTGCTACTTGACGTGTTGGCTTGAGATTTTCTCTATCCACTCTTTGAAAAACAGAAGTTGACCACAACATTCTCCATCCAGAGAATAAATTCTTTACACTTCAGTTCTTTGACTATTTGATACTCCATTAATCACCGCGCTTCGAAAGCTTGCACGATGTTGACTGGCGGGTAGAGAGCGGGTACGTGTAAGTTGGCCTGAACACCCCTTACCGTCGGGAAAAAAAAAGAAAGAAAGAAAAGATTATGACTATGAACATTACCTTCATGCATCAAAGTCAACAATAGCTTAGAACTGAAGTCTGTTGATGTGGGGTCTCGTTCTTTGATAATGTAAAGCTTTGTGGAGGTTCTTACCTAAATATACGGTTTTCTTTGTGCGAGTTTGGTGCAACTTTTTTTTTTTTTTTGGGCGTGGGAATTTTACAATTTGATTCTGTTAACATCAAGCAGACTTTGCTTTTAAAAATGTGTTTTTGTGATATTTTGTTCGCCATTCATTTGTACAACATATATCCTTGGAAGAATTACATCTTGTCTACCCTTCAAAATGAAAAGTTGTAGCTTGGAATGATCAGAGAGCCCAACCTGAGCTAACTAAACAAACTTGGTTAAAAATAGGCTAATCGAACCTCGATAGCCATACGATTCGATCAGATTTATTTACAATTTATTTCTTTTTAAAAGATTTAAGGTTACTATAAAATGATGCACATGGTGCATATGGGTTAAAATTTAAATCAATTAAATGTTGAATAGCTTATTACTACTATAATATGGGCATCTATTAATGTATTGCCCATTTGCCGACGGGATATAAGGGCGGATATGTTATCATCCCGGATAGTATATCCGAAGTGTTTATATCCGGTGTTTGCCATCCGAATGTAGAGCACGAATATTATATCCTCCTGATCAGTGGCGGAGACAGTATTTTAATCCGAGGGGGAGCCGACTTGATAGACACAAATTTTTTATCAAAAAATATATTTATTATATCATAATTTTTTTGCTTTTCAATACATTAAATTTGTACATTGAAATGATTCTAGCCTAATACAGTATATCAATCATTTTGCTTTTTTCTTTAGGTTACTTCAACAGTCACGGGTTTAATTTTTATTTATGAAAAAAATTGAGAAATGAGAATGTAAAATAATTGATTTTTTATCAAATCAAACCAAAATTATTAAGATTATAAGTACCTATACATTAATAATTATTGATAATATTCAAAATCAGTCATATAAAAAATACAAATTTGAACACTCGGGGTCAAGGTTGGGGGCGCGGCCCCCCGGGCCCTAACATAGCTCCGCTCCTACTCTGGGATATTATATTTGCCCTCTTAATTACAAAAAGGTCAGCGTTTTCTTTTAATTCTATATCCACCAAATCATATTGATCCAAAAACAAATCAAGCATATACATATCCGTTCTTCTATAAATTACTCAAACAAACCATCTATCTTATATTCACTCTATCTTATCATATCTTTCCTCGTAATATATTCACCAAAAATTTATCCGGTCGGCAAACGGCCCGTTAAGACATACTGTAGTTATGACAGCCAACTAAATTTGCCTCCTTAATTGTTGAGTTGGTCTCAAATTTAAATTCCAGTGAGCTTATTGGAGCCGGGTGGATCCTACCCATACTCGAGTCGAGTCCCCAAGCCGTCGGATCATAAATTCTCCTCAAAGTTTCCCCAACAAACGACGTTTACGCAAATTCACGCAAAGAGACAAAAACGGTCCCTTTATTTAACGGTTTGGATTTTTACCACAACGAGACAACCGCAAAAAAATATACGTGTGGTGTGAAAGTCAGCTGGAGGGCATTTTCGACAAATACTTCAACGCACACAAACAAACAAAGGTCTGGTTCCGTTAAGTTTTTTATTTTTTAAGTACTTATTTTTATTTTATTTTACGAGATAGGTCATTCTCTCATAATACTTCGTTTATAATTCAAAGTGAAACAAACCCAAAGCAATGACACAAGCGTAAAAGTCACCACTTCCCGACGGATCCAAAACCATTCAATTGGAGTAATATTTAACAATTTGAAAGTGCGAAAATCACTCTCCTACACAAAAGCAGTGTGTCATGTTGCTAATGCTACCTAACTCAAATAAAGCACATGCGAGTGAGAAAATGTGAACATGAATGCACGAGTGTCTTTTAAAAATATCACCAACTTCTAAAATTTTTGAGAGCACGAATTAAGAGCTTCCAATTATTTGACAATTTGGGAAATGAGAAAATCACTCCCCTACGCAAAGCAATTTCTCATGTTGCTAATGTAAGATAAATAATACCATACCGGTATACGCAGTGAAAATAAGATCGAAATAACCTCTAGCCATTGTTGTTCAAGTTAAACACTGAACACACACGTATTAGATCTAGGTGTCTTTTAACCTATGCATGACTTGAGTGCCTAGATTTGATGGAGATCATAGGCTTATATAGATGCTAGATTAGGGACCCTATATCTCCTTAAGACCTTCAAGTTTCCTTCCATCAAAAAAACTAATTAAACTAGTATAATGATGTAGGTAGGAAAGCCAAAAGCTTCTTAAAACCACCACTTCATCATCAATGGAAGTGGACACTTCCATTAATCACAATGTGACTAAGTGGGCCATTTAATATTTCTTACATTCTCTCACTGGCCCACGAGACACTTTTATACTGCATTGGGCGATAAATACTTTATATGGCCATACAACTGAAATTGCCCATAACTTAAAGTTCTTAAAACCTTTTACTCCATTAGAAAATATCAAACATGAATCATAGCGGCTGTGCCGTAACTAATAGGCATTCCCTTCCACGTATTACAATGTGTGACACTTTCCAACGAGTACTAGATAAGACCGAATAAGATATACTTTATAAATGACTAATTAATAGTCATTTAGGGTCCTCATTATTTATCCCAACGGATAACCTTTATACGTACTTTTTACCTTATGTGCACATGTACGTCTTTATTCTCCAAGAACACTTATAGTGTGACAAAATCCGAATTGAGCAAGAAATGAGAGAAAACATTATAAAATGAGCTAACATGTCATATTTCACAACATGACATACGCTGTTTTGCCGGCAAGAATTAGCTCAATACTTTATGCTCAATGGTCACGACAAGTGGTTTTTTTTTTTTTTTTGAGCTCTCTCCCTCCCCTAATGAGCTACTTTATGTCGATATACTCTATTTGGCTTTGTACTTTATCTTAGAGAAGAAAATTGTAGCCGTAGTGATCCCTAGTAATGGTCTCACCATAACATCGACAACTTGAGACCCTTAGTACATGCTATCTAGTTTCATGCATAGCTCCCACTAATTTCTACATTCATAGAAAATAGTAACTTAAGACATGATCAGGATGTATGTAAATCAACTTACAAATTCTCAGTTCTTTGTAAGTACCCCATAACCTTTATTTGTAGCCTTTTGATACTTCGTATCATGCTCACTTGGATATCGATCTAGTAAACCCTTGACCAATATCCATATAGCCCAGAAAAATGTATATGCTCCCACTAACCTTACAGAATATACTTTTTCTCTATTTATAAGCAAAATAACCCCTTTTTTTTTTTTCTCGACGCTATCCATGCCAAAACTATATTGGATATTCCAATAGTCCTTAAACCACTAGTATAGATAAAGAACTCTAAATGGATATTACTTTGAACATTAATCCTAAAGGGTTAAACTTCTCCCACTATTAATGTTCTAATTTTATTTTGCACACTTGATTATGTGACTATAGATGCTTCATTCACAAAGCGCAAAATTATGACCCCTGCATCGGAGAAAAGTGAATTTCTAGATAGTCAATATAATTCCTGCAACTTTATAGAGAAATACGAGAAGCAACTTTATAAACAGTATGAATGGCTACAACAACCAAAAAATAACGACTCTCAATTTAGTTGTAGTAAATTCTAACCTTCCTGTGGGTAGAGGTACATCACGCATGAATTTACATAACACTTTATGAATAAGATAAATGATCAAAACAATGAGAACAAATTCTCCGTACCTGTAGGCATAGGAAAAGTTTATTCTAGACTTTCAAATGATCATCTTACTCAACTTAAATCACAAAAATAACAGCCTTCTCGTAGGATTGAGTTCAATTTTCATGATTTAACTTCAACTTTTATGCTAATCTTTAACTTGATAAAGTAAATTCAACCCTCCTTGTGGGCAAAGGCTGCAATAAGCACTGAATCTACTTCACTGCAACAACAATAAGACTAGCAAATTTCGAACATCTACATAAAATGCATAATAACGGGAGAAATTTATGCTTTGATGTGAAATTTTTCATTGTGTCCCAAACAAATTAATAAAATTAATTATTCTCCTTTGGGCAAAAAAAATTAATCTTATCAATTCAACCTTAATGGTAGATGCCATATAACACCAACTATATAGTCCAATACCTATTTGATCTGTATGTGACTATTCTTAATATGAACACCATAATATTTCAAGATGCTGTGGCTAATCTCAAAATATTACGCCGTCCAAGTCATCTCAAAAGGCATCAACCAAACTTGAATGGGATAAATATAACATATTCACCCTACAGTCCCAGAAAGTACTTCAATTTCTCTGAATGTAGTTCTCAAATTGCAAAATCATGAGTCTGTCTCATGATCAAAATTTGAACATGCATAGTAAACATATACTGTAAGAAATATTGGCTTAATCCAAGCCAAAGATTTCACTGTTCACGCATATATATGGGCAAAGGCATAATAGTAACTGTAATTTACCTTTAACAAAACACAAAAATCAATTACTACATCATATTTGAACAGGAACATGTCTCAACAATGAGCTTGCCCCATCATGCCAAATGCCCAAACTGTACTTATTTAAGATACCATCATGCATGCCCAACGCATGTAAAAAGAGTGAATAGAAACGGATGTAATCAAATTTCTTTCACTGTGATGGATCAAATTCCAGAACCTAAGCAGATAGATAGAATATGTATGAGAACATATTCACATGCCAGAGAGCATTTTAGAATTTATGGACAAAGTCCTTTCCATGTGTAGAATACTCCAGTAAATAGCAATCCTATCAATAGACCCTGATATGTAGCAAGACAGTAGGGGATGACTAGCATATGCAAGGGATATTAGTCAATTGGACAATAATGTCTCTTCTAGTGAGTCTCGTGCTCTATATTCATAGGTTTTAATAGGTACACATGGCTAAAGCATAAAGTCATGCAAACTGGTTGAGAAAATCCAAAACAGATACTCCATATAAAATGGTTCTGATCACTAATGAGCATGAACAGTTTGTGACCAGAATGAAGATCACGATCACTGTACCCCTTCAATATAACCGGATCGAGCTCAGTAATATTACTTACGAATTATACAATCTGTATACTAAACAACATGAACTAGAGATTGCTCTGATACCACATGTAAGATAAATAATACCATACCGGTATACGCAACGGAAATAAGATCGAACTAACCTCTAGCCATTGTTGCTCAAGTTAAACACTGAACACACACGTATTAGATCTAGGTGTCTTCCAACCTATGCATGACTTGAGTGCCTAGATTTGATGGAGATCATAGGCTTATATAGATGCTAGGTTAGGGACCCTATATCCAGTGGCGGACCCAGAAATTTTATATACTGGGGGCACCTATTATTCACAATCTTAAAAAATATTTCTCTATATGTATACCACTAAATTATCGTTTAACCATTAAATATTGATCACTCATTCTATTCCGCAACCGATTTTTCACAATATTTATGCTAAAAATACTCTTTCAACTGTCGTGGTGGCAACCGTAAGATTAATGCCAAAGTCAAGAGCAAGTAAACTAAAAAGATATAGTAATTTAATTTTCATAATATTATGGATTGGGAGGAAAATAAAAAGAGATAGAACAAAAATGGAGAAATAAAAGAAAGAGGTAGAACAAAAAAAAGAAAAAGGAAGAGAGGTAGAACGAAAATGAAGAAATAAATGAAAGAGTTAGAACAAAAATGAAAAAATAAAGAAAAACAAGGAATAGAGGGTCCTGAAAATTGAACTCAAGCCCTTGAAACTTTTCACAATTTATGATGACCACTGCACCATGCTAATGGTTTGTAATGGTATAGGAGACTTTTTTGTATTTATATCTAAATTTTGCTTACTATTCTTGATCCAAACCGATCATTCTTTAAATTGCAATTTTTACCGTATTTGTATAAAGTATTTTTTTTGGCATACTCTTAAGTACATAATCGTACCACATTAGTCTTTTTAAAAAAATGTGTTCAAATAAGTCAAGTAAAAATTTAATGTCCACACGCATCACGTACCTTTTCAATTAGTGGAAAACATTACAAATCTTGTGAGAATTTAAGCCATAATAGAGAGAGAGAGAGAGAGAGAGAGAGAGCAATTAAATAGTAATAGGATAACATGCAAAAAAAAGGTGGGGAAGGGGGAATCGAACCCCAATTTCTCAGTCTTTAAATGTTACACGATTTCCACTCGGCCAAAGTAGTATTCGGTGTTGACTTCTACAGATATATTAAATTTAACCTATCTATGTATATTTATTTTTATTTATTTTTGGGATTCTTCAAAGACTCACGTGACCCCACGTGTCCCAACGTGGGTCCGCCCCTGCCTATATCTCCTTAAGACCTTCAAGTTTCCTTCCATCAAAAAAACTAATTAAACTAGTATAATGATGTAAGTAGGAAAGCCAAAAGCTTCTTAGAACCACCACTTCATCATCAATGGAAGTAGACACTTCTATTAATCACAATGTGACTAAGTGGGCCATTTAATATTTCTTATAGCTAATGCTACCTAACTCAAATAAAGAACATGCGAGTGAGAAAATGCGAACGTGAATGCATGAGAATATCTTTTAAAAATATCACCAACTTCTAAAATCTTTGAGAACACGAATTAAGAGCATAAGCCCGAGCCTTAATGAATAATTATGTGACTAAAGTAGCGTAAACACGTGCATGAAAGTACCTAATTTTTGTTTTACTTTTCCGATTCATCTCGTTGAAACAAATCAATAATCCACAAAAATATGGCGCAAAATTAATAAGAACAAAATGTGAATTTTTTCTAAAAGTTTTAAAAGTGTAGTGCAATGTGGCAGAGCGATACAACACTATCAGGCGCCATATTTGGATTCAATATATAAGGGGTTTTACTCCGATTTCAATTGGGTTCTTTGCAAGTGGGCGGTGGAATTGCGCATCCAAGATTAGTCGAGATGCGTGTAAGTTAATTCGGACACTTGAATTATAAAAAAAATTGTCATACAACAAATAGTCATGTTCGGTTTGGATTCTGAGGGAGATTTTAAAACATAATGAACGAAGAGAGATAAATAATTTTTTTTTATTAGAAACCACGTGCAAGAATTTTGAATACTCCGAACGAACAAGCCCATGCGGACAACTTTGGGGGACTGCACACGGACATACTCCTGTATGCATACAGATATTAAGACAGTATAATAAAATAAATAAATGTGCAGATGAAGGGGCAATAATATTATATTCCAGGCGATGAGATGATAGAGAGAGTTGAGGCCGTTTTTGGTAAACTATAGCTATTTTTGGTAATGGCGGTGGGTTTCGGAGGTTACAGCTGAGTCAACTCTCGGGGTCGGAGGAACGAGTTCGCCGGAAAGTTCCTCGCTGATCGGAGGATTAATCCCGGTGAGGCGTTGCGGTTTGGATGTTCGATTTCTGGCTCTGGTACAAGTAGTGGGAGAGATGAACGCGAATGGATTTAGCAGTGCGGAGACGGAGTATATAAGGAAGCACCACAACAAGCAACAGCCTGGAGAGAATCAATGCGGCTCGGCGCTCGTCAAGCACATCAAGGCCCCTGTCCATCTCGTATACACATACAATCCCCTCCCTCTCTACTTTCTCCTAATTGTTCGTCTAGATATTCGTATATGTGTTAGATTATTGTTGTTTAATTTGGTCTTGTATTTATGCGCTTTGGATTGATCGGTTAGTGTGTGGATTTTGTGGAGATTTGATCGTGCTCGATGAAATTCCTACCAGACTGTTGTTTAGATTCGTGATTTTCGAGGATTTTTATAGTTTTTGCAAGGTTTGACCTTTTTTTTTTTCCTGTTCGATCCGCACTGGAGTACTTTGATTTTGTTTGTGATGATTTGTTCGTTAGGTAACAAAATTCAGCCGGAAGTTTTGAAAATCTTGTGCTTTTATTCGGCATTCTTTTGCAGATACAACCAAAGAGTTGTTTTAGGGCAGCGCATAAGCTGGCCCGGACATCTGAGTTATATAAGTAAATAAAGTTGTTTAGGCCCAGCTGAAAATGGGAAAATAAAACTGTTTTCTTGTGTAATAAATTTTGGTTGTTTTGAGCTATGAGAATTTATCTCATTCTTGTTTTCGTTCCTTTATCTCGACCAAAAACAGAAGCATATTTTTAGAGCTATCATTAATCAATGGTTGTCCTTTTTATTGTAAGGTTTCAGGGCTGGACTGTGCGTGCATTTGTTAATTGGTTGGTTGAGAAATTTCCTTAACTTGGAAAGAAAGTTGAGTTTCTTTATTTGGAAATTTTTGGAAAAGGAGTCAGTTAGTGATAAGTTCATAGAGTGATCAATAAGTAACTCTGTGATGTGATCTGAACAAAAGAAAAATCACTTTGTTCTCTAGTGAATGATGCGCTTGCATTGGTCTGAAGCAAATGTGAATCTCAAACCTCAGCTCTATGTTTCCGTCGTCATTTTTGAGATAGTTGAACTACTCTTTAACAAAGAATTGATTTCATTTTTCATTAGGTATGGTCTGTGGCGAGAAGATTTGATCAACCACAAAAGTACAAGCCGTTTATCAGCAGGTGTGTTGTGCAGGGAAACCTTGAGATTGGAAGTCTTCGAGAAGTCGATGTTAAATCGGGCCTTCCTGCCACAACCAGTACTGAACGATTGGAACTTCTTGATGATGAGGAACATATCCTTAGCATCAGGATTGTTGGGGGTGATCATAGACTCAGGGTATGAAAAGTTGAAAACTATTTCTTAACTCAGTTCTTGCTGATCAGCTTTGAATTTTGGCTTTCCTTTGATGGACAAAGTTTATGAATTTGCGTTTTTCTTGACGAATAATTGGCTTCAGTGAAAAAAAGCGAATTCCCAACGTCCTTTCTTTTCAGCTTAGCACACGCAAAACAATGAATGGACTTAAGATTTACGTAATATGAGTTACCTAGAAGCTGTTCTTCCCGGTAGGCGAAAATACGACTGTGGTTGAAAGGTAACTTGGGTCATGACAAGTTTCTAACCTCAGAATAGGTGCACCGGTTGTAACAGAGGGCACAACATGATCTATCTGGATGGGATCATGGAATGTTTACCTAGTTGGATGGTTGCACACGTCCAAATGATAATGGATTTACTGCTGTAGATTGTGAATCATATTCTCTGTTAAGGAATCACGTGCCGTCTATGATTTCGTCTAGGAACTCCAGCTTTGCTGTCAGCATACCTTCGCCTGTGATTTTGGTTCGAATGACTGATCTATGACTTGAACCAAACTGCTAGACTGAATCCTGCGAATTTATTAATTTCCAGAGTTTGCCGTCGTCATCTTAATTTCCAGCGTCAGTGGTGTTCCCTCCTCACAATTGTTTATGTTCCTCAATGCCGATAATCGAGTGTGCTCCCGTTTATGGTGAAATTTATTGTCAGTCTTGAGGTAATATTGGAACATTGTTTTGTTTTAGCGGTCTTCTAGATATGTAAAAGTTAGGGTGGATATCCAAGAAATTAGCTTCTCGGGCTGCTTTTATTGTCCTGCATTGTAGCACATGGTCGCCACCATGCAACTATTCGGGGGGGGGGGGGGGTTTCTAGGATTTGACTTATGTTCTTGATTTTGAAGAAGGAGGGGGGTTTCTAGGATTTGACTTTTGTTCTTAATTTTGAGGGGGGTGGGGAATTGTTTCTAGGATTTGACTTTTGTTCTTGATTTTGAAGGACAAAAGAACAGGAAGGGATTGCCTTCATTTAGTTGTGAATGTGGACTGTCCAAGGCCTTCCTACTAAATGTGGCAAGTATATGCTACGAATACTAGACATGCACTGGAATGCAACTTGTTATACTAATGAAAGCATCTGAAATTTCGGTATTTACGTTTATTTTGTGTTTGTGATGTAGTTACAGGAATTGTGACGGGTACAATCCACAGGCACCACTTATACTACTTACCTACTGCAGCCTAGTATTTATCTCTTACAGAGCTTTGTAGGATGTATTGAACTGAATTTGCTTTTTGGTTATATATGAACGTTTCGATATGCAAGTGCTGTTGATGTTGTGTTATCTCTCTAAACCCATTTGACGTTGTTTACTTCGTCATCATTTCTACGTTTCAGAACTATGCTTCAACCCTTTCTGTCCATCCAGAAGTCATCGATGGAAGACCAGGGACTCTGGTGATCGAATCCTTTGTCGTAGATGTGCCAGAGGGAAACACAAAGGACGAGACCTGCTATTTTGTTGAAGCCTTGATCAAGTGTAATCTGAAGTCACTTGCTGATGTGTCGGAGCGGTTGGCAGTGCAGGACAGAACTGAGCCCATTGATCGCGTGTAGATGTGGGGTCTGAGGATATGTAGCAAAGGTTGTAATTACCCATGGATGAAGCTTCTCTTTGGCTTTCGATTCCCAGAGGCTATGGAGGTGGACGGGTATTGGCTATTTTCCACATTCTGGATACACATGTGCTATTTTTTCTCTGTTTGCCACCATCAGTGCCTTGGTTTTAAAATTATGCTGGCCTTCCTGTTGTTAGGTTAAGAACCACAGCTTTGTCAATGAAAGGTGAAACATAAAGACTAGGTTCATTTTCTATCTGTTCTTTCGGGTTTTGGCCCGGTTGTATGCCACATTGCCACGGTTGATATGTGTACATTTATTCATGTCACAAGATTTGGTGTTTGTAGACCTTTTTTCCAAATCCATGTAGCTTCTGTTACAGTTGATGTATGTCGGAAAAGGTGAACTATATACGCATGCAATATAGAGAAGACAGCCTTGTATTTAGTCTATCCCACTTGTTTAATTACAGTTCTGTTATCATTTGCAAGCCATCATGTGTTGAAACTTAAAGGAATAATTCAAGGCTTCTGGTTTGAAAATTTGTTAAGCCTCGTCTAGTTTTACGCAGCATTGGCAATTTGTGGATGGAAAATTACGTTGCATTTGGTAAGTACCATTTGTTCATTAGTCAAACTCCAGTTTGTTGGTTCAGAATAGTAACAAAATCTGTGAAAACAAATTTGCCCACCATTGGCTACAACAATGTTGTAGATCCCACGGAAAAAAGTTTATTCTACTATTTTATAATCAATGGCACCAAGAAAAACTAATTGGCTAAAAGCTGAGACCCTCAGTTGATATCCACAAAAACATAAAAACAATTTACACGTTCGAATAAGGCAAGGGTTTTTCTATCACAGGCTGTGTGAATGTGGAAAACCCATTGAGGTGCCCGTGCCTAAAACCTATGACGTTACAACATTAAAAAATCGGCTGAGGAGAGAATTTAGAAGACCCGCCAATAAATAATTCGACTGTTGCGCTTTTGTATATACTGTACAGAGCTCACCTACTGCAGCAGAGTAGGGTTACACAGAATAGAGCCGGCCTTATGCCAATGCAAGCTCCTCCTCCTCTACTTGTTGCCGTTGTTGCTCAGACATCTGCCCTTCCATATAGGGAAGAAGAGTGCGCTTGATTTCTTCCGAAGTAAGGGTCTCATACTCCAACAGTGCATTCGCCAATGCGTGTAATGCCTTCTCATGCTGGTAAAAATCGTCAACAAGTAGTTGGTCAAGCTTGAATCCAAGAAAGAAGCATCTTTGATAGTTCTATATATTCTCTCTTAATTTTTTGACTAAGAACAGTGTAAAAGCCTGAGATGAGTCCAGCGAATGGAGCAAGTCTAGATGAGAACAATAGCAGGATCCACAAACTCAGTGGTTCAAGTTATAAATGATGACCTTGAGCACGTACGTATATTGGTATGTTTTCCTCAACAATACACATCCGAAATACTTAAATGGGTTACTGCATGTCTCTTGTAAAAATCACAACTACAAAAAAAACTGCAGAACCTGAAAAAGTCTTTTATGACCAGGATGCCTAAAGTGAACATCACACAGAACAATAGTAAATTACTTGAATACCTGAAGCATGATATGAACACCTTGGATGAGGAAAACTAAATCAGATACTTATACCAGGAATAGGAGTAACAGTACTTATCAAAAAAATTCCACCCACAACAGCTTTAACAAAGATGGACTTAACAAGCAGAAAAACAGAAGCAAGACTTCAATTTTCAAAACACAGCCCCATTTAGAACCATGCTTCTTAACAACTCTACCACAACACTCCCCAAGTACATGATAGGGTCAAGGTGCATTTCGTCGAACAAAATTTCCCACGTCGGACAATAGTAAATTACTTACAGACACACGTCATTCCATGTGGTGTCTTTAATCAGTGAACAGCTAGATGGAAAATTCATGCACGTACCTTCTTAAGCAGGGCTTTCACGCGATCATATGCTTCTCTTAGAAGCTTTACCACCTGCACAACCAGTAATATAAATTACTTCCTTGAACTGTATCATAGCTGTATCATACAACTCCAGGTTTCAAACACATACTTCCGCATCAATTCGTGATTGCATTTCTGAACCAGAATGTTCTTTGATATGAACAGGCCCGATTGTATCACTCATCCCACAGGCTGATACCTTGCAGACATAACAATGTCACAGAATCATTCCAAAACAATAAAGCACCAAATCACGTCATGCATATGAAGATACGATGGTAGCCATAAACCGGTTGCAAAACCAAGGATTGAACGATAAAATTCTTTAATAGGACCAGCTAAATTCTTACTTCTCTCACTAATTGTGTCCAATGACTAGAAGCTAAACCAATAAATTTTCAGCAACTTAAAGGTCAAGCCATATCCATTGTACAATGAAATCGATATTCTCATTATATGAGCAAAATTTTGAATTAACTGTCGATAGAACCTGGCAACGCCCATTCATCTACCTATCGCCAAATCCACACCCCCTTACAACTAAGGGGGAGAGAGAGAGACATACAGATAGATGTTATTTTTGCAAATTATGAGCCACCATGTCCGGAACAAAAAAATGTATGTGAAGGAACAAATAATACCATGTACTGAGCAAGCTCTGTAGCCGTCTTAAGATCACTACTAGCTCCAGTTGTGATCTGGTCCTGACCAAAGATAAGCTCCTCTGCAACTCTTCCCCCCATGCAAACGTCAAGACGTGCTAACAACTGCTTCTTGCTAATTGACGTTTCATCATCTGAAGGGAGCTGTGTAACCATTCCCAAAGCAGATCCACGTGGCATGATCGTTGCTTTATGAATTGGATGTGCACCATCAGTATTGAAGGCAACAACAGCATGCCCACTCTCATGATATGCTGTGAGCTGGAAACATATGTAGGTAACATCAGCTATGGCTAACAGAATGAAATCCTACAAATAAAAATAAAGAACCCAATAATCGCAAGCAGCATCTGAAAAGGGAGACTGACATCACTTCATAATAACCAGACACTGCAGAACACTTCACATTAATGAAATCTAGACCACAGTAGGAATTCCATCACCACGTTTCACTTTTGGCATGATATAACCCGTGGAGCATTTACAACACCCATAACAGTACGGTCAGTACCCTTGTAATCCAATCGGTGTGGGTATGGGCGGGGGAATACTCGAGACAGACCTACCTTTGGCAATAATGCACAAAGTGGCTGCCCTCAAAAAGTTTAAACGCTAAGATAGCGGCCCCCCATACCTCCATAAAATCAAACCTCATTCTCTCTTCGCCAAGCAAAATTTTAGAAATACAAGGGAACAGTGCAATGACAAATTGAGACTTTGAATTTGCGAGGCAACAATTTTGAACTAACACATCAAACCAAGCGAGACAAAGATTTCCCGTCGATGATATGCGGCACATGCCTTACCTTCTTTGACTCTTCAGAAACGAACATCGTCTTCCGCTCTGTACCCATCATTATCCTGTCTTTTGCAAACTCTAACTGTGCTGCTGTTAGCTTCTCAGCTCCATCGACAGCAGCCTTAATAGCAGCAATATTTACCAAATTTGCCAAATCTGCTTGAGGACGAAGTTAAAAGGGCAAGAAGATTTCAGTCCGGATCCATGCCACACCATTCGTGGGATAAGCAATCTAACTTAGTAAGACATTTTGGTTTGTTTAGCCAAGAGGAGAGAACAGATGTACCGGCCCCGTTGAACCCTGGTGTACCACGAGCAATTGCTTTCACATCTACATCATCAGCCAATGGTTTATCGTGAAGATAGAGATCCAATATCTCTTGCCGACCCCGCACATCTGGATTAGGAACAACAATCTAGAAGCAAAGTTCTAGTTAACAATATGGTTTAACAATCTAGATCAAAGTTCTAGCTATTTTTTAGATGTAATAAGAATATCAATAAATGGTGACAAAACAATTAAAAACACAATAGGCAAAGAAAAACTCCAGTTAGTTGAAAAGCTTAAGACTCGCATGCAGCAAATCTGCAAATTGGAAAAGTTCAACCAGGGGAAATGTAGTCAGAGAAACCATTTAAGTATGCAGACTTTTCACAGACAAAAGACCCTGGTTGACGATTTTACTGATTTGATAAACCACAAAAGCAGAGCAAGCTAATGTAGGGGCACGGGCAACGAAAAGTTTCCAAGAAGTTGCACAATGTTAGAATAGTTCCTGAGTTCAGTCATTGAGCTCTGGCACAATCCAGGACCACTGAAGGTAGTTTTTAGTGATTCATTAATCAAATGTAGCATCGTAATGTTCTCGAGAACCTTCACTAGTTCGCTGTGTCACAGAAGGATCCTGGTGCAAGCAAGTCTGCAGAGCCTCTAAAGGTAGCACCATATGAACACACTTAAATGGTTACTAATAATCCACCAAACGATACTGAGCACTTGGAACGAAAAAACCTTGTAACAATTTGTTACACCAGCAGAGTTCACCCAACTGGTCATATGATCAAACTGATCAAGGGAGTAATATATTTATGGTACATTCAGCATGTATCAATGATGCAGGACAGATTTGGAATAGGGCTAAGTATGATCAAACACGAGGGAAAGGGACTGTTTTTTGGGGCTGTGAACAGTATTTTGTAAGAAGGAGAGAAGAATTAGAGAAGGATAGATCTAGGCCTCACACCTAGGTTACCAAAGGCATCACACCTAAGGCCTCATTAGCATCACACCAAAGAATGAGATTGCATCACACAATCAGTAAAGCTTAAAGCTAATTTTTCATTCATTCAATCATAATTTGCCATAAGGCTTACAATCTTATTTATACCCATTTCAACTTGACTCTAGAACTTCCCAAAAATAAAAATCTTCAACTAACATTAGACTTCCCAAGACACGATGAACATAGACTCTTTTACTGCATTAATAACATGGAAAAACTAAAAGACTCTTTGATTAACTAATGGACTCTAAAGACTTTGACTATAAATTAAATAGACATTTGACTTGACTAAAACCCAAAAGACACTCCTAAGAATCCAGCCCATGTCTAGCCAATATCCCAAGTAGACCCATGGACAGTCTTAACCCTCAAAAACCGGATAATGGTTAAATTACTGGAATACCCTAGGCCACCTTTTCTGGACCGCATCAATCAACTACCTAGATTAACAGATAGTAACCATTTGTCCTCGCGAGCCCCGCAAATTATTGTTGAAAAAAGAAAATCAACAGCTAATAGATGTAAATGTAAGAAGCAGTCATGAAGTATCAGAAAACTTACATGCCTGTCAAATCTACCAGGCCTCGTCAAAGCTGGATCAAGTATATCAGGCAAGTTTGTTGCAGCCATCAAGATTATACCCTAGAAGAAACATAATATGCATAAAATGAAAATCTCAGGACAGTAGTTTCATTAGATTGATGAACAACTCGTCTATATGTACCTCATTCTGTTCAAACCCGTCCATTTCAACGAGTAACTGATGCAATGTTTTCTTTGTGTGTCCTTCCCATTGCTTCCGTGTGGAGCCAACAGCATCAATCTCGTCGATGAAAATGATGCAAGGAGCCTTAAAAACAGTAATGGGTAATGGAAAATCAGAACAAATACTGAAACGAAACAAATGTCTGAAATGGCAAAAATTGTGGGGAGATCCAGTTGTTGCAACGTCTTAGGAACCAAAATACCCGATTTAAAAGCAGCATCACACGTGTTTTCCTCATGTTAACTGTTAAACCCTTCTTTTGATTTCTTTTACATTGATATCCATTTCAACTTAAGTAAAAAGAAGTACAAATCAATCAAGACCGGGAGAATGCTTACCCACAGGAACCAGTCAACCACCTCCTCTTTCACTTTTGGTGACTCAAGATCTAACTATCTAGTTCTAAGGATTTTTGGACTCGTGCAGGTGTTCTGTCCGATGGAACTTTTTTAAAATTTCTTATTGGGAGCGGTGGGTGGAATGTGTCTACACGTAAGCAGATTTCTTAATGCGCTGTCACCACTGTACTTTTTCTTATCAAATACAACTCTGTAGCTCGGTTTTAATTTCGAAGTTTCTATTTCTTTGTACTTTCAAAATACGAGTTGAATTTTCAATTCTCTTGGTCTTGGTAAACTGTAACTCTAAACAAAATGTGCTTACATAAGAAACATGCTTCTAGGAGTAATAATTCATTTCTCTGGGTGAAGAGAGACTAGGAAATAGGAATGGTGCCCGTATAGTGCTAGATCTACCAGACACAATAATCACAATATATAAGCCATGCAAAAACTCTGTAATCATCAAAAAGTAATCAAGAGAAATAAAATCTTCCTGATTGGAAATTATCACAAATTGAATAAGAACAAACCTTCTTCTTAGCTGCTTGGAATAAGGATCTTACACGCCGAGCTCCAACGCCAACAAACCTAGCAGACAACATGGCAAGTATTTCAGACTGAAGCTATACAGCATCTAGAATATAAAAATAACATCTCTACTAGAAGGATACTTGGATCCAAAGGCCATTTCAACGACTAAGATAATATACAATAATAATTTGACAATGACAAACTAATAATAAACGGAAAATCTGTACCCTCTAGCCTCTGAACATAGCAATTTCTCGTTAATTGCTAGTAGCTAGTTGCGCCTTAACACGGAGTTAGTTGTGCGTTAACTCTAACGACATGTACATTGTTGAACTCATCTAGAGATATTATAAAATGAATGGAAAGATGAATGAAGTAAGACTCTTTGAAAACCAAACATTCTCCAGTATGAACTCCTCAAAGAAAAATGCACAAAAGGTTTATCCTTGCGCCATTGAGTAAACAACTTAATATTGTGGCACTATAAAAGAAATCATACACTAGCTTAGAATATGGGGATAATTTGACAACCTTGGACCAAATTGATGATTTTGTAGGTTCACTGCATGGGTGACTGCCTTTAGCCTTTGTGCTTTCAGGCCTTCGAATTTTGGTGTTGTTTTGTTTCAGTAATTTTGATTTGTGCTAAGCCTTCTACATAGGCTGCATTCCAGTGAGACCCTTTAATAAATGTTGACATGCAAATGAAAATTTCCTTACACACCTGTTATATACGACAGTTTTTTTTTTTTTCGCGGGTGTCCGTCATCTTGGGGCAGGCGGAAAGGCTTTCAGCTACAAGTGACAAAATAACATGACATTCATGACCATGACCTAGATTGGCATGACACAAAATGAGAACAGGCTCAGCAGGCCAACAAGAGGTTAAAAATCCCAAACCATCCTTCAAAAGTGGTCTGATAGCCTCAGAAGAGCCTTAAACGGTTTGAACTTAGAAGAGAGAATGGGCAGTAAATGGCTTATTTGTGGCCAAAGCAGTAGCCAGCAACACCCTACAAACAGCCGTGCCACCATAATCCCATGGAACACTCAAAAGTAAATTTCTTGCATCAATAGGGCACAGTCAAGCACGGGCAGCTGCAGGATTTTAAGCCAGCAGTGACAAAGAGGTATAACAAAATATTTTTCATACACAACACTATACATAATAAAGATACTAATTTTGGTTCAGACTTATCAGGCATAGTTTAGTATGTTTTGTTGAGCTATCTGATCTACTTACTCATAAATATTAGCAAATTCATTCAGTGTGGTTGTTTCGAATGATCCAGTGCAGACAATATGAAAGAAATATCAAATTATATCTAAAACAATATAAATTTTGAGTGCATTTTTTTATCCCAGGGGATTCGCTTGAACCCTCTGAAAGTATAATGCAGCCGCCCATGTAGTCAAGGCAAAGGCCAGGGACAAGCTTCAGATGCAAGTTTAATGCATGGGAAGGGAATCAGACGGAAGAGCATCATCCACAAGAGATCAGGGGATAAGCATCATATTGACAAATTGGACAAAGATCACCCTTCTCCAAACCAATCTTAGATACTTCCCAGTGAAAAGAAATTACTTTGAACCTCCAAAGATTCATATGATGCAAAATCAATCACAGATTCAAGTACACGTATTGACTAGTTTGTTACTTATTTTTTGTAACTGCCCCCTTTCAAATGAAGCAGAAGGTTTTCCCGTGATCTAGATTAAAATTCCACCATTCTGCAAGCAGGCCTAAAAGTAAAGTGCAGAAGATTGAGATGGAAAAAGAACCAGGTGTCACCATTTTTAATCCTACATAAATCAAACAGCGAGACACACTATCGGGGGAAACAACTAAGATCACCTTTTACCATCAACAAATGAAAATAGCTAATGACTCAAAGGATAAATATCAAAATCAGCAAAAGCACTGCAGTCTGCAGATGGTATAGTTTGGCAAAATCCTTATTCCTTGAGGTGTTAAATAAGTTCAACCAAAAGTAGCATTGCCTTACATTTCCTCAAACTCCGAACCTGCTCTGTAAAAGAAAGGAACCCCAGCTTCTCCAGCAATAGCCTTCAAAGTTCCATAGACGCTAACCAGAGTCAGAAATGCATACAAATATTATTGATAATACACCCTGTAATAATTTCAAAGATTAATAAAAAAAATTCCGTTAAAAAAAAAGGATAATACACCCTGTAATAAAAGCAGTGAAAAATAGAGAAGGTCGAAGAAAAAGTACTACTACTAGGGAAAGGAGTCCTCCTTTTGCTTGGTTGAGCAGAAGGAAAAGGAGGCAGGATGGGAGTGTACTGTGTTTGCATCCTACTAAGACCACATTGAACCCACTATCCTATTGGATGTAAACAAGCTTCATCACTCCCCTCTTCCTTTCTACTTGCTTTTTGGCTGATACAATGAGCTCAAACGGAACCATCACTCTTGTTCCTTTCCGAGGGAAACTCCCTCGTATCCCATTTTCGTTTCTCTCACTCCACCTTTGAACAAAATAGACTAGAAAAAACAAAGCCAAATAACTCTAAATTAAACATGAAACTAAAGAAGTCACCAATTTGAATTAGATTTAGACCCACTCACTATTGAAGAGCTAAATAAACCATTAAAACCTAGAGCTATCATAATTACTGATCACTTCAGAAGATTCATTGACAAGCTAAATCCAGCTGTGATGATGAAAAAACATCAATTTGAGTAGCAGGCAACAATCTCCACAGAATTCCATGGCCTAGCAGTGTCAAACAGCTTAATTACATGCATGCGGGGTGTTGATTAATAGTTGTGATTGAAAGGGAAAAAGGAAAAGAGAGTCAAAAAAAAAAAACATAACACAGGTATTAACCCGAACCCCATCAGCTTATCATCTGTCACAGGGGCAGCTCCACATGGGATTGAGGGGGTTCAAAAAATGTACTAAAATTTTGTATATTTGTGCATATAATTTGATATTTCTTTCCTATTGTCGGCACTGAATCAGTCGTGCAAAGCAGAGTAAATGAAAATTTACTGAAATTTGTGAGTAAATAGATCATTTAGCTCAACAAAATAAAAAAATTTAGGCTCAATAAGTCTTCAAGCAAAGTAAATATAGTTATCTTATAAAGTGTTCTGTATGCAAAAAAAATTGTATACATTTTCTCACTGCTGAGTTAAAATCCTGCAGCCACCGCTGATCTGTCAAGTATTTACTTCAAGTACCCACATACAGACAAGACCATGAAACAGGCTACGAAGAATTTGCAGGAATATGAAAAAACTTAATACCTTGGCGAGCAATGTTTTGCCAGTTCCAGGTGCTCCAGTCAAAAGGATTCCCTGAAAATTTATATACAACTATTAACAAAACCGAAGACAAGACACTAGAACATTTCCAAAGAACAATCATTTTATCAAAGTAGAAACGGTAGGCTTTCAATTGCCGTACAAGATGACCCAACCAAAACCGCAAGGTAAACAAACAGATAAATAAAGAAAAAGGAAAACAATCCCATGACAAATAGTTTGGGCAACAATGGCAAAGGGTCTCAACAGCAATGTTGATCATAGATATGAAGGGGTAATGCTATGCCAGCCAAAGCACCATAAGCGGTTAGATGTCTACTTCGGCAATTATTTGCTTTGCCAACAGCTTAGACCTACAAACATACATATCAAGAACTACCTCCAACATTTGACTAAACACCAAGGGCTCCACCAGGAGAAAATAGCATTTTGAGGAGATTATATGCATTAGAGGAAGAATTGATGCAAGTAAATTCATTCCCAAATGGCTGCATATCATAACAAACCTTAGGCAACTTCCCCCAAGTCTGGTAAACTTTGTTGGGTTTTTGAGGTACTCCACCACCTCCTCTAGTTCTTGTTTAGCATCATCACAGCCTTTGACATCCTTAAAAGTTTTAACATTCTGCAGTGAAACCAATTCATCAGGACAGGACAAAAAGCACAACAATTGTCCATTAACAAGTGGTCAATTTGAAACCCAAGAATGATCCATTAGGGGCGGTGTGAGATACATTTGAAACAATAGGTAAGAAAACTTACAACTAATGCATTCGAATAACTCTATTGTAATACTTTAAAATGTAAAACCGTAAACAAGAAACTTCAGAGTTGTGACTGCAAATGGTAAGGTTAAAGATCATTGTAAGACTTCATTCAAGAAAATTGGAAGGCCCTGATGGACGTGACCAGACAGGTAAGTTTAAAGAGCCATGTAGGACTCCCTCATCTTGCTTCCAAAACAGGGACAAAATCCAGAACAGATTTTATCCAGTATCAAGGATTTAACGTTTGGTTAAGCGCCATCATTTGTCTGAATCGGAGTCAAAGAACTTAGAAATTTTCTAGGAATTTTGGACATTACAGAACTTTTAGATGGGCAAAAGGTTGTTCATCCAAGATGAAATTTGAATTTAAGATAGTGCCAAGGCCACACCACCATTGTACGTTTTTTGTCCATAGAAAGCTACATGGCTAGTTACTCGCATAAAAAGTGCAACCAGTTTACAATGCAGATTCCAAATGTTTCATTTACCTTGTACTTTGAATCTATTAGTCTATAACAACTCCATGGATGTAAAGTTATAAATGGTAGGAGAACAAACAACTGACACATTTTAACTTGGTCATGGTCCATGACTCCCATTGCATCCAAAACTGTAGGTAATGCCAGAAGCATCACACTCATAGTAAGAAGTGCCCTATATTTCCATACTACAGTACTACTCTACTAGTGTCCCCGTCTGAAAATCTTGCACATATAATATTTGAGAGCACAAATGTGTGTTTTTCCGCATAGTTCTGGAATGGAGTTTCTTTGACTTGAATGACGACCATAACGGATGTCAAACAGTGACTCAGTGGATAACAGATACAGTTTAAACTAATACTCAGGGGAACCATTCTAAGGTTCATAATTCAAAACTTGCTCTCTCCTTGAAACAGATCAGGGTTCTCCAAGTGAAACGACCTTTAGCAAGGAGCCAGATGCCAGTGCCATTTGACTATTTTGAGGATGATGCTAGAGTATCGCGTTTAGGTCCACGGTCAAATGGATTCTAAAACCGTGCTGAAACAGGTTGATACTTTCATATTCTGGTGTGCCGTTAAATCACCTTAGATTCCAAATCCATGCAGGACTCTTTGCAATCAATAACTACTGAGCAATATATTGTGCCAAGTAGTGAACCGTGACACCCTCTCATATCTGTAAGACTGTAACTTAATCAGTTGCTCCAAAATAAGATGATCCATTGAATATATATATATATATACACACACACACACACAGTCGTTTTCAGGTCCGGACCTCCCATTTTCCGATCGAATTTTGATGATCCGAGCCGTTCAATGTGATCAAAACGTGATTTTAAGGGTACCCGCGAGAAATCAGCAAAAAAAAATGACCGGGAAGGGCTTGATCCGAACAGTTTATTATTGAACGGTTCAGTAAAAAACTGCTCAGATCAAGCCCTTTCCAATCATTTTTTTTGCTGATTTCTCGTGGGTACCCTTAAAATCATGCTCCGAACACATTGAGCGGCTCGGATCATCGCAAATCGATCGGAAAATGAGAGGTGCGGACAGTGTGGACCGTAAGAGGTGTGGATATATATATATATATGTATATGTATATCGGGGCGGTTCCGGGGACCCTTAAAAAAACCTCTAAAAAACCCCCCCAAGTTCCCAATCGAATTTTGATGATCTGAGCCGCTCAATGTAATCAGAATGTGATTTTAAAGGTACCCGCGAGAAATCAACAAAAAAAGTGACCGGAAAGGGCTTCATCCGAACAGTTTTTTATTGAACTTTATTGAACAGTTCAATAAAAAACTGCTCAAATCAAGCCCTTCCCGGTTATTTGTTTGCCAATTTCTCGCGGATACCCTTAAAATCACATTCTGAACACATTGAGCGGCTCGGATCATCAAAATTTGATCGGGAACTATGAGATTAAAATTTGGGGGGTTTTTTTAGAGGTTTTTTAAGGGTCGTATATCTATATATATTACTCAGAATAAATGTAGCATCTACTTCAACCCAGAATAGAGAACAATGAAATGAGGATGCCACTGCCAGCAGATCCTAACGATTGATATGTAAATACAAAAGCATAAACCTACCTTCTCAGGCATAATCTCTTTATTCAGCTCCTTTGGGGCATAGGAGGAACTTGAACCCACACCTGAAGCTCCTATCCCACCCAAGGTCCCAACATATTTTTGAAATCCAGCAGTACGCACAAACCTGAAAACAGATCGACATGTCAAAAGTATAGCTACAGAAGGCAACAAAGCAGATATAACCTTAACTAGTGATTCTGCATAAATGAAAAGTGGAGAACGGAGGGGGGAACATTCAGTGATCCAACTCCTTGTTCTCTTTCTTTTCTACCATCATTTCTTAACTCAATGTTGCTCAACCAAAGATGAGACACTGACTTTACTACTAAAAACTAATCCATTTTAGATGAAAGAAAAGTTCGTACCACATCGCAGATATGCCCAAAATCAGGAAGAAGATCACTTCTTGAACAATGCGTGATTTTTTTGACATTTTTCGGTCAACCTAACAGAGAAAACAGCATATGATGATATACAGAATATCCACATGCGCTAAAACTCACCACTTAATCAAATGATGACACAAAAAGCAGGTAAGGATCATGAATCCAAGTCTTTATGTATACAATACACATCAGTACAGGAAGTTGATTGTCCTACTAGGAAGAGCGCCTGGACTGTAGTATAGAACTCCTTACCATCACCACATGCAATGGCTGCTTCATAGACACGCCAGGGCTCAAAAATGGCCCATCCATGTTCCCTGATGCACGGTGCTTCAACTCTTGCAACTATATTAAGATTTCTCTAGTTAGCAGAAACACTACCACATCGAAAATAAACAATATGGCTAAATAAGCCCGCTAACAATTATCCAATTTCATGTTACCAGGAAAACGACCAACAAAGATGAAAACATTGTTATGAATGAATGAGAAGAATTTCACACCTTAGCTACCAAATTTCACTCCATACATGGGAACAAACATAAGTAATGACATAAAAACAGGAATTAAAAGAAATAAAAAAAAAAAAAAGGGCAAAAAAGAGAACATTTATTAAGCCTCTGACATTCTGTCACCGACTGGTATGACATAATTCGACAAAAAAAGGAAGTCACTTTAACTATTGAAGGTCCACGTTAACAGTCCATCTTTTAGAATACCAATAGTCCATCTAATTAGTAGAATCTACTCGATTTTCAAACATCTATCAATTATTTGGTAGATGGGACCATTTGTTATGAATCATAAAGGAAGTTGGTTTATTCAGACAGTTAAAGGATCTGGGCTTAAGAGTTGGCTTTTGAAAAGTGTGTTTGCTGCTTGTGTCTATAACCTTTGGATGGAGCGGAATCAGAGGATTTTTCAACACAAGGTTTCTTCTCGGGATCAGGTCATCCTCAAGACTATAACTGCAATTCGGGATTTGCTGAACTTGAAAAGGGGTGTTAAGAAATCCCATAAGAACATAGAGTTGTGTTGTAGTTGGGGCCTTTCAACTAGAGTTTTTGATCCACACTGTCGAGTATAGGAGTACTTTGTATAGAGTTGTTTGGTTCTTTTTTCTTTCTTAAAAGTCTCTTGTGGTATGCTGAGGCTTGTCTCAAGTGCCTTTGGTTTTTTTCGGGGGAATGCCCCTTAGAGTTTGTACATGAGTTTGAGCTTTTTTTAAAAGTAAAGTGCTTATCCAAACAAAAAAAAAAGAAGCTGGTTTTTTCAAAAGGTATTAAGAGTAAATAACATAAAATACCAGCATTTATATTTATTGGGGTTGACCTTGTGTTCTAACATTCCTGGGAGGTCATTCTTTCTGCGTTCTTTAGTGTTTCAGAGTGTATTGGCTTGCCAACTTGTATAGGGACAAGGCAAGGCTTAAACCCATAAAAAGGGAATACATCCAAAGTAAAACATATTAAACATTGGACAAAAGTTTATTACCAACGACGGCAGACTAGAAGGCCTTCCGGATTGCTCATCGGGAAGATATTCAGCAATAGCATTAGTGACCACGAGAGCTTTAATATACTCCGCAACTCCTCTGCTGTCTACTGCATGATCCCTTTCCTCAAATCGCTTGATGACACCCTCAGGACTAGAGAAAAGAATGAACATAACCACGTATTCCACATTTGCTACTAAAACACTCTACAAATATTATAATTCAGAAAGTAGTAGAAACACACCAGTTTACCATAATCCTAAGGCTTTCATTGGTTTGCGCTCTAATATGTCTGACTTTTAATGAGGCAAGACACCACAAAAGTCTAGTATTTGTGTTCATTTACTCTTTATATTTTCCAAGCAAACAGCAAAAACATGTTTGGTGAAGTGTTCTCAAATACAAAAATTGGGAAAATTCTGTAGACGAACTACTTCTAAGGAATCACAAAACTGTTGTTACTGAATTCTCAACAACTATTTTTAAACAAAAATAAAAACCCCGGGTGTTTTAGAACGTTTTATGGTTTTGTTTCCTATAACATGACAAGATGAACATAAAGAACACAAAGATGATAACAAACAAGCTCAGCAGTTGTGAGTTGTTACCTTGAAATCAAACTACTTCTTTGTAACTGATAAATCTCAATGCTAGTTACATATGATTATCTGAAGCATCCCGGTATTGGGAACTGTAAAATATGCCTTGTCACGAAGATAGGTCCTCAGAGCAATCATTCAGTGGGTAAATACCACTAAATGACGCGGGTGAATTCTCTACAAACAGGTAGAAGGTGGCCATGAGCTATGTAGCACGGACACAGATACGGACTCGGACACGGATACGGACTCGGACACGGTTACGGACACGGGACACGGGATTTCTTAAATAATGGAGACACGGACACGGCAAAAATAAATAAATAAATAATACTATTTATTGTATACCATTGAAAATATAGTTAGGTGTATAAGCTTGAAGCTTCAATATTTATAAGCAAGCATCATATATAAATCGTAAAACAAAATATTTATTCCAAAATATTTGAAGTAATTACATATTTACACCCCAAAGTTTTAAAAAATTGCATATTTAACTCTTGCCAGGTCCCAATATGTGTCCCTCGTGTGTCCCCCATAAAAAAAGTAATTAAATTTATCGGACATGCCACGTGGTGTGTCCCATAAATATTTTGCCGTGTCCCTTGCATGTCCTTGTGTCCAGTGTCGGACACGGGGACACGCCGGCCTCTAGGAGTGTTGGTGCTACATAGGCCATGAGTGAAACCAAGATAGGTCGAAATTTTCACATATTTAAGAATGCCATTCAAGACAACCGTCCATTAATTTACAGTATCATTAAATATAGGAAAATGCTAACCTCAGTCCTAAGGGCAGTAGATAATATGTAAAGGGTGCATCAATGTCCGATAAAAGTGTATCGATATATGTGAAAGTGTATTAAAATCAATGAGATAAGTATTGAGATCCAAACTTGTTTGGCATTATTCCTTTGCCTACTAGGCGGAGGTCAGACCCTTAAACATATTTTAGCAGTTTATACCTCGTACCTTCATATCACCAAAATCAGCTTAGCAGTTTATACCTCTTACCTTCATATCACCTAGCAAAAATGCTTTATACCTCATTTTATTTGCTCGTTTAAATGAAAATAAAATCCATTTTCCGTAGAACAGAAGCGTTCCCGAAACGACAACTAATTTAAGTGCTCGCTTGGTTACCCACCTTATTGCTTATTTAACATGGTTTTGGCAAAACAAACAAATAACCTAGATTACCATCACCGGCAACAAAAAGAAAATAAACGAGTGATAACCAAACAACCTTATCTTATTTTGTGCCATGCTCATTTGCTTATATGCTAGGTTACCAAACGAGCCCAGCATCTCCAGCCGTTGACCCTTTTTTTTTAACTCGAACTCAAAATTTGAGAAACCCCCCCTAAAATTCACTCCACTACTTCACTCAAACCCCTACCAAATTGAGTATTACTCAAACTTTTACTGAAATCAAAGGGGACTCAAGTTTTGTAAGGCTATTTTCGTCCTCTCAAATTACAATCATGCCATTAATGAAGCTTTTACTCAAATCTGTCTATAGGTTTTGATTTTTCCATGAAGCTTTTACCCAAATTTGAGTAGAACTATACAAGTATTGAAGAGCAATGAAGAGCCTATGCATACCTGTGCTTATTAAGCTCGGCCAACAAAGCACTCTGCTTCGCCGCGTCCCTCGGATTCGCATCAGCTTCCTCGACCAACCGCGCCAACGACATCCTCTCCTGCCGCCAAATCCGCCACCAGCTGAACCAATCCGACGCGAAAAAGCTCTCCAAACCCTCCCTTGCGCGCGCCAACAACCCCATAGCAAACACCACCGCCGGCAGCATATCCCCTTTCGCTACCGAAACCTCCGCTTTTTTCCTCTCACCATCAACTGAATTCGACTCGATTCTCGCGTTATCTCCTGAAAATCCATTGCCAACTCCCTCCGTTTCCCAGTCCGAAATCGAATTGGAATCCGAAAAGGCGGATTCTTTGGGGCTTGAATTGACGTTATCGGGGTGCAATGTGCAATAGAGAGATAGACGGCGGCGGTGAAACTTATTGAGGGGAGAGAGAGAGAGTGGGGAGGAGGAGAGAGGAATATCGATACGGGTGCGGCGAGGAGAGAGAGAGAGGTGATGGTTGCTGTGTGGGGAGTAGGAGTGAGAGAGTAGTGAAGGTTTGTTGCAGATGAGAGAAGCTTGGAGAGCAGTCATGGCTTTTTTAAGTTAGGGTTTATCGGAGATTCTTTGCAGTGAACTCGCGCAATCTCTCTCTCTCTCTCTCTCTCTCTCTTCTCTCGGTCTATTAAACCCTCTGTCTTCTCTGGAACAGTATTGCATGAGAGAGAGAGAGAGAGAGAGAGAGGAGGAGGAGGACTGGAGGAGGAGACCTTACCTTATCTGAGTTATCTCGATTGAAATTGGCGCTTTGGTGTGGCCTTTGTATTCCCTTGGGCCGTCCATTCAGATATACATATCTCCAGTCAATCATTTTCCTAGTATACTACTCCCTCCCTTGCCAAATTATTGTGTTTTTCTTTTTTAAGATCCCTCAAAAAATCGTCTTTGTTTCACAATTTATAATAATTTTTATAATTTCAAATTTTTTATTTGTTAATTGAGATTCATCAAATAAGATTTATATTGAATAAAAATATTATAAAATAAAAATAGATAACTTTGAATAAAAATATTATAAAATAAAAAATAGATAATTTTTTACAATGTCCCCAAACAAACAAAAAAAAAAGGACAGTCACAAACAAATTTGACGTTGTAAAACCCTCCTCCACCAGTCAAAATAATTAATAGTTAATTGGTAATTTTTGGGTGCCATGCCGAGCAGGCACCATGTGGTGCCCGAGCCGTGCATCCGGCAATACATTTCAATTTTGAACGGCTCGGATTTGAAGAGAGAAAGAGGAGAGAGAGCGGTGGGGTGAGAGGAGAGAAAGAGTTTTAATCTGAGTTGTCTTAACACATTTTTGGACAGTCCGGATGCGCTGCTTGAACACCACATGATACCCACTCGGCACCCAAAAATTTCCCGTCTAGGAGGCTTACTTAAACATTCATTCTACTACTAAAATTTAACAATTTTTCAATCATGATTTCGTTTTTGACATTAGCATGCCGGTCCAAATGAGATCCATCATCTTGGTCCAAACAAAGTGACTGGTTCAGCTCGTAGAACCTCCATCTTGTTCCTGGAGTTGACATTCCAATGCTGAACGTACTTTCTTTTCTTATAAGCAAAATATTTAAGATACTCTTGCAAGAACTAGTCAAAACACAATGAAATGATCATGATCAAGAGTCAAAGACTGCAAAAAATACGAATTTATCGAAGTCTAGAGTTAAGTGGAAGAGAATGGGAGAAATCAAATCAGAAGCTACACACGAAGAAGTACCAAATGAAAGACAAATACGATGTTAGAAACCGCCCAAAGAATCGACTGTTATACTCGACAAAACTTCAGGGCTGGCCAATAAGCACATCCTTGTAAGGAGTAGTTGGAGTTGGAGCTACTGCCAGCAATTTCTCTTCCTCCTCCAGATGATCAGCAGGTCTTTTTCTCCTCCTCTGGTCCTCATCTGGAATGAGTGGTATTCGGCCTTCCCGCCCTCGATCCAATCGCTCTTGCGCTCCTCGTCTCAGTTTCTCGAGCCGCATTCCGTTTGCTTGTTGCATCTTGAATACTTTCACCGCATTGGCTAATCCCCCAACGAAAAACAATAAGCTCCCGAAAATACCCAACCACACCCAACTCCTACCCTGCAAAAACAAAAGAACAAATTAACCTTCAAGTTAGCAACTGTGTCGTATCTCTATCCCATACCCTGTGGACTTAATCAACGCGTCCGGTCACTAAGGCCTCTAAAATCTCTTATTACATCATCAAACGGGCTGAAGGGCTATGAAAAGCTGATTTAGAAACTTTTCCTATACAACGGTTTCTGCACGTAAACAATGTTTTCAAATATTGCAGTCAAACTTTATGTTGATGTAGAAGACCTATCCATTACTTCGAAAACATACAGGCCGTCTTTTTTCTTTTATCGAATTAGAAAAGCATAACTCCTCATACCGCGTTAACATGGGTAGGAAGAAAAGAAAAGATCATGGTCCATAAAATCTACACAACCAGTTTGGTTTTCCAGAAAATCACCGCATTTTTGTGGCAGAAAAGAACTTGAAACATAAGAGAGTTTTCTTTCTCATCATTTCTCCCTTTCTCACCTGCTGTGTTAACCAAAGGTGTAAGAAGGTTACATTTGTCATCATCTCTCACCAAATTGCTCATACCAAACAGGGCTGTAAGAAAAGCACCAACTATTTCCATCAAGGCTTAGCGCCTTAGCCAGTAATTAAGATCAAAATGGATCCGCTTTCTACTTATTTCCGAAGCAATATCATTCACTCGCAGTTGATTCAGACCATGTAGCCGTCGTTGAAAACCCAAATTATTGTGCCAATTCAAGATCACTTACCAATAACTCCAAGCCGTGATGGACAAATCCAGTCTTCTCTTTGTAGTTGATAATTGCACCCACCAGGAACAACAGGCTCCCCATCAAGAATGGAATGTGGACACTTTGTTGCAAGATTTGGACATGCCCATCTGCTCTTTCATAGATCTGGCATGAGTTGTGAATTGAACCAAGAACCCATAAAACAGGCCCCGCTATAAGCAGGTTCATGATAAGCACCCGAGAATGTAATAAAGGGTGCGCTAGTAGCTAGTTTTAGTTTATTTTATCGCTTAATTAGTTGCTTTTAATCTCTTGTGCTCGTAAGGTATTTTGGTTGCGTTTTGTAGGAAAACCGTTTAAATCAAGAGAGTTAAAGCTCAAAGCGTCACAAAGCATTCAAGGACCCGAAGGTGACCCGATGGCGTGCCAAGCATATCCAAGGCAAAGGTCAAGATCAAGAATTGATCAAGCAAGGGCTGGAACAAAGCCACGTTGGCATCAGTAGAAGTAAAAGTAGACCAAGTGCTAGTCAATTGGCTCGGCATCGATTGAATTAAATATTGCCATCGGTACCGAGGAGTTTAATCAAAGGCAGCCAACCATTTCCTTGCGCCAGCCCATTACCTTGCTCGGCATCGATGGGAAAAAATTCAGCCATCGGTACCGAGGTGATTCCACTGCATAGGAGCATAAGCCTTCGCCATCGATGGCTGATATCTTGGACATCGGTACCGAGCGCTTAAATGCGTTTTAAGGCCATTGCCATCGGTACCGAGGCCTTAACGGGGATTTTGAGAGCATCTTCAAGGAATATTCCATCCGCGTACCTTGGAGTATTTATAGGAGTGATGTCATTTTGTACAAACACGTAGAGAATTAGATTTGCTTATATTTTTAGATCTAGAGCTAGATTTCAAATTGTTCTTGGTGTTCTTGAGTGTTCTTCATTTTCAGCACTTACTTTTTTATTTTCTGCTTTTATTAATTAGCTTTTGATACTCTCGTCTTCATTAAAGTTGTTTAAATTCTCCCGATCTATCTTTCTAGCTAGTTTATTTCTAGTGTTATGTTTACAAATATGTTTAGTAGATTTTTGCTTGCTCTTATCTTTTTAGATATGTGTGAGTAGTTTCATAAGGTTGGGTCATGGGGTGACTAGCACCCCATGGCTTGAGTAAAAATTGCATTTTTCACCAAAAAGTTTACAACTTTGTTTTGGAAATTGATGTGGGGCTTGGATTTGTTTGTCAAATCACCGAGGTGATAACCTCCTTGATCATGTGTAGGTGAGAGCTTCGCCTACTCACCACACATGATGCTTGGAGCTCGGTCGCTCGAGGTGTTTGCTAAATGGATTCTATAGCTAGCTTGATTTTCGAACCTTTTTATCTTCCGGGTAAAACCGTGTATTGAGGTGGAAAATGTAGTTTAGCTCGAGTCGTGGGCGCTAGTAATTCCTAGACCTAACCTTCCTTTTATCTAGTTTATTCTCGCTTTATTTAGCCTTTTTCTTTTCCACCGCATACGAAACACCAAGTTGGCTGACTAAAAGCCGGAAACCATACTCGCATCTACAATCCATCGAGCCGTATTATTTATCCCTTGGGTACGATCCCGGACTACCGGATTTATTATGCTTCAATTGGACGCTGATGCCCTACGCTTGGGGTGACCTCTTGGATATACATCGAGAAGTACGAAGCATTTTTGGCGCCGTTGCCGGGGATTTCTTATTATGGCTTTATGGAGGCTCGACAAACCATTGTGAGTATCCCGCTTCTTTCTTTTAGTTAGTAGTTTAGTTGTTTATTGCTCATATCTAATTCGGTGGATACCTCTAACCTGGTTTCATGCCAAACTTGAGGTGTAACGAAGCCGGAGTAGATATTTAGTTAGTTAGTTAGTTAGTTTCATTTAATTTGCATTGTTGAGCCGAGGCGGTGGCATAACCCCTCGCACTTTCTGCTTCTGTTTTGTCTTGTTGAGGTGGCGGCCTAGCCCCTCCAGTCTGTTAGTTTGCTGGTAGATTAGTTGGTAGTTTTGCTTGTGTATGCCTGTGGTGTATCGGAGCCCAAAATCCAATCGGCTTCACCGTTCATCCTCGCCACCGAGAATCCTTAATCAAAATAGCAATCAACAAGGCCCAATGGCCGAAGAAATTCCAGTTCGCACTCTCCGTGATTTGCTGAATCCAGAAAGGGCTCCTTCTATATCGCCTATCGTTATACCTACTCCGACTGCTGGGACTACATTTGACTTCAAGTCTGAGTATCTTCGGGTTATTCCAGAGTTTCGGGGGCGGGAATTGGAGGATCCTTATTTGCATATCCGGGAGTTCGAAAATATTTTGTATTCCATTTGTCCTGCTCAGAATCAACTTGATCAAGCTCGCTTGAAGCTGTTTCCCTTCACTCTCAAGGATAAAGCGAAGCAATGGTTCAATTCCTTGAAGCCTAGATCCTTGCGCAATTGGGGTGAAGTTCAGGATGCTTTCACTACAAAGTTCTTCCCAGCTAGCAGGGCCAAGTTGCTTATTGATCAGATCCAAATGTTCAAGCAAAGGGATGGAGAGACGTATCACAAGTATTGGGAGCGCTACAAAGATTTGCTTATGTCTGTTCCGCATCACAACCTCCCATTATATCTTAGAGTTAACTATTTTTACACGGGATGTTCTCAAGAGAGCAAACAACTCTTGGATACAATGGGTGGCGGAGATTTTATGGGAAAGACACCAGAAGATGGTTGGGACTTCTATGAGATACTAGCGGAGAAGACTCAGACTTGGCAGCTTGCTGATCCGGGGGATAGGGCGATGTTCAACCAAGGCCCTTCAGGTTCTGGGAAGTTTTCTATTTCGGAGCATACGGCCTTTGAAACACGTTTGGAGGAGATCTCTCGTAAACTTGATAAGTTGGAGATTAAGAGTGCTCAGTCCCAAGAAGTGAAGGCGGTACGCCAAGTGGAGCGCCAAGTGGAGGAAGTGTGTGTTATTTGTGAGATGGTGGGCCACTCTACAGAATCTTGCCCTAATATCCCTGCCTTGAAGAATGTGATAAATGGGATTGTCCCAGAAGAGGTGCAAGCTGTGCAAAGATTTGACCCTTATTCTCAATCCTACAACTCGGGGACTCGACAACATCCCTCTTTCCGTTGGAGTCAATCAAATGAGGGAAGTTCTTCTCAAATGCAACCTCCTGCTCAACAGTTGCCTTGGAAACAACAAGCTCAGAATGCCTTCCGTTTTCCTCAAACTCAAGCTCCGCCGGGGTTTGCTCCTCCTGCTCCATTTCCTCAAGCAAGTCAATTCCAACAGCAGCCTACTCAATTTCAACAACCTTCTCAGTTTCAACAACAACCCCCTAAGCGTTCTTGGGAAGAGCAATTTGGTGCCCTCTTGCAAGGCCAGAATACTTTCAATGAGCAACAGACCCAAATGATGAATGATATACGGAATCAATTGGGCAAATTGACAACCACTGTGGGGATATTGCAGCAAGAAAGGGGAAAATTCCCAACTCAGCCTCAACCCAACCCGCAATCAACATCCAGTCAGACTTCCCAGGGTGTGCACTTTGCTAGCTCCTCGGTGATTTTCCCCGAGCAAGCAAAGGCGATAATCTCCCTTCGTAGTGGGAAAGTGGTAGACAACCAAGTGAAGATGCCTTTGGATCCTATCTCGTTACCTCCTCCTGTTGATCAGTCAAGTCCAACAATCCTTGGGGAATCTCCCAAGGAAGCAAGTGAGGAAGCTCTAGAAGAAAGGGAGAAGGAAAAGGGTAAAGCGAAGGAAAGTGTACCGGATCCTCGAGTTGTTCCAACATCGGCACCTTATCCTCAACGCTTGAAGGCTTTGGCGAAACCGAATCTTAATGCGGAGTTGCATGAGTTGTTTAATCAAGTGAAGATCAATATCCCGCTTATGGATGCGGTCAAGCAAATCCCCTCTTATGCTAAGTTCCTTAAAGATCTATGTATTCGAAAGCGGAAGTTGAATGTTCAAAAGAAGATCTTCTTGACCGAACAAGTGAGCTCCATTATTCAGACGAACATTGCACCAAAGTACAAAGATCCGGGGAGTCCCACCATTGCAATTACCATTGGAGATAAGCGTATCGAACAAGCCTTGCTCGATCTTGGAGCAAGTGTCAATCTACTTCCGTTCTCCGTCTATCAAGAACTTGGGTTGGGGGAGATGAAGCCTACTCGAGTCACCCTTCAGTTGGCCGATCGGAGTGTTCGCATTCCAAGGGGGGTAGTGGAAGATGTCTTGGTGCAAGTTGGTCAGTTTATCTATCCAGTGGACTTTGTGATTCTTGACACGACTCCGACCGACTCTTGTGCCACTTCTACTCCGGTGATCCTTGGGAGACCCTTCTTAGCCACGGCGGATGCAGTTATCAACTGTCGGAACGGATTGCTTAACATGACCTTCGGGAATATGAAGATGGAGGTTAATGTGTTCAATATTGGCAGTCAAATGGGAAATGATGAGAATGTGAATGAAGTGAGCTTTATTGACTCTTTGGTGGAGGAACATGTGGATGAGTTGCTTTCTAGTGATCCTTTGGAGGTTGCTCTCACAGCCGAAGAGGCTGGATTTCTTGAAACTTCCGAAGTCAGTTATTTACATGCGTTGCTCGATGGGGATGAAGCTTGGGCTATGAACGCTTGGACCCCAAAGTTTGATGAATTTGAGGAGCTACCACCGATCGAGAAGAAGGTTCTTCCCTCTCTTGTGGATCCCCCTTTATATGATGATCCGGGAGGAAAATGCTTTACCGCTAAAGTTGTCTCTTCCGATCTCCCGTACCTTGATCCTTCCCCGGAAGAATTACTCCTTGCTCATGAGATGAACATGTTTGAAATGTCGAGCGTCTATTGTGATGATCCGTTGGCAAAACCTCTCACCGCCAAGGAAATGGATGCCGAAGTGGATTATTTGTATGCGTTGTTAGCTAAGCAAGATGCTTATGGACCAATCTTTGAAGAGTTGGAGCCCATGGAAGCTACAATTGTCCCTTCGAGTTCTCCTTGCCTTGATTCTCTCACCGCTAAAGAAATGGATGATGAGGTAGATTACTTATACTCTTTGTTAGAAAAACAAGATGCATGTGAGCCTATTTTTGAGAAGTTTCTAATCATAGAAGTAATTGATTTTCTTGGTGTTGATGATTTTCTTGTGGTTTATCATCCTTATATTGTAGATTTTGTTAACAACTTGAAAATTGATTTTGTTTGGGCTATGCACTTGGTGGAACTTAAATTTTTAAAACGAATTCGGCAATTGCTTTACTCAAAGTATCTTATCTTGTGGCATGGTCGAGTTCAATTCTTGGTAAAGAGTGTAGCTTGGAGTGCTCTATTTCTTCTAATAGTTATTAATGGCATGCTAAATGTACATATGTATTTTTCTTTTGTGCTTTGTCGTGTTTTGTGTTAGTTATGCATGTTTTATTTTGTCATGTTTGGTTCTGTTTTAGCATGTTTGTTTGCTATGTGTTTCTTGTTTTGAATAAAGTCTTGGAGATGTTTCACATGAAAAGATTTCACCATGTTAGTGTAAAGGGCTTTCATTAGTTCTTCTTGGTAATAGTTTGTCGTTAATGATCCATGCTCTCTGAATAGGCCCCTATCAGTGGCAACTTTGGTCTATGGGTGAGGTGTGATATTGCCTGGAGTGCACCTAGGTTGTATTGTATCTTGCTTTGTTTTGATCTTAGGGGACGCTGAACTTCATTGTTTGGCGAGGTCGAGCGATAAATTTTATTACGGGCGCTAGCATAACAAATTCTCAACGGTCTAGTATAGCCACCCATTTCTTACCCCACCGGTTGGGAATGGGAAGAAAAGTATGACTCGTTTGATCGCGTGATGATCGGGTGGTACATTGCATTGCATGTTTTAATCGTTTTGCATGATCTTTTGTGTTTTTCTTTGTTTTCTATTTTTAATTTGGTTTGGTTTGAAGCCGGATAACACGGGCCGGTGGTACTAATTTTTTTTTTTTTTTTTTTGCTTGTGAAAAGTCTTTCTTTTAGGGGTTGACATTCCCCTTGGACGGTACATTCGCGCACTCTTTCCTTCCTTCGCTCTTGTTCTTAATGCTATGAGGGCATAGCATCGCTTTAAGTTGGGGGGAGGGGTTAGCTTTTGTGCTACTTGTTTGCTAGTTGCTAGTTTGCTAGTTGCTAGTTATTTGTGAAAATTTTTAAATTTTGAAAATCCAAAAACAATAGAAATTGAAAAATCCAAAAAAATGAGAAAATTGAAAATTTCAAAAATAAATAAGGTTTTTAACTTGCAATTCATTCCTTTTATCATGTTTTTAGCTCTTTTTCATAACTTGTTGCATGCTCAATAATTGAAAGGTAGCAAGAGTTCGTAGCAACCGTAAGAAATTTGGTGTTTCTCAAATTTGCATGCTTAGTTGAAAATTGAATGGTTTAGGTCTTGAGTAAAGTCTTTGAGCAAGCCTTGTCCATATCCCCATCTTTTCAATAAAAATTCTCGTAGTTAGGTGAATAATCGCATGACTGTCTCTAATTGTGTTTAATGTCGATTTTCAATCATTTTGGAATCCAAAGCGCACTTAGGAGAAGATACAAGGCATTGTTTGCATGATTTCACCACATATGAGTCCCCTAATCCTACTTTGCAACCTGTTATTTCTCCCGTTCTTTGCTTAACCTAGGAAACCGGTTGTTCGGAGGGATGTTGGGATGAGTTTTCATTGTTCAAGGAGATTTGGAGGTGGTTTGATATGTGATAGAAGTGGTTGGAATGCAAAAAGGCGAAAAATTGATACATGATTTCCTATCTTTCCTCCCTTACTACAAAAGCAAAAATCTCAAATTTTCATCTCTCTCTCCAAAAAGCCCCAAAAATTGGCTCCAATATCTCTCTCACTACAAATCTCACCTCAAATGACCCTATTCCTCAAAAGAAAAGTTATCAAAGAAATACTATGAAAGAGCAAAAGCGAATTTGAAAGAGGGTTGAATACTTTGATAAGAGAATTGGATTGACTTATGGGCTAGCATTCATTCTGGATGAGAAAAGTTTGATAAAAAGGGGGAACTCAAGACTCTATACCGTGGGAAGCCGAATGAGGATGGTGACTAGTTGTGAAGGAGTTGGTGGTAATAACTTCTCATTAGTAGATAGTAGTTAGTTGGTTTTGGTTTGGCCGGGTTGGCCCTTGACTTGGTTGTTTTATTTGTTAGGCGGCGGTCATTTGGGTAGATTAACTTTGCTAGTATAGACCGTCGCCCATTTGTGCTAACCCTTTCTTGAATACCAAGGTCATTACAAGCTTAAAAAGTCCTTAGTTGATCTTTTGTGCGCTTGGATTCCTGAATGATTAACTATCTGATATTTGCATGATTAGTTGAATAGCTTGCTTTCCTTTCGTATCCCATGATCATCTGTTAGTTTGTTAATTCTGTTGAATAAGTGCTGTAGTTGTTTGAGGGCATAGTATTTGTTTTTCACTATTGCCTGTTTGTCCAGCACTCTTTGGTGGATATGGTTTAGTTTGATCTCGCAAGGTTTCGTGTCCCGTATCCTCCCATTGTTCGAGGATACGAACCTTTTTAGCTTGCTCTTAACTTGCTTATGCTTGGCCTGTTTAGTTTGAAACTGAAACTGTGAGTTGTATGAAATGAAATAAAACGTTGGATTGTTTGAACTCTTATTAGGTTTCAAAGTTGAGCATGTTCTAAGTTGTGATAGCGGGGGGAATTGCAAGTTGTTAGTTTTCTGTTTTTCGTGTCCTATTTGCTAGGGACTAGCAAACCTCAAGTTGGGGGGTGTGATAAGCACCCGAGAATGTAATAAAGGGTGCGCTAGTAGCTAGTTTTAGTTTATTTTATCGCTTAATTAGTTGCTTTTAATCTCTTGTGCTCGTAAGGTATTTTGGTTGCGTTTTGTAGGAAAACCGTTTAAATCAAGAGAGTTAAAGCTCAAAGCGTCACAAAGCATTCAAGGACCCGAAGGTGACCCGATGGCGTGCCAAGCATATCCAAGGCAAAGGTCAAGATCAAGAATTGATCAAGCAAGGGCTGGAACAAAGCCACGTTGGCATCAGTAGAAGTAAAAGTAGACCAAGTGCTAGTCAATTGGCTCGGCATCGATTGAATTAAATATTGCCATCGGTACCGAGGAGTTTAATCAAAGGCAGCCAACCATTTCCTTGCGCCAGCCCATTACCTTGCTCGGCATCGATGGGAAAAAATTCAGCCATCGGTACCGAGGTGATTCCACTGCATAGGAGCATAAGCCTTCGCCATCGATGGCTGATATCTTGGACATCGGTACCGAGCGCTTAAATGCGTTTTAAGGCCATTGCCATCGGTACCGAGGCCTTAACGGGGATTTTGAGAGCATCTTCAAGGAATATTCCATCCGCGTACCTTGGAGTATTTATAGGAGTGATGTCATTTTGTACAAACACGTAGAGAATTAGATTTGCTTATATTTTTAGATCTAGAGCTAGATTTCAAATTGTTCTTGGTGTTCTTGAGTGTTCTTCATTTTCAGCACTTACTTTTTTATTTTCTGCTTTTATTAATTAGCTTTTGATACTCTCGTCTTCATTAAAGTTGTTTAAATTCTCCCGATCTATCTTTCTAGCTAGTTTATTTCTAGTGTTATGTTTACAAATATGTTTAGTAGATTTTTGCTTGCTCTTATCTTTTTAGATATGTGTGAGTAGTTTCATAAGGTTGGGTCATGGGGTGACTAGCACCCCATGGCTTGAGTAAAAATTGCATTTTTCACCAAAAAGTTTACAACTTTGTTTTGGAAATTGATGTGGGGCTTGGATTTGTTTGTCAAATCACCGAGGTGATAACCTCCTTGATCATGTGTAGGTGAGAGCTTCGCCTACTCACCACACATGATGCTTGGAGCTCGGTCGCTCGAGGTGTTTGCTAAATGGATTCTATAGCTAGCTTGATTTTCGAACCTTTTTATCTTCCGGGTAAAACCGTGTATTGAGGTGGAAAATGTAGTTTAGCTCGAGTCGTGGGCGCTAGTAATTCCTAGACCTAACCTTCCTTTTATCTAGTTTATTCTCGCTTTATTTAGCCTTTTTCTTTTCCACCGCATACGAAACACCAAGTTGGCTGACTAAAAGCCGGAAACCATACTCGCATCTACAATCCAGAAAAGCCGTATTATTTATCCCTTGGGTACGATCCCGGACTACCGGATTTACTATGCTTCAATCAGACGCTGATGCCCTACGCTTGGGGTGACCTCTTGGATATACATCGAGAAGAACGAAGCAGTTCAACGCATGCTTCTCTAGCTTGAAGTAGCCGTAACTCTTTTCTTCCTTCATTCAGATTATTGCAACAGACAATAGATATTGTTATGGAGGAGCTTTTAAGTCTCTACATAACAATTACTACTTTGTAACATGAGATGTACTGAAAGTGAATTGGTGTGTATCACGTGTTTTTTTTTTTTTGGCATATTTTATAGTCAGCGGGGTAGTTAGATTAGCACCAGGGGAGTCCAGTAGCTATCCATAGCTCTGGGTCCCAACCGCCCCCAAGGGGGCTCGAACCTCTGCCTCCTGGATGGAGGAGAGGCAAGGTTGCGAACTGCACTAGGCAGTGGTACTTAAAGGTGTGCTTAATCTGAAGTTATAATATCGGGGGAAATGGAACACGCATGTCTTTGGATGTAATAGGTTCCCTTCGCCTATTAAAGGAACGGACCTTTGCGAACAAACCCTTATGTGTTGTTGTAGACAAGTCAAGCCAAAGTGCATAATGTACATAATTAACTTAGCGAGAGATTGCAAAGGGTCATAGAAATTGTACTACCATGTTAGAAGTATAGAGGAGTGCATTAAACCACAACCAACTGGTTTTGAAGTTGTCAAGGCCTTGTTCATTTGAGGGACTCAAAACCCCTGGGTTCAGTCTCTAATAAATTTTCACTATTTATCTTTCTCCACTCATTACTCTTGAAAAACTCCCTCAAAACCCAAAACGAATAGGGTCTAAGTGTTTGATAAATTAATTGTCACCTTTGTTTGATAAATTTATAGTAAGCTAGCCCAAATATCAAATTAACTATGTACAGTTTAATTTCCTTAAAACCAGATAGCTTAATGTGTGGTTTATTTTTTTCAGATTCCCAAACAAATTTTTCATTGTAATGAAATGGTCTGAATTCCCTACAATATTTGATATCCATTAAGGACCTGTTCAATAAATTAATTAAACAACCATATTGAAGAGTACTTACTATCCACAAACTTTACTTATAAATTCCAAATTCAAAGTTGGGGAAACAATTAATACATTTTGGTAGTGATTCAAATCCCTTTTGAGTTAAAACTAGGATGCATCACATGATCCATAGTTCAGCCAATCTTGAGATTCGAATGATAGGTAATTACTGGTTATATGCTTTGTCATAAAACCCCTCATGTTTTGGATTTCTAATGCATATAGTTGTGTTGCTAGATAAGACCCCAGAGCTGATTACAACAAAATCCAGAATCAAACAGTAACGCCACACAAACAACAAGCGAACAAAAATTCCAATGTGCTCAAATTGGGTCAATCCATGTACATGAAAACTACCTATCAATCCAGGGCAGGACCGGCAAAACTACATCGTTACGTATAAATAAGCTATGGTCGTAAGTATTACTTTCCTTTCCGAAGGGAAACACCCATATTCTCAACCCCATTGCGGTAAAATGAAAAAGGCCACTATTTGTGGGGGGGCTACACTGGATCAAAGTATCTCACTTTGATGATCAAAACCGTTCATTTTGTAGAGTTGGATTTTCAAAGGAGATTTACCAAACAATTAGTAGCTCAATCCCATATCAACAAGTATTTGCTCGGATAACACTCGTGGTGATAATACTCGTGGTGGTTCAGAATTATAGCCCCAAATCCTGGACCATGGATTGAATGATTTCTATTTTGATACCTTGAAAAACAAGCACTAAAAAGTCATCAAGCATGAATTATCAAAGCGGGGCCGTATTGGTCCACACCTAATGGGTCATATTCTCACTTTCTTTATAACTCACATGTGCTTACGCGCACCTCAACTGAGACTCAATCTCACCGCTCACTTGCTGAAAGCCCAATTAAAATCGGAGCAAAACTGCCTATGGACTAACCCCGAATGAGTTGATAGAATTGGAGAGATCTCGAACAAGAGACTTTAGGAATGTGTAAACTCCTGTATCCCATGCCTTGACCACCAGGCCAACCAGAAATATTCACTTTTTGAACAAGATTATACCCATTTTCACCGACCATAATGTGGTTGATTGAGATAATAGACTCCCCTGCTAACTATTTCACGCTTCCAATACATACATTTGTGTTTTTGGTGCAACGGAAATTCATTTCCAATAGCTACTACATACCTGGAGAAAAAGAAAGAGAATTCCCAAGAAAAAAAGGAGTGTCCCCATGGCCTGAACCACAGGCACCGCAAACTCGACGAGGGCGAGCTGGGTGTCGAACTCCATCAGCGGAAGCCGGAAATCGATGCCGGCTAGGTGGGCGACGAGATCGTGAACGTTCACCACGATGACGAGGGCCGATGCTATGAGCAGAACGACGAGGCCCGATTTGGGCTCCTTGGATAGCTGGGCCGCGAAGCCACTCACGAGCATAATCGTGGCTAACACGTATAGGCCCGCGTTCATGTACTCGGCTCTGCTTCGACCCTGTCTCGGCCCGTACATTCGGCTCTGGCGCGCCGAGGCTAGCTTCACCATTCTGAAAAGTGTCAGGTAGATAGAGAGAGAGAGAGAGAGAGAGAGAGAGAGGTTGGACAAAGCTGTTGGAATTGGGATTGGGTGATCGAATGGGGATGTGGAAAGGTGATTTGAGGGGGAGAGAGGGGTGGAGCGAGAGAACTAGTCCAGAGAAACTGACGAGAAAGAGAGAGAGAGGGAGAGAGAGAGAGAGAGAGAGATGGGGGTACGTGTCTTCGTGCATGAGCTACAGGGAAAGGTCATTTGAGGGAAGAGAGAGAGAGAGAGAGAGAGGCGGAGCGAGAGAACTAGTCAAGAGAAACTGAAGAGAGAGAGATGGGTGTATCGTGTGTTCGTGCTATGAGCAATTAAATTTTGGTTTATAAAACGGTTTGGATCTTGTCAATAATTTTTTAAGTTCAAATATGTATGAACGTCGTTTTATAAATTAAAATTTAATTTTTGATTTATCTATGAATATCTGGTAAAATTGATTTTTTGCCTTGATACGCTATTCAATATAAAATTTACTTCTATACTGAGCCTGATGTTGAGTGTTTTCTGTTGATGCTGATGTTGGTTGAATTGCATCTGAGAGGATTATATGTTGCTGATTTTCTGCTGATATTATGTTGGACAGTAGGAGTTTTTGATTTCGTTCACTATGTTGCTGCTGCTGCTGAATGCTGACTGATGCTTCCCAAAGGGTGTTATTAAGGCTCCGTTCCGGAAACCTTCTTAAAAAATAAGTACTTATTTCCTTCACTTCTCATTCAAAAATAATCCACCCTTCTTATTTTTCCCAAACAAAAAGTTTCTTTCACATTTTCAAACTCAAAAATAATGTAAATGAAAAAAAAAAATTTAATTTTTTTTTCACCGTATTAAAGATCTCAATGAGATCTATCAAACAAGATCCATTGTGAAAGAAAAATTATTTGCGTAAACACATAATTTTTTAGCTTGAAGTTGCCTTTACAAAAAAAGAAGACTGTTTTTACCAAAATGGGCGCCGGCGGAGGGAAATCGGTCTGGCAGCCGCGCCGGGCCATCTCCGGCCACCGGACGGCCGATCCGAGCCGTCCAAAAATTCTAAAAAAAAAACCAAGGGGGCTACCGCGGGAATCAATGGCATCCGAGGTGTGTAGGGTGCTTGATCGTAGCACCCCTTTTTCGTGTATAATCCAATTCAATTTTCGTGTATATTATACACGAAAAAGAGGTGCTCCGATCAAGCACCTTACACACCTCGGATGGCGTTGATTCCCGCGTAAGCCCCCTTGGTTTTTTTTTATAGAATTTTTGGACGGCTCGGATCAGCTGTTCGGTGGCCGGAGACGGCCCAGCGCGGCCGCCGGACCGATTTCCCTCCCGGCGCCCATTTGTACCTATATAAATTGTTCCCAATTCAAACAAAGCCTTCTTATTTTTCCGGAAGAGGGCTTCTTATTGGACAAAAAAGAAGAGCTTATTCAAGTTCTGGAACACAGCCTAATTCTTGCTGGCAATTTGATGCTGGTCTTTTTGACAAGTGTTTAATTATGGGATAGTTGTACAGTGTACGTCTAGAGCCAGTCCTTGGGCATGTCCTAGGGCTAGCATTTTGATTATTTTTTCAGCGGTTGGATGACTCCACCTTGTTTGTGGATCCATTCAACTTCGTGTTGGATGTATCCTTTTCCTTTTTCTCTTTCTTTTGGCTATCTCTATGGTTCAAGTTTCTCTCTTGAAGATAGAGTTTGACCGCCTCGATGTACCATTTGTCGAGTTCTAAAAAAATCTTGTTACCTATTAAAAAAAAAAATTATATGTTAGGGCCTGGTTCCACATGCACAAAAGCTTTTGACACAAATTTTACACAAGTATTGCGTGGAACTCATTTTGGAGTCGCACGCAAATGAGCGGAGCTATTCAATTTGTTTAAAATGTACTGTTAAGAGTTTCCGTAAAAACGTATACAACTCATTCGAATATCGATAAGTGTTTGATCGGTATATGTCCCCACATTTGACATGACAAAAACAAAATGGATCGATCAAGACTTTACCCATATCCGGATGAGTTGATTTTTTCCGGGAACTTTTAAAACCATGTTTTAACTTTGGACATGCAGATCTTTTAATATGTTTCGTGAACAAACACAAATCTATATCCAAATCATCGAATTACAAAACCCCCCAAAACAATATCTTTCTATAAACCAACTAGCAATATATGGTATTGGAGCTTTCTATATGTCAATATTTTGTGCTCAACAAAAGGAAAACTGGAAGTTCAGGCTGAAAAGCAATCTTTTGCAATCTATAGCAAAACCCAGTGCTCACAACCCAAGTCACATGCTGCGCGTGCGTGAGCAGAAGCACGAAAATGAAAGAGTATTTCAAAATCATTCCAAACTATAACAATACGCGCGAGCATAGAGCAGGTTCGATCGTTCTTATCCTCCCTTCTTCAAAATGATTGTTTTTGCAGATTAATAGGTGCAAAAACACCATCAAGGGATCAAAGATAAATTCCAGTGACCATGAAATCCCGTATAAACACAATTGTTTTTAATGTGCGATAATGGAAAAGAAAAATGAAAGCTATACAAAATCAACATCAGCTGGATGGAAGATTAGAAGACACCTGTTTCCTCTGCTCTGCTGAACAATCTCAGATCTCTCTCTCGGTCGCTCGCGAAGTGAATTTGTTCGATAATAAGATGGGTTTAATCCAATGTGGGCAAATCCATTTTCATAACAACAAACTCACCTTGATAATCCCCGATTACGTACTAATTTGTGTTCGATTGCCGTGATCATTAACACGGTTTATCTTCTCGACAAGATCTACAACTTGAAGAGTTCCGATCAAGAAATAAGCCAGGAATGGGTTCACAATTTATCAATTACCCGCTGGATTGTCATTGTGAGCAACCTCGCGTGTATGGGTTTGATCCAATGTGGGCAAATCCATTTTCATAAAAGAAAACTCACTCCGATCATCCCTGATTATGTAACAATCGGTGTTCGATTACCGTTATCATTACCATGATTTATGTTCTTGATAAGATCTACAAATTGAAGAGTTTCGATCAAGAAATAAGTCAGGAACGAGTTCACAATTTCTCAATTACCGGTCGTTTGAGGTTTTGAGAAACTTCTCATGTTAAAACTGCGAAGTGTCTATGAGTTTCGACCGACGTCGTTTTGACAAACTCCCGTGTTAAAGATGCGAGGTTACAATAACGTTGGGTTTGATCCAGTGTGGCCATATCTATTTTGATAAATATAAATTCACTATAATCATCTCCGATTACACATAAATTGGTATTCGATTGTTATGATCTTTTACATGGTTTGTCTCTTTGACATGTTCTACGTTTTTAACAGTTGCGATCAAGAAATAAATCTAGATTGAGTTCACAATTGACGAATTACACGTTGCTTCCCTAATAATGGGAACTTTTCATGATTGCGACGTCGTTTTTAACAACTAACTAATCCCGTTCCGCTTGAGTGCTAGCCCGTGCCTACGGCACTACGCATCCCGGTTGGAAGGAGATGGTAGTTGTGTGATTTAGGCGAAAACCATGGGCACTTAGATCCCCTTCCGCTTTCTCCCAAAACCTTCTTTTTTAAAAAGAAGGTAATTTCAAAATCAAATATAACGAAAATAAAAGGTAACTTTTCAATTTTTTTTGTACCGTTTAAAAGATCTTAATGAGATCTATCAAACATGATCTATATTGATAGAAAAATTATTTGTGTAAATACATAATTTTTGAGCTTGAAATTACCTTGTTTTTGAAAAAGTAATTTTTTCAAGAAAGTGGAACACCACCTTAATCGGGAAGTGGGAGGATGCACTACAGCCTTTAGATCAAATGAATTTAAGTCATTCCAACAACTTGTCCCCACACCCTTCTGTTTTATAATAGAGATTTTTCCGGGAACTTTTAAAACCATGTTTTAACTTTGGACATGCAGATCTTTTAATATGTCTCGTGAACAAAGACAAATCTATATCCAAATCATCGAATTACAAAACCCCCAAAACAATATCTTTCTATAAACCAATACCCAACCCAACGACCATCAAGTGTGTTTGCATCATATACTATTTTGCTAGCAGGATTGATTCTATTTAACAAATCAACATAATTTACCGACCCATGCAAATTGAGAAAATGAGAAAAAGACTAAGGGTTGAAATTGGAAAACGAAATTGTTTAGAGTCCTTGTGAGGTGGTGCTCGATTGTCTTTTCCTTGCTCCTTAGACCGGTTGCCCCTCCTTGTACCGGTGCCTACAAGGTCACAAAAACACCGTTAGTGCCTGGCCCGGTCTGGATTGATCGGGAAAGGCACTCTAATGCTTAAGTAAGCGAAGGAAGACGGCGGCAAAGTACAAAGCACTAAAAATGTGAAAATAGTGTATATGGCGTACCTTCTAGGGTTACTGCATTTAAGCAAAAGATTAGGAGGATCTCACTCCAATCAACCCTAGGATACTACTAAAATAGTAAGAGAAATATTGTAGGTAAGGCTTTTGCCTATTGGTATAATCAAAAGTTATCACATCAGTTTTTGATTATTCATTTAAGAAATTGTTAAAGTTAGCAATGTATAGATTTACAAAGCCATAATCAAAATTGGATAACCAAAATTTGTCACATCACATTTTCAAACTAAAAACCTGTGAACATAGAAAATAGATTTTGAATTAATGTCGAAACCCAAAACTTGTTCAATAAAAACGAAAAAATTGACTTATTGGCTTATTTTTGTCTTTATTTAAAAAAATAGAATTTAAATTAATTTTTTCCTTTTTAGATTCCTCTCATTATGATGAAGCAATAATCTATCTAAAAAAAATGAAAAAAACTAACAAATGTGAAAAAGTTTGAATAAGAACCTTAAAAAAAAAACCCCAAATGGATTCTCTATTAAAAAATTTGGAACACCAAGAAGAGCATTCAATAATTTTTCAAATATTTTCCGTCTGCCTAAGGCTTCATTCTTTTAAACTTATTTTTTTTTTGTTTTGTTTTGTGTGTTTTGCTTGTTTTTTTTTTTTTTTTTTTTGAATTTTTGTTAGATTTGAGTGATAATTTTTTGATTAATCATCCGCCTCGATGAGAGGAGTTTAAAAAGTACAAAATTATGATTGAATGTACAAAAAAAGTTCACTAAAGACAAAAAAAGTATCAAACAGTTGTCTTATTTATCTAAAGTATTATCTTATTTAATTTTTTTCAACATCGGTCTATATTTTTATACTTTTCTGTTTCGTCTTGTCAAGACAACCACGGTGATTTTCAAATGAGGAGGTCCTTATTTTAGTTAAAATAAGGATTTTAAAATAAGGACCTCCCCATTTCTCTCATTTTCCGTTCGAATTTTGATGATCCGAACTGCTCAATGTATTCAGAAAGTGATTTTAAAGGTACCTATAAGAAATTGACAAAAAAATGACCGGAAAGGACTTCATCCGAGCATTTTTTATTTGAACTGTTCGATAAAAAACAAACAAAAACTACTCGGATGAAGCCCTTTTCAGTCATTTTTTTTTGCTGATTTCTCGCGAGTACCCTTAAAATCATGTTCTGAACATATTGAGCGGTTCAAATCATAAAAATTTTATTGGAAAAGGGAGGTCTGCATTTTAATAAGTTAATGTAGTCCTTAGGGGAAGTGGACGACAAAAAGTTGCGAAAAATAAAAAACATCGAGACACAGCCTAAGGTATTGTACCACGTGGCGGATCAACGCTGACTAGGATAATTCTTTCGCTTCGTGCCAGAAACGCATCTCTCTCTCTCTCTCCTCCTTGAAATCCTAATGAGATCCTCATTCTCGAAAACATGGAAGCATCGCCGATGGAAAAACACCTCCCCATCGTACTCAACCCTACACTACTCCACTCCACGCAATCACCCTCACTCCAACATAATCTCTCCAAACAAATCCATTTCTCACCACTCCAATCTCGGCCAACTAGACACTGCACGCCACATATTCGACCAAATGACCCAACGAACAGTCGTCTCTTGGAACGCCATGATTTCTGCCTACTCCAACTGGGGACAACTCAACGAATCTCTCACCTTAGTCCACGCAATGCACCGTAACTCTGTAAGGCTAAACGAAACCACATTCTCTACCGTACTTAGTGTTTGCGCCAAGTTACAGTCGCCGATCGACGGTAAACAGGTCCATTGTCTGGTTTTGAAATCTGGGTGCGAGGGTTTTAAGTTTGTTGGCAGCGCGTTATTGTATTTCTACGCGAATTGTTTTGAAATTGAACAAGTGAAGCGGGTGTTTGATTTGTTATGTGATGAGAACGAGTTGCTATGGAGTTTGATGCTTGTGGGTTATGTTCAGTGTGATTTGATGAGCGATGCTTTGGTTTTTTTTAATAGAATGCCAATCCGTGACGTGGTTGTGTGGACAACACTGATATCGGGGTATTCGAAGAGGGAGAGTGGTTGTGAGAAGGCTTTGGAGTTGTTTTTGTTGATGAGAGAGGAAGGTGAGGTGGCGCCGAATGAGTTTACTTTGGATTTTTTAAGGGCTTGTGGTAGAGTCGGAGCTGTGGATCAAGGGAAGGTTGTTCATGGGATGGTAATAAGGTACGGACTTGAGTTTGAGCACTTGATTGGTGGTGCTCTGATTGGTTTCTATTGCAGTTGCAACGTCATGGGTGATGCCAAAAGAGTTTATGATAAACTTGTTAACCCGTGTTTAAACGCCTCGAATATGCTAATTGAAGGGCTTTTCGTGATGGGCGAGGTTAATGAGGCAGAAATGATTTTTAATGGACTGGTTGAGAGGAATCCAGTTACATACAATGTGATGATTAAAGGGTATGCAGTGAGTGGTCGAGCTGATGATTCAGAAAGGGTATTTCTTGAAATGCCACAAAGGACAATAGATTCATCAAATGCTATGATTTCAGTTTATTCTAGAAATGGGGAGATTGGTAAAGCTTTGGAACTTTTTGAACAAACAAAAGGGGAAAGAAATCCAGTGACGTGGAATTCAATCATTTCAGGGCACATTCAAAGCGCTCAACATGAAGAAGCGCTGAAACTTTACACGAGTATGTGTAGGTTGTCTGTTGGCCAAACCAGATCAACATTCTCTGCTCTGTTTCATGCATGTTCATGCCTTGGATCTCTTCAACAAGGACAACTACTTCATGCTCATGTGGCTAAAACGCCTTTTGTATCTAATGTTTTTGTTGGAACAGCACTTCTAGACATGTACTGCAAATGTGGGAGCATCACTGATGCTCATAAATCATTTATGGAGATCTACTCTCCGAATGTGGCAGCTTGGACAGCTCTGATTCTCGGTTATGCACATTATGGGCTCAGCTCTGAGGCACTCCTGCTCTTTGAGCATATGTTGGACCAAAGAGTAGATCCTAATGCAGCAACTTTTGTGGGTGTTTTGTCTGCTTGTATTCGAGGTGGTTTGGTAAATGAAGGGATGAAGTACTTTTCGTCCATGGAAAAGCATTACGGTGTAACCCCAACATTAGAACACTATGCATGTGTTGTAGATCTTCTTGGTCGATCAGGCCATTTACAAGAAGCCGAGGTCCTTGTTAAGGAGATGCCTATTGAAGCAGATAAGGTGGTTTGGGGGGCATTGTTAAATGCTTGTTGGTTCTGGATGGAAATGGAAATGGGTGAAAGGGTGGCTAAGAAAATTCTTAACTTGGATCCTAAGAATATATCTGCTTATGTTATTATGTCTAACATATATGCAGGATTGGGGAGATGGTTGGAGAAAATGACGATGAGGAGGATTTTAGGAGGTTCGGAAGTGAAGAAGGATCCAGGCTGTAGTTGGATTGAGCTAAATAACAGAGTTCATGTGTTCTCTGTAGAAGATAGAACTCATCCGTATTGCGATTTGATTTATTCAACTTTGGAGCATCTAACAGCAAATGTGAACTGTAGTATTCAATTTGTTTAGAGTATTTCGGAGTGAACATATTAGGCTCTGTTATTGGTATCTTGATTCCAGTTTCTTAGCTCTGACAAATGCTTAGCTTCGGAATCGTAAACCACCTGACGTAAGTGGAGCATCAGAGGTTCATCTTCCCTTGCCAAATATTTTCATCATATATGTTTTTGGGGGTTCTGCGTTTCTTGTAGTATATCACATGGGAAATAGTGGTTGGGGCGTGTATTGTGAGAGCGACTCTTTTGAACTGATGGTTAATGACCAACTTGGTTGCTGCATGAAGACGATTGCATGGATCAAACAGAAACATCCTAAAAACATTGCCGATGAGAAATTCCACACCATACTCCTGCTCATGTCTTTCTTTATTCTATTCTGGTTTGGTGGGCTTTTCCACACGGGTACCCTGTGTTTTTAAACTAGAAGATCAAGGGGACCTGAAAGTACATTTGGACAACATTGGTTAAGCAAATGGAGTTCGAAGTCCCAATGAATTGGTGTCGGCTGATATTCATAATCGGAGTCATGTCATAAGGTGATTTTACTTCCGTTGTGTCACTGTGTTAGGACTCAGGTGTTATCAGCTAGCCTCAGTTTTTTGAAGCATTCTTGAACAGATGGATTTTATTCTCCTGCTTATGCTTTGTTCTACAGTTTAGGAGCTCTGTCTCTGTGTGTGTGCGCGTGCGCGCATTATCATGTCCAATTATATCATGCGCTAGACTGTCAAGTGGGACATCAACAACGATTTTACTTGTGCAGTGCAATCAAAAGTTTCTCACTGCTCTAACTTGTCTATTTGTCGTATAGTAGAAAATTCAGTTGCTCTTATTGCATAATTGGACACATGAATTGCATGATAATTGCAGACTGCATTATCTATCCTTCGTTTATTTGTAGTGAACTGTGATTTCCAGCAACCCTAACTCTAGGGCACGGCTAAAACAAGGGATCCAAATAGACCTTCATGTAACCAATTCTTCAAATCTTGCCATTATTATCTTCAGTAGCCATGAACTGCAACTGCTGCTTGGTTTTCTCACCATTATTTTCTGTATCTGAGCTGTGGGCTTCTTCCATAATACCCTTGTTCCTGTATGTAAAGTAAAGCACAAGCTGGAGAATGCCTAAAGGGGTTCCAACAAAATTTGGAGACTGCATATATGTGCAAATTAGAGTTAGAAAATCAAATTTAGAAGACTTTCAATGTGATATACAAAATTAAGGTTTAATTATCACACGAACCGCGAGAACTATGTCATGGCTCAGCAGTCCATAGGCCAACCAAAGAGAACTTGCTAGGAATGAGAAAAATGACAAGTAGAATGGCATATATTCCACGCTCTTCGTTTGTATTACTCGCTTCTGCAATATGAATCATTTTTAGTTTGTGAGTTATATACGCATGCATAAGCTTTCAAAATATGAAGTAATGTAACTTATTCACTTTTGCCAAATTAGGAAGTCATTTATACTGAACAAGACAAGTATGGGCGTGATCGGTGGAAGAGAACTCACCATGACCACCAAAGGCGAGCTGAACATTGCGACGGTGGCTACGAATACAACACTCCCAACAAACACCTTGCGGTGGTGGTGATTGTGGAATACAAAAGCTGATATCGTTGTCGTGATGCAGAAAACTGGAATAACAGGTACTATCATCAAAGCAACCTTCTTCTGCACCATATGGTGGAAACACATGTTTATATCTTTCTCTTATAAGTTATGTGGAAAACTGTTGATAATCTTAAGATTTCCTTAGCTACTAATTACTTATCATCTATCACACTTACATAAAGGTGAACGTCAAATGTGAACTACATGTATAGATTGCTTTATAAAGATTTACATGAATGGTATATATTATAAACACATGAAATTTCTCATGCCTGTGAACCTACAAGGATGACTTGCAATTGAAAAAAAGAACTTGCTAATGGTTTGGAGAAGTTTATAGATATATATAGCAGCTTGCCTTCTCTCTGGCCGAAGAGAACCAGAAATATGTGAGAATGTAGGAGATTTCAAGAAGAATGCCTGCGCCATTAACAGGGACCAGGGATAAATTTTCCCACCTATAGCTTACAACAGGCAAGCCATACCAAGTATAAAGTAAGCAATCCAGTAGAGTAATGATGTAAGGAACACAAGAAAACTCCTCGGTGCTTTTCTTTCTTATGACCCTTGAAAAAGTTAATCTGGAAAGAACAGAAACATAAAATTAGAGATAGATTATCACTCTCAAACCGTTGAGGTAGAATAAAATAGGAATAGACGTTACATGGGTGCAACATAAAGTAAAATCAAAGCCGCATTCCCTGCAATAAAAATCATGCAACTTTGTTCGACAGGGAATGGTTTTATCAAATTTATTTGATGATAAATAATGGGAATATGTATCCCACAAGGAATGATCAAATTAGCAATTAGGTACCCATCACTCCAACTGCCACACGAAGGCTATCTCCCATTCTTTTGGACACAGAAGTTTCAGTTACCTAAGAATGTTTGGAGTGTAGGCAACCTTCCGCTGGTATAAATAGTGCGGAGATGGGTAAGAAGGGAATACTTGAACATTGAAAGGGCGTTGAGAGAAAGTGCTGTCTACATCTTGATGAACTTGTAGGGCATTTACTTAAAATGTATTATTGGGCAATGGTCTCAAAATTTAGATTCATTTTTATGATAGTCCATAGGGAGACACTTACGGAAATATATTTTGTCATGGTTCTTTTGTGAGGGGTACATATCACAAGACTTATCCACATGATAAGATCATCTTTAAGATTGCATATCAAATGTAAGAATGTCAAAATGATTATATATTAATATTTGTTGGATGTTTATGGATAAAATTTTTGCGATTTTCCTCTTGTAGCCAAAGTTTAGTAACGTTTACTATATAGTTGCATGGCGACTTTTCCTTAGAAGATGTGCAACAGCACAAAAAGATTGGATTTTCATTAAAAATTTCAAGGTGAATTACATTTGATAAGCATATTACATTAGGAATTTCAAGGGACACGTGCATGTTATCATGTGACAAGCATATTACATGATGGTTTTTCGAATTTGAAACTCATAAATCTTGCTTTATTCCATCTCTAACATCCTTAGTTCTATAACAAAAACAAAACTCTTTAAATAGAAATCTTTGAAGTTATCTATGTATATTCTACAAGGGTAGTGATAATGCCAAAACTGTTTTTGTTGGTGCCAAAACTCCTATGCATAAAAATCTTGTACATTGCACATGGTACAAGCCTTTTTTACACTAGAGTTTTGGCACCAACCGAAACAGTTTTGGCATTATCATTTCCCTTGTACAAAACATCCTTTGTTATATATCTATATTTCAAGTTATCCATCTCTAACATCCTTAGTTATCTATGTATGTTGAATTTCCTAGATTTTTTATTTAACCATTTTAGTTTGGCTAGGTCATTTACATATGAAGATTCAAATTAATTCGGAATTGTTGAGTGATATCCTGTGATATATGGGATAGAGCGAAAAGTCTCCTACTCTTCCTGCCTGTCCTAAAATAAAAAGCCCCTTGCTGATAAACAGAAGTAAATCCAGCCATCGCAATGAGAATATCACCCTTTCTCGTTATTGTCCAAGCTTTGGAGTACTGTTGGGATAATTAGGTTTTATATGCCCAAATGAAATATATCTTGAAAAGGAAAATCATTTTAGGTCAGATGGGAATGTGAGTCAATAGAAGAAAGAAGAAGAGTAACCCAAGGGCTATGTAGCACCGACACTCCAAAAGGGCGCCGTGTCCACGTATTGGACACGGGGACACGCGGGGACATGTATTGGACACGCCATGTGGCGTGTCCAATAATTTTTATTATTTTTGATAGGGGACACGATGGGGACACGGCTAGGGGTCAAAATGTAATATTTTAAAAAAATTTGGGGGTTAATATGAAATTATTCAAAACATTTGGGTTAAACTGTAACTTTCCCTTGGAAATTTTTTTATACAATTTGTGAAATTATTCATATACAATGGTTCATATTTTTATATATATATATGTACATATATTTATTTATTTATACACGTGGCGTGTCCCCCGCCGTGTCCGTATCCCCATTTTTTTAGAATTGCCGTGTCCCGTGTCCGTGTCCGTATCCGTATCCGTATCCGCGTCCATGTCCGTGTCCGTGTCCGTGCTACATAGCCCAAGGGAGCATATACCCTGAAGAATTGAAGTAAACTAGACCTGCAAGGGTTGAGTTGGTTATCTTGAGGTCTAATTTTGTGTTTTTGAGGTTTTAGGAAAGATTAAAAATTTCTTCTTTTTCTTTTTTTTTTTCCCTGAACGGCGATAGGAAAAATATGTTATGTGAGCAATTGGTTGTGTCTAAAGCAGAATTTTGCTTTGTCGTCTTACCACAAAGTCACCAAATAAGGCTAGGATTTTCTCTCTTCAAGTAAGGCATATCTAAACTCCATTTTAGAAGAATAAAAGAAAGGTTCTGCAATTTGAACGATTACCAGAGCAAGGGAGGAAAAATATCAGCTTATAGAATCATATCATTCCGTCTGAGGTTATTGAGGTGTACGAATTCTATTTCCATTATGTCTTGGGTACAGAGTTGTATATTTTGTTTTCTGATAACTAAGGGTTTCGAGGCCACTTTATGCACACTCATTTTTGGATGACCAATTTCACCATCCACTATCAGGGGCCATTTAAAGGTACTGAGTTCAGTTGTACATGGCAATGGTTGTAGACATCTATCTGAAAAAAGAGGACCCAGGTAGCAGGAGATTTACCTTGTCAATATATGAAAGTGGGTTTTTTTTTTTTTTTAATGTGCTTTTGGTTAAAGAAAAGTGGCCTTTGAGTGCTTCAATACACTATTCCGTTAGCTATGATGGTGATATCAGCATTGCTTTCTGTTGTCTCCCCCTTCATCCTTCCTTGCTTCAACTATTAAAATTCTATACCCTCAATCAAAACAAGAGATGTTCTGATGCCTTATTCTATCATTTTGTGGTACTTGATTATTCCTACATTATGGCCATTTACTGTCATTTCATAACATAAGCTACTCAAATTCTATTCCCTGATTGGAGTTTGAATACGTGTTTAGATTTTCGACGCTTGCTTAGACATTATCCTCTCTTTTTTGATAACTCAGCGTAACCAGGTCAACTTAACGTGCACATCACTAATTTCTGGAGGACAAATTCCACCTTTCCTGATTAAAGTCAGGACAGTTTTATATGAACTGGCCACCCAATAGGTTTCGAACCAGAGATCTTGGGAGTAAATCCCTAAAATCTCATATCTCGATCACCAAAGCCAATCTCTTGGGGGTGCTTAGACATTACTAATCAATGGCACTGTAAGTAATGTTTCAAGCCGGGATTCGGAACCTCGTTCTTTGGACAACTGATCTAATAGTATGCTTTATAACAGGACGTGAGAGAAATTATTCCTTTACATGGTTGATATAATGGAGGAATTTTTCCCCCCCCTATCTTACGGTCCAAAATGAAGTTACTATTTTATCATTGTCTTGTTGATTTGGACAACACATCAGGTGCTGTCTAGACTGTTAGGCATTTGATGAAATGATTGTGAATGTGTTTTGCCTTTTTCCATTTGATCATTTTTAGGGTTTCGAAATTTGGAGTGCTTATTTTAAGTCCGGAAAGTATGAGCTTCTATATGTTCTATTTTTAACTCAGCCAAGGTTTAAATTTGACAAGTCTCACTTATAATTATTCTCATTTACCAGTGTTTATCAGCAAGCTAAACCCCCCTACTACGAACCAACCTTCTACACCTCCGGCGTGGGAACGTCCAAAGCAAGGGTTTGAAAATTAATGTGGATGCAGCCATATCAAATGAGAAAAAAAGCTTCTGGTACTGGTGCTGTAGTTTGGTGGGCTGGCTCTAAGAGTTCTCCAAGGTATCCGGTCACCCTAGAGTTGGGGAAGCTGCTGCTATTCTGGAAGGTTTGATTTTAGCCCGGGCTTTAAACTTTCGGCATGCAATTTTGGAATCTGAAGCTGAAGCTATTATCAAGTGTTGTTCGGATTCAAGAGTGCAATATTGTATGGCTTTTGAAGAGTTCTTTTTTAACTTGTAACGACGCTGAAGCATCCATCTGGAATCCCTTGGTCCATCATCTCTCTCTCTCTTTACTTGTTGGCACATTTGGAATCATAGAAACAAAGCCTTGTTCGAGCCCCAAACCTATTCCCAACCACCTTATCAAGTTGCTAATATGATTCTTGCTAAGCCGACTAAAGTGATTTTACACCATACGTACATGATCACAAACATAAGGCGGAACAAACGATTGTTGTGGGCTGGAAGCCGCCGCCTCGAGGCAGAAACAAACGATTCTTGTGGGCTGGAAGCCGCCGCCTCGAGGCAGAAACAAACGATTCTTGTGGGCTGGAAACCGCCCCCTTGAGGCATGCACGGCGAAGCTTTTAACACTCATGGTTCATTCAACAGTGATACTACGAGAGCCACCATGGGTGGAATCATTTGTGATCATAATGGGCAATGGGTTACAGGTTTTCACCTAGGTCCGAGAAATGATGGCCAATTTTGTAGTACAAGGCCGAACGTTGGCATTGAGTGAGATTACAACTTCTTCTTCTTATGGAAAGTATCAAATTATGGAGATAGAAGTGGATCAATACTCGAGCACATTAGAACAGGAGTTTGGAAATGTATTCAATGAAACGTGAGGTGAGAAGATCATTTTGAATTGCTTTCATAATTCCTAGCTATTTGACAGGGCTGCAAACGAGCCGAATCGAGCAGAGATTTAAAATGTTCAGGTTCGTTCGTTAAGTTTTTAAATGAACTCTCCGAGCTCGAGTTCAATGAAAATTTGACGAGCCGAGCTTGCTTAGGTTTGACTTGAACTCGAACTTGTTCGCGAACCTTAATGAGTCAAAAATATTACTCCAGATATTTATGCTTTCATATAGCTGGTTTAGAACTGCAAATAAAATTTTTATTTTATACATAAATAAACTCATACATACTCCTATATTTTTATAAAAACTGTATATAGAATATTTAAGTTTATAGTAGAACTTTTAAAATTATATATATATATATACAAGTTATAAAATTTTATATTATGCGCATGTAAAATGTTTATAAATATTCATGGTCGTGTAAAATTCTAATGAGTTATCTATATTACAATACACAACGGTTTTGCAAAATGTTCCTCTCACAACTGTCTTCCGTGGCAAGTTGAAGGGTTGCGATTGAATTGTGTTATAATCTTTCGTCCATTGTTTATACGGAGTAGTTTTTTTTTGAAGACTTGAAGTCGTTGCAATGGCCGGGATTTCTGGGAAAGTGAAGCGAAAGACTTTTCCCACACCAGGTCCATTGTTTATAGACTTATAGTTTTTTTGAAGACTCAAGGTCGTGACAAAGGCAGGTCGTGGCAAAGGCCGGGATTTCTGGGAAAGTGAAGCGAAAGACTTTCCCACACCAGGTCCATTGTTTATAGTTTTTTTGAAGACTCAAGGTCGTGACAAAGGCAGGTCGTGGCAAAGGCCGGGATTTCTGGGAAAGTGAAGCGAAAGACTTGGGTCCCATAATATTGGTCCTGAAATTATTGTGGGGAAGTAGCTCCCTTCAATTTCTCTCGCTTTCTAGGCTTCAACCGGTTCCTTCTCCATCCAATTATGGACCCTGTTCAAATTGGCACGATCAAAGAAAAAAATCTAACCAGGGTGTGTTTTCTATTTCTCTCCTTCAAATTTACTGATTCTGCTTTATCTATTCTAATACTAGGTTTTGGCCGTCGTGCTCACACGAGGATTTTGTGCCCGTGGAATATCTGAAATAAGAGAATTGGAAGGGATATCTGTGCACAAAAGTGATTTATAGAAATTTACAAGTACTGAATAATTCCAAAGTTCAGTAGCAAATTGTCTAGACCAAAAGATTTTCCTAGTGAACACACAACACTGCAAATCATTCACAACAAAAGATTTGCTTTGTTATCTATTGTTAATAGCTGAAGCAAAAGATTGGTACATTGCTACATGGTGCTAAGGCATTTAAAATAGACATAGTTGCAAATCATTCACCAAAAGATTTGCTTTGACGTCTATTTTGCTGAGATTGCTTGATGGCATTAGATGGGAGCATTCTTTCTTGTGTTTGTGTTCCAAAAGCTGTTTAGATTCATCTTCTTCCATGTCGTTGTAGAATGTTGATGAGCTAATTACTTTGGAGCTTTCTTGTGGGGTGCGCTTCCTTGTATATATACACACTACTAGGTTTGCGAGCTTAATCGAGCCGAATACTATTAAATTCAGGTTCGACTCATTTATTAAACGGCTCAGGTTCGGTTCGTTTAACACTTGAATTGTACTCGAACAAGCATTTATCGAGTCGAGCCCTGGGCAGGTCACAGGTCACGAATGGCTGGCTCGGTTAATTAGCCGCCCTAAGTACAAACATATTGCTTGCTGATCAAGACAATTGATCCAACGCAGGTAATCTCGAACTCTAGTGGATGAAGCAGCATATTATAATATGGTAGTCAATAAAATCCTCATTATCGGGAACGTGGAAGCATCGCCGGTTGAAGAACGACTAACCCTACGCCGAATCATCGTAACTCCAACGTAACAGTCTCTCTCTCTAAACAAAACCGTAACTCACCAATCAAATCTAAGCTGACTCCCCACGCGTTCGATAAAATGTCTGAACCAGCGATTGTCTCATGGAACAGAACTAGTATTTGCCCCCACCAGACCGAGTAACAGTAAAATCTCCAGAAGGCTATCTCTTTAACTGATTTATTTATTCCTCTTGCTATTCGTTCTATATATATTTATTTTACCAACCGGGTGTCTGGGTCAGTTTGTGAGCACTTCGACGAATTCCAGAGCCTAGAGTTAACGGCTGGGCAAACGTCCAGCGGCCCCAAGTTGTAGAACCGATTGCGACCTCTTGTGAGGAAGTGTTTCGTTGCTGTCTCTTGCCACTTGGCCAAACCCTTTGGGGTATCTTATTGAGAACTCTATGGTTGAGAGCTCAAGAAAGTCATCTCTCTCTCTCTGCATTTTTATGTCCAATTAATTATGCATGTGCTAAAATGTCAAGTGGAACGTCAGCAGGATTTACTTGTTTAGTGCAATCAAAAGTTTCTCACTGCTCTAACTGATTCTATAGAAAAACTCTAGCTGTCTTAGCAATACAAAATTTATTTGCTCTAGCTCAGCGCATTATTGGACGCATGAATTACATGATAATTGCAAACTGCATTATCTATCGTTAGTTTTTTGAAGATTTCTAATGGACTGTGACTTCCGGTAACTCAAAATCTGGGGCACGGCTAATAAAGAGAGAGATCCAAGTACACCTTCATGTAACCAATTCTTCAAGTCTTGCTATTATTATCTTCAGTATCCAAGGTCTGGAACTGCTGCTTGATTTTCTCACCATTCTTTTCTATATCAGGTTTGTGGGGTTCTTCCATGATGCCCTTGTTCCTGTACATAAAGTAAAGCACAAGCTGGAGAATGCCCGAAGGGGTGCCAACAAAATTTGGAGACTGCCAATATGAGCAAATTTGAGTTAGAGATTTAAATCGTAACATGGAATGAGTAATTGTTTGAACTTCAATGTTGTCTAAAAAATTAAGATTAAATTATCTCACATACCGCGAGAACTATATCATGGCTCAGCAGTCCATAGGCCAACCAAAGAGTACTTGCTAGGAATGAGAAAAATGACAAGTAGAACGGCATAAATTCCACGCTCTTCGTTTTTATTACTCGCTTCTGCAGTATGAATCATATTTGGTGCGTGAGTTATATATGCATGGATGAGCTTCCTTATGTGAACTAAATATAACTTTATTTGCTTGTTGCCAAAGTAGAGAGTCGGATTATTATATTGGAAAAAGACAAGTATGGGCATGATGGTGGGAAGAGAACTCACCATGACAACCAAAGGCGAGCTGTACATTGCCATCGAGGCTATGAGTCCGACGCTCCCAACAAACACCTTGCGGTGGTGGTGACCGTGGAATAGGAAAGCTGATATTGTCGAGGTGATGCAGAAAACTAGAATAGCAGGTACTATCATCATAGCTACCTTCTTCTACACCATAGGATAGAAACAAATGTTTATATCTTTTTCTTTTAAGTTATGCAGAAAATTAGCGATAATCTTCTCTTTTATTTAGCTACAAATAACTAATCATCGTAAACCATATTTGCATAACATTGTACGTTAAATGTTTAACTACATGTACACATGCGATCGAAATGATTTTTATGGATTACAGTACTTCATAAGGATTTACATAAATGTTAAAGGAATCAACAAATGAAATCTATAATGCATGCGAACCTGTAAGGGTGACTTGCAATTGAAAAAAAAAACTTGCTAATGGTATGGAGTGTGGAGAAGTGTACAGAGATAGAGATATAGCTTGCCTTATCTCTGACTGAAGCGAACCAAAAAAATATGAGAATGAAGGAGATTTCAAGAAGAATGCCTGCGCCATTAATGGTGACCAGAGAAAAATTTTCCCACCCAAGGCTTACAACAGGCAAGCCATACCAAGTATAAAGTAAGCAATTCAGTAGAGCAATGATGTAAGGAACACAAGAAAACTCCTCGGTGCTTTTCTTTCTTATGACCCTTGAAAAAGTTAATCTGGAAAGAACAAAAGCATAAAATTAGAGTTGAATCATCATTTTTCTCAACTTGTCGAGGTAGAATTAAATAGAACTAGATTTTACATCGGTGCAGCAAAAAGTAATGACGAAGCCACATTCCCTGCAATAAAATCCATGCAAAGCTTTGGTTAGGGAATCATTTTATCAAATTTTTTTGATGATAAATAATGGTCTAGGTAGCCTTAAGGAATGAGTAAATCAGCAGTTAGGTACCCATCACTCCAACTGCCACGCGAAGCCTTTCTCCCATTTTTTTGGACGGAGAAGTTTTAATAAGTAAGAATGTCTGAAGTGTGAGCAGCCTTCTGGTGGTATAAATAGTGCGGAGATGGTAGGAAGGGAATACTTGCAAATTGAGAGAGAGGGAGAGAGATGTCTACATCTTGATGATCTTGTGGAGGAAAATAACTTGGCTCTAATGCTGGGCATTTACGAAAAGTGTATCCTGACATGGTATCGAAATTTAGTTACATTTTGATGATATTGAATAGGTCAATACGCGGATCAAAAAAAAGAAAAAAAGAATAGGTCAATACTGAAGGTTTATAGGTCAAGAGAGCTGTTACTTGCACCCCGTGTCAGGCCCCTCCTGACACGGCCCCCCTTGAAATTCTCATTTTACCCCTGATTGCCCATGCTCTCTCTCTCTCTCTCCCCTCTGTCTCTCTCCTTTATTTTATTTTTTGTTATAAAATTTTAAATGTTAACAACTTTTTTTTCACGTATTTTTTTAATAAATTTTATATATTTGAAATCTACTCAACGAAACCTATCAAACGAGCCTAATATTGATGGTGAAATAATGTAAAACGGGAAAACTATATTTTTATGGTAGTTTAAACTGTCTAAACAGGTTGAAAAATTAAGTGTTCTAAATTTCAATCTGTTTGAACCAGTGGAAATATTTTAATTTTCTGATCATTTTGTCCTAAATGATCATAATTAAATTTTGACTCTAGGGCTTCCGTTGAGTAACCCTAAGAAAATCGTAGAATCAAATATCTCTTAGGGTTAATCAACGAGAGCCCTAGAGTCAAAATTTAATTATGACCATTTAGGATAAAATGATCAGAAAAATAAAATCTTTCCACCGATTCAAACGGATTGAAATTTGGAACATTTAATTTTTTAACTATATTTTTTAATATATAAATTGTCTAAAGGGATTGAAATCACGTATTTTTTTAAAATAAATTTTATATTTTTAAAATCTACTCAACAAAACCTATCAAACAAGTCTAATATTGAATATGAAATAATGTGTCTAAATTAAATTATTTTTTTGGGCCCAATATATTATCTGTTTGTTTTTATTTTTTTGTCCTTCATTTTTTTTAAACTTCTATATTTGAGTTTTCAAGTAAATTATGTATGTTGAATCCACTTAAATTTGCTTTATATTTCTCTAAACAGTCAATAATGCCAACTGAAATCAAACTTCATTTAATTATAATTGAGTATATAGAACCAATACATGAACATCATTTGCAACATCGTTCCCAACTGACCAACTATCCGAAAATAAAAAATTGTACTGATCCATAATGTTCTTTTATGAATTACGAAAATGAAATGAAAGTTGAGAAAAATTGTGAGGATGTGATTACTCAAACTTGCTCTCAATCTCAATATATGCAAGAGTACACCATCATCAGATTATATAGCCAAGGGAAATGTTCAACCATAGACAAGTTGTTCTGCTCTGATCTGCAGTTGCTCTAAATTTGCAGCTGCTCTGAAAGTTGATAAGGTACTCATCTCAAGATTTTTTTTCTCTGCAGGATAACTAATTACTCCTACTTTCTACCCCCACTGTAATGTTTAGTCATCAAGCCCCAATTCACCTATGTGCTCCACGTTTAAAACTCTTCAAGGCTCACATGCACACAAAAGCACCACGTGCACTACAAGGCACCGATTGCCTCTCTTTTTTCTTTTTCTTTTTCGTTTCAACCGGTGGAAAAATCTTAATTTTTTGATCATTTTATCATAAATAAATTGTCATAACTAAAATAATCAGAAAACTTTTTCTCTTTCCACTGGTTCAAACGGATTGAAATTTGGAACACATTTTTCAACCTCGTTAGACAGTTTAAACAACGAAAAAAATATACTTTTTCTGTTTTACATTATTTCACTATCAATATTAGGCTCGTTTGATAGGTTTCGTTGAGTAGATTTCAAAAATATAAAATTTATTAAAAAAATACGTGAAAAAAAGGTTATTAACATTTCAAATTTTATAACAAAAATCAAATGTGAGAGAGAGACTGCTTTTGGGGGGGGGGGGGGGGGGGGGGGGGTAAAGGGGGAATTATCTGCCGTGTCGGGGGGCCTGACGGGGGGCGGGGGGGGGGGAATTATCTGCCGTGTCGGGGGGGCGATTAGTAGTTTACATAGGTCAATACTTGCAAATTGAGAGAGAGAGAGAGAGAGAGAGATGTCTACATCTTGATGATCTTGTGGAGGAAAATAACTTGCAAGAGAGAATTACTCGATCCGTCCCTACTTGGCTCTAATGTTGGGCATTTACGAAAAGTGTATCCTGACATGGTATGAAATTTAATAGGTCAAGACTGAAGGTTTATTTTTTGCCATGTTCCCTAGCTTGGAAGTGGAACAGGAAGACTTCCACAATATACTTGATTGCAAATCAAATGCGAGAATGTAATGTTTGGATTTTGGATGCTTACAGATATGCTAATCCATGTATAATATACAATGTATAGTATTGCAGGATGGGGTTTTTTTTTTCCCCCCCTCATGAAAAGTCCTGGAAGCATCAACTAGCACGAGTTAATTGTAGGTCGTTCGTGAGAAGAGCCCTAAGACTTCCAACTAGAACGAGTTAATTGAATTGGTAATTTTTTTCCCAAGCGACACCTGTGACATAATCTATGTGTTTTCAGCATGTGTCATGCTTTAAGTCTTGCATACATCTTACACAACCAGTCCTCCAACCAAAGGGAAAAGCCGCAATAATTCTACCACCACACCCATTTACACACCCATTCACACACCCACACTCACAACAAGGGTGGGGCCCACACACATTGGGTGTGTAGTGTGTGCGGGCTCCACCATTGTTGTGAGTGTGGATGTGTAAATAGGTGTGTAAATGAGTGTGGTGGTAGAAAGACTCGCAAAAGAGGGGGAAAATCAGCTTGTAGAATTAACTGATTCTTGCTGAAGTTATTTAGGTATAAGAATCTATTTCCATAGTGTCTTGGGTACTGATTTGTATGGCACTGGTTCTAGCATCTATCTGAAAGAAAGAGGTAAAGAGGACCCATTCACTACTACAATAATAGATATGGGTCACATTATGGAGATTCACAGAGACCACGGTTTTCAGTAAAAGCGAGATAAAAAGTGGTGCTTAAATTTTTTTATCTCAGTTTAAGTCCAAAGCTGAGATAAAAAGTGGATTTTAGCGCGGAAATAAAGACCTCGCTCTTGCAGCGAGATAAAAGAAAAACAATCTCTCCCTTGTGGCGTGATAAAAGATTTTAGGACAGAAAAAAATGAGATAAAAGATCTCGCTTTTATGGCGAGATAAAAAAGAAAAGACCTCAACCTTGTGGCGTGATAAAAAAATTTAGGGCGAAAAAGAATGAGATAAAAGATCTTACTCATGTAGCGAGATAAAAGAGAAAAGGTGGGAGGGAATTTCCAATGTTTTATGGTTCAAAGGGGGCATAAGCCCAAGAAGTTGGAAACTGGAGTGGCTTCAAAGAGGACACGTGAGTAGTGTTTTCCTCTTTCACAGCTAAATAACTGTTATACTAGAGAAAATTAATGAACTTGGAAGGAAAAATGGGCTGGTAACCAGAGGACGAATCAACAAATGTCTTTAAATACTTGGACATGGTAAGGTACGATTTGGAATATTTCTGGGATGACACTATTACAATAATAAATATGGTTCACATTAAGGAGATTCACAAAGATCATGGTTTTTAGTGAAAGCGTGTAAAAAGTGGTGTTTAAATTTTTTTATCTCAGTTTAAGTCCAAAACTGAGATAAAAAGTGGGTTTCAGCGTGGAATAAAAAATCTCGCTTTTGCGGCAAGATAAAAGAAAAATAACCTCGCCCTTGCTGCATGATAAAAAATTTTAGGGTAGAAAAAAATGAGATAAAAGATCTTGCTCTTGTGATGAGATAAAAGAGAAAAGATCTCACTCTTGTGGCGTGATAAAAGATTTTAAGGCAAAAAAGAATGAGATAAAAGATCTCACTCGTGTAGCGAGATAAAAGAGAAAAGAAGGTGGGAGGGAATTTCCAATGTTTTATGGTTCAAAGGGGGCATAAGCCTGAGAAATTGAAAATTGGAGTGACTTCAAAGAGGATACGTGAGTAGTGTTTTCCTCTTTCACAATCAAATAACTGTCATACCAAAGAAAATTAATGAACTTGGAAGAAAAAATGGGCTGGTAACCAGAGGATTAGTTAACAAATGTCTTTAAATGCTAGGACATGGTAAGGTACGATTTGAATATTTCTAGGATGGCACTATTACAATAATAAATATGGGTCACATTAAGGAGATTCACAAAGATCACGATTTTCAATGAAAGCGTGATAAAAAGTGGTGCTTAATTTTTTTTAATCTCAGTTTAATTTCCAAGCTGAGATAAAAAGTGAATTTTAGCGCGGAATAAAAGACTTCGCTTTTGCGGCGAGATAAAAGAAAAACATCGCCCTTGCGGCGTGATAAATGATTTTAGGGCAAAAAAAAGAAGAGATAAACGATCTCGCTCTTGTGACGAGATAAAAGATAAAAGATCTCACCTTTGTGGAGTGATAAAAGATTTTAGGGTGGAAAAGAATGAGATAAAAGATCGGGAAAATGACGGCCCAGGACGTGTTTTGATAATTAATACCCGTCAAGGACAAACTAAGAATATTTGTTAATGCTGAAAATGTCCTTGGCGGGTATTAATTATCAAAACATGTCATTAGCCGTCATTTTCCCTAAAAAATCTCACTCGTGTGGCAAGATAAAATAGAAAAGAAGGTGAGAGGAAATTTTCAATGTTTTATGGTTCAAGTGGGGCATAAGCCTGAGAAGTTGAAAACTGGAGTGACTTCAAATAGGACACGTGAGTAGTATTTTCCTCTTTCACAATCAAATAACTGTCATACTAGAGAGAATTAATGAACTTGGAAGAAAAATGAACTTGGAAGAAAAAATGGGTTGGCAACCAGAGAACTAATCAATAAATGACTTTAAATGCTAGGACATGGTAAGATACGATTTGAAATATTTCTGGGATGGCACTATATTACAATAATAAATATGGGTCACATTAAGGAAATTCACAAAGATTACGATTTTCAGTCAAAGCGTGATAAAAAGTGGTGTTTAAATTTTTTTATCTCAGTTTAAGTCCAAAATTGAGATAAAAAGTGAATTTTAGCGCGGAATAAAAGACCTCGTTTTTGCGGCTGAGATAAAAGAAAAACAATTTTTCCCTTGTGGCGTGATAAAAGATTTTAGGGCAGAAAAAAAATGAGATAAAATATATCTTGCTCTTGTGGCGAGATAAAAGAGAAAAGACCTCATTCTTGTGGCGTGATAAAAGATTTTAGGGCAAAAAAGAATGTGATAAAAGATCTCGCTCGTGTGGTGAGCTAAAAGAGAAAAGACATCACCTTTGTAGCGTGATAAAAAAGAGAAAAGATCTCACCCTTGCGGCGTGATAAAAATGAGGAAAGATCTCACATTGTGGCGTGATAAAAGATTTTAGGGTAGAAAAGAATGAAATAAAAGATTTCGCTCTTGTGACGAGATAAAAGAGAAAAGATCTCACCCTTGTAGCGTGATAAAAAACTTTAGCGTGAAAAAAAGTGAGTTAAATGATCTCACTCTTGCGGTGAGATAAAAAATCTACCCATTTAGCCGTGCGGTCTGAATTTTCACGTGGGCAAGCTGGTACCCATTTAGGTGAGTTTTGAAAAGTTATGTGAGAAAAACGATGTCGTTTAAGGATTTTGAATTTTTTTTTTATTTACAAAAAGTAAGAAGATAAGCCCTAATTACACTCTCTCCAAAAAAATCTTTACGTTTCATCTTTATCTTCACGCCCAAAAAGATCGAGAGAGAGAGAGAGAGAGAGAGAGAGAGAGAGAGAGAGAAAGCAAATTCTACGACTGGGTTCCACCAGTGCCCAGTTGTTTCTTCAACGACAGACGGGCTATTCCACTAGTGCTCGATTTTTACGTAGGCAAGCTGTGATCTTTATGGTCTATTATAGTAGTGAAATTTAGTTATTTCGAATGTCTTCCAAGTGTTTGACACATAAGGTAAAAAAATAATTATATTATTATGGCTTAACCTTATTTGAAAATGATTAAATTCCAATTGGAAAGCCACCATTGAAATTGAAATTTAGGCTCCGTTCCGGAAACAAAAATAAGTACTTATTTTTTAAGAAGGCAATTTCAAGCTCAAAAATCATGTTCTTACACAAATAATTTTTCTACCACTATGGATCTTGTTTTATAGATCTCATTGAGATCTTTAATACGGTGCAAAAAAAATTGAAAAATTATTTTTCATTTACATTATTTTTGAGTTTGAAAATGTGAAATAAGCTGATTATTTTTTAAGAAGGTTTCTGAAACAGAGTCTTAATATAAACACAAAATCCATGTGAAATGGTTAGTTTATTAAAAAAAAATATATCTAAAGTTTGTCCATCTCTATTATAAAACAGAAAGGTGTGGGGACAAATTGTTGGAATGGCTTAGATTCATTTGATCCAAAGGCGGTAAGTGCATTGATGCAGGGCACCGTATGAACTACAGAATAATCGTGTAACAAAGATGAACACAAACTGCAAAGTTAAAGAAAACGCTCTCTAGACTCTTTTAATTTCAATAATAATCAACAACCATTCAGCCGTAAGGCTTACAACTCCTTAAATAAGACGCAAACCCTAAACCGACTAGGAAACGGGAAAATTACCAATTTCGGAAAATTCCGAAATTATTACATATTCTGAAAATATAAGAAAAAATAAAACTTCTCCAACAAGAACGGACATTATTGGATTTTCCTACCAAAAGTTATAAGTAAAAAGATTATTTCCTAAAACGGCAAATTTGACATTTTGGAGCCCTAAATGGCCGAAAACGGCTAAAAAACGAAGACCACATGGCCAAAGGCCATGTATCTTGACCGTTGGGCCGTTTCGGATCGAACCCAAGTGGGCCCGAAGCTAAATCATTCGGTCGGTTAATTACGAAAAAACCAACTAGTAGAAATCAATTTTGGAGTGCTTGCGGTGGTACTCCTCTGCTATGGCATCTACATCATGCATCCTCTCACTTCCCAGTTAAATGCCCATGGTTTTTACTTAAATCACATAACTACCATCTTCTTTCAATCAGGATGCGTAGTGCCATAAGTACAGGCTAACACTAGTAATGTTACAATTCATAAAAATACAAAGCGCACACTACAACAAAAAACACTATTGTTTACTAAATTTACTGGCTAATTAAAACTAAAATTTCCGCCCTAAGAAAATCCTTTGGTGACTCACAACTAATTTTGATTGGCAAAAGATCTGTTGTCATATTTTTAAAATTTTTTAAACAATGTTTATATATGTATTTTTATATTTTTTAACATCATGTTAATTGCATTTCAAAAAATTTAGCAAATTTTAAGGGAAATTTTTTTTTTTCTCACTTTAGGAAGTAAGTATAAATATTTTTTGTTTTCCTAATATAACAGAAGTTTTTAGCTAGCTTAGTGGTAAGGGCTTGGCAATGACAAGAAAAGATGGTTTAATAGATACAACGAAAAGATCACATGCAATGGTTTTTCATCTCAGTTTATGGTATTGATCATTTTGAATTTTCAATCACGGTTATAGATTGTGATCTAAAGTGACATACAATCACACCCAGAAAAGAGAAACAATCGCAGCTTGTAACCGTAATAAAAGTGAAAAGATCACGCCTTTTGGCCTTGATTGTTTCTCTCTTTCAATCACGGTTATATAACCGTGATAAAAGAGAATGACTTACAATCACACCCAGATCCACCACGGTAGCAGGAGCGTGATGAAAAACTTACAATCACGGCCAATAACTGTGATCTTTATGGTTTATTGTAATAGTGATTTGGGAGGAGTGTTTATGAAAGCTGATTTTTTTTTGAAGAATGTTCTTTTCACTGAAGAAAAGTGGCTTTTAAGGAAGAATATCATGAACTCTGATAGTGATATCAGCATTTCTTTCTGTCGTCTCCCCCTTCAACCTTACCTGCTTCAACTATTAAAATTCTATATCCCCAGCCATGCACATTCTGATGCTTTATTCTTTCGTTTTGTGGTACTAGAATGTTCCTCCACTTTGGCCATTTGCTATCTTACGTGCCCCTTGACTAATGTCGGGGGACCAATTCCACCATGAAAGAGAGGAATGTCAGATTAAAGTCAGGCAAAACTCCATGTGAAGTGACCCCACAAGAGTTGATAGTACTACAGAAATTTTGAACCTAAGATCTAGGAGGAGATAGCCCCTAAGTCCCGTCTTCACCTTGAGACTTGCTTAGACATTAGTCACATTACCCTTAATGGCACTGTGCAGTAAGTTTCAAACCAGGATTTCGGAATCTCATTCTTTGGAGATCAGATCTAATATGCTTGTTATTATTCCTTCACATGGCTGATAAAATGGAGGATTATTTTTTCTTACGGTTTAAAACAGAAATTACTGTCTTATCATTCTCTTTTTGATTTGGACAACACATCAGGTGTTGTTTAGACTCAGAATCATTCTCTATGTGATCGGGAATTGAATGTTATGGCAGGGGTAATGGCACGTATCCAGAGATTCCAGGGAAATGAAATGCAAGTGTTAAGAATATATTGAATGTTAAGAATATGTTTATGGCAAGGTGTACTCGGTGGAGGATATTAAGAGTTTTCTAGGAGGAATTCGTAAGCTGAAACTCTAACTATGGATTTGAGGTGCGTTACATCCAACCTCTGGCTGGATGTTGTGTTTTTGTTTTTATGTTTGTTGTTTTGTGGATGAGCAAGTTTTGCTTATCTTTCTCTCTCCCCTCGATGTAACCCCTTTCGAGATTTATAAAATTGTTTCGTTTGCCGAGAAAAAAAAAAGTGTAAAGAATATATTCTCCTGCTAGAGTAGGCGAAACTTTCTCAATCTATTTGTTAGATTCAGGGGGGAAAAGTGCGTCATCAATATATCTAGATTCATCAGTAGTTTTCAAAAAGTATTACAGAAGTTTTAAAAATGATCATTCAAAGATTTTAATCCCATTGTCTCTTCAGTTACTTCACTTATTACTTGTCTAGTGATGTAAAAAATTACCCAAATCTAACTTTGTGATTTTCATTTGACTGAAATTACAACATTAACTTTTCCAAGTGTTTGGGAGGAAAATTCTACCAGATCACCTGTACCAAAAAGTGTTTGTAACTTCATTCCCGGGAAGATAACTCCATGCAATCGTGCAGCAGCTGAAAGTGCAAGGGAACAGAAGTACAGAGAATTATTCGGTACAGAAGATTTGACCTCGAGGAAAATAGAAAAGGTAGCTTAGCTTAACCTACCTAATCCCCTTTTGTGTTGCTATTTCTGTCGACGGAGATATGTGATTTATCTCGAAGAATAAAAAGAAGGCATTCCATTCCATTGTTGATTATACGATCAAGCCAATTGATCCAATGCATAAAATCTTGAATTCAAGTGGATGAAAGCCGCATCAAAATGCTAATGAAATCCTCATTCTCCGTAACGTGGAAGCATCTCCGGTGGACAAACAACTTCGTATTGTATTCAGATCATGGAAGTATTTGCCCTCACGATAAGGTGTGTGTCGGGTAACAGCAAAATCTCAAGAAAGTCATCTCCCTCTTTGTTAAGTGCACCCATGAATCACATAATACTTGGAGACTGACTATCCTTTGTTTAGTTGTAGTACACTGTGATTTCTAACTCTACGGCATGTCTAATAAAAAGAGGGATTCCAATAGACCATGTTACACAACCCAAATTTTCGAATCTTGCCATTATTATCTTCAGTAACCGTGAACTGCAACTGCTGCTTGGTTTTCTCACCATTCCTTTCTGTATCGGATTCTTGGGCTTGTTCCATAATTCCCTTGTTCCTTTACAGAAAGTAAGGCACAAGCTGGAGAATGCCTAAAGGGGTGCCAACTGCCAACCAGATTAGCTAGGAGACTGCAACATGTCCAAATTCTAGTTAGAGAATCAAATCTTTTATTTGGTAATCCTTTTTTACGTTTTTTTAAACTCCTACCCTTCGTGGGCTTCTGTATCCGTAGGGATTGGGGTAATGTTTGTGGATTTCACATGGACTTTTTTGCTTGGTTTGAGCTTCCCATTTTCTGGGTTCCTTAGAGCATGTCTTGACTCAAATCCTTTCTCAAATTCAAAATTGGGGCAAAAATCTTAAAAATCTCTCTCCAATCTTTTACCCAAACCTTTCCCCATTTTGGGTTTTACCCATTTCTTTACCCAAATTTGGGACAATCCAAACCATTTTCCCATTTTTTCAACGGCTAGTAGGACAAAGAGAGAAACATACAGATGGAATGAGAGAGAGAGAGTTACGTGGTATTATCGTCGCCGGAACCTCTGATCGTTGCCGAGCTTTGGTTGCTTTAACGTCAAGAGAGAGAGAGGTACCTGGTAGTTCTTGACTTCGATCGATTTAGGCCGATTGTTGCTGGAAGAGTTGAGAGAGAGAGAGAGAGAGAGAGGAACTGGAATTGGAACTGTTGTCTGATCGTTGCAAGAACTGTTGCTGGAGCCGCCGATCTTGGCTTTGATTGTGGGAGTGAGAGAAAGGGATTACCAGTTCTTGATGGCTCAATCATATTTACCATTATGCCGTTAGAAATAAAAAATACATATATTTGGGTAAATTTGGGGTTTAATGGTTGGAGATGCTCCAACCCAAAAAGGGTTTTTACCCAAATTTTGACTCATATTTGAGTAAAAAATTGGGTCAAGGCTGGAGATGCTCTTACCACCTCACGCTAGAGTTTCATTACCCTGAACTCGTTTTCGGACTGCTTTTGTAGTATGTGTTAACAAGCATGAAGCTTGCTTCTAGGTTGTTGGATGGTAGTTCTGGCTCGTTCGAGTCTTGTATGATGAAAACTTGTAATGCCGTTGGGCTTTTGAAATGAAATTTTCTATAATCAAAAGAAAAAAAAAAATCAAATCCTGACTTGGTATGATTAATTGTTTGACCTCAATGTTAATTATCACGAAAACCACGAGAACTATAGCATGGCTCAGCAGTACATGGGCAGACCAAAGAGAACTTGCTAGGAAATGAGAAGAATGACAAGTAGAATGGCATGTATTCCACGCTAGCTGTTTGTTTGTATTACTCGCTTTTGCAATATGAATTGTATCTAGTGTGTGAGTTGTATGTTGTATGTGCATGCACGAACTTATACGAACTAGGCACAACTTTTCCACATTTACCAAATTAGGGAGTTTTGTATTGAACAGTCAACTGTGGGTGCGATGGGTGGAAGAGAACTCACCATGACAACCAAATGCGAGCTGTACATTGCTACCGAGGCTATGAGTCTGACACTGCCAACAAACACCTTGCGGTGGTTGTGATGGTGCAATACGCAAGCTGATATTGTTGCCGTGATGCAAAAAATTAGAATGACTGGTACTATCATCATAGCAAGCTTCTTCTACATGCACCATAGGTTGGAAGCACATGTTTATATCTTTCTCTTATAAGTTAGGTGGAAAACTATCAAACTTTCCATATATTTCTTTAGCTACAAATATCTTATTGTATACTCCTATCACATTTGCGTTAAATTTTACGTAAAAAATGTGGAATATGTTCATGCATGCAGAATTATCTTTATGGATTACTTTATAAAGATTTCCACAAATCCTATATGACTATAAGCAAAATGAAATTTCTCATGCATGGGATGACTTGCGATTGAAAGGAAAAGACTTGATAAACTTATTGAGAAATGGTATAAAGATATAGCTTGTCTTTCCCCTTACCAAAGTGAACCCAAAATAGTTGACAATGAAGGAGATCTCAAGAAGAATGCGTACGCCTGTCATATTGACCAAAGAAAATTTGGAGGTTGATCTAAGGGGCAGTCATGCGTAGAGATCAAAGATTCGAGTCTTGAAGAAGCATCATATTGGAATCATGTTTTGGTTGCGAGAAAGTATTCATATCTGTGTTTAAAGTGTGTGCCTTACTCCCTCCTGTGGGTTTTTCCCGCCTTGCGGTGTTTCACGTATATCCATGTGTTATTCTTGCTTGCTGTAGTTCCTTATTTGTTGTTCATGCATAATCCCATAAATTAGGTTGATAGATTTTAACTTAGGGTGGTGGTCGAGCTATTCTTGCTTCGCGCGTGGTTTTTCAACCTTCTTTTGCTGACCATCGATCTTCATCATAGATGATTTTTGGTTCTGCGTTTCTTGTGGTATATCACATGGGAGATACATCGAGGCATGGTCAGTTCATTACCGTAGTGAATCTTTTATGCTGATGGTTATTGACAGACTTGGTTGCTACATGAAGACCATTGCAATGGAGCAAACGATTAAAAACCATCCAAAAAGACATTGCGAATGAGAAATTCCCTGGCCACACTCTCTGATTTCTTTGTTTATCCTTTTCCGGTTCAGGTACTTTTCTACGCGGTAACCCTCGTTTTTGAATTTAGAAAAGATCAAGGAACCTGTAAGTACAGTTGGACTATATTGATTGATTACATAACCTTACTTCTTCCAAAGTTTCTGGTGTTATTTCACTCTGTTCTGTATATCAGATTAGCCTCAGTTTTTCATGTATTCCTCCTCCTGCTTATGATTTGTAATTATATAGTTGGGTGCTCAGAAAAGCTTACAAAATAGTGATAATCTAACAAAATCTAGTTGGGCCCACAGATATCATCCTCCAACCATAAGTCGATGGATACTGGTTGGGCTACCTTCGAAGGCCGATGCTTGTGGAGTCGTGTGAATCGGGCTTGGGAGCTGGTGTACGCACCATTCTGCATCTGATTTGTGGGGTTCTTCCACAATTCTCTTGTTCCTGTACTTGAAGTAAAGCACAAGCTGGAGAATCGCTAAAGGGGTGCCAATCAGATTAGGAGACTGCAAATATGTGCAAATTTGAGTTAGAGAATCAAATCTTGACCTGAAATGCTAAATTGTTTTGAAATTGATCTTAAATTATCTCACAAACCGCGAGAACGAGATCATGGCTCAGCAGTGCATAGGCCAACCAAGACGAACTTGCTAGGAATGCGAAAAATGACAAGTAGAATGGCATAAACTCCACGCTTTTCGTTTGTATTACTCGCTTCTGCAATACGAATCGTATTTAGTGTGTGAGTTATATATGCGTGCACGAGCTTTCTTATACGAACGAAATATAACTTATTTGCTTGTTGCCATATTAGGGAGTCGATCGTATGTATTGGAAAAGGACAAGTATGGACATGATGGTGGTTAGAGAACTCACCACGGCAACCAAAGGCGACGCATACAATGCCGCCGAAGATAAGAGTACGACACTCCCAACGAACAGCTTGCGGTGATGGTGATCGTGGAAAATGAAAGCTGATATTGTTGCGGTGATGCAGATAACTAGAACTACAGGTACTGTCATCATAGCTACCTTCTTCTGCACCATAGGGTGGAAACACATGTTTATATCATCCTCTTAATTAGGTTATATGGAAAACTATCGAGTATCGACAATCTTCATAGCTACGAATAACTAGTCATCGTATACCATATTTGCGTATGATTCTTGTCAAATGCGAATTACATGCACACACGTAAATTGATCTTTATAGATCACTTTATAAAGATTTACGTAAATGGTAAAGGAATCAACAAAAGAAATTTATCATGCATGTGAACCTACAAGGATGACTTGCAATTGAAAAAAAAGAACTTGCTAATGGTATGGAGAAGTTTATAGATATACAGTAGCTTGCCTTCTCTCCGGCCGAAGCGAACCAGAAATATGTGAGAATGTAGGAGATTTCAAGAAGAACGCCTACGCCGTTAACAGGGACCAGGGATAAATTTTCCCACCTATAGCTTACAACAGGCAAGCCATACCAAGTATAAAGGAAGCTAACCAGTAGAGCCATGATGTAAGGAAAACAAGAAAACTCCTCGGTGCTTTTCTTTCTTATGACCCTTTTAAAAGTTAATCTGGAAAGAACAGAAAACATAAAATTAGAGTTGAATTAATCATCGCTTTTTCTCAACTTGTTGAGTTGGAATTAAACAGAGAACTAGATTTTACATGGGTGCAGCATAAAAGAATATTGTAACCACGTTCGCTGCAATAAAAATCACGCAAGCTTTGGTAGTTAGGAAATCATTTAATGAAAATTATGTGAAGATAAATGATGGTATAGGTAGCCCATGGAATGAACAAATTAGCATGCAATTAGGTACCCATCACTCCAACTGACACGCGAAGCCTATCTTCCATCTTTTGGACAAAGAAGTCATAAGTAACTAAGACTGTCTGAAGTGTAAGCAACCTTTTCACGGGTATAAATAGTGCGTAAGCGGGCCCAGACACTTGAGTTATGAAAAAATAAAAATAGATAGTGCGGAGACAGATAGGCAGCTAAGGCAGGGAATACTTGAAAAATGAAAGGGCATTGAGAGAGAGTGTTGTCTGCGTCTAGATGAAGTTGTGGAGGGCAATAACTATGGCTGTGCTTGGGCGTTTACTTTTTTTCTGACAAAAGTGAAAGGTATTGTATTGATAAAGCCCAACGGCACTTACACAACGAAATTCATTCTAGATAACTTAGACAAAGCCAAACTAATCATCTAACTGATACAAAACGAGAAAGAACGAGGTTGGGCGTTTACTTACAAGTGTATTATTGTGCAATGGTCTCTAAGTTTAGTTACATTCTGTTGATAGTCAATAGGGAAACAACGAAGGAATTATTTTATTCCATGGTTCTCTTGTTACTGGAATATGAAGATTTGCACTGTCCACTTGATATGATTTTTGATATTGCAAATCAAATGCAAGAATTTCGTGTTTGAGACCTTGTTTTCTTTTGTCGCCAAAGTTTGCTAATCTATATCTATAATGTATAGTATTGCAGGACGGCTTTTTCTCACCAACAGTCGCGGAAGCGTTGACTAAAACGAATAAAGTGGGTTGGTATTAAAATTTAATTTTCTAGCAACTTACATCCAAGGTATGTCATTGTTTCGAATTTAAATCCAGAAAGATCTTGTTTTATGTCATCCCAAGCATCCTTAAACATATTAGTACTAGTGGTTGCCTGTGCCTACGGCACTACGCACGGACATTTTTGTAATATATTTTTATTTTTTTATGTTAATGCCAGAAGCCGAGCAGTGGGTAAAAAAAACCGATGGCATTTGTAAGAGTGTGGGTGTTTTCTTAAGAGAGTTGGAGAGCACACATCAGCCCTTGGATCAAATGAATCGATCTCAGCCCTTCTTTCAACTTGTGTTTCTGTGGTCCCCATACCCTTGTGTTTTATTAGGTAGATTGCAAGCCGTTCATGTGAAGAGCCCTGATAGTGACAACTAGCATGAATGAATTAATGAACTGGTAATGAAACCAACAAATCTTGTTTTATCCAATCTATAGCGTCCTGATATATACTTTTTACTTTAGTATTGTAGAGTCTTTTGTGAGGAAAGTTTTTGTGACACCCCATACCCAGGGTGGGGCCGGGCTCCGGTAGAGTGTCCTGGTAGAAGTTTGGATGGGTGGTCACAAGTCCCACATCGTTTGGTGAATACAAATTTCGGTGCTATATTAACTTAAACGGGGCCTTGTAAAGCCATAATGGCTCCAGAATCTTTTGGAACTTCTTAATTAAACATGATCATCCTACAGAGATGCTAAGATCGATGGTGACCTACTAAGAAGTTCATGGAGTTTGGGTGCTCAAAAGTAGATAATATTGTACAAGGCAGAAGCGGATTTAGCCTTGGATGCGCCAAGCGGCAAGAATTAATGGAATTGCTATTAAAAGTTTTCAAGCTGATCAGGTGGTATAATAATATTTCATCAAAGATATGTCTCATATCTTTCTGGAATTGGAATTCGAAACTCGTATCTATTGCTTCATTCCATCTCTAGCATCCTTAAATATTTCCATAACAAAAACAAATTCGTTAAATGAAAACCTCTCAAATTATCTATCTATAAAACCTCTCAAATTCTTTTTATTTAACTATAAAACTTTTTACTAACTCTATATATTTGGCATGATTATGTAACCGAAGGCCCGATTAAAGACTTGCGAATCTCCGTGTGAATTGACCCCACAAGAGTTGATAGTATTAAAAAGATTTCGAACTTGAGGCAACCTAAGTCCCGCCTTCACCACGAGACTTTGCTCAGACATTAGTCACATTAGTACATTACCCTTGATGGCACTGTGAAGTATGTTTACCAGGATTTCGGAACCTCATTCTTTGGACATTTGCAGATTAATATGCTTGCTATTATTCCTTTACGGTTCGAAATGAAAATACTGTTTTATCATTCTCTTGTTGATTTGGACAATACGTCAGGTGTTGTCTAGACTCGGAATCATTCTTTTAGAGGGCATTTTTTCTATGTGATCGGAAGTTTAATGTTATGAACAGTGGTAATGGCATATATCCAGGGAAATGAAATATAAGCATTTAGAATGTATTCTCCAATCCCGCAGGTGGGCCTTGGATTGGGCTCTTAGGATTATTTGAAGTGCGCGTAAACTGGCTCGGATACCGGTTTGGTTTGGTTGGGTTGGGGGGTGGCGGGTTGGAATGGGTCATCAATATATGTAGATTCATCAATAGTTTTCAAAAAGTACGGAAGTTCCAAAAATGATCATTCAAAGATTCTAATCCCATTGTTTGCTGTACATATGTAACCTACTCTTCTTCAGGTATGGTGAGTTTGGACTAACTTTTTTGGGACTTTTTCGCACGGTCGTTTTGGTTGTTTTATCTTATCTTTCCAAAAAAGCCCGTGCAAAAAAGTCACACAAAAAAATTAGTCCAAACTCGCCCTTTGTTGTGTAGAAATTACCCAAATCCATGTGTACTGTGTTTAAGTATATATAGCCCCAGCTGTACACAGGTTGGTGATTTTCATTTGTACTGAAATTACAACATTGTAGAGTAACTTTTCATGAGTTGAGCCACCCGTTAGATTATCAAGTGCACGAAAATATTGGTTGGTTTTACCTTTTAAAGTTTTGACTTTAAAAAGTATTCATAAATTTCCCCTCCCACAATTTTTATGGGATGGTACCGGGTTTTTTTCAAAAAAAAAAAGGAAGCTCGAATTCTCTCCCTCTTACATCATTATTTACGTAGGGTTCCTGATCTCTCTCTCTCTCTCTCTCTCTCTCTCTCTCTCTCTCTCTCTCTTATTATTATTATTTTATTTTATTTTTACAGCTTCAATGATAGTAAAATCTTGACCTTAAAATAATTCATAAACTTCCTTTCAGTCAAGGCAATCCAAAAGCCATTAAATTTTAATATTTTTTTAAAGGCATCATATCAGATACATATCCCATAATTTATAGAATGTAATATTTAGTATTAAATAGAGAGCTTTGACATTTATTTTCTAGATTTTTAGAGTTTTCTAAAGAATATCACAAATATAAGTATAGTATTCACTGGTTTGTTTGACCATATATCGAAACGTCATCAAGCAAAATTTTCTTAACCTTCAAAAACATAAATAAATAAATAAATAAAAGCTAGACATTTCATTGACCAATAAAAAGGTAATAAAAATTACTCCTAGCACATTTATCGGAATGATCTTAAAATATTTATGGGGTCAACTGTGCATGCCGTACGGCTTTTATTGGGCCCACCCCAAGTTCGTTTATGAGGTCAACTACTGTTGTTGTGTCGTGCAGCTTTTATTGGGCATGCCTTGGGGTCTGTTTATTTGATTTGAGCCTTCTTCCTTTTTTTTGCCTCCTAGGTGACCCATGCAAAAATTCAAGTTTTGCTGGACTTTGTATCCCACGCACATTTACCTCACAATTTACATGCAAAAACACAATTCTACGTGTTTTTCTCAATCTAAATGTGTTACGATCATTCAACTAACAATTTCTGATATCACTTCAATTTATCCACAAATCACTTAAGTGACAAGATGAAGAAAATAAACAGTTCAAATCTAACTAAACCAATTCGGAGAGGCCCCAATGAAGACTGCACAACACGTGTGTTGTGCCTAAATGCACCACCACACACACCTACGACCCCAATTGTGAATAATCCTGTGACATGAAGTATTGAAATCAGATAAAAAAATACAAATTAAGTATTGAAAGTGTATTGTATACTTAGCTGTATAACGCATCTTGTTACAAAATGGACAGGAAAGAATTACAAGTTCTTCGTAGTTGGTAAGTCTCCAAAGCATAGAGTGAATGGTACTAGGAGTGTGATTTTCAAGATCAAGCGTTATAATATGGGGGACAGGGAGTACAAATGTATACATATAACAAATGTATATACATATACATATACACGTATGCATAGAAGAACAAGAAAAAAAAGGAAAAAAAAGTAGAAGTGAAATGTTTTAGAAAGCATAATGACGAAGATAATCGACTCGGGCCGGGTGCTTGAGCTTCATCATAGCTTTCATTTCATGTTTCCGAACCATTTCTCTAGAGATATTCAAGTTCCCTGCAATTTCTCCCAATGTCCTATTACCTTTGCCATCGAGCCCGTATCTCTGTCTGATGACCAAGCTTTCCTTGGGCTTCAGAGAATCAAGCTGGTTTAGACAAAGTCATGAATTAGTTCATGCCCACGCTTCGGACAGCAAATGGAAAAAAGACATATTTGAGGATCGATTATCATACATGGGAGGTATTAAGCTGTAAAGACAATCGAATTCGTAAGATATGTTCCCAAGGGGGACCATTCCATGATTCAATGGTAATAAGAAACAATTTTGTGACTGAGAATAAGATTTTGGGTGCCATTGATTATGCAAATTGGTTGCCACTGCCAACAATCATCATAGCCAAACTAAATGTTTTTCCAGGCTCTTCTTGGTTTTATGCCAGGGTGAACAAATAGGACTGGGGTGGGACATGCGTGTCGAGACATGCCTGTTGTGCGGGTAGTGCCATTCATTACTGATAGCTACTAGCGGGGCGTCCCCAAATCAGTCTACCTTTCTGTAATCCAAATTCATTTTGTATGGCTTGTTGATGACATATGTAGTCAAGAGTTTGACAAATAAAGAAAGAATGCAGTTTAACACGGAGTGCAAGACCAAAGAAGATAAGTGGTTACCACATCATCGAGAGCAAGCCTGAGAAGAGCAGGTTGCCGCTCATCACCCGCAACGCCTTCGGTATCAATAAGTCCATCAATGAGCTCTTGTTGAGTTTCCCTGTGCTTAGCATTGAGAGAGGATACTGGTTTTGAAGCCCTCATCACTTCATGATATCTAGAAGGAGAGATTCCTACTTTCTTTATAATCTCTTCTTCTGTCGGTAATCTGTTAAGCTCAAACGACAACTCTAGTTTGGCTCGTTGGATTTCTACCCTAACCTGCCAATATAAAGCAGTGAAAGCATCCATTAAGAAGATGGAGTCTATGACTATTACTCAAAACTTTGAAAAGATACAAGATGTTCAAGATTAGAAGAAAAACATACTGACTCAAGGCCAAAGGGAACATGCAAGAAGCTTGAGACGGTCAATGATCGAATGATGGCATGTCTGATCCAAAACAGACCATAAGTAGAGAGCCGAAACTTCCTGTTTGGCTCAAAGCGGTCGATTGCTGTGATAAGACCATTCACCCCTGCTTGACAGAGGTCCGAAAATTCAGGGCCATTGGCAAACTCTCGGAAATATTTTTTTACCACAAACAAAACAAGCCGGAGATTGTGCTGCAACAACATTTAAGAATTAAGACAATCCGTTAATATTATCTTCCCTTATAGGTGCCACAAACCATTACAGGACTAATATTATTGTTCTAAAGCTTATTACGATGAAATTTACAACTGTTGATAGAATTTTGGACCAAAATGACGGTGATGAAGAATTGTAGGTTGCTGCCTTTCTGGCACTAAAACATGCACAGGCAATTAATGCACCCCTATATGAAAAGCAATTCTGAAGTCGCACGTAATACATTTGCCAACCCTTTAGGTAAGTACCCTAGTGTTTGCTTAAAAATTGATTCAAGGCCACAAATAAACGTGTTACAAAGTGAAGAAAAATTGACCTCAACATCAAGTTAACTAGGATTTGACAATCCCGTCGAGGCTGTTTTGATCTTCATGATTGAAAGATCTTTTTCAAATCTCATGAGCAAGAAGGCTAACCCAATTACAAAGAAGAATGATATATATAGTTTTGCCAATTTTCAACCTAATCGCAGGACTGCAGCTGCAAGGATTGAAACTAGCCTAATAAAATTGGAGAATAACAGACAACCTTTGTCAAACATGTTGTATCAGGAAGCATAAAAATTACCACATTGGCATACAACATGTGATACTTTAGAACAAATTGGGCACATTATCCAAATACTACCTTGATGAGTTCATTTTCTATCATTTCTTTTAACTTTTTACATAGATAGTTAATCCTTTTTTCTTCTCAATCTATTTTTTCTTATCCCCAGCTAGATAAACATGTACACCAATTTGATGCTAGAATCACTTGACACTAATTCTATATTGAATCAGAAGAATGAATAGCGTATAGATACCTTAACTAGCTTATTTCTGGCCGCTTGACCAACCACTAACGTCTTTCTTAGCTGTACTACAGTCATATTCATTGCCTCTGCCAAATTACCATCCCTTGGCTCTCGCCCCAAATCTTGCTCCAAGTTCCCCTTAACTTCAAGAATTTCCTTGATAAAATCAAAACAAAAGTCAGCATCTCTCATTGAGCAAAACTCGCAACCAAATTAATTGAACCAAGTAATCAACATTTAACAATGTCCCAAGGAAAAAAATAGCGTAGGGGGTGGCTCTACTTGTTCTTAAAACTCACCTTCATAGGCTGCATCAACTTGAACAGAAATGAATGTTCAGAATAAGGCAGAACTGGCGGAATCTTCATCTTCTTCCAGTCATAGCTAACCAATTCACTCCACATTGAATACTCCCTGATAAGCTTGCAGATTCTGTCTTCTTCGTTCTTGGGATCTTTCCTCCTCCCAACAGAAGAAGCCATTTCACAATCTTTTGTATTCCTCAATGAAATCCTCCCAGCAAGATTCAATCGTATTGGCAACTTCCGCCCACTCCTCACTACATTACTACCAATCTTGTACTCTTCATCCGCCACTTCCTTAGTTTTTGTCCTCCGCCACCCTCCTCTCCTCACAACATGGTCTGTATCATCGACATCAGAGGGATGGCGTGTAGGGCTAAGTTTGTATAGGCTTTCGAGTTTGGCAGCAGCTTCATTGTAATCCACTTCAAATGTACACGATGGGGCCTCATCTGTGGAGAGAGCTTTCAATCTTTCTGAAGCCTTCCTAGACCTTCTTAGTTTTTTCTTGTTCTCTTTAGGTGTCTCAGCAGGAATCGAGACCAGCTCTGCGGGTGCAACTAAAGCATTGTTTTTCGTTTTAACCGTTTTAAATGCCAAAATTAAAGGTCTTTCTGATGGGGATCTGTAAGATGAGAGAGTCGCACTTAATCCCAATGGTGTCCTCGAAGCTGAGCTAGAAACAGTTACAACTCCCATGCCAAGTCGTATAAGCAAACAAGAGATAAGATGAGCAAGAAATTTATAGCCACGCAAATCCTGCAACAGGAAGAGGTATGCATATAATCCGTCATTATCACCCCACATAAGTCACATTTCCTTTACTTGACAAAATAACTTTATAATTTGTTTCACCGCTAGTCAAGGGAGAATAGTTTCACCATGAATAGAAGATAAAATGCTAACAACCAAAGCATTAGCATAACATGAGATAATAGAAAAGTAATTGCATAACATGAGAGATAATAGAAAAGTAATTGCATAACATGAATGGAAAGAGATAATCTCTCCTCTGAGTAATGGTTAACTTATTTATACATGAAACAAATACTCAAAGCTACTTCACCACAATCCCTTGCAAGATTATTCCCTGTTCAAAATCGTGTCGCAGCCTGGTTTAAGTTGCATAAGTTTCACGACAGTAAAGAGCAGTAACAAGATAATTCGAAGATCATTTCAAACTAAATCTAGAATTACAAGTTTTTCTTGGATCCAAGGAATTGCTTTCTAAATTCTCTCCATCAGACCGAAACAATTCAATTAACAACCAACTGATTACTTATTTTCATCCGAATAGCCGATTAACACCTAACTCCCAATGCTTGTCTCTCTAAATCGAATTGGATGATTGATAAGATAGTCACTCAACTCTAAGTCATATAATGCACTCGCGCATGAGTGAATGAAATCGGCTCTTAAAAACATTCCAAACTACTATAATTATAATTCGCGAGAGCAAGAATTGAAAGCCTTAGCGGAACCAAAGAACTATACGTGACTAAGACTCGACTCACTACCTCTGCTTCTCTCGATCGAGGAGCATGCTAAATTCCTCACCCAAATCATTCAAACCATAACCTAAAATCGCGCAATTCACGAAAAAACTTGAAGCCAATGAAGCGTATCTATGACAATGTCCACCAAACCACAAAACGAACACCATAACACATCACAGCGAAAGCAACAGCAGAGAATCGCAGTTCGTACCTCTCAAACCACAACAAGCTTGCGGCGAGATTCGGCGAACACGAGACCGGTTTTCCGGCGTAGCAGCACAGGGCGGTTCTGGAAGATTCTCGACACAGGAAGGAAAATACTCCTAGAGAGAGAGAGAGAGAGAGAAGAGGTGCTTGCTCAAGTTGACGGAGATTTGTGCGTAGATATAGTGGGATTACGATGTCCACAAGCTTTTTTGGTCTGCCAAATCGACGGCTGTAAACGAAGTCTGACGGGATCCGACGGTCGAGGAGGCGTACACGTAGGCGGTGAGAGAGTGATGGAGAACAAATGGACGGGAGTGACGTGGCCAGTCGCGGAGCAGAGAACGATTTTAAGTGAAGCGCTTGCGTTCGTCTCGGTCTAAGGTTATTGTGGAGTATCGGGGTGCCACGTGGTCGGGTTTTATCGGAAGATTTATAGTATTAAAATATATTTTGATAATTTTGTCAGAAAGTCTACGGCCACCGAAACCAAAATGCGGTGGCCGGCCGCCGCACGCCGTAAGAGTCCACTTCGGGTTCTGCACGGATAATCCGAGCCATTCAATAATTTTAAAAAAAACCGAGTGGGTCTCGCGAAAAATTAGCTCGAAACGATATGTGTAGGTGCTCGGATCAAGCTTTTCATCTTTGGAAAATCAGAAAACCAATCTTTCCATTTTTCCTATTTTCCAAAGATGAGAAGCTTGATCCGAGTACCTGTAGATATTGAATTGAGCTGATTTTGTGTGTTGCGCACTCAGTTTTTTTTTAGAAAAATTATTGAACGATTGGGATCATCCTTACGGGGCCCGGAGTGGATCCCAAATGGCGTGCGGTGGCCGGCCACCTCATTTTACCTTCGGTGGCTGTAGTGCTAATTTTGTTGGGTGGTCTGGTGTTGCTTACGTTGCCGTATTGCAGCCATTTAAAACACGCATACACATTTTTCGTTTATTTTTGTTAAATTTATGTGATTTCAGCGAATTTATTTTCAAGGAGTTTTGAAAATGAAAGGGGAAAAAAAATATTTTTTGTGGCTATTCATGAAAAATTGAGCATGGCTTTAATTACTTTTCATCTATCGTTTGTACTTTCTATCAGCGCAAAAGTTGAAAGATAGAACCATCTACTACTAATTTTAAACACTCCACAAATCACTAATTATGTTTAAATGGGAGCATATGTTTATTGACTCACACTTATCCCTGTATTCTGGGAAGTGATTATCGCACTCATCTTTTTATTATTCGCATTCCTCATTTTATTTTTTGAGTGTGAAATTACTATATGTCAGATTAAGTGGTATTGCAATTTTAATTGAACCAAAAAAAACTAAGATGATCGATGGATCAATGTTTTAAACTTTAAATCAAAATTTTTAAGTCCATGGATCAACTAAGGGAGTCCCATACTTGGGAGTTTGGTTGTCGCAGTGGTGCACAAAGGAATTGTGCAAAGGAGACCTATGAGAAAAATAGTTTGACTTCTCAAGGTATAAAGGTAAAATTATTTTAGGTGAGAAGAAGTTTATGCACCAAACCACTAGTAATTATTTTTGAGGGGTCAAATGCTATTTGTACACATATGCCCAAATATATACTGGGTCTTGTTGAATTATACAATCAGATTTTGGGCCAGGGGACAGCCAGTGTTGTAGATTTTGGGCCAGGGGACAGCCAGTGCCTGCTACAACCGTGAGAAAAAAACTATTCGGTAATGATTCACAATGGTTCAACCAAACTTAGCTACCCATAACCGATCGAACTAGTGGTTCAAAACCCTTCGGGTCAGGTCAGGTCATCGGGTTCCACATTTTTGGGCTCAGGCCTAGCATTAGCCAACAAAAGAGAGGCCAATTATTTCTTGTTGGGGCTACTGTCGAGAAAATTGAGCATACCATTTACCACATTCATTTATCTTATAGACTAATATTGTTTACACCATATATTCACCACCCGTCGATGACCGACCAGAAGGTAGTGATTATGAGAATGCTTCCTATTTTATTAATTCGTATTAATAATATAACTAGTGTTAGTATTTCCTTTATTTGCTTGTATGAAGTTAAAAGGACACTTGGCATTCTCCTACACATTTGGAAGTTAAAATGACACTTGACATGCTCCTACACATCTGAAAGTTGAAGGGAAGTGGGAAGTTATTTTGACAAGTGGAAGCAAAAGATTGAATGAAGACTAGTGGAGAAGTTAAGAAGTTATTTCCTACGTTTGTTGTTTTCTATAAATAGTCTTTTAAGACTTCATTGTAAACTCTCTCCAACAAATCAAAGTCTTTACTTTGTTCTTAATTTTTGGCATTACTAACCCATTCGGGTTATAATTAGGAGTAGGAGTAGGATTTCATATTCTAAGCTTAACTTAGGATCTTCGATGCGTTGCTCACGGCGATAGATCGATCGTTGAAGATTGATGGAAGAATCTCTTCCATCCTTATACTTTCTTATCATCAATTTCACATTTGACTCGACCGCCATTCCTCTTCTGGTGAAGTCCTGAAATACGGCGTGGAACCACGGATCTGCCTTTAGAGACAAGCAGCATTCGCCCTTTTCTTTTTGTTGTCGGCTTGTTGCTTCTGTTTTCATTCTCTATCGATTCGCTCCGGAGAAAGAAAATATTGGTAAACAATTTTTGGCGCTAGAAGGAGCTGGGCAATCATTATTAAATCGGAAGTAATGGCAAAGATTAAAATGTGAAAATGAAAGCCTTTAAGGCTTGAACATTTTGCGAAAATGGAATAACGGCCATTTGGTGGCCGGCCAACTCTTAAATCATTCTGGAAAAAGAGACGAACCGACAGAAATGGATAATGGCTATAATGGCCAATTCTTGAATCTGTTTGCATATATGGATGATATCCAGAAGAAGCAAGTGCAATGTGAAACGAAAGTCTAGAAAGAATTTGAAACAAGTCGGCTGTTTATAATCAAAGGCCAACATGTGTGTTGATTACACAAGGAGAATGACTAGCTATGTCGATTACAGGCCAAAAGACAACTGGCTGAAATTGTTTAACATGTGTCGATTACGCCATGTGTCTTTTGATTTTCAATAGGTTAACAATTGACATAAGTCGATCAAGTATGACAAAACATCAGCTTTCATGAAAGGCTTGAACTGGTTAATTAGGCCATTTGTAAAAATACAACTTTAATGGGGCCATGAATTAGAACCATACGTGAACCAAATCTAGATGGCTCATAAATAAACAAGTGAAAGAATTTAAGCCTTACACAAAAAGGTAATTTCAAATTCAAATATAGCGAAAATAAAAAATAATTTTTTAAATTTTTTTTGCACTGTTTAAAATATCTCAATGAGATCTATCAAACAAGATCCATATTGATTTGAAATTACCTTCTTTTTTAAAAAGTTCTTTTTCAAAGAAAGTGGAACACCAGTATTTTCAACCATATACTGGCCATTAATTCCCGATCCGGATTTGGAAGGGATGAGTTTTTGATATGGCCAAATTATGGAATACGAAATAGCCCTTTGATATCAAATTTGCATGGGGGCAAACTCATGTTTATCTTGGCCAAATTATGCAAAGAATTCGGCTTTGACGTTGAAACTCGAAGCGAGTAGAATAATGAAAATAATTTGATAGAAAAATAAGGCCACTACCATCGACTGTAATCAGGACCTATCGACTGTAATCAAGGCCTGTCGATACCATCTTTGGCCTTCTATTAAGGCTGTGGCCGAATTATGAAACGATAAATATCCCTCTTTTTTATATGGAATTCGCATGCATGGGGCAAACTCAAGCCAAATTATGCAAAGAAAGTGGCTTTGGCATTGAAACTCGAAAAGCGAGTCTTGAAAATAATTTGATCAGAAAGCCTTGCAAGGCTTCTAAGAGCATCTCCAATAGCCTCTTCTCTTCCCACTTTTCGTCTCTTACGCGAGGCAAACCCTCAAAACCCTCACCCAATGGCCTCGCTTCCAACCTCGACAGAACCCAGTTTGCTACAGTGACTCGTTGCGACGGGCGAGCTACTGTAGCCCTCGCCCCTCTCTCTCTCTCACCAACTGTTCCGCCACTCGTTGCCGCAGACGGAAAAGGTTACTCATAGTCAGGGGTGATTTTCCAGCAACGGCTCCATCACAATCAGTGGCGATTTTCCGGCGAGGGCTCCGTCGTCACAGCCAGCGGCAACTACTCACCATCCTTTTTCATGCTGAGTTAATTTCGCTGGATTGCTCACAGTGAGTTAATTCCGCTAATTGTTAATTGATTTGTTGTTGTTCTTCTGGATTTCTTTGTGAATCTTGTTGCTCTCTCTCTCTCCCCACACCCACGATCTGCACGGCATCGTGAAATTCACCAGTCGTCGGAGAAGTGTAGCCGGCACAGGTGGGTATGGTAGATGGCGGTGGGTGCTATGGGGAAGGGACTGAAGTCTTCCGAGGAGGTTTGAATCCGTGGTTTCAGGTTTCCTGATTTGGGGGAGAATGGGTTTTGGATTTTTTGTTTTTTCAAATAGAGTTTTGGGATTTAAAGAGGCATTTGCTTAGGCTATTGGAAAAGGGATGTATTTTGTGACTACTCAAAATAGAATTTGAGTGTTTTCAGTAGTCAATTTGCTTAGAATCAAGGTGAGTCTATTGGAGATGCTCTAACAAGGCTTCTGACATGTTATTCGTTTGAAGAAAGCCATTCGTTGGCAATCTTGGAGCAATCAGGTACTGGGGTTGAGCAATCTTAGGCCATCATCCACTTGAATTTTTAATCTGAAAAAAGATTGACCAATGGAAACAATCTCTGAGATTTTACCATGCACGGAAAGTAGTAACATCACAGGTACATGTGGGAGGCTGTGGTACATGTGGAAGGCTCTCATAAAGGCTTTAAAATGTCAGCCCCGCTCGGCTAAATGAGTCAATTGGCTTCTTTTTTTTATCCTTATTCAAATTTTTTTTCGTATTTGTTAGTTTTTTGTTAATTTTTTGAAGATTATTGCATCGTCATAACGAGAGGAATCTAAAAAGTAAAAAATTATGATCGAAATCCAATTGTTTTTTAATAAAGACGAAAAAATTGGCTTATTGGCTTATTTTTGTCTTTATTAAAAAAAAAGTTTTGATCGTAATTTTTTACTTTTTAGATTCCTCTTGTCATGACGATGCAATAATCCGCAAAAAATTGACGAAAAACTAACAAATACAAAAAAAAATTGAATAAGGACAAAAAATTAAGCCAGTTGACTTATTTAGCCGAACGGTTGATACTGCAAAATGGATTCACAGGTTATGCTCTTGTCGATTTGAACAGTCCTCTGTCGATAAGTCACAAGGCTTACAACCAACACTTTTGAAGCACGATTCTTATATTATTGACCATTGATTAAAAACTTTAATCATGTTTATGGGCCGAAAGAACCCTTTGAAAAATATGTGAAAATTGATGGTTGCTCGGTTTTATTTGGTTTTGCAAAACCGAATGAACTTGGGGGGCAAAAATTCATTTTTAGAAGAGCCAACAATAAAACTTAAGTGGCTCGAAAGTTTGAGACTCAAAGCAAGTCGAATCATAAAATAATTCGACTAGAGTTTTTCAATTTAGACCATGAATGGTCAAAGTAGAAATGATCTCTCCACTCTATCTATAAGAGCATCTCCAATCCAACACCCTCCAAATCTCTATTTGAGAGTATCAAATTAATCTATTTTATTTGAAAAAAGTAGATTTAGAGGATTGTACTATTTATCTCAACTCCAACCCAACACTCTATTTCTCAACTCCAACACATATTTGAAGGAGATCCTCTATATTTTCCTTCATCTTCTATATTTAGAGGATCAAAGTTCATCCTCCCAAATGGAAGAGAGTTTAAGAGGATGGGTTGGAGAATGTTTTTCCTCCAAAATGAAGAAATGGAGTATAGGTTGGAGATGCTCTAATGGTTGAATGGTGAAAACTTAACCGTGGAATACAAGTTCAAGCCAATCATGGAGGTGACTTATAACCATGTTTACACCTGTAGAGCGAGATGCATCTAATAATTTTCCTATGGGAATCGGTTTATTAGAAGGTATTGAACTCCATTGTTTCAATTAATTAAAACCAAGGTTCTGAATACCATACCGGTTAGAGTACCGATTTTCTTACTAGTACGGTACGTACCAGTACCGGTGAGATACCGGGTACTGTTTCGGATTGATCGCTATTAGTGTTATTTTCCTACCTAAAAGAATTTATAGTATAATATACACTTTTTAAAACAAAAAAATAAAAAAAATTCCGGTATTTGTCCTGTACTTGAAGAAAAAAGTAAATTTAAAAGTAGTCCGGTACTATCCGATATGGGCCGGAACTGACCGGTATCTCCGGTACCGTCCGGTATTGGCCGGTACCGACCGGTATTTGAGCCAGAACGGAATTAGAGGTGTAGGGTGCCAAATATGGACAATACCGGTATGTATCTGTCCATACCGGCCGGTACGGGATTCATAACATTGATTAAAACTGGTCCGATGAAGTGGTGGAAGTCCAAAATGACCCAAGAAGTGGGGTAACTGCTTGCAGTTTCTAGAAGGAAATTAATAAGGCCAAAGCCGCCAAATTGATAAGGCAGTGGAGTTCATGGGTAAAAAGTAAAAACCTAGGGGGAATTACCGGAAAGTGGTCCGTGGGGCAAACATTTCCCAATTAAAGGACAAGTCTTCATAAAATTGCCCTAGAAATGAAAAGGAGAAAAATAATTGAGAATACATGGAAAGGTCAAGCAAAATGTCTAATATACCCCACATGTCCCAAATCCTAACCCAAATCACTTTCTCCTCTTTTCCCCCTTCTCCCTCATGTTTACCTATTTTTTCCTTCGATCGAAATCGACGGAGATTTCGGGAAACAAAGCCAACAACAAAAAGAAAAGGCGAATCCGGCTTGTCTCCACAAACGAATTTGAGGTTTCTTGCCGTATTTCAGGACTTCACCGGAAGAGAAATAGCGAATGAATCAAATGCTATTTTTGTTGGTGATGAATCGACTCGTAAAAGAAGACCGTCACCCGCCAATCTTCAAGAACCGAATTGACCCATCGATTGGGCGGAATGGATTGATGTTTTAGTGAAGTGGAGTGGAGCGGAAGAAAAATAACAAATGGACTTTGTTATTTTCCCAATGAATCGATCTATCGACACGAGCGACACATCGAATATTCTAAGTTATTCTTAGAATATGGATCCTAATCCTAATTATAACCCAGAAGTGGGTTGAGAAGACAAAAATTAACAAAGTTAAGACTTTGATTTCGTTGAAGGAGTTTACAATGAAGCCAAAAGATGCTATTTATAGAAAAAATGTGCAGGAAATAACTTCCTAACTTCTCACTACTCTTCATCATCTTCCAAGTGTCTAAATAACTTCCCACAAACTCCAAAGTGTGTAGGAGCATGCCACTTGTCCAAATAACTTCTCTTCAACTTCAAAGTGTGTAGGAACAAGCCAAGTGTCCTACATGCAAATACAAACAAATAAAAGAAATAAAAACTAGTTATATTATTAATACGAAATAATAAAATAGGAAGCATTCTCATAATCGCCACCTTCCGGTCGATAATCGACAGGCGGTGAATATATGGTACAAACACCTCCCCGCCGCCAACCATCTTACCTTCCCGAAATCGATTAAAACCAGTCAGCGTTACCAGAACAAGCAAAATCCTTTTCTTTTCCAAAGTTATGCTACAAAACAAACTTGATTTCGAAAAAAAAAAATCCAATCTTTTTGGCAAAGAAAACCCAGAGTATGTTATCCGCAATTTTCAGAAATCGATCGAAATCGATGATTTATAAACCAACACTGTTTTTGTAAAAAGAATTCGTCATCAACTGCATCATCATCACCATCATCGCCTCATCAAAGCTTCAGAACAAGATCGTTGAAGATTCACTGCATGAGGCAGTGGTGGTTCTTCCGGCGCCGGTCAAGGTCAATGGGCGACTACGTGGCGTTGTATGACAGCGTTCACGGGAAGAGTGATGCGGTGGAGGTACGCCTCTTGGGCGGATCGACGACGACGGTAGTGGTTTGGGTTTCTCCGTTTACTTCTCGGCAACTCGTTTAGTTGGTTATGGAGGAGGCGACGGCGGAGGTGGATTTTGCAGCGGTGGTGGACGCCGTGGTGGAGGTGGTTATGGAGGCGGCGGTGGTAGTTACGGTAGCAGGAGTGGTGGAGACGGTGGTGGTTATGGAGGCATTGGGAGGGGGTTGACCGGGAGAGGCCGGACGGAGAGATAGTGCTGCAATTGTTTGAAAATAGGGACAAGGGGTATGAAAGTGAAATGATTTTAGGGAAGGGGCATTTTTGTCTTCAAAACCATGTTTTGGCAATTAATCTTTTCCTTTTCATGACTTTTTAATTTCAAAAAAGTAGTTCATGAATTGGGAAATGTTTGCCCCACGGACCACTGTCCGGTAATTCCCCCAAAACCTAAACTATATTTTTGGCTCCCAAAAAAAACGTGTAAATAGATATAAAAAAAAAATGTCTAGACACTGCTCCATGCTTTTGTACAATTGCTTATGTCGAAACCTCGCCTTCAAATATAAGGTTGATAGAAACCCGAAGCGTAGGGCTAGGTCATCGATAGCATAATAACCGGAAAGTCCGGTATCGTACCCACAGAGAATCGAATATAGCTTAATCGGATTGTAGGTTTTGTAAGTAATGGATTTCGGCGTTTAAGACGGCCAACTTGGTTTTGCTTTAAACGATAGAAATGCTAAGTAAAAAGACTAGAAATGAACTTGATTAATTAAAAGAGGTAAGTCTCGGGATCTTCTAACCCTTGACAAAGGCCGTTATCGGTTCTCGATTATAACTCAGGCGAGAGTCACGACCGCGTGCTCACGCCCGGAGGATTTTTCTTTAAAAGACTACGTTTAACGAAAGATGTGACTTAACGGAGGCGAACCAACTTGTTTTCAACATTTATCGAACACATAGGAGGCCACGAGGCCTCGGTATGCTACTTGTCAAGACCGCTTGACTAAATACCATGCCGAGGGGTTAACACCCCTAGTTTAGACCAAAAATGCAAGTTAAGCCCTATTCCGAAGATCATGCTTTAAGCTCGGAGGCTCGAGAACCAAATAACAACCTAAGTTCTCGGGAAAGATTATCCCGAGACTTAGCCAAAAGACTATTCACACATAGCTAAAGCATAAGACATGGTAAGAAAATGGAGCGAAAGATTTAACCGATGAAAACGTAAATAAACTTGATTTATGCAAAGATCCGAAGCGTAGCTACAACATTAATGAACGACAAAATGATAAACGAGATTAACTTACAAGTGTTCTTCAAGCAAATGAACTAGAAAGCTTAGCTCTAATGGAGGAAAGACAAAAATTAAAAAGACTTAAAAGAAGGAGAGAGACAAGAGAGAGATAAAAGTGAGAGAGAGGTGCCCTACTTATACAAGGTGGCACTTCTCTCACAAAATATCCCCCAAAAATATCCTAAAAGTTGCTAGGAGAGAAAATATCCAAAAAGCAAAAAGGTGAAAAAATAACAGATTCGGGCAAAAATTACACAGCATGAACCGGTACAGCTTATTCCCAGTACCGGTTCATGGTCTTCAAAAATCTTCCAAAATTCAAAATCTGGACTTGGTGAACCGGTACAGCTTATTCCCAGTACCGGTACATGGTTGACAGATTTTTGGGCAAACTTCGCGGGCTCGCTTTGGACACTCCAGAACTCAGATTATGGTGTTCTTTGGCCCGTTGGATAGCTCGTCGAGTCTACTTTCTAACCCAAGTGGTTTGGATCCAATATCATTTGTACATAAAAAGTTATGACAATTCTACCCTCAGCTGGTCGAAAGATGAGTAGCTTTGGTAAAATTCTCACTTCTCCTTCAATTCCCTTGACCCTTGGGCAACCCGAGCAACCTCCAAACCACCTCTTCATGACTCATCGGGCACCACAACATGGTGGCACATGGCCTTGAGCACTTGGTTGCATCCGGAGCATTCCTTGGCGTTCAAAACCGCCTTATTAGCACGTTTTACCTGAAACACACAAAAACCTACCTTACGCGCAATATCGCTATAAAAGCTAAATAAACGCAAGTTAATCCAACATAAAAAGGGACTAGTCGCACCAAATATCTATAATATTGGGTGCTCATCAACAATCGAGGGCAGACGATTCGACCAAAGTTTTCGTCAATGGAACTAATCGACAGAGCCATGTTATTCTCGACAGTGGTTATTAAGCCTTGAAGACTTTGTTGTACCAGTCGAAAAGTGAAAAGATTGGTGTAAAATTTATCTAAAACTCTTCGAGAGTTGGGAACATAAATGTTTATACCGTAAAAGGTTATCATCCGTCGATATCGACAGAGGGATGATTTAAAACTAGTTAAATTATTCACTTGGGTTACGTTAGCCCTTCACCCAAATGAATAAGGGGGACATTGTTTACACCATATATTCACCGTCTGTCGATAATCGACCAGAAGGTGGCAATTATGAGAATGCTTCCTATTTTATTAATTCGTATTAATAATATAACTAGTGTTAATATTTCCTTTATTTGCTTGTATGAAGTGCAGGACACTTGGCATGCTCCTACATATTTGGAAGTTATAAAAGGGCACTTGGCATGCTTCTACACATCCGGAAGTTAAAGGGAAGTGAGAAGTTATTTTGACAAGTGGAAAACAAAGGATTGAATGAAGACTAGTGGAGAAGTTTTTTTTTTTGGTAAATGACTAGTGGAGAAGTTATGAAGTTATTTCCTATGTTTGTTGTTTTCTATAAATGGTCTTTTAAGACTTCAATGTAAACTCTCTCCAACAATTCAAAGTCTTTACTTTGTTCTTAATTTTTGGCACTACTAATCCATTCGGATTATAATTAGGAGTAGGAGTAGGATTTCATATTCTAAGCTTAACTTAGGATCTTCGATATGTTGCTCACGGCGATAGATCGATCGTTTGACTCGACCGCCTGATCCGCACCCAAGATTGCGTAATCTTGGGGGCTTTTATCATAGTATTTGTAGCGTTTCGTCCCTATTTATCCCGTTTTATCGCATTTTGCTCGTGAGGTTTCGTTTTGTTGCTTTCAGGTAAAACAGGGTTAATTTGTGCTTTCAATGTCAAGAATTTACCAAGGAAGTATTCTACCGATCAAGGCCACGTGGCATTGTCAAGTCAAGCCCCATCGGGTGGTTTTGCCCGAGCAATTGAAGCGTCGGGCCGTTGTGCCAAGCGGAACAGGAAGGAAACCAAGTCTGCCGAGCATGAACCGGTACGAAGAATTTACCAACCGGTTCATGCTCGTCAGAAACTGAAGATTGTACCTCGTTCGAGGCCATGAACCGGTACGAAGAATTTACCAACCGGTTCATGCCCTGTACCCGAACTCTGCTTTTTACTTTTGGGATATTTATGGGATATTTTGGGAGAGAGAAAGGCTACCTTATTAAGTCTTTTTACTCTCTCACTCTCTCATAACTCATCTTTGTCTCTCTCTCTTAACTTCTAGTCATTTTTGGTTCTTCCTCCATTAGAGCTCTTTTCAAGCTTTTGTCTTCCAAGTTCACTAGTAAGTAATTAGTTCCGTTTAATTCTCGTTTATTAAAGTTGTTGCTACGGTTAAGGTGATCGTTAATCTCAAGTTTATTTTCGAATCCATCGGTTTAAAGTTATGTCTCGTTTTTATGCTATGTTTTATGCTTTAGCTATGTGTGAGTAGTCGTTAGGCTAAGTCTCGGGATAATCTTTCCCGAGGACTTAAGTTGTTACTTGGTTCACGAGCCATCGAGCTTTTTATGCATGATTTCCGAAATAGAGCTTAACTTGCCTTTTCGGTCTAAACTAGGGGTGTTAACCCCTCGGTGACGAGTAAGTCAAGCGGTCTTGACTAATGACTTACCGAGGCCTCGTGGCCTCCTTTGTATTCGATAAATGTTAAAAACAAGTTGGCTCGCCTCCGGAAAATCACATCTTTTGTTAAACGTAGTCGTTTTCAAGTAAAATCTTCCGGGCTTGAGCACGCGGTCGTGACTCTCGCCTGAGTTATAATCGAGAACCGGTAATGGCCTTAGTCAAGGGTTAGAAGACCCCGAGACTTGCCTTGTTAAGTTTTTCAAGCTTTATTCTAAGTTTTCGTTCAAGTCTTTCCATTTCAAAGCAAAACCGAGTTAGCCGTCTTCAAGGCCGAAATTCTACCTAAAACCTACAATCCATCTCAAGCTAGAATCGAATTCTCTGTGGGAACGATCCCGGATTTCCGGATATTATGCTACCGATGACCTAGCCCTACGCTTCGGGTATCTATCAACCTCTTATTGGAAGGCGAGGTTCGATCGTAAGCATTTTTGGCGCCGTTGCCGGGGATCTTCTTATTCTAGCTTATTTGGAGGTTATGACAAACCGCTGTAAGTATCCCATTTAATTTCTCTTATGTGCACTGTATACTCAAGTTAGCGGATACCTCTAACCGATCTTCATATCAAATTTGAGGTTTAACGAAGCTAGTTTGCGTATCCTTGCCTTTTCTCTTCTTCTTTTTGTTAATTGCTTCGCTTATTGGGAACTCTTTGCATGTTGTGAACTCAAGTTAGCGGATACCTCTAACCGAGCCACCAATTCGACCTGAGGTTTAACGAAGCTAAATTGAGCGTCACTTTCTCTTTGTCTTTATTTTATTGCCTCTATTCTCTAGCCGTGGAGGTGGCATAACCCCACGGGACTGTTTGTGAACGAGGTGGCGGCATAGCCCCTCTAGTCTGGTAGTTACGTCTTGTGCAGGTTATATGCGTACCATATATCGTAGCCCTTATTCCAATCGGCTGCACCGTTCTGCTTCTCCACCAAGGGTTCGTCAAGCATATTCTCCACCGCGTCAATTCTCTCCACCATTAAGGCACATGGCAGAACAACCAGCAGGCCGAACGCTGCGAGATTATTTGACTCCGGAAAGGGGACCTCATGTTTCACCAATTGCTATTCCAAATTGCACCGCCGCCAATGCTTTTGCTTTTAAGCCGGAATATCATCGGGTTATACCGGAATTTCGGGGGCGTGAATTGGAGGATCCGTATTGTCATATTCGGGAATTCGAGACTATCGTGAGCACTTTTGTGACAACTCCGGGGCAATTGGATCAAGCAAGGTTGAAGTTGTTTCCATTTTCGTTTAAGGATAAGGCCAAGCAGTGGTTCCATTCGTTGAAGCCACAGTCGTTGCGTACTTGGAGAGAAGTCCAGGATGTCTTTACTCAGAAGTATTTTCCGGTCAGCCGAACCAAACTCCTTATGGATCAAATTGCGAATTTCAAACAAAAGGACGGGGAAATCTTCTATAAGTATTGGGAACGTTACAAGGATTTGCTAGCTGCCGTACCACACCATAACTATCCAATGTACTTGGTGATCAACTATTTTTATGTCGGATGCAATCAACAAGCCAAGCAGCTCCTTGATACCATGGGAAGCGGTGACTTTCTAGGGAAAGATCCAGAGGCTGCATGGGAATTCTTGGATGCATTGGCCGAACGAGCTCAAACATGGGAATTTATTGACCCGGGCGATCAAGCAATGAGAAATCAAGGACCCGGAGGTTCCGGCAAGTTTTCGGTGAGTGAGCATACGATGTTCGAATCTAAATTGGAGGAATTGTCAAGTAAGTTGGATAAAATGAAATTGGATGCAATTCAAGTAAAACCGGTAAAAGAAGTGAAGGAGGTTCGTCAAGTTGAAGAAGTATGTGTTATTTGTGAAACCGTGGGTCATTCGACAGATAATTGCCCTACCATTCCCGCCCTTCGGCTCCATTATAGTCAACTACCTCAGGAAGAAGTATGTGCATTTAACCAACGGTGGGATCCATACTCGAACACTTATAATCCGGGGTTGAGGTCTAATCCAGCTTTCCGTTGGAATAATCAGAATGAAGCAGGGTCTTCTTCAGCTACACAAGCTCCACCCCCAGCTCCGAATCAGAATTGGCGACAATCTCAGTTTCAGGGTCCACCTCGTTTTCCATCAAGCCAAGGACCGCCAGGGTTTATTCCATCGGGCCAATTCCAAGGTCAGGGTCAGAATCAGTTTCAACCGCAAGCACCACCACCTCGGCGATCATTGGAAGATACCATGAACACCTTTTGTCAGATGCAGATTACGACTAATGAGCAAACCGCTCAGGCCATGAATGATATGAGGGTTCAGATGGGGAAATTAACAACAGCTATTGGTTTATTGCAACAAGAGAGAGGGAAACTTCCCACTCAACCTTTGCCGAATCCACAAGGACAACAGTTGGCTGGTAGCTCTTCGGTGCCTTTCCCCGAGCATGCCAAAGCCATTATCTCTTTGCGAAGTGGGAAGACAGTGGATAACGCTCAAGTCGAACCACCGGTGATACCACTATTGGTTCCCGCTCCAACACCATCAAAGCCGGTACCGCCAAGTGAGGAATCGCCTAAGCAAGTTTTTAACGATAAGGAGAAAGGAAAGGAAAAGGAAAAGGAAAGTGATATTCCGTCAACCTTTACCGTCCCAGCCCCTTTTCCCAATCGGTTGAGAGCGCCGACCAAACCTAACCTAAAGTCGGATATCTATGAAGTACTCAAGCAAGTAACGGTCAATCTTCCTTTGCTCGATGCCATTAAGCAGATTCCGTCCTATGCTAAGTTCTTGAAAGACCTTTGTACTCACAAGCGTAAATTGCAAGTTCAAAAGAAGGTTTTCCTAACTGAGCAAGTTAGTTCCCTTTTCCAATCGGTCCTTCCACCTAAGTACAATGATCCGAGATGTCCCACAATAGCCATTACCATTGGTGGGAAAGTTGTTGAGAAGGCACTTCTTGATTTGGTTGCAAGTGTTAACCTTTTACCTTATTCCGTTTATCAACAATTGGGTTTGGGTGAAATGAAGCCTACCAGGGTGACTTTGCAATTGGCGGATCGAAGTATTCGCGTTCCAAAAGGGATGGTTGAAGACGTTCTGGTTCAAGTTGATCAATTTGTTTATCCTGTTGATTTCGTGGTCCTTGATACATGTCCAGTGCCAGCAGCTCAGGCTTCCGTGCCAATTATTCTCGGGCGGCCTTTCTTGGCGACATCAGATGCTGTGATTCATTGCCGGGATGGCCGGCTCAATATGAGTTTTGGGAATATGCAGATGCAGGTCAACATGTTCAGTATTGGTACTCAGATGGGAGACGACGACGATGTGTGCGGGGTTAGTATGATCGATTCACTTGTGCAAGACCATGTCGATGAGTTTCTTTGCAAGGATGAGTTGGAGTTAGCACTCACGTCCGCTGAAGCCGACTTTCTTGACGCCTCCGAGGTTGCCTACTTATGTTCGTTGTTAGATGAGGGGGATATGTGTGGTATCAATTCGTGGGTACCTAAATTTGAAGAGTTGCCACCTATTGAAAAGCGAGCTGTCCCGTCGTGCGACAAGCCACCAACACTTGAGCTCAAGCCGCTACCGGATAAACTTAAGTATGCCTACCTTGGTGAAGATCAAACTTACCCGGTGGTGATTTCTTCCTCTTTAAGTGAGTCACAAGAATTGGAATTGCTAGCTTTGCTACGAGAGCATTCGAAGGCCATCGGGTGGTCCATCGCCGACATCAAAGGTATCGACCCCTCCCTTTGTTCTCACCGTATTTATATGGAAGAGGATTTCAAACCGTCCCGCCAACCACAAAGGCGTTTGAATCCAATAATGAAGGATGTAGTCCGAGCGGAAGTTCTAAAGTTGTTGGATGTAGGAATTATCTACCCGATAGCGGATTCCAAATGGGTGAGCCCGATTCAAGTGGTGCCTAAGAAATCCGGGGTTACGGTGGTTCGGAACGATAAGGATGAGCTTATCCCGACGAGAGTGCATACCGGTTGGAGGGTGTGTATCGATTATCGGAAGTTAAATGCGAGCACTAGGAATGATCATTTTCCACTCCCTTTTATTGATCAAATTCTGGAAAGGGTCGCAGGTCATGAGTTTTACTGTTTCCTCGACGGGTATTCCGGGTACAATCAAATTGAAGTGGCCTTGGAGGATCAGGAGAAGACCACGTTCACGTGCCCATTTGGAACCTTTGCCTATCGTCGTATGCCGTTCGGGCTTTGCAACGCCCCCGGTACTTTTTCGAGGTGCATTATGGGGTTGTTTAGCGACATGGTGGAAAAGATTATGGAAGTATTTATGGATGATTTTTTAGTTTTTGGGGATTCGTTTGGGGCATGTTTGACCAATTTGGGACTTGTGCTAGCTCGTTGTGAAGAGAAGAATCTCGTATTGAATTGGGAAAAGTGCCATTTCATGGTGACCGAAGGCATTGTTCTTGGTCATATCGTTTCTTCGAAAGGGATTGAAGTTGATCGGGCGAAGATTGATTTGATTGGTAATCTCCCAATGCCAAAGTGTTTGAAAGATGTGCGGTCTTTTCTAGGGCATGCCGGTTTCTATAAGCGTTTTATTAAAGATTTCAGTTCAATTGCCCGGCCGTTGTGTCACTTGCTCGCGAAAGATGTTCCATTTGAGTGGTCTTCGGTTTGTGAAGCTGCTTTTGCTAAGCTCAAGGCTAGCCTCACCTCTCCACCCATAGTTCGGACGCCAAATTGGGATTTACCTTTTGAGCTTATGTGCGACGCCAGTGACTACGCTGTCGGGGCCGTTTTGGGTCAACGCCAGGGCAAGGAGCCGTATGTGATTTATTATGCGAGTAAGACGTTGAACGAAGCTCAGATGAATTATTCAACAACCGAAAAGGAATTGTTGGCGGTAGTCTTTGCTCTCGACAAGTTTCGATCTTATCTGGTGGGCGCTCCAATCACGGTTTATACCGATCATTCGGCGCTTAAGTACCTTTTTACCAAGCAGGATGCCAAGGCGAGATTGATTCGTTGGATTTTGTTATTGCAAGAGTTTGATCTTACAATAAAGGATAAGAAGGGGGTTGAAAATGTAGTAGCCGATCACTTGTCTCGTTTGGAATTCGACGATCATACGGCTCATATTCCGATTCGGGATTCCTTTCCCGATGAACAGTTGTTTGGGATCTCTACGGCTCCATGGTATGCGGATATTGTCAACTATTTGGTCACCGGGCTGATGCCAAGCCACTGGAATGTTCAAGAGCGCCGCCGGTTTTTAGCGGAAGTGAAGCGGTTCACCTTCGATGACCCGTACCTTTTCAAGTATTGTGCCGATCAATTGGTTCGACGATGTGTGCCTGATTCCGAACAGCAGAATGTCATTAAGTTTTGTCATGCTGAAGCTTGTGGAGGACACTTTTCATTTCGGAAGACCGCAGCGAAGATTTTGCAGTGTGGGTTTTACTGGCCGAAGTTGTATAAAGATACGTTTGCCTTTTGCCGGGCTTGTGATCGATGTCAATTGTTGGGATGTGTAACGCAGAGGAATGAGATGCCGCTTTCGCCGATACTGATTATTGAGGTTTTTGATTGTTGGGGTATCGATTTCATGGGGCCTTTCCCTTCATCTTTCGGGTACCTTTACATCTTGTTGGCAGTTGACTACGTGAGTAAGTGGGTTGAAGCTATTCCCACTCGTACCAATGATGCCGCGGTTGTAGTTGAGTTCCTACGGGAGTATATTTTGGCACGCTTTGGGATGCCACGGGCTATTATCAGTGATCAGGGCTCCCACTTTTGCAACCGTTCATTTGCCGCCTTAATGAGGAAGTATTCGATCGTGCACAAAGTTTCTACGGCATACCACCCTCAAACAAATGGTCAAGTGGAGCTGGCGAATCGAGAGATTAAGAATATCTTGGAAAAGACGGTTAACCCTAGCCGCAAGGATTGGTCAACGCGGTTGGTCGATGCACTGTGGGCTTACCGTACTGCGTACAAGACTATCTTGGGAATGTCTCCGTATCGACTTGTTTATGGAAAAGCTTGCCATTTGCCGGTGGAACTCGAGCACAAAGCTTATTGGGCAATCAAGAAGCTCAACTTCAACATGGCCAAGGCCGGTGCTCGCCGCAAGCTGCAATTGACGGAGGTTGAGGAATTGAGATACAATGCTTACGATTACTCTAGTTCTTATAAATCCAAAATCAAAGCCAAACATGATAAGAACATTGTGATTAAGAACTTTGTGCCCGGTCAGCGGGTTTTGTTGTATAATTCACGCTTGCATCTCCATCCCGGTAAATTGCGGTCCCGTTGGGCCGGTCCTTATGTGATTCGAACTGTTTTCCCTCACGGGGCAGTTGAAATAGAGAGTATGCAAAATGGGACTACATTTAAGGTTAACGGTCAGAGGCTTAAGCCTTTTCTTGGTAATTTTGAGGTTGGAGAACCCGACGAGGATTTGGCCGATCCTGCTTACGCGGATGGCCCGTCAGTTTAGAGTTGTTTCGATTAAATTTGCACGGGGAGCGAAAGCGTAACCGCTGAACTTAACTGTTTGTCGGACCCGGCCCCATGACTTAACGGTATGGGGTACCCTCCATTGACTTGGGTATATGTAGCTCCGCATGCCGCTACTAAAATAAGAATCGTGTGCCCAGCTCCGGTTCGAAGGGCAATTCTTTTTAATATCAGTGACATAGGGCTTTTATTAGCTCTTCTGATAGGAGTAATTCTCCGTGCACCACTCACGTCTACCAGATTAGCCCCATCGGGGGCGGTATAGATCTTAGGTTAAGCCTTGGTAATCCCGTGCTCCATAACCGCACTTGGCTCTATCTTGTGCCTGCCTAGTTACGATCTTAGGGGACGCTGGACTTAATTGTTTGGCGGAGTCCAGCGGTGACTTGGACGCTCCGAGCTCTGATATTAACTCTATGCATGTTTGTATATATTGTTCATATTGTGTATATTGTTTATAGTTCTTTTCTTGTTTTCTTTGTTTCGGGATTTTATCACTAAGAGATTTCAACAATGCATCATTGCATCGGGCTTTTATTAGCACTTCCTTGTGGTAATTTGCCGTTAATGATCAGTGCTCTCCGCGATCGTCCCTATCGGTGGCAACTTAGGTCTGTGGGTGAGTTTTGCTTTTGACCTTTTGTCTCACTTTGTTTCGACCAAGGGAACGCTGGGCTTCATTGCTTGGCGAGGTCAGGCGGTAAATTTTATTGCGGGCGTGATGTAACAAATTTGACGGTCTAGTATAGCCACCCGAGTTTTATCTCTTCGGTGAGACTCGGGAAGAAAAGTATGACTCGTAAGATTGCGTGAAGATCGGGTGGTGTTCTTTGTTATTTTTCTGTATATATTTCTGTTTGTTGGAGCCCGGATAACACGAGCCGGGCGGTTCTAACGTCATCTGCCTGCTGGTAGGTCCTTCGTACAATTCCGCTTCTGCAGGGTTAACACGCTACCACACCAGCCTTGGTGGTTTGGGTCTACCGTTCGAGTGATTGAGGCATTCAGGAGCCCTAAGCATGGGTGCGATTATGTGTCGCGGTTGTTAGTCCGAAAAGCTTTGACTATGGCCCTGTGTGACTAGCTGGTGGTTCCGGCCGAAGGAGTGACGCCCTGGAAGCACATAACTTCGGATCGAAGTGGGCAATGGCAAAATCCTCCAACTTGGTCGAGGTATAAGGGGGTTGACATTCCCCCGTGGGTAATCTCTTCCCTTTCCCTCTCAATACTGTTGTTCTTCATGCTATGAGGGCATAGCATATCTTAAGTTGGGGGGATGGGATATATCTGTGATATATTTTTCGTTGTTTTTCTGTTTATGTACAAATTTTTCGTTTTTCTTTGTTTTTAGGTTGGTAATCCTTCCGTTATTACAACTTTAGTGGATTAAAGCAACTTGGCACATGCTTAGTATTTCTTATTTGGCAAGAGTTCGGGGTACATGTTTTGTGTAGTGTGTCCATTTTAACTCATTGGCATGTTGAAGTTGAGCAATTAGGTGTTAAGTGTGTTTTTGAGCAAGTTTGACCCATATCCCGGTCGTTTTCTTCTTTTGTTCGTGTTATTCATCTTATGTCATGCCTAAACGTGCTTATAGCGTTATTGAATCGTTTCGGAATCTATAACGTACTTAGGGGATGATACAAGGCCCTATTTCTTTGATTTGACCACAAAGAGTCCCGTTGTCCTAATTCGTATCCTAGTCCGTGTCTTACCGTTTATTCAACGAACTTAGGGAACCGGAGTAAGGAGGGATGTGTGGGATGATTTTCTGATACTCTGAGGTGTTCGGAGGGTGTTTGAAAGGTGTTGGATACGCTCGGGGGTCAAAAGGATGGACTTTGGAAATTTTCAGAATTTTTGGTGCATGAACCGGTACGATGGAATTACCAACCGGTTCATGGAGGGCAGATTTTTGGATTCCCAGTTTTTGGTCCATGAACCGGTACGATAGAATTACCAACCGGTTCATGGAGCCCAGAAAAAAAAAAAAAACGTTTTTCCTCTCTCTCTCCTACCCCACTTTATAACTTCCCAACCCACCTTTTTCCACCATAACCCACAACCCAAAACCCTCTCCCTCCTCTGCCCCTTCGGTTTCTCCACCAAAACTCCACTAAAATCACCAAAAACCTCCACCAATCTTCATCAATCCTTGGGTTCTTCAAGATTCAAGAGGGAATTTCAAGGGTTTCAAGAGTTCAAGCTTGGGTTTTCTCTCTCCATCCGAAAATTTCAAAGGTAATCCGAAATTTTTCCCTCCTCTCATGAGTTCTTGGCTTAGTCACCATGAATGTGAAAGATTTCAAGTGTGCTTGTAAGTTTTTGGGCAAGATTGGAGCCCTAGATTCCCAAAAATCAAGGGGAACCGAAATTTTTGCTTTTCCACCCCATAAATCCGAATTCCCCACATACCCTAGCCTTAATTTCAGAAATTGATCTTGAGAACTGTTGTGGGGTTTGATTTACTGTTATTGTTTAGGGAATTGGAACTCTGCTGTGCAGGTGGTTGATTAATTGTAGTTTGGAGGGGTTGTGCTCTATTTTGCTCGGTTGTGCTCTGTTTTGGTGGGACTCTGTTTTGAAAGATGGGGAGAACTAAAAAGGTGTTAGGTGATGCTATGAAATCCACGGATGCGGTGGCATCGGTTGATGCTAGAACGGGGAAAACAACGTACTATAAACGCCCCGATCCGGAGGTACAGGCCGAGAGGGCCGATTTACAAGAGGAGGAGAGTAGGAAGAGGAAAAGAGAGAAGAAAGATGAAGCAAAGAAGAAATGGGAAAAAGAGTTGAAAGGGCGTAACTACATTTGTGAGCGTCAAGTAGACCGAGAGAAAATAGGAAATCACCCTATAATCGACATTATCAATCAGCGAGGTCTTCGATTTTTCTTTAAACCAGTTCCGGGGTATAAGCCTAAGTTGGTTTTTGACTTTTATGCAAATATGGAAATATATGAGAAGGATCAGAAGATTACGTCGTTAATGGGAAAGAAGACCGTGCTCGTAACTCCTAACATCATTGCCAAATACCTGGATGACTACCAGCGGCCCCGTTTTGGTACTACAACCTATCCCGCCCTGAATTGGTCTAAACCCGAGGAGGAGATTCGTAATGCCTTGACCGATAAGCCACTGAAGATTGATCGTTTTGTCAATGGAAAGCTTTTTGAGAAATTCCGGGTGATCAATAAGGTGGTTCATTACAACATATGTCCTCATGGTTCGGAAAAGAACCCGAGAAAGGAGGATGCGGAGGTACTTTACGTGTTTGGGTCTAGTGATGAGGTAGTGGATTGGGCGTTAATGATTTGGAACTCCATGGTGACATTTAGGAAGCGTTCAGGTCCATATAAGCCGAATTTTCCGTTTCCGGCAATGGTGACTGCCATATGTGGTGCCCAGGGCGCGATTTCTCCGGAGAGACTCATTCCCGGATCGCCCGGTCCGATTACGGGTGGTTCCGTAGAAAAGAGCAAGTCTTTGTCGCAGCCTCCATTGCCCGAACCATCTGGTTTACCTACGTCTACGGCTAGGACGTCAACGGGAAGGGTGGAAGAGTATGTGAAGGGGATGGCGGTTCAAATTCAGACTCTGGAAGCGCGTCAGTTGAGACAGGAGACTCAGTTACGTAGAACTAGGAGAGATCTCTCGGTTGTGAAGAAGGTCGCCTTATGGATTGCAGCGAGATGTGGCAAGGAAGGGGATGTTTATGTGCCCAACGAGGAGAATTTGCGAGAGTCGACCCCCGAGGTGTCTGAGGATGAGCCGGGAGTTGGTGCTAGTGGTGGTGGGCCTAGTGTGAGGAGAAAGGGTAAAGAACATGTGATTGGTGATGATGACGAGGATGAGGATTTTGATAGTGAGGAATAGTGTCGGTGGTGGTCGTTTTGTAAACCCCTCTACTTGGTCGGGGTGCAAGGTGGTTGACAGCCCACCTAGTTATCTTGTTTTCAGTTTTTAGTGTTGCTTTGTACATAGTTTTAGGAAGTTTTTGTTGTGGCCGGCATGTGGCCTTTTGCCTTGACTTGGTAGTTAGTGTTGGTGGCGACCACGGGTAGTTAAACCAAGCTTGGTAATGGTGGCCATCGTTTTGTTAACCGTTCTTTCTTAACCAAGGTCATTATAAGCCAAGAAAGTCCTTAGTTGACCGTTCGTACGTTTTGATTCCGGTTTGATTCAATTCTTGTTTGTTGGCATGTTTAGTTTGTGGCATACTTATTTTCGGTTAATATTTGGTTTAGCTTAGCTTTCTTTCTTTGGTGCTCTCCTTATATAAGGCTTGGAATTTTTGTTCACCGAGCCTAGTTTCGAGCACCTTTTGTGGGATGTGGCTGCTTTTGTATAAAATATTTTTGGCCGTGTCGTATCCTCTTTTTGATCTTGGATACGCGCGTTGGATGCTTGTTGTTTACATGCTTAGTGTCTAGTTGCTCTGCTATTTACATGCTACAAGTTGTTATGGATAACAATGGTTCGTTTTGAATTCTTGTAAACTAGGTTTGCCCGAGCATGTGCCATGGTTGTTTTTCCGGAAGGCTTACGTTGTTTTTCCTTCCGTTGGTTGTTTTTGGTTGCTAGGGGCTAGCAACGCTTAAGTTGGGGGGCGTGATCCGCACCCAAGATTGCGTAATCTTGGGGGCTTTTATCATAGTATTTGTAGCGTTTCGTCCCTATTTATCCCGTTTTATCGCATTTTGCTCGTGAGGTTTCGTTTTGTTGCTTTCAGGTAAAACATGGTTAATTTGTGCTTTCAATGTCAAGAATTTACCAAGGAAGTATTCTACCGATCAAGGCCACGTGGCATTGTCAAGTCAAGCCCCATCGGGTGGTTTTGCCCGAGCAATTGAAGCGTCGGGCCGTTGTGCCAAGCGGAACAGGAAGGAAACCAAGTCTGCCGAGCATGAACCGGTACGAAGAATTTACCAACCGGTTCATGCTCGTCAGAAACTGAAGATTGTACCTCGTTCGAGGCCATGAACCGGTACGAAGAATTTACCAACCGGTTCATGCCCTGTACCCGAACTCTGCTTTTTACTTTTGGGATATTTTGTTGTCTCACCTTTTTGGATATTTATGGGATATTTTGGGAGAGAGAAAGGCTACCTTATTAAGTCTTTTTACTCTCTCACTCTCTCATAACTCATCTTTGTCTCTCTCTCTTAACTTCTAGTCATTTTTTGTTCTTCCTCCATTAGAGCTCTTTTCAAGCTTTTGTCTTCCAAGTTCACTAGTAAGTAATTAGTTCCGTTTAATTCTCGTTTATTAAAGTTGTTGCTACGGTTAAGGTGATCGTTAATCTCAAGTTTATTTTCGAATCCATCGGTTTAAAGTTATGTCTCGTTTTTATGCTATGTTTTATGCTTTAGCTATGTGTGAGTAGTCGTTAGGCTAAGTCTCGGGATAATCTTTCCCGAGGACTTAAGTTGTTACTTGGTTCACGAGCCATCGAGCTTTTTATGCATGATTTCCGGAATAGAGCTTAACTTGCCTTTTCGGTCTAAACTAGGGGTGTTAACCCCTCGGTGACGAGTAAGTCAAGCGGTCTTGACTAATGACTTACCGAGGCCTCGTGGCCTCCTTTGTGTTCGATAAATGTTAAAAACAAGTTGGCTCGCCTCCGGAAAATCACATCTTTTGTTAAACGTAGTCGTTTTCAAGTAAAATCTTCCGGGCTTGAGCACGCGGTCGTGACTCTCACCTGAGTTATAATCGAGAACCGGTAATGGCCTTAGTCAAGGGTTAGAAGACCCCGAGACTTGCCTTGTTAAGTTTTTCAATCTTTATTCTAAGTTTTCGTTCAAGTCTTTCCATTTCAAAGCAAAACCGAGTTAGCCGTCTTCAAGGCCGAAATTCTACCTAAAACCTACAATCCATCTCAAGCTAGAATCGAATTCTCTGTGGGAACGATCCCGGATTTCCGGATATTATGCTACCGATGACCTAGCCCTACGCTTCGGGTATCTATCAACCTCTTATTGGAAGGCGAGGTTCGATCGTAAGCACCGCCATTCCTCTTCCGGTGAAGTCTTGAAATACGGCTTGGAACCACGGGTCTACCTTTGGAGACAAGCCGCATTCGCCCTTTTCTTTTTGTTGTTGGCTTGTTGCTTTTGTTTTCATTCTCTAGGATCTGTCGATTCGCTCCGGAGAAAGAAAATATTAGTAAACACTTATACACATTTTTTTTCTCTTATCACAACTCACAAGTATTTGAAAGACACGCGCAATTACGCAAACATCTATTTTAGCCGAAAACTCCACAAATCAATTGTTCAAAAACCGTGTTAGAATATACATTTACTTATTATGATTTATCTTGTACTAGTGGATGTCCGTGTCTAAAGGTACATCCAAACGAAATACAGTTTCAACTTAAATAAGTTGTCTGCTCTAACCGTTCAATATAACCTACTCACTCTCTGCCTCACTTAAAAATAAAGGGAACTGATTTTCGCGCTCCAAAATTTACTACAGGCGCTCCACCTTTTTGTTTTTATACTGTGATGTTGCTGGCAACATCACAGTATATTTTGTTTTTACACTGTGATGTTGCCAACAACATCATAGTGTAAAAACAAAAAGGTGGAGCGCCTGCAGTAAATCTTGGAGCGCGAATATCAATTCCCAAAATAAAAGACAATAATTTAGTGGTTAATTAAAAATGGAAAAAACCAAAGAGTAATAAATTGGAAAGGAAAGTGTGTGTATTAATTATCACAACAGCAGGTCAAAGTATAACTTAAAGAAATATTTTTTTAATCGGACGGTTACGATCTTAGCTTGAAAGGCAATCAACGGCTGTAAATGTGCTCATGTTTATATGTGTAGACAAAACCCGCTCCGTTTTATAGCAGTAAATATAGATTTCTCTTTCTCTCCACAAACTGACTGATACAAATTGCATCAATCATTCTCGATCTTTGGATCACTCGACAAATCAATTATTACTTAAACCTAATCATGTAAATTAATGGGTTTTTTTTAATTAACTCTATGGGTTTAGCCCCTTAAAAATACTTGGAGACGATAACGGAAACACAAACACGCAAAGTTCTGGTCCACAAGAATTTCCATCTGAGTACCACAGGGCAACACAACACGATGTAGTCCTTGTAGTATTTTGCCAGGCAGGAACCTAAAGGAACGTTAGCGTATTTCGTACCCCTTGACTCGGTTCAAGCTAGCTTTCTTCCGTTTTACTATTTTAGTCTTCTTGACCAAGTTCAAGCTAACAATTATGAAACGCGTGGTTCAAAGCATGGATTCCAATTGGCCTAGCGTCTAGAAATAACGAAGAATTGCGGCGCCCAAAACTCCACTCTCGTTTCCACTTTCCGCCCGACACAGAGCATTTTTCCCACCCAAAATCCACATTTTGTTTCCACTACACCAGCAGCTTCTCGGAATTGCAAACCTGCGGTCACGGGAGATTTGTTCGATCGTTAACTTTTGGGTTTCAAAATTAGTCGAGATGCGCGTAAGCTGATCCAAATATCCGGTTATAAAAAATAATAAAAGCCTCTTGGAATTGAAATTTATCTCCTCTATGTACCTAGACAAACGTAAAAATGTCAGGCCAAGTAGACCTCAACTAATCTTAGGCTCCGTTCCGGAAACCTTCTTAAAAAATAAGTACTTATTTCACTCACTTCTTTTTTGAAAATAAGAACCACCTTCTTATTTTTCCCAAACAAAAAGTTTCTTTCACATTTTCAAACTCAAATATAACATAAATGAAAAAAAAAAAATTTTTTTTTTTTGCACCGTATTAAAGATCTCAATGAGATCTATCAAACAAGATCCATAGTGATAGGAAAATTATTTGCGTAAACACATGATTTTTGAGCTTTAAGTTACTTTATACAAAAAAAATAAGACTGGAAACGGAGGTAATTGGCGCCGGCGGACGGAAATCGTACCGGCGGCCGGCCGGGCCATCTCCGGCCACCGGACGGCCGATCCGAGCCGTCCAAAAATTCTAAAAAAAAAAACCAAGGGGGCCAACGCGGGAATCAATGGCATACGAGGTGTGTAGGGTGCTTGATCCGAGCACCCCTTTTCCGTGTACGTATGAAGTTTCATACGTACACGGAAAAGGGGTGCTCGGATCAAGCACCCTACACACCTCGTATGCCATTGATTCCCGCGTTGGCCCCCTTGGTTTTTTTTTTTAGAATTTTTGGACGGCTCGGATCGGCCGTCCGGTGGCCGGAGACTGCCCGGCGCGGCTACCGGTACGATTTCCGTCCGTCGGCCCTCATTCCACCTATATAAATTCTTCCAAGCCTTCTTCTTTTTCTGGAACACCCCTTATTATTCAACAAAAAAGAAGCTCTTATTCTCGTTCTGGAACGGAGCCTTAGTGTTAGAATAAATACATATACAAAATAATATCGCGATCAAATCGTGATCTTGAGATTGTAATTTGATTGTAATTAGGATGATTTTATTCCATAATTAATCAGTATGATTTTCTTTCCATAGTAATTAGGCTCTCTCATCTTGTATAAATAGAAGCCTCGTTGTATGGTTTCAATAATCGAATTCAATATTTCTTCTCTCATATTTAACATGATATAAGAGCTATAAGATCTAGATACTGTGGATATTCGCTCATGGCGGGCGGCCTAAGCTTTGCTGCCGTCCACCGGACACTTAGTTACTTTGTCAATCTCCTCTACACTTTCCAGTTGCTTTCACCCACCAGAACGTCTCTTCATCACCAGCACGACTCTTTACAACCAGCGCTCGTGGCTTTTCGATTCATGACTTCTTCGTTTCTTTTCTTTCAAACTCGAGTTGGTAGACCTAATTGAGTTTGGCTTGGCTTGGCTTGGCTTGGTGTGGCGTGGCAGCTCCTGGTTTCTTTTTGCTTAAATGTTCCTAGTTTCTCGTGGCTTTTTCAAACTCAAGTTAGTAGACCTACTTGAGTTTGAGGGGAGATGTTAGAATAAATACATATACAAAATAATATCGTGATCTTGAGATTGTGATTTGATTGTAATTAGGATGATTTTTATTCCATAATTAATCAGTATGATTTTCTTTCCAAAATAATTAGGCTCTCTCCTCTTGTACAAATAGAGGGCTCATTGTATGGTTTCAATAATCGAATTCAATATTTCTTCTCTCATATTTAACACTTAGAATTGTTAAGATAATGATCGGTTAAACTCCAGTCGCCCCGCAATTTTCTTACCAATCATGATAAAGTTAGAACTTGCAAGCTCGAAATAACAAACGCTAACTTTTTGTCGTGCCCTCACTCGATAAGTCTTTAGAGTTCAAACACAAACATACCTAACACATATGTATCGAACGACTCCAAAATCGAAAGTGGTAAGAAGCAATACAGCATGGCTTTTCGTATATGGAAGTGACGCTGCTATTGATCCTGCTATTTTATGAAGTAAAATTACGTAAATCGAACAACATTAATGAACCCATGTGCTAACAACATGCTACCCCTGCATCATTTGTGCCGCTTGTGTTGATTGATAGTAGTAAAATAAACGGAACATATGAGTAATGGGAGTACCGTACGGTAGGACGAGATGGGGAATTGGGAACACATATACTCCGGCCACTCCGTAGTACTCTTTCCGTACGTAGTACGTTCTACGGATTACTGTGCAATTTTATTATACTCATATATAGTTGTCTCCCCAAGCCAAAGTGGGAGTCACCATGTTCGCTAATCTGATGTTTAGGCTCCGTTCCGGAAACCTTCTTAAAAAATAAATACTTATTTCACTCACTTCTTTTTTGAAAATAAGAATCACCTTCTTATTTTTCCCAAACAAAAAGTTTCTTTCACATTTTCAAACTCAAATATAACATAAATGAATTTTTTTTTTTTTTTTTGCACCGTATTAAAGATCTCAATGAGATCTATCAAACAAGATCCATAGTGATAGGAAAATTATTTGCGTAAACACATGATTTTTGAGCTTTAAGTTACTTTATACAAAAAAAATAAGACTGGAAACGGAGGTAATTGGCGCCGGCGGACGGAAATCGTACCGGCGGCCGGCCGGGCCGTCTCCGGCCACCGGACGGCCGATCCGAGCTGTCCAAAAATTCTAAAAAAAAAAACCAAGGGGGCCCACGCGAAAATCAATGGCATACGAGGTGTGTAGGGTGCTTGATCCGAGCATACGTACACGGAAAAGGGGTGCTCGGATCAAGCACCCTACACACCTCGTATGCCATTGATTTCCGCGCGGGCCCCCTTGGTTTTTTTTTTTAGAATTTTTGGACGGCTCGGATCGGCCGTCCGGTGGCCGGAGACTGCCCAGCGCGGCTACCGGTACGATTTCCGTCCGTCGGCCCTCATTCCACCTATATAAATTCTTCCAAGCCTTCTTATTTTTCTGGAACACCCCTTATTATTCAACAAAAAATAAGCTGATTTTTGGGTTGTGGAACACAGCCTTAATACGACTATTTCATTAATTAATTACTCCCTCCGTCCCAATTTGTTTGTCTAATTTTGAAATTTTAATTTATTAAGGAAGCATAATGATTACACTCAAAATATTTTGGGTTTTCAAAAATACCCTTACTTTTTGGGCAATTAATGAGAGTGCACATTTTCCAATACATGAATTTTGAAAAAAGTGAAAGGGCATTAAAGACATTTTCTCTAGTCAACTTCTAGTTGGACAAACAATTTGGGACAAGTTAAAGTCAAAAAGCAAACAAACAAATCGGGACGGAGGGAGTAATTAATTAGTACGTCCCTAGCTATCATCTCAACTCGGACTTCAATGATCTCTACTCCTTAATTGTTTTTCACAAAGTGGGCATCATAGCGTAAACAATATGTACGAATACTTCATTAATTAATTAATTGCATCCCTATCATCTCAACTCGGACTTCAATGATCTCTACTCGTTAATTGTTTTTCACAAAGTGGGCATCACAGCGTAAACAATATGTACGAATAATTAATTAATTAATTGCGTCCCTATCATCTCAACTCGAATTTCAATGATCTCTACTCGTTAATTGTGTTTCATGAAGTGGGCATCACAGCATAAACAATGTGGTTAAACAGAATAAACAAATAAATCAAGTTCGCAAGAAGAAGAAGAAGAAACAAATGCCATGTCGCATTTATTATTAGGTCTCGTTCCGCTAAGATAAATAAATACTTACTCCTATTTTTTAAATAAACATATATTTTTTGAATTAAATGTGATGTATTATGAGAGAATGACCTCTCTCGTAGAGTGAAAAATAAGTACTAACAAAATAATAATTTTAGCAGAACGGGACCGTTGTAAATAGTACAGTATTCCTCTAATGGACAAGGAACTAACTCTTTCTTTCAAACACGTACGCAACTTGGATACCACCTTATCATTTTTTAAGAAGCAAATTGAAGGAGGTTATAAATGGAAGGAGAGACGAAGAAATTTCACAAAAATCAAACGCGAAGATATTTTAGAGCCTTATTTCTACATTTTGCATATGTGTTTTTAGATTTTGATCAAGTATTTAAGAGTTAATTATGGAATGAATCCTGTCAAAACGCATTATCAAAAATGAAATAGAGACGTAGAATTCAAAAGTCACATTCCGATGGAGTTTTTTGAATTCTGATTAGATTTTCCCTTCAAAAATCCTATTACAAAATTTATTGTGTCCGTATCATCTAAACACTTCAACGGACTTTCATTATACTGAAAAAATAACTTCACTCTCAAACACCCCGTTGATGAGTTCTGAATTTATCGAAAGGCAAAGTTTTTAATTTTTTTTTTTTTGGTTGAGGATTTTAGTTAAGTGGTCAAAAGTAAAACTTTTCAAAGTAGGAGGATGTGATAGTTTGGCCCCTGTTGCATGCCTAATTATTTGGCTCGATTTTTTTGGTTTTTTTTCTTAATTGTTACACCACATCGCCCGTCTTTGATAAGGGGAATCGAAAAAGTATAAAAACATAAACAAAAGTTTTAAAAAAATCATATAAAATGCTTAAAAAGACACACACACAAAAAAAAAAAAAACAGTTCAACAAATGACAGGTATAAAGATTTAACACAAATCTAATACTACCTCCGTTTGTGTTTATTTGTCCACTTTTACTATTCGATACACCTTAAAAAATTATACGTATCTTTCAATACGAATCTCTAAAAATATGCAATATAAATCTTATTTGATAGATTCAAATTCATCTATTACACGAAATTTTCAAAATCATGAACCCGTTATAAATTAAAATATTGACAATTTAAGTTATGACACAAATGCCGAAAATAAACCCATAAACAGGAGGGACCGAGGGTGTAAAAGAACATTAAAAAAAGGATAGTGATTTTGTCACACCCTTTTTGATAATGCCACACCCTGCAAGTGTATTTTTGCACCAAAAAATACACTTGCAGAATGTGATATCATTAAAAAATGGTGTGGCAAAATCATTTCAAAAAAAATGAAAAGACCGCAAAAATACTCACCGTAAAAGTTAGGCGAGGGGCCGTAATGAGATTAAAAAATTCCGGCGACACACATAGAGCATGTGAAAACCACGTGTGTAGATCCAAAGGGGTGCCGCAAAATACGCATGCATAGGTTTCTAGCCGACGTCACAACGCGTCTCATCTCTTTCTCTCTCTCTCCCTCTATCTCTCTCTCTCTCTCTCTCTCCTACATGGTACTCCTACATCACAGTAGTAAACTTGTAACGCGGAACAAAAGGTTTGAAGATTCTCGGTCTACTCCTCTTAACCCCGACTCTGACTTTCTCCTTCTGAATCTTTCTGTTATTACAAGTAGTAGTAATCATATACAGCACTTCATTAAGTGATCAAAAAGGTTAGAGAGAGAGAAAAAGAAAATTGTAGAGAGAGAGAGAGAGATGGTAAAATTCTTTCGGTAGAAATGGTCAGCAACAAGACTTCTCCTCCCCACCAAAACCCAGTTCCATAGACCATAGACCGGTCTTCCTGAAGAAAAAGCACTATTGACACATATCTCAGTCAAACTTCCTCTCTCTCTCTCTCTCTCTTTTATATCTCAGTCAAACTTCCTCTCTCTCTCTCTCTCTCTCTCTCTCTCTTTTATATCTGCATCTCCTTCCCTCAAATTCTCCAATTCAAAAAAGAGACAGCTACCCTTATATATCTCTCTCTCCCTGACATGCTAGAGTCCTAGACCTCAACCTGAATTATATTTCTTCTGTTCTTCAGGTTTAATTCACCCTTTTCGCCCTTTCCTTTCCTCTTTTCCCAGCTGCTCCAATCATTCCAAGAAACCAAATAACTGGACACCGCACAAAACGTTACCAAATTTTGAATATTCTTTCCTTCATTTTCGACTCGAAACTCAGCTCTTCCAAAAAACCCATGTTCTCAGATTTCTTGTTCTTATCTTGTAGTCTCCTTTGGTAACCTTTTTTTTTCTTCCTGAAATCACCAGCTTCCATTTTTGTTGTGGGTATAATCAGCAAGATAGCCTTTTCCACTCTCTACTTCTAGCATTTTTTAAAACATAGTCTTTAGTCTTTACTGCCTGATTAGATATAGTACACCTTTCCTTCTTCTTGGCATAGAAATTGATTTTGGTGGGCATAAATGGAGAAGTCAGGAGATTGGGAGCAAAAGATTAACCTGGTCAATGAGCTAACAGAAGGGATGGAGCTCGCTAAGCAGCTCCAAATGCATCTCAATGTCACGACTACGACTACGGCTACTTCTTCTTCTTCTTCTTCCTCCAACGAAATGCGTGAGTTGTTGGTTCTCAAGATCCTGAATTCATACGACAAAGCACTCTCAATGCTCAAATGGAATGGATCTTTTGGAGACCATCAACAGACAATCAGAAGGTCTGAATCGCCACGGTCGCTTAGTGGAAGTCCACACAGTGAAGATTCTGACCTGGAAAATAAGGATCATGAACATAAAAATGGCTCTAGAAAGAGGTAAAACATATGCATTCGATCAAATATGTATTAACTATATATATATATACCTGTATGTTTCTGTGTTTTTATCTTGATTAGTTCGAGTTGGCCAGTTCGTTCGAAATGGTGCTATACAAATTACAAACAGAACTTTCTTAGTACAACATTTTTTCGTATGGTTTTTCGCATGAGGATTCTGAATCTGATAACAACTTTGCGTGCGTGTTGTAGAAAGAGTGCTGTGCCGTGGACAAAACAAGTGCAAGTATGCCCGGGGACAGGGCTTGAAGGGCCTCTTGATGATGGCTTTAGTTGGAGGAAATATGGGCAGAAAGACATTCTTGGGGCCAAATATCCCAGGTATAAATAATATATACAACTATTATGCATGGATAGAGCTTAATCTGATCATTTGATGATTTTTACCCATTGTTACATTTTGGGAAAAAAAATTCATAAGCATATTTATGGTCCACTCATCCACTTGAAAGAACCCAGGGACCCTAAGGGACAACATGGTATTGTCTTCATCTGGGCCGTCCAATTTTGGCAAGGGACGGCTCAGATTTCATCTCGGCAATGCACGAATGGACGGCTTAAATCTATTTGGTTGAGATGAAATCTAAGCCGTCCATTTCTGAAATAGACGCGCGGACGAGAGTTGTCCCCCAAGAGACAACAAGGTCCCCCAAGTTCTGCTTGAAAATAATTAATGATCATGAATGTCCTTTTCTCATAACATGTGAAGTAGGAGTAATCTGAAAAGAGGAAGAGGCCTATTTGTGGTCATGTCCCCATGCATTGACACTTGCGTATTGGTGCAGTTGACAAGGACATAGAAGCACATACATGTATCTTAATTAGCACTTATGCACGCAAGTGAACAGTGAGATCGGCCTCTCAAAATTAGTTAAGGTGCGCGTAAATTGACACGAACACATGAAATTATAAATAAATAAATAAATGTACGTGCTGGTACGTGTATTGTATTTCCATAATATACTATACTAGAAAGATACAACTAACTACATCTACGGGTACATAGAAAAGGTCAATGCCTGCCTACCTTAATTTAGCCGCTTCCTTTCATGGATCAAACTAGTGACTTGGTCCCGTTCAGAGGGAAAAATAAATAAAAAAATCTAGTGGCTTAGGTTAATTACAAGACTAATCCAAACCACACATTAATTCCTGATAAAGATTGCATAACCTAGTTTTACAACGCATCGATTTCGGAATAATTTTTTGTCAATTGTATCTTTGGTACCCATATAGGCTTTCTCAATCTCACCATCCGTTTCAGCTATTAATGGTCTGGATAGTTTTATAAATCTGGATCGTCCAAAACAATGTTGGATGGTGAGATTGAGTGGGGTGGGAGCCGGGGAGCGGTGAAAGAGAGGAATAGGCGTAGACTTTTGGATTGTTTAACAAGTGAGGAGTTCATGATTTTCTTCATTTATTTGGTGCAGAGGCTATTATAGGTGCACCCATCGAAATGTCCAGGGCTGTTTGGCAACCAAGCAAGTGCAAAGATCCGATGAAGACCAAACAATTTTCGAAATCACTTACCGAGGAAGGCATACCTGCACCTCAGCTGCAGCAGCCTCCCACTCAGCTCCGCCCTCTTCATCCCCAGAAAAACAACCACCAAACACGCCCTTAAACAGCCAATTACCGCAACAACAACACCAGCAGCATCCACCTGAAACCCTCTTCGACTTCCAGACAGGCCTCAGAGCCATAACTTCCGGCCTAGACACCGGAAACCAGTTGTCGCTTCCGCCGTTGTACTTCTCCCCCACATCGCATGTCGAGGCCGAAGGAAGCTACATCCGGTCTCCTTCGGCTCCTGACAACAACTTGATCATGGGGAATATTCTTTCGCCTTCGTTCATGCCTCCGGCGACATCTGCATCAAACTATTTTCCGGTGTCGCCGCCAAATGAAATGACCGGTGCGTTTGGAAGGAACCAAACATTTCAGGGTCTGGAGTCCGAGCTCACAGAGATTGTCTCAGGTGGTAATCCTGCCACCCACTCTCCAACCGCAGGTTTGGATTTCCAGTTTGGTGGTTCGAATCAATTCGAGCCATCCTTTCCATTCGACGATCCAGGATTCTTTTAGCGATTTTAGTCCCGAGAAGTGTTCAGAATGCTATATTGATTAGTTGCCGTACGTACAGTATCGATCCATTTCAAGGCACGTGCGGTACTATCAATATAGCATTCTGAACACATTCAATCGAGTGATTTTAGGGCTTGTAATGTAGTGATTTTATGGTGGTCCTATACGTCTAAGCAGAGGATGTGTGGAATAAACCTCATCTGGTGAAGACCAGGAGAATTTTGTGGTGTTAAATTAAAGGTAGGTAGGAATGAATATAGGGCATTACAATATCATGGAAATGAAGTGTTACGAATTGTTGTAGACTTCTTGTACTTTTTTTTCCTTTTCTTTTTTGACTAGCCTTTAAATAGTAAATTTATTGAAATCAAAAAAATATGCAATATGAATCTCGTTTGATAGATCTCATCGAGATAACTAAAAAAATTTAAAAAATTATTTTTAAACTTGAAAATAGATCCTTATTTTTTTAGAAGATAATTTCTGTGAAGTGAATTCACTCAACTGCCTCAACAGAATCTGCTTGTGATGATGTCAGCCCAGCTCCAGCTGATGTAAGCCATGTGCCAGCTAATCCAAGATTTGTTAGAAGTTGTTAGCGGGTAATGTAAGCTAAGCAACAAAAGGATTCTTGATTTAGTATAAGTAGTAGTAGTTAGGGTTTCAGTTGTATGTGTGCGATTGAAAACTCTGTAATACATTTTTCGATTGAATCAAAGAGAGAAAGTAGTTCATTTTCATTTGTTCTTAAAGCTCAAAAATCATGTGTTTACGCAAATAATTTTCCTATTAATATGGATCTTGTTTGATAGATCTCATTGAGATTTTTTAATCGGTGCAAAAAAAAATCAAAAAATTATTTTTCATTTACATTATTTTTGAGTTTGAAAATATGAAATAAGAAGCTTATTTTTTAAGAAAGTTTCTGGAACAGGAAGTATATTATACTTTTGAGGGGTTGTATAAGTTGTTGTGTTTGAATTGTTGGGTGAGTATCATTGTCCTTTGAAATAACATTTGTGTGTTGATCTAGTGCATCATCATTGGTCTAAGAGCTAATTCAGAAAAAGAAAATTTAGTTTCTCTATTTGTTCATTTGGGGAAAAAAAAATTTGAATGGCTAACCGCAATTACGGTGGGTTTTTTTTTTTTTAAACGGTGAAATTTTTTTTATTAATCTTTGAAATTGTTACAAAGATTAAAAGGACAAGGAGAGAACATAAAGTTCAATCTAGAGGTGGCAAACGGGCGGGTCCGGACGGGTTTGGACGGGTTGAAACGGGTCGTGTGTCAAATATGGGCGGGTCGAATATGGGTCAAAAAGTAAACGGGTTGAAACGGGTCGGGTCAAATATGGGTCAAGCCAAACCCAAACCCGCCCGACCCGACCCGTTTTTCCTCCCCTCTTTTTTTTTTTTTTTGGTTTTGGTTTTGTTTTTTGTTTTCCTTTTTCTCCCTTCCCCCCGCGGGTGATTTGTCTCAATAAGGGAATTCAGAAAAGTAAAATTTTATGATTAAAACTCAATTTTTTGTATTTGTTTGTTTTGTGACAAACTTTTTTTTTTACTTTTACCCTAATATTTTTTGTAATATTCAAGATAAATCCCAACAACCGGTTTTTTGGGCTTTATCTTGGATGTTTTCAAAAATATTTGGGTAAAAGTCAAAATTTTTTACTCCGTACTTTTCTGATTGGAGCGAATCAAAAATCGTAAAATATTTGTCGCTCATAGGAGCTCAAGGGATTGGAGAGAGAGAGAGAGAGAATTTGTGTGGATGAATTTTAGAGGTGGCAAATGGAAAAGTAAATTTTTTTGTCCTTTACCTATATATTTTTGAAAAAAATCACTTTAAAAAAAAAGTCAAAAAAAATTGGTGTACTTATCTCACTGGAATGGAGAGATTCTTAGAGAGAGAGAGAGAGAATTTGGTGTACTTATATCACTGGAACATTTTTCTAGCAAAAAAACGGGAGTTCATAAAGGAGGGAGAGAGAGAGAGAGGAGTTGAAATGAAGGAGTAGGATTGAATTTGATCTGGTTGTCTATCTCTCTCTCTCTCTACACTTGGGTTTATTTACTCTCTCTTCTAATCTCGACGCCAAATGTGTACCAGAGAAAGACGGGGGAGAGTGTGGGCTGAGAGAGAAAGAGGTGTTGGGCCATTTTTAATTCTGACCCATATTTAACCCACTCTCAACCCATATAAATATGGGTTGATATGGGTTCAACCCATTACATAATATGGACGGATTGGGTTGGGTTATAAGTGGGCGGATTTGGGCGGGTTAAGAAATATGGGTTTGGATTGCCACCTCTAGTTCAATCTGAGATCCAAACCCTTACTCAACAAGATGCCAACTAAGGCAACAAAAAACAAAACCCCAACACCTAAAGGCCTTAAAGCCTAAATAAAACAGTTGCAAACAAATGGGACGCAACCCAAATACCCAAAAGGCTTAAAATCTTAAATAACATGGGATGAGCCCAACTACCCGCAAGCAGGATTCAAACTCGCAACTGGTGGGATTGTAGTGGCTGGTTAGACAATTAGTTGGATTCTTTGAATGATAGCTTTATTTTCAAACTTGGGTTGAGTTATGAATACCTGATAATCGATGACCCTGCAAATGAATTTGTGTGGTGTAAACTCTAAGACAAATTTGCAGAATCCTTCTAGATGAGGCACTGAAATTGAACCACTGCACCTGCAGAAGATATCTAGCATTGAGACACACACAGAGGGAGAGTCCATACCTTATCCATGGAATTACGTTCCTCAATTCTCATATACAATTTGACACACACAGAGGGAGGATCATAATTTTGTACGTTATATATTCCTTTCGTTGAGATAAACCAATAATTTTAAAAATTGACACAAAATTAACCATGATGATAAAAATATTTGACACAACAGAATTAACAGAGAGATTAGTTGCGTACTAATCGAACGAATGATAAACTCGAGTCCACGAGAGAAAGAGACAAAGTCTTAATATTATTGATAAAAAGCTGCATAAACTCTAGGTTACAAATCCTTATATAGGCCGAAACCCTAAAAATAAACTTGGAGAATAAAAAGTCTCAGAATTTGGGGCTTTTCCTAAAATTGAAAACGGGAAAGAAAAACAAGATTTTTCCAAAAAGAATCAACATAAAAGGAATTACGGTCTAGGAGTTATTAACGAAACAAATCTTTCCTAAAACGATAAAATAACGCAATTGAAGGCCTAAACGAAGGAATTAGGCCGAAAAACACCAGGTCTCACGAAAATAAATCAGCCCACCAAGTTTGGGCCTATTCCGAGCTCGTTCGAAGTTTTCCAAATTGGATAATTTGAAATTAAACACCGTTTAAACTTCCGGGGCTTGGCTCGGTCCAGCTGATCATGAAATTGGGCCTCCACATGTTCTACATCAATATTCAAACATATCTCGTTACAAACCAAGCCGAAAGATTCTAAATACACACCACTTTCATCTCAGTACACCCCGTCTATGGATACACGTTACACGCCTACTGCAGTATGAAATACGAGGGGTGCACTGAGATCAAAATGGCGTGGATTTAGCATAATGAAAAGTCGTAAATCCTTAATTCTTGCCTTCGTACCTTTAACCGCATACAGCCCACGATTTCTCTGTTTTCTTTCGTTTTTTGATCTGACACCCCCCTCTCCGAATCCGCAATTGGAACTGATTGGAAGAGTCCTTCGCTCTGTAAAACCCTAGAGTGCTTCTACAGTAAGTTCTATTCTGCATTCTTCTGCGTTCTTGCATTAATTAGTCTTTCATTCTTTCGTTTGGTTGCCGGGAAACCTTGGACAAAGAAAGTAAATTTGCTCCCCCACACAATTGAACATGATTCGATTTTTGGGGTCATGCCACTAAATAGTACTAATTTCTTGTGAATTCCATAGTCCTATTGTCGTGGATGGCCTGCGACCGTGGAAACAAAAAAAAGAAAGAAAGAAATTGAATTTGAACTTAACTTCAATCTTATGCTGTCTAGGACTTTGTGATTTCCCTTTCACACATTACTCATCCCTTCTTCAATTCTGTAAACTTCCAGAAAGTTTGAATCTCTCCCCTTCTTCTTCTTGCACATTAAAGGCTTTTTTTTTGTTTCCTTTTCCTTTCTTTTTGCACGAATCGAGGGTGCAAATTTGTTTTTTATTGGATTTCATTCGTGGGTATTTGTTTAAATATCTCCTCCTCGTGCCAATTTGTAGAAGTGTAATTCTTACTTTCCGACTTGAGTATGATTTTTATCTCTCTGTCTGAAATTAGGGTTTATGGTGGCAGGTCTCAAAGTGTATCTTTTTACGTGATAGTTGAATGGATGTAGATAACAAATGCAAAGAATTGGAGGAGAGGATGGAGACGGATGGAGAGAGGTGCATACTGCTGGAAATGGAGATTGACAGGAGGAGGAGTAAGTTTGATTCGCTGGAGAGTAAGTTTCGTGAATTGGAAGTCAAAAAGGACGGGATGCAAGACGAGGTTGAGGATTTGAAGAGAAGGAATGTTGAACTCAAAGAGCGAATTAATCAGGTTGAAAAGGAAAATGGGGTTGTTAGTGAAGAGTTTGCGGAGTTGAAGATTGAGAACAACGTATTGGAGTGTGAGAAGAAAAGTGCTGAACGTGAGGCTGAGGTTTGGAAGTTGAAGTGTAAAGAATTGGAGTCGCGGGTGTTGGAGCTTGAGAAAGAGAATTTGGTCTTGAGAAGTAGGCAAAGTCAATTGGCTGGAATGCCAGAAATGCAGACAACTAAAGCAAGCAACCTGAAAGATGAAATTTTCTCTGAACATTTGGACACAGAAGACAGAATGGTAAATAGTTCCCCTGTCAAAGGCATTGGAGATTTGCACACTGCAGGTCCGAAGAATATACTATATGGTTTTAGTTTCTCTTTAGCTTAGCAAGTTTTTCCATTTGATTCTGGTTTTAAGTCTAAAAGGCTCTGGAAGTTCAGGCCCCAAGTATTCCAAAACAAAGATTTTTTCAGTTTTGTTTCAGAAAATGTATCCCCTTTTGCACAGGCATGGGCAGTCTTCTCATAAAACTTAATATTTTGATCCGTTCTCATGTGCATGTTGATCAATCTGGAATCTCGGATATCCAAACCATTTCCCCTGAAGGTTGTTTTGCATTAGTTGGTTTCCTTTTATTTTCAGATTAATTGCTTGGCTTACTGGTAATGTATTGGGACTTGCGCTTGGTGAATTTGTCATTATAGGAGAATTTTGTAGCTTTTCCTTTCTCGAATTTTATTCTTACACCCCACTCCTAAGATTTGTGTCTCATGTGTGCAACAGTGCAAAGATATAGCTGTAAAACTTGACATTCTGTTTAGGTGTCGTTTTTTATTTAGGGTGAATTTTTTATTGTGGTATTATTGACATTGCATTACCTGATATCAAGTCCCCTTTTGTTGAGTAATTTCACATTACATCATGAAATTTCCCGATTCAGTGTGAATAGTTAATTCACATTTCATTGTCATGTTTTTTTTTGGGGGGTCTACTAGGTACTCCTTTTATCGACGTATCAAGTAGGCAGTTCGCGCATGCCAATGCAAGGGAAAGAGGTTTAGTTTCCGAAACTGAAAAGAACCATCATAGCGGAGTGAGAAAACAGTTGGAATTTGGTGAAGGACGAAGTCTCAACATGAAGATGGCTCCATCGACGCCTGGTGTTGCTAGACCTTCTTCTTTTGGCATCATTGATATCAGTGACAGCGAGGATGAAGTAGCCACTATAAGTGTTGATACGCCTTGTGATGTAAATAGAATGATGGCTCATGTTTCTACTGATTTTTCACCGGGGGATACTATGGGTGATGGAAACAAGAAGACTTCTGATGGTAACTCTAAAAGGACTCTTTCCTACCAGAGTAATGAGGAAGATATGAAAGATTGCAAGGGGAGTTTCCCTTTCATTTCAACTCCCAAAAGGAAAAGAGCTACCAACATTGTCACTACTGATAGTGAGAGTGAGAGTGATGATAATATTCCAATTCGTAAGCTCAAGACGAAACATCTCAGGGAATCAAACCGTGATTCTGTGGATTCTCATTTGAACACCTTTCCGGTGAATGCAACTCTATCTGAGGAGAAGGTCAGAGAATCTACAACTCCTAGGCGGCGCTTAGTGGCATTGAGAGAATGCAGTGCAAAAAATGAGCCAAAACAAAAGTCTCGCAGCAACTCCAGTACAGGTGGAGCTAATTACGATTTCGGAATCCCTACAAATGGTTGTGTACAAAATGATGAAGTGGAAGAGGAAGAGTTGGAATCAGACACTGAGGGTGAAAATTTGGGTGGATTCATCGTTAATAGCTCTGATATTTCTGAGAGTGATGATGGTTCTAATGTATCAGAAGATTTATCAGATGACAATGTGGACTTTAATGAAGTTCTATCTAAACTTCGAAGGACCAGAGGCCACAAAGTAGAATGGGAGTTTGAGGCAGACATGCTTGCAGCTTTTGGTAAGGATCCTGAACTGTGCATGAAGGCCGTCTGTGCTCTTTATCGGAAGCAGACTGCTGAGGAAAAGATTGGCAAGTTTACGTGTTATTCCAATCGGCAAGGGTTTAGCCAATGTGATGCACTCAGGTACGTATCATGTAGGTTCAATATTTTAACCATATTTATATGGGTCTCTCTAGTAGTTGTTGTCGCTGTTAAGTGTTGGGCCGCTTGGTTTGAGAGGAATAGTTTTTCTTTGCTATATATTTGTAGCAAGCATGTTTATAGGACTTGAACTCATCCACACATAAATCGCATGCATCCCAGAGAGAATGATGATTTTGTTATGGTACTTTTACCAAGTATGGAGGGACTGGTTTCTCCTACGTATTTCTCCTATTTGTGATTCGAACGGGAGTATATGTTTCCTCTCTCAGGCTAGGAGAAGAATTGTAAGTGGAGTTAAGTGATAGAAGAGCAACGTATTGATTATAACAGTACCTTGAATAATTCTGAACTGAAAAGCTGTTACTGGCATTCTCAAAAAAAGAAAAAGAAAAGAATAGCTCTTACTGGACTTGTGTTGGGAGTTAGGACATGATTTCCTGCACTCTTCTCAATTTGCTTTGTAGCATGTAAAATATGACAAGTTCACTTCACCTACCTTTCCCATGGGTTGGATGAGATATTGCATCATTTCTGAATCTCTGATGTATCTGTATGACTGTACCCATCTTTGTTTCTCCTGGATCCCAGGTTCCTTTAGTAACTAAAACACTAGTAATTCTCAAATTTGTCATTTTACATTCTGATTGTACTTGTGGTTGCCTATTGTTTGATGGTTTAATGGGTTCTGTTCGTTTAGCAAATATACTTTGTAGTTGTAAGCCGATTCATTCTCTTGTAGGGGAAGTATTTTGGCCGAGTTTCTTACTGAGGGAGATCCACAAGGTGAAGTGAAGAAATCTGTGGAGGAGTTGCGGGAGTATGATCCCAAGGCGCCAGAACTGTGCAGGACACTTGCGACTCACTACTCTAAGCAACTGTTTGCAATCTACAAGAGCAAAGAAGATCCTCTTTTCCTCCCATCTTGACATGGCCAGCCCTAGATTCTATGGCAAGGACGGTGGAATTTGTAGATAGCCTGACTTTTAGGTAAGTTATAGATTTCGATGCTTTGCGAGGTATGATCAAAGCTGTATATTACTGATAATATGTTATTCCTGATGATGTTGCTTTTGGAGGGAGACCAAACTGCTTCCCTAGTTTATAGCCAGACAGGAGACTGTCCCAAGACATGCTAGTTCCATCATTTTGTAAAACATGCCCACCATGATCATCTATACCGTTAATATTGTTTTGATGCCTGTCCGTTCCCCGGATAATAGTATTGTGTGAGATACTGTTAGTTGAACACTCAAAAGTCTAAGCAATGGTCATGCGTGGCAGACATGTTGCTGGAAAATTGAAAAGGCCTTTGTATTTGGTGACCTTCCATTCTCCCCAGCTTCGGAGGTTTTGGAGGTTTTATACTGGGAATAGCGATATGGGTGGGTTCATGGGTTGGAATTCACCACCTCTATGCATAACATTGCAGAAAGCTCCTCTAGTTAGTGGAAATTAGGTTAATACCATATGGCTGGTGCACGCCCTTCTTTTTTTACCCTTCCCGTTTTGGGTATCTTTGTTTCAGAGTTTATGCAGGAAATATTAGCGATAAGGGCTTCTTGTACATGTATCCAATAAATTGGATACATGCATCTTCTTCAGTAAGAAGAATTCTTATGAATTCTAATGGCATGTACGTGTCACGACGTATTTATGAGGGGAAAATGACGGCCAAGGACGTGTTTTGATAATTAATACCCGCCAAAGACATTTTTAGCATTAACAAATGTTCTCAGCATGTCCTTGGCGGGTATTAATTATCAAAACACGTCATGGGCCGTCATTTTCCCATTTATGAGACTTCAGAGGGTATTTAGACAATCTCCATTCTAAAGATAGCCTTGTGTATTCTGTTAGAAAGTTTAGGACTATTAACCTTTCGTGGAGTTGGAAGTAGAACGCTTCGTTTCCCCATTAATGAATTGCTGTCCATTACCAAGTCCGAATACAAGTCCCCAGGACACCCCACCTCTCCCTCTATAAAAGGCCACTTCTACATTCCAGGAATTTAATGAGAGAGAGAGAGAGAGAGAGAGAGAGAGAGGTGGCATGGAGGCCATTAGAGGTCCTACTACTTCAGAAGTTGGTGGCGGTGGTGTGAACGGCGAACAAGGGAGGGAGAGAATATGCGAAGGGTACTTCAAAATGCCATTGCACTACCCCAAATACTCGAAATCCGACTATGAAGCCATGCCTGAGTGGAAACTTGATTGCCTTCTTTCGGAATACGGAATTCCTGTCGCCGGTGACATTGAGCAAAAGAGGAAGTTTGCCATGGGATCCTTTCTCTGGTCTCATTAGACTCTCTCTCTCTCTAGAATGGGAGTATTTTTTTTTTCATGATCGTTCTAGTCTTCCACATATCATGTGCATGGCTTTCATGCAAGCAATTGCTTGTCCCTACTTTTTTTTTTGGTCCATTTCTTTGATTTTATAATTCTACGAACAAGATGATCATCCCGGTTATATTAATACGAAAATAAAGTACAACTAAATCAACCAAACAAAAAATAACGAAAAGCCATGCGAATCCAAACGCCGGAGCCGGAGCCGGACCCATCAGTCACACTCGTGAAGGTGGATGGAGTGACCAAGATCCGCAACCAACTTAAGCTCATTCCCGCACTAGAGGACCATCACTGAATCCTTTTATACTTTGTTGTTAGTGAGAGTATCAATGTTTGACCACCGATGGTGGTAGCCTGGATGGCAAAAGCCTCCTTCATTTCCAAGCAAGACTCAAGTTCGAGTCTTGTCAGTGGCAAGGGAATGGGAGATTTGTTCTCTTGCCATCCTGTACCTAAGTGGTGCTGTGGTGACGGTCAGTCCTCACAGATAGTAGCTATGGCTCGAACCGGACATTCCACAGCGGGTAGGGAGCCCCTATGGTCACGTCCAAGGGGGTTGCTATGCTGGTTGCCCCCTCCTATCCTTTTTTCCGGTCAACAAAAAAAGAAAAGAAAAAGAGTATCAATGTTTGGGTGCATGATGCAGATTCGGCGTAAAAAATCTGCACCAAACACCTCCTAAAGCCTTTTTTGTTTGGGAAAATTTGACGATGAGCTTGGAAGCGGTTGTGCATGGATGTGAGATGTATTGAGATGGGCCTGTATTCGAAAGTGGCCTTTAATTTCCTGAGCTTTCTTAGCTGTACTTGCGTCTGGGCCGCAAAACTAAACTCTCCATTTGGAGCTTATCAGCCCACCACAGATGTCAGAAAACGAAATTTCTTTCTTGTCTCTTTTTTCAGGTGAAAATATTTTACGTAACGCCGGTAACGGGTGTATATTCCCTCCTCTCTCACAATGTAGTGAGGATCACTTACTAGTTCCTATGTCCTACTGCATTGTGAGAGGAGGTGGTATGCTCCCGTTACATGAAACACCCCATCCCATCACGTGGAGATCAAAGAAAATTAGTTGGATCCGATAATAACTTCTAATTATGTTAATTTATCGGCAAATTTTTTTTTATCAATAAAAATTAGTTCCATATAGGCGGATCAACATTCATTTAGTTTCCTAATTAATAGTAATAGATTAATCGAGTTACATGTAAATTGGCTGGTGCATCTAAGTTATCAGAGAAAAATGAGGAAAGAATTAGGAAGAAAAAATATTTAAAAAGGAAGGAAATAGATAAAATAAAATAAAAAACCCCACCAACAATCCTTGGCTAGGTACTGAACTCCCGATAATTACTCCCGCAATAATTTCCCACAAAACTGAGGGATAGTTAATTTACCCATGAGGGATGATTAAGAAACGAACGAATATGTGCTGGCAACAGCATGCTCATGTTGGGGGAGAGAGAGAGAGAGCAAAAAAGGAGGAGAAAAAAACGAAAATGAAAGGGAAGGGCACATGGGTGTGTGGTGTAGGACCCGAAACCTGCGGTTGGTTTTTGTGGCCTCGCCGTTCTCTTCTCTCCTCCTCCAGCTAGCACTCCCGCCTTTAGCCATTGTAGACTAGTATATATACCACCTATATCTACGTCAAGGGGACTCTGCCTCCTCTCCACGTTCTTGCGCCAAGCGTTTCTCCCCTCTCTCTCTCTCTCCTCTGCTTCTCCTCTCTAGCACTCTGCGCCGGCCCCTCTCAGGTGCCGCGTGCCAGAGTTAACGCACTAATTTTCAAAGGAACAGGCTAGAGAGAGAGAGAGAAAAGGAAAATGGAGGTAACAAGGGCTTCGATGGTGGCGGTGGCGATGCTGGCTTTCGTCTTCGCTGTCTTTTTGCCGTCTGCTTTTGCTCATTCTGCAGCTCCGGCCCCCGCTCCCACCAGCGATGGTACGTCTCTCTCGCACACCCACTTCTTTAATTTCACCTATTTGTTTGGATCTCTGATTCCAATACATTTGTGAGAAGTTTTTCAGTGTCGGGTGGGTATATTCCACCTGGTGTCCGCTCATGCATCCAAATCGTCCAAAAATATTTTGGGCTGTCTGGATTTAAAAAAAACTTTTTCAGAGAAGAGTTTAACTTTTTCGGAGACAAGTTTTTTTAAACTCCGGACCGTCCAAAACACTTTTCCACGGTCTGGATGCGCCGAGCGGGCACTACGTGATATCCACCCGGCACTGAAAAATTTCTCCACAAATGATGTGTTATGAGCCATTTGATCAGTGCCGGCTTTGAGATTTCGAAGGCCCGAAGCGAACTCCTTGAATGAACGGACAAAAATTGTTCAAAAAAAGTCTTTATAAAGAATCATACTACTACAAAAATTCTTACTCCGTAACATATAGCTACCCAAAAATAAACAAGCATTACAACAATCCAAAACCTATCATTTGATCAACATTAATCTTCTTGCATTTTTTTAGCCGCGCTAATTAAGCCTATATTATGTGTACCAAGCTTAAACAAAAAATAATTTGACCTGATATATATATATAATGGCCTTAAATATTTGGGGACCCTATTTTAAATTATTTTTTCAAAGCCAGAAGCCGCGGCTTTCTAGGGCTTGTGCCAAGAGCCGGTTATGCGTTTGATGGTACGATCCCACAAGATGCATATGGAATTTCCACACATGGCTCCAAACTATCCGACCATAGACACATTTGTGTATGGATCTGTGTCCGCTTTTGTATCCATTTCATAGTTTAGTATGGAAAATGTTGGGGACTCATATTTGGACAAACATGTGTCCGGGTCCGCTGCACATGGACCCTAATAAATGCGTTTAAAATCTACTCAAATCGGACAATTTCAAACACATCCGTATCCGGACACATTTTTACAATCATAGTTCTTTGAGTATCCTTTAAATTTAAAGAAAATATCGACGGGTTTTTTCAGATCAATTGAAAGACGGTATTAAATACAAACGAGGAACAGATTTGCTGCAGATATGACTCAAACCAAATGTTTCTGTTTTTTCCCCTCTGCATACGAAATAAAGCTAATATCAATTCTGCTTATTTCATTGCTTTGAAACCTCAAACTGCCTTTCTCATTCATAGATTTAGAAAAGTGCACGCACGCACACAGACATACAATATTTATATAGGGATACTTTTTTCGGAAATGATTGGGACACCAATGTGTTCCTCCGATGAGTGTGGGTCCCACGTCGTCGTGGGTCACATGCATTGAACGATTCGAGACACATCTATGTCTCGATCTGTGTCTGTAGCACTACTTAAACGTTTATATTTCTAAGCATTATGCGACACTAATTATGACGTATTTGGGATCTGATAAATTGCAGGGACAGCGATAGACCAAGGGATAGCATATGCGCTGATGATGGTGGCCTTGGCACTGACATATCTCATTCACTAAACATCTTGTGGCCCGATCATCACTTAAACCACTGTACAGAGTGTTTTTGTTTTTTGAACCAATAAAGAGAGAGCCGAGGAGAGCACATAATTGAAGCAAAAAAACGCGAGAAAAGGCCGATTCAAATGTCAAATGTGCAACATTTTTTTCTAAGTTGGCAAGGGAAGGTACTGAACATTGTATGGTTTCTGTAGGTGGAGGTGGTGGTTGCGTTTGAATTTGTTAATGGTGTTGGATTTATTGTAGAAATCTCATTTTCGGACGATGATGTTCTTGTACGTACATTGTTAACTTCTTTTAGATGATGGTGGCTTCAATATTGGTGTCAAACTATTGAAATCCAGACACAACAGGTCCTAAGAATGCCTGGGGAAACATCCTTCCGAAAGGGTTTTCTCATTTTCGTGTGATCTTGATTTATTTTGCCATGGCAATAAATTGGAAAATTGTTTAGTGGGGTTGGGACACCGTCACGTGGTGCCTCAACACCCTTTTTCCACCACACGTTCTCGTGAGGCCCAGTAGTAAATGTATAAACCCCACAAGAATGTACAGTGGAGAAGGGTGTTAGGACACCACGTGGCAGTGCCCCAATTACCAAGCGTACTTTAGTTGATGTCTAGCTACGACACCATTCCGAATAAACCGGCCGGCTTGATGTAGAACAAGCAAGCAAATACCTAGAATGAAAACTACCAGGTCTCGATCAAGGCAAAATCATAAACAAGGAGAGATTATCTATGCTCCTGAAGCAATCCTCCAGGGCCCTTTCTCACCACAGGTGTCAAGTCCACTTGTTCTTTTTTTTGTGAAATCCACAAAAATGGTTTGCGGGCAGTGCCTAGCTAGATTAGTTATCCCCTAAATAAGTCCTTCAACTTTTGGAGAACATGTTGGAGAGAACTAGCATCGACATATTTACTTGTGTCCATTGGAGTCCTGTTTTGGCTGTAGAATGCCAAGACCAACAAAGAACCATCTACTCAAGTAACCAAGAACGGATCTAGAAATATATCCTAGTAGGAGCACTTGTTAATCGTAATGGCAAAAGTTCAATTTTTTTAGTCAACCATAATAAGATCGTATAAAATTAAAGCATGCATTATTAATTACAAAAGTTTATAATGCGTAATTTTAGTTAAATTAGGTATAAAAAAAAAAAGAGCACAAAATCTTAGACAAAATTTTTGAAGTATACTTTAAACGAATGTCAACGAATTTTAGAATGATCGAGCTAGTTTTGTTAATGACTTTATTTTTAAAAAAAATCTCCCAGATGGTTAAAAAAACAGAAAAAAGAAAAGAAAAGAATAGCTTCAAACATAGACAAACAGTTCGTAAAGTAACAAGTATAGAAACACCGTATGATAAAATTCAGACATAAAATTAATTCTCTATGTGTATTTTCGAGATATATACAAGTATGTATGTTTATATATTAACACAATTTCATATTTATGCTAATTTATACATAAATATTCTTAAAAAATATTTTAATTTCAAATGGGGGCCTGCGTTCGAGTGGGGGCACGTGCCACCGTGTCGATCCGTCCCTGCAAGTAACTCAACTAACCTGTGAATCGAATTCCACGCAACTGTAAAAGAAGTTTGGAGCTAGAACAACATCCATTATTCTCCGCATAATAAGTTAACAGCGGCAGATCTCGAAGCTTGGAGTATCGAAAGAGTCATAGAAACTAGCTAAGGTGGTAACAATTTACTGGGTTGGGCTGTAGCCCAGGTGGGGTTTCAAAAAATCAAAAAAAAAAAAATTGTATGTAAAGTTTCGGTCCACAAAATTTTAGCCCAACTCTTTTCTGTTTTCAGCCCAACCCACATACCATTCAACCAAACTCAACACTCAATAGACTCAAACCTCGCACAAACTCGCCCCATTGTGACATCATCTTTCCCCTTATCGTCGATTTCCACAAACCTCGCACAAACGCAGCCCGTGATTTCCACCGACGATTTGTGGCTGTGGCCGGATTGGACTGATTCTCCAAACTCGACTCTAATCGGTTATTTGCAACTGTAACTGACTCCGCACTCGACATAGCCCTTCATTGGTTCCGCCCTAAATTGCGACTGACTCGATCTCGGTGAGTTTTTGTCTAGGTCCAACCGACTTTGACTTATATAGTTATATGCATATTTATTGTTTATATTCTCTTGCCCAAGACAGACAATATGTTATGCACAATAGTTTTATTACATTTCGTTTGGAAGTATTTATTAGTGTTTTTTAATTAGGACTTTTTGATACTATATTTAGGGCCTTTTTAATTTGGTTTTTAAGCTTATTAGAAATTGAAATGTAGGACCATTGGACCAATAACACACAACCAATATATAATACTATACACTGCGGAATCTCATAAGTATTCATTTATTATGGAAAGCACTAGCTAGTGTGCTTAAATTTGTTTAAAATGTTGTTCTTACAATCTTACTCTTTTAGGTTTAGATTTTAATGGAACAACAAACGAAAAATATTTGACACAAAAGGTGGAACGCAACTGAACTATATTATTGAACCATCAACTATCTAAATTAGATGCATGATGAGCTTTACGGGAAAATGGTGGAACGCAACTGAACTAAATCAAATAATGTGTTGTGTTAGCGGTTGTTTTGATTTTTGTTTCGAAATGGCGTACACCTTGATTCGGTTTCAAAATATTTGAAACTATTGGTAAAGTGTAATCCCTGCTTTACGACAAAATCAAATTCTTACTCATTGATGTGAACTTAGGATTTTTCCATTTCCCGAACCTCCAGTGATCGCGCGAACCATATGAAATCCTCCGTCACCATCTACACACTACAACAAATTCGGTCTTTGACGACGAATACAATTCGTCTCCGAAGACACAAAATCCGTCGCTAAAGCTTCTGGCGATGAAAACTCTCGTGGCCTAATTTCACCGACCAAAGTTCGACACAAAAGGTGTAACGGACCGGAATAACACTCTTAGCCCAATGGGCCTGTCAGGCCCATTACCCCTCAAACCCACGTATAGACGACAAGGATCATGAGCATAGAGATCCTTTATTTCTTTTGGGAGACAGCCAGGTCGGAGCTCTGGCCCTGGTCACGCCAGAAACTGTAGTAGACTGTGGTTTCAGTACGGAACGGATCGCCCCAGCCACGCTCAAGGCTGAACTCCACCCATACCGAGCCAGGGTGGACTTTACCCATGAACGGTCTTGCTATTGTCAATCCATTGAGCTGACGATAAGCATATTAGAAGGTAAGGAAAATATGTATTTCTGTTTATTTTTTACACTCTTTAATATACATTCATACACCTACTATTGTCAACCCATTGAGCTGATTTTAGAATTTTCCATGAACAAAATTTCTTAATTCTTTTTCTTTAAAAAAAAACCTTGCTAGTCTAATAAAAAAACCGAGAAAAAACCTTCTTTTTTTTTTTTTTTAAACCCCCAGACTCTCTTTTTACCCAAATAGAGTTCTAGAACATCTCACATGATTATTACCCATTTTCCACCTGCATGCACTCTATTGGGTAAAAAGACAGATACTTATTCACGGCGTGCGATCTCGCCTGTTCATTTGGGTTTTAGAAGGTCCGGATAACTCTTTTCTGGAAAAATTACATTAGTTAAAACTCTTTTTCGAAAACTTTTTATTAACATCCAGACCATCTAAAATATTTTTAGACGGTCGCGATTCACCGCCGTAAGCCAACTGTTGACGCCGTTAAAAAGATTTTCTCACGTAAAAACCCTTCCGAGACGACCATCTAACACTGGACCGAGGACTCCCTGATCAGCAAGGGCTTTTATTTGACGTGCTCTATATAGAAACACAAACCTTTTCGTTCACTCTTTCTGCGCAAAGTCGCTTGCTCACTCAGCAAAGAACACAAGTTTCCCCCCATTATTCACCGATCCGATTCCCTCAATCTTCACTCTCTCTCTCTCTCTCTCTCTCTCTACGTGCTTCGATTTGTAGGGAGCGGATTTTCAACTCAAGCATGGAACTGCTGCGAGCGAACCTCTCTCGAGTTCGAATCCCAGAGCCGACTAACCGCATCTACAAACACGAGTGCTGCATTTCCTTCGATACTCCGGTATTCGCTTTACCTTTTGCTACTTCTCGTAAAATTATCCTCTGTTTGGTTGTTTATTTATCTATTTATATTTATGTGTTTTGTTTCTAATAAGCGTTTGAGGAGTAGTACCTCGTTAAAACTACTTGGCCTTATCAGTCATAATTCTCATGCGGGTGCGCGAATCCCAAACAGTTGAAATCCGTTAGAGTGGGATTGAGAGCGCGAGCAAGCGCAAGGCATTTTGATGGACTATGTGACTACGGTCGTCACATAGAGCCAAGCTATGATGTGATGTTTCACTATTGTGCGTGTATATGTACCTAAATTTGATGTATCAACTTAGGTTCTATAAATCCATGCATATCAGTTTTTAACTGAGGAGGTGCATTGCTTTGGATACTCTAGCGAGTCCATTTGTGACTTTTGTTTGCATCTTCTTGCGAAATTTTCACCTGTGTGGTTGCTGATATTTTTTTTTTTAGAATTAAGATACTTCACATTGACCAATTTTATCACTGTGAACGTGAAGTGAATAAATTTGAAATACTTTCACTTAAGTCTGTCTTTAGTAATTGCATTGCACCTTGTTAAAGGCTTAAAGCTAGTGGGCTTTATCAATCAACAAAGAGAGCCGACTTATGAGATGAAGTTTGTGTGCATGTGTATTAAAACTTATCGGCTTTATCAATCAACAAAGAGAGCCAACTTAGGAGATGGAGTTTGTGTGCGTGTGTGTTAAAACTAGTCAGCTTTGTCAATCAACAAAGAGAGCCAACTTATGAGATGAAGTTTGCCTTGGGGTGTGTGTGTATATGCATAAGTTGCTACATCTGTCCATGTTTTTGAATTCGTAAGGAACGTAAGGTACTATGTGTTTTTTGCTAATTTTTACAAAGATGAGGTTCTTAAAAGTGAGATGAACACGAAGCTTACTTTTCCTACAGTTTTTTTGTTTGGCAACTGAAATGAGGGTCACTTTCTGTGCATTGAAACTAATGTTTTCTGGTGATGATGTATTTGTGCATCTTTCAGAAGTCTGAAGGTGGGCTATATATCGACATGAACACATTTCTTGCCTTTGGGAAGGATTGTGTGGGTTGGAATTTTGAAAAGACTGGGAATCCAGTTTATTTGCACATAAGGCAGACAAGAAAGCTGGTTTGTGAAGACAGGCCTTTGAAGAAACCGACACTTTTGGCTATAGGTAACTCAGTTAACATGGTAGATGCTTGTGTGACATAAATATGTGCTAGTATCAATTCAGAATTTGATTGTTGATTTATCTATTACTCCTCTGTCCCAATTTGTTTGCTCATTACGGGAATTCTCCCATTTATTGACTCAAAGGCTTTGGGTTGGAAAGTGTGTAGATTTCCAAAAACAAAAACAAAAACAAAACCCTTTAGGACAACACAATTACATTAATAGTTGTGTTAGAATTTTATGTGCATGGTAATGTGCACATAAATTGAATTGGGTCTCTAGGTCTGCCCTCTCTGATGCCATTCGGCTTTGATTTGGGGGCATGGTTTCGCAGCAAAACAGGTATAGGGGGCCACTGTTTCAGTGGTATTTTGAGAGCAACCACTTTGTGCATATTGCTAAAGGTAAGGTCTGGCTCCAATCCTCCCTCGCCCATACCCCAAATGATTGGGGACTACATGGGTTCTCTGTTGTTGTTGTTAGAATTTTACACTAAAAGGGTATAAATGGAACTTTGCCCTTTTGGTGTTTTCTAATTATGGAAAATTGCCAACAATTTGGGACAGCCCAAAAAGGAAACGTGAGCAAACAAAATGGGATGGAGGGAGTATCATGTTCTGTAAGTACTGCAATAACTGTTGAATCACTGTATGAATTATTTCAAGTGTTCATCCACCGAGGTGTGTCGTGGAGTTTTTCGTTCGCAAGTTAGCCAAAGACGTGTAGATGGCCATTGCATTGATGAGAGTATGACTAGTTCTAGAAGCTCATGCAATGATGTATAGGAGCTCTAATGAATAGGTGGAGAATATAACAACTCACATTCTATCAGCTGATTCAGCTCCCCTTTACAGGCAATCTATTTTGCATGTAATATTTGGTAATCTTCACATATGAGGGAGGGAACTTTATTGGTGGTTATTTCCACAAGTACTAGATATCATTTGCAAGAGAGAAAAGGGAGACATTTGGTATTTGACAGTTTGGTGGTGGAGACATGTAAATGATGAACTAGTTGCGCACAATTTGTTCCCATAGGCAAGTGGCGTACGATATTCTGTGGTTACTTCCAGCAGTAGAAAGCATTGAAAAAGAAGTGAGGGAACTGGTGGTCTATGGCTATTTGGTGGCTGAGAGATGTTTAGCTCTTTCGAGAAGCCTGTTGCGGAGAATATGTTATTTTTGTATGGTAGTACAGTTTCTTCTTCAATATCTACTTATTATTTTTTCTTATTGAAGTTGCAGTTCTTGTTCGTAAATGGTTTTGTTTCGTGTAATTTTTGGGATTCGATAATGTGGAAATGACTTGCTTTTACTATTGTCTCATTTGCAGGTGTTGATGGAGGGTTTGACAACAATGAAACTGAATATGAAGAAACAAAGAATATAGTCATATTACCAGATTATGTTACTCTTCCATTTCCTTCCGTTGAGTTGCCAGAGAAGGTACTTTTTGGTTACACTTTTTGTGTATTCTACTATTTTTTTTACATTATTGTTCACTTTTTTCTTCTGATTTCGGTTCTAGAAGAAAGCAATAATCTCAATAAAGGGATTTGTTCCCAATTTTGTCCATTATTTTTATTTGAATTGGCAGGTAAGGTTGGCAGTTGATGCTATTTTAATGGCTGAGGGGGCTGAGCGGAAGGAGCAGGTTGCATCATGGACTTCTGACAAGAAACACATCAGTGAATACACCTTGAATCTGCAGCAGCTTGGCAATGGAGTTATTATTCCTCCCTCTGGGTGGAAATGTGCCAAGTGTGACAAGACTGAAAATCTCTGGTTAAATTTGACTGATGGAATGATCCTTTGTGGTAGGAGAAATTGGGATGGCAGTGGTGGTAACAACCACGCCATTGAACACTTCAAGGAAACAGGCTACCCTGTTGCTGTAAAGCTCGGGACAATAACTGCTGATCTAGATGCAGCAGGTAATGCAAATGTGTTCGTTTCATGTTTGAGTCTTAAAAGCTCCCTTCAATCATAGTGCCTCTCTCTTACTGCGTGGACATTGATTTCCAGAAGTTGTGGGTTCTTTCACAATTATGTACGTGTCACAGGCATTGTTTTTTGGACTGATGATAGGAGAACGGAAGATAAACAGAATCTCCTAATTGTTGTGAGCAAAATTGGTGCTGTACTGCTGTAGTTATTTGAAAAGAATCAGTAGTCTGATGCTATTATTGGTAGAGGAGGTGTTCTCCAAAAGTAATTTGTTTTGTGTTTGTTGAATACATGTGCCTGGGAAACCTTTGAATCATGATGTAGATAAGAATAACGGCTTGAGATAAGCTGTTGAATCATGATAATTGATATGCAAAAGAACACGAGAGCTGTAAATTTGCATGTCAAGAGACTCGTTACAATGAAGATAGTGTTATCGTGCTTATATTGTGTCCCAATTTTGCCACGGGGACACGACTTAATGGAAAATCGAGGAGGTTTACTTCTACATGCAGATGGTGTAGTGCCTAGATACACCTTAGTTTGATGGCTTGTCTTTGTGGGAATTCAAACTGAAGTGTCATATTGGCAATATTGAGAGGAAAAAAAGAACTTAGAAATCAAAAGATTGCGAGAAGAATTTTTTGACTTGCTAGGAAATGTTTAATTTTTTTTTTTTGTATCTATTTAAGAAAGGGAAATGTTGGATAATCAAAAGATACAGTGGTGGCTTCTTCTTTTTTTTTTTTTTGAATTATTATACTGCACATTATGTGTCTTTTGTTTGAAGTACTAGAATTAAATTAGTCACTTCATTTTTGTGAAAGTTTTATTGCAGGAGCTCTCTTTTTCTGCATACTAGTGATCATGTGAAATAGACTTGGTGTTTGCTGATGAAGTTTAGGGAGTTGTTCTGAGTAAAGACTAAAGATACATCGTCCCAAAGTTATAGGATGTCAACAGAGATGTGAGGAGTTATTTGGTCTAGAATGGGAAGTATATTTAATAGAGTACAATTCTAGTTTTCAGAGTCATACAGAATTCGGATCTCAAAACTGTCGAAAGGAAAAAAGATTATCTTGCATGCTGGATTTGGGAAAGTGCTGAATTATTTCATCTATTTCTCTCTTGACCGTGCAATTGGTTCTTGGATTTCATTTGTACTATCCGATTATATGATGTAGTTGAAGTAATGGTGAGCTAACAATTGTGGCAGCTCAGATGTTTTTTCTTACCCGGAGGATGAAAGTGTTTTGGATCCACTTCTTGCCCAGCATCTTGCATTTTTTGGTATTGATTTTTCCTCCCTCCAAAAGGTTAGTTATATCTATTGCTTCCTGTTTATTCTAAATCTTTTGAAAGTTCAATTTTGCTATTGCACGGATGGGAAACATACTCTTTTTATATGTATCCATGTGACGGTATGCCCGGGAAGGATTAAGGATGTTCTGATATAGCTTTCTAGAATTTCATCTTCTACCTTAGCCTGTTACCAAAACATTTTTTTAATCCTCTGTTACCAAGATATTTGAGTTTCACCATTTATGCATATAAAAATGGACTCTCCTTGATTTTGTTCTACTTGGCATACTGTTGATTTGATGAGATTACCATATGAGGGAACATCTGAATGAAGTCAGAAAGTGAAACATCTCTGTTTGTAAATGCATGCTTATTTAGAGTGACCATGCAGATCAAAACACTGCTCAATGTAATCCTCTTCTTTTGTTTGTGAGGTGTGCTAATTACTTATGTGAGTCTTTAGGAGGTGGAATAAATGGGTTTGTATGTACTTGGTTGTTCTGTTATGTCGTGAAGTTTGTGAAGTTGTCGTTCAGCAGGAGGGATACACACAATTCACCCTTGAGGTTTCTGAGCTGCCCAGGCAACCTGCCTTGTGAAAATTATAAAATCCTTTGACAGATTTTGCCTTCTGGGTTTTGGAAAATTTGTGGAAGAGTTTAAACAGTTAGAGAGTCTTTTGAAAATGCAAAGTTGTCATCTTAGGAACAAAATGATTTGTGGAGGTCAATCAACTCACTGTGCTAGGCTGTTAGCTGACATTGATAGATGATTGACAATCATGATTCTTCCTCCTTTGGCTCATCATAAACAGACTTGGAAGCGGTTGTGTTTCTTAAATGCAACAGAACATTCTAAATAGATTTCACCATTGCATATTACACTGGATAGTGCTTTTGTGATGCTAGATTCCAATGTTTATTCAAATATAGCATTTTTATTAGGAAAAATGCGATAATTACCATAACTACTGTGTGGCATGTAGTCAGAGGCTTAGCTTTAGTTTTGCTTCTTTCTTTTCTGTTTTCTTTGGTGGACTTGTCACCCATTCTCTTGCACCGTTCCTATATTCAGATACACATACCCTAGCCTTAGTAATTCATGCACTCGTATTCGATGTTGATTATCCTTCCGCTTGGACAAAAATAGTATTTCCTTCTTATATCATGCAATTAAAATCTCAGACTGAAATGACGACTGCTGAAAGGGAACTTGACCAGAACACAAATTTTGATTGGAACCGAATTCAAGAAAGTGGACAGGACAGGGAACCACTTTTTGGATCTGGTTACACTGGACTTGTCAATTTGGGTAACAGGTTAGAATGCTGCTAGGGACAATGTCACTCATTTCTGTTTATTTGCCATTGTTACTAATTGGTTTTATCTGCATATTCCATTTTAGTTGCTACCTCGCTGCAACTATGCAAGTTGTGTTCTCCACTCGTTCCTTTTGCTCTCGGTCAGTATATCATTCTTCTATATTTTGGATGTTGTAGTTGCCAATCTAGCATGGAGATACTTTTACTATTTTTATAGTTTTTATTCTCTTATTTTGATTGTGGAGTCTGTTATATTACTTCATCAGATACTACATGACTCAAAGTTTGAAAAAGGCTTTTGAGGCTGCTCCGGCTGATCCAACTGTAGACCTGAATACACAATTGTGAGTAATTAGCTCACTGTTACAATTTAATACTTCTTTAATGTTCTAGTATGATACTTTAGGCGTTAATGGTCTGTTTTGATTCCATAAGTGTTTGAAGTGGGAGTGTGGGACTCATGTTGACCAAGAATCAGTAGCCATATCTATTCTCCGTATCGTTTCTAAATGATGATCATTTGCTTAGAAACAAGCTATGCTGAAGGCTGACCTAGGTTTTCTGTTTGGGATCCGTAAAGGACTTGTGGATGATGGATTAGAGTTGAGGGCCTGAACATCTTATTTAGGGTTGTCAAGGTTAAAGTAAAGTAGGGAAATGTTTTAAACTAGATTGACAATGCTTTTGGGGATGAAATTGAGGTATTCTAATGTTGTGAAAAGGAACTCACAACCAAGGCTGTTGTAATTTACAAGAAAGGAAGCTCTTCACCCTCAAACAGATGAGACATTTAACCGAAATGCAAAATCAAGTTATCTTATATTCAACTTGATAGGATAGGAGAATTGTGCAGGTATGTACTAGCTGGTGAGCTTCCTTATCCTGTTACACATTTAGAACCAGAATTTAGTTCTGTTACTCGAAACTAAGAAATTTTGACCTGGTAGAATGTTCTAGACCTAAAATAGGCTGTTGGGATGTCCCCTCAGGGATTGTAGCTACTACAATACCAATGAAGGTAATTGCTAATCATATCAATTATCAAGTACTGATTGCATCTTTTGATAGTATGGATTAGTGATTACCGATAGACCAACTTGCATTTGCATGCTAGCTGGAGGTGTTGAATTTGACACCACTACCTAAAATAGGCTGTTGGGATGTCCCCTCAGGGATTGTAGCTACTACAATACCAATGAAGGTAATTGCTAATCATATCAAGTACTGATTGCATCTTGTGATAGTATGGATTAGTGATTACCTGTAGAGCAACTTGCATTTGCATGCTAGCTGGAGGTGTTGAAGTTGAAACCAGTCAAGTGGTGTGGTCCAAATTTAACAGTGATGTTGGCACATGGAGGCTAATTTTGTGGTCAGTTTGTGACTGTAGGCCTAGACTGATGGAATGTGGTGCTACAGTTGTACTGATGTTGGCTCCAACTAGCGTATTCAGCCACGCAAAAATGTCGTTCTGATTTATTGATCTAGCTTTTCTATGATTTTGAGAACATTCTGTACTATTTTGTAAAAGCCTTTTGCATTCTGAAATCAACTTTTAAAGTGAAAGTGTGAAACTTTGGATATTATCTTGCAAATATACACTTTTTTCACTTGTAAAAGCCGAAGTGGAGGTTAATGTTACTTTTCTGCGTAAAATAGTCATAGAGAATACGTACTCCATTTCAAGTATATCACTGGGAATTAATTCGATCTTTTTCGGTATCAACTGCAATGGTGTGTGGTCATCAATTTTCAATGCCTCTCTTTCTTGTAGAAATTTCTGTGATAGAGCATGGAAAACATTAATTTTTCTAGCATGGTGATGTGTTCTGTCTTATGTTTATTTTTCCCTTTTTGTCATCTGTTATATTTAATGTTGCAGTGCATCTGATTGTAATATCATGAGCTGAACACATAGTAATTGCGGGATGTGGTTTAGTTTAGCATTATTTTATTCTTTTGATCGGCTTTAGTTTAGCATTATTCAGGACCTCTCTTACACATTTGTTTTGTATGTTAGAGCTAAACTGGCACATGGCTTGTTATCTGGTAAATATTCAGTCCCAGCACCAGAGGTATGCATATTTCAAAACGGGGTCTATTCAAGCTGTTGGTCTGTGCTTTATTCACTCACATCGTGCTTTTTGTTTGCTATCTAGAAAGAAGATTCAACAAATGTTGCAAACGCAACTCCAATTGATGTAAGTTTCCAGCTGGACTTCAAGCACGTTATGTCTTTTATTGCTATGGGCATGTCAAAATCACTTCTTTTAGTTTTTATATGCGGTTTCTTATTTCAATCTGTTTCGGCTTGGATCTTAGAATTTTATGTTGACTTTATGAATTGAAGTTTTAAACCATAGTTTCTGTTATATACGTAGCTTTGCATTTTCTTCATCCTTCCTTGGAAGTATCTATTTCGTATGCATCCTTGCATTGGTCAGCAAGGCATCGGTTCATTCGTTATAAATCTTTATGCTTATTTGCTTTAATTTTCATCTGCTTCTTTGCTGTTATTTTCAATATACTGTGTTCAATTGTTCTGATTTTTCCTTGTTGCATTTTGCTTTTTGTTCTTTTGCCTTTTAACCCTTTCTTTTGTTTTGCTATTGTGTTAACTCTTCAAACTTGCAGAAACAGGAGGGCATACCTCCTCGTATGTTCAAGGGAGTCATTGCTGCTAGTCATCCGGAATTTTCTACGATGAGACAACAGGTATCAAATAGATCAAAAGCGATTTGAATAAGACTGTCGTCCTGTTTACTTGTTATTTTGATGTATACGGAGCTGATTTATTCCTTTCTATATGTATGCGGTTTCTTTTCTTTTAGTGCAGAGGATGACCTAACTATCCAGTTTAATGCTTCAATGTTGAACACTGTTATTGTACTAACCTAACCTAACCTAAAGACGTAGTGTAACCCCCTCATCCTCTTACCCTTTCCAGTTGTGGGTGATGATGTATTTGAAATGTCCTAATCTAGGTTTTCTTGAGAGGATGGGGGTTAGCGTAAAAGTTCTGATGATTCCCGCCCATGATTTTTAATTTCAGAGTTTTTATTTTACCCTTTTATTGTTGGGGGCTATTATGTTTGTTTTATGACCATTTAATGTACCATTTTGATAGATGAGTGGAAGACTGAGTATCTGCTAAAAGTTGTTCCTTTTCTTTTGTCCAGTTGTATATATGATTATATCTAATGCTTTTTAGCATTAGCACTTATCTTTAATTGCATTAACATAAATTTCTTTGTGACATTTATCACAAGGTACTCAGGTGTCACTTAGATTCACAAGACGCTAGCTACTTTTAGCAGCTTGTTGTCTTGCAAGCTGGTACTAGGGTTACTGGATTAGCCTGTAGATGTCTAGGTCTAACAATGTTGGGTAACTGCATTGGTGTGCATTCCCGAGTCTTAGTTAAGGGAATGTGGTTTGACCAATAACTGAACCACCTGGCTGACCCTTTTGTTGCCTTCCAAGACGCGTCGGGTTTTCTCTACTATAACTGCTGTTATTGTTATTTTATGTGCTTAAATAAATCATTGACACTATAACTTATGTCTAGGATGCCTTAGAATTCTTTCTCCATTTCATTGACCAAGTTGAACGAGCCAGTGCCGGCAAGCCTGAATTTGATCCGTCAACGAGTTTCAAGTTTGGTATTGAAGAGAGACTCTTATGTCCGTCTGGAAAGGTTGCTTACAATAGAAGGCATGACTATATTCTCTCTCTAAGCATACCACTACACTTAGCTATCAACAAAGGTAAAGCTTCTCTACCTGCTATTTGTCTGAGATTTCCATTCGTGCTTTCTGATGCTGACGTGCGATATAATCCAGACGAGCTTGAAGCTTTTCATAAATCCAAGGCTGAAAGAGATACACAAGGGAAGGAAGTGTAAGTACAATTTGACTTTTTTCGTGCATTTATTAGTTTTCAGAATTCTCTTGATTCAGTATGTTTCATTGTAGCAGGTCTACTGATGAAATTGTACGCCCAAGGGTACGTTTGGTCGACTGCTTAAGGAGCTTTGTAGCTGAAGAAGAGGTGCATGATTTTTACAGCAATGAATTGAAAGCTAAAGTTACAGCTACCAAGTAGGCTTCCTGATCTTTGGCACAAATACCTTTCCTCCCTCAAATTATTTTTTTATAAAAGTGAGAAGGAAATCTGACCCATACTGGGTTGTAGATTGTCAGATCACTGTCTAGTCAATTCGGCTCTGAATATGGTGGGTCAGCTGTTATTGTGGTTGTAGTCCTAATTATTTTTTACCATTCCGAAGCTGAGCAGCTGACATTTGCTAAAAAGTTAATCCTCCCTTGGTTGCAAAATGCTAGTTACGGCTATTAACTTAACTTGTAAAATGTCATAAGAATGTTAAGAAGCATGACTAAACTTTTCAAGTGCCATTTCGTTCTATTTCCAATCCGTTTGTGTTGTCTATCACCACAGAACTGCCAAGCTTATTTCATTCCCCGATTATCTCGTGTTGCACATGCGGAAATTCGTGATGGAAGCAGGCTGGGTACCCAAAAAACTTGGTATTTTCTTTTATGGTTTTACTTAATTCCTTACAAAGCAAATACATTAGAGGTAGTTTGATAATCAGTTATCCCATTCTTTGCTTTGTTTGTCTTTTTAGATGTTTATATAGATGTTCCCGACACCATAGATATTAGTGACATGCGCAGCAAGGGTATCCAACCTGGGGAGGAGCTGTTACCTGAACCTGGTATGTGGTTCTCCATACCTTTAGTAAGTTCTTGATGGGTTTTTTTTTGTGGATAAAATGTTCTGTATGGAATTGTGCATGACATACGCATATTTTGGCAAATTATTAGCAAAGGACAGATAAGTCCTAGAGTTGTCGATTACAAAGACAGATATGTGCTTTCTTTGGATATTACTCACTCTAGTGGTGTCGATTAGACACGTCATATATCCTGTGGGCCATTTCACCTGGCATTAATAGACTACTGGTTATTTGATTTTATACTACACAGCTGCTGAGGATATGGCAGAACCAAAGCTTCTAGCTGATGATGATATAGTTTCCCAACTTGTGTCAATGGGATTTAACAATCTTCATTGTGAAAAAGCTGCTATCAACACCTCAAATGCCGGGGTGGAAGAGGCAATGAATTGGTTACTATCTCACATGGATGATGCTGGTATTTAGCTTACATGATATTTTTTACAGCAGTTACATTTGAAAACCACATAGCTTTGTGATGTCATCTTAGAATGTGGAAGCTACTAATGCACTCTTTTGTGCTAGACATTGATGCACCAATCTCCCAAGAGGCTCAAAGTGTTGATCAATCGAAAGTTGATACTTTGGTTTCATTTGGGTTTCAAGAAGATGTAGCTCGCAAGGCACTGAAGGCATCGGTAGGATATTCTCATTGAGAAAATCTCATTCGACAGTTTGGTAACATAGGCTGCTGGAACTTCTATAACTGTTTTTTTTGCATACGTAATTCTCAACAGGGTGGTGACATCGAGAAAGCAACAGATTGGATATTCAAGCCTACTAATGTCTCTAGTTCATCAAATATGGATGTTTCGTCAAGTTCCACATCCATTGCTGATTCTCCACTTCCTGATGGAGGAGGAGGTCAGTCCCCTGTAGTCCTTTATAATGTCTTTGTTCATGGAGATTATAACTGCTACTGCTACCACCACCCCTCGACTTTAACTACTCGTGCAATGAAATCTCCGTGCGTTTCAATGGAACCGGCCGAAAGGTTTACATTTCCTAAGAGACCGAAACGGAACACTAGTGGAAAACGGAATCGCAGTGTTTCCAACGAAAACCACAGAATATAAAAAAGCTTAGGAAAACAGAAATATAGCAGAACTGCAGAACAAAAGTTTTGTCAACATGGCTTTAATTTTTTTTTTTACTATGCTTGACAATTTTCATGTCATAAAGACGTTTACTTTTGGTTTTTTACTCATTCTTTTTTCCGATGAAAGTTTATACTCATTCTTTATTGTGAATTGGTGAATTAAACTATTCACTTTGCATGTTGATTATCAGTCATTAGGTGTTAGGTATGGTCTAATTCATGTTTCCAAACAATTCCGTGTTTGTCTATTTTGAAATGCTTCCGAAATAATTATAAAACATTTCTGAAATGTTTGTGTTTCTATGCCTGCTGAAACACGAGGGAACAAAAATTTGATCCTTGCTATGACTACTAGTACTGCAAACACCATTTTTGCATGGTTTTTAGGCCGTGGATGTGTTCCGAGTAGTCATGGAGTCTCACTTCCCATGAATTTTTAGTCTTATTTAGTATGGTCTAGGGATATTTTTTGTCAGGAATTGTGGTTTAGAATGATGCTATAGGTTTATGTAATGGTAAATCTGATCTAATTATACTTTTCTTTTCCTCCTCTCTTCTGGGTCATTTCACAGCTTACAGGCTTATGGGAATAGTGAGCCACATTGGTACCTCTACCCAGTGTGGTCACTATGTTGCTCACATCAACAAGGATGGGCAGTGGGTAATCTTCAATGACGAGAAAGTTGGGGTTTCGAAAAACCCACCCAAGGACATGGGATACTTGTATGTTTTTGAGAGACTCAACAGCTGAAAGCTTATGACAAATACTACAGATGAAAGACCAAATTGATTAAACAGTTAGAAAAGCAGCAGCAAGCCGTCTCCTGGCATCGGAGACGGCTTTGAATGGCCACAACCACAACCTTGGCTTGTAGTCGTCGTAATATTTTGCCTTGCTGCTTGACTTGTATCATTGGGTTCAGGCACAACAATATTTGATGAAACTTGGTGGATTAAATTTCAGGAATGGTACGATGATGGTTCCTTATGAGAATTTGTATAATTCACATTTGGCTACAGGAAGGAAAGGTACAATAATGGTTTAGGTTCACAATGAGGGGCTAAAAAGGTTTAACAAGACTAGGTAGGTATTCTTGTGCGGTCAAATAGCTAATCACTTTTTTTCTTATGCTGATATGAGATCAAAAGCTGAACTATGATATGGGATTTCACATTTTAGATGTGTGATGAGATGACTTTGTTGCGTCCTTCTAAATCTGGTATTTAGCGGGGTGGTGTTCTCCATTGAATTGTGATTTGCCTTCTGTTTGTCTCCATGATGTTTTGTTCATGAATCTATCTATTATCACATCATTGTCCAGTGCCGGTCGGCTTATAGGTTTGCTTTTCTTAAACGTCTATGCAAGTGAACCTAAGATGTTGACTTGAAATACTCAAATCATTGGGACAAAATCATCTATATCTACGGTTACTAATACGTTTTGTTCCTGAAAATTGTACGTGTTGTTTTCATATTGCTGCACATTGCTATCACATCATTATCCTACTCTCTGATATACTACTTTGTAAGAACACCCAAAATTATGGTTTGGCAGTTGTGTCACTACTTCTACATAGGGTTTCCTTCCAGTTCATCTTCTTCCTGCTGCGGCTGTTATTCTTGCCGGGGTGGTGGTCTCGGCGGCTCATCAATTTGAGCGACTTGAGGCAGCTCCTCAATTTGAGGGATTTCGGCAGCCCATTGATTTGAGGCACGACTGCAGCGTCCGCGATCTCTTCTGCCCTTATCATATCTAATAAATTTTGGCAATTTTCCATCTCATCCTAAAGCCACAAGCAGTGAAATGTAAAATCGTACAAACCGAAATCATATTCAGACATGAGAGCGCCGAACCCTACAAAGAATCTGAAGAAACAAAGGGAAACAAAGGGTATTCGTTGCTTCTTCTTTTTTTTCATTGGAACCAAGAGGTAAGAGTGGGCACACGGTGCTTATGTAAATGAGAAACAGATTGATTTTGTGAACGTTTTTAAGGTCTAGGTTTCAGCAAAGCCAGCCAAAGATTAATTGACCGGTCAGGTTTCCGAGCAAGGAGACTCCAACGAAGAAATGATACGTCCACCGCACGGATGATCCGAACCGTTCAATAATTTAAAAAAAATATCAAGTGAGCCTGTGAAAAATCAGCTCGATTCGATATCTATAGGTGCTCGATCCAATTTTCCTATTTTTGAAAAATTGAAAAAAATGGAAAGATTGGATTTTCCGATTTTTCAAAAATGGAAAGATTGGTTCGAGCACTTACACATATCGAATTGAGCTAATTTTTAGCGAATCCCACTCGGGTTTTTAAAAAAAATATTATTGAACGACTCAGACCATCCGTACGGGTCCGGAGTGGACCCCACACGGCGTGCAGTGGCCAAATATGCAATGGGCGTATCATTTTTGAACGACGTCGTTCTCACAATACATACCAAACACCTAGATCCACTTTGACTTTCCTCAACACGAAAAAGTCCGCCCAGTAAACTGCAACTTCATCAACAACCACAATCTTTGCCGAAAACCTACAAAATGGATTCTAGAAATGCCAACGGAAACCTAGCTGCTTCCAGGAATGAATAGAAGCAGAACCAGAAAAAAGGGAATGAACAGAAGTAGAAATGAAAAGGAGGAGCGGAATGAAGGTCCCAATCAGCATCAAACATTTCCAACACATTCTGAAGAAGGCTGCAATGATGGCAAGGATAGGGGGTCGGAGAGTCGCAGTGATAAAGGCAACCCAAGAGCCCTGGAGATGCCGAACATGCCATAAGCATCGTTCAAAGTTCAAACACCCAATCCCAGCTATTAAAATGGCATCAAGATTGTTGCCATCGAAATGGACGATTAAAACCAGATTTTGGGTTGAAAGATATTAGTGAAGGAGGTTGTTATTCCTCTGCCAATCAGTTTGTGTAAATAAGTGTGAAAGTAAAAACAAAAGATAAATAGTATTTAATAATAACCTGAGATTAGGCACACATCTTTGATAATTCCAAGCGGATAAATAAAGTCCTATCTCAGCATATAAACGTGTTGAGGAAGTGTCGCCAACAAAACAAAACAAGGCAGAAAAATAAAAATGCTTATATCCCCATATGAGACTTGAAGCTACATGAATAAGCAAAACTGAGATCAACTCAGGAAAAAAATTGCTTATGGACGACGATTATGCTACAAAACTTTGTATAAAGTTAAGGATCCATCGAGTCTCTTGGATTTCATGTCATGGCATGAAAAGAGTCAAACAGGCAACAGCCAAAGTTCGAGACAGACGGAGATTGTGTGTGTGTGTGGGTGGGTAAGAGAGAGTTTTCTGCACTAGGACTTGAGAAGAGCATCTACCATGTCAAAACTGCTCCTCTCTGTATGCTACTGTATCCACAGAGATGCCACTAGGTCTTCCTCACGGAACCAAGTGTTTCTGCCAAGGAATGGTGAAAATTTTCCACGAAGGAGAAGCTAAACTCGGAAAGAAAACAGCTCTGCGCATCTTATCAAGAAGTTGCATAGCTGTGATGTAGAACATACTTCACCACTTCATAAAAGGAAACTACAATCCCAACAGAAGGGCCTGCACGACCGACACGAGGACCGGCGCCTGTAAACAGTCCCCTCATCCCTCCATCTCTGCAGTAAACGAAGTTTTAGGGATTTCATTAGGGAACAGGATAGGATGGTTTTTGTGAAGATTTTTCAATAGCTTTAGCAAGTCAAATTGAACTGTGAGCTGCTATGTGCTTGACGTCAATCTTTCTAAAATGTAACATACATACAAGATAGGGGCCTAGTGGCTCGTACAGATGCAGATACTTCGCTATTTATGTGAAGTAGAAATATACCTCCAAATCTCCATCAACGTTAGTCTTGTTGTCATCCTCAATGCCCTAACCGGATCCTTCTGAAAGCAATAGAAGGAAAAAGATTAAGGGAAAAATGTTAAAAACAGAACACGGTTCAAGACCTTACTGAGCCTTAAGTTAAATATAAACTAGTAAAAAATCATTTATTCCTTTCTAATTCTGATAGTTTCCATGGTTTCAAGTATTATAGTTACAGTGTAACTACATCACAGTTTAATTGTTAATTTGTTAGTTACAGTGTTACAACATCACGTTTTAATTGTCCATTGATTCTTTCTAATCTGCAAAACCAACTCATGAGGACAAAACATACATCAGGTGGGACATGCCTTGTGTAATAGACTAAACAGATGCACAAAACAAGTTGCCTTTCCTTAGATGCACAAAACAAGTTGCCTTTGCTTGTGTGCATATTTCCACCTGACTGGGTGAACAGCTCATATATCTTCCTAGATAACGTATGTTACTTGGTACATGCCAAATGTCGGATTCAAAGTGGTTCTTATTTTCGGTATGCTTACTTAAGAGTCAAGACCGTTTAACATCGCAGATAACTTTTGTCCGTAGCCCATACAGGGTAAATAGAATAGTAGCTGTCTAAAATGCATTTACTAAACCCCATACAGAGGACAGGACTCAAAACTTAAACTTCTTCATTGACAGACTAAATGCAGAACTGTAGATGTTATTCTAATAAATGAACATTCTCCACATTCAACTAACGCAAGATAAACGTTGAGTTTGCAAGTGGAAAAAACCTCAATCTGCCTCCGAGTTTTAGCAACATCTAACGGACATGTTGCCGCAGCAGCAAGGCTACCTGCAACAAAGCCAGCAGAGAAATTTGCCCCAAGAACAGTGACTGCGTTGGATTCGTCACCTGTTACACTAAGAAGTCTTCTTCTGACCTGTCCAGAAATTCAAACAAAAAGAATGACAAATATTAGAATTTGAGGAAATGGGGAACAACCTGGAAAAAAACATTAAGATAATGAACTCTCACTGGCTCAAGGGTGGACCAGCATATTGCAGAGAAAGGAACATCGCGAGCAAGCTGTGCCCCGAGGCCTGTCCAGAGGAGACGGTAGCTCGGTGCTGCAATGAGAAGAATAGGTCAATCCCGTTGAGAGATTGAAAGACCAATTGCTACGTGAAAAAAGGAAAAAATCCAAGATGTTTCGGTTTTAATTTTACATTAAGGACAGAAACCTACCAAATAGTTCAATCTTTTAAAGGAAAAGCTAGAGCTTCCATGCACAAATACAATGAGATGGATTAAGATACGAACTCCAAAACGATGGTAATTCCTTTACTATTTCTTTTCTTCTTTGTTCATAGTTCCATCACTATTTCTTTTGTGTATGACACTAGAACACTTACCTAGTTATTCCTAGGGTCATGCATGTCTAGTACACTATTGAAATATCCACAAAGGTATCAAATAAATAATCATCTTACAGTTGTTCTGAAGGTTACTTGTGCTCTTGACATGAGAGACAACTTCGATTAAAGTCTTCCAAACGCCAGGAGGCTTCTTACCTCTCTGAAACTCCTTAAATGCCTATAAATGACATCAAACCATAAAAAACAGAAAGGACTTAGAAGCTACCACTGAAGGCAATAAGAGAGACAGTAAGAATAGATTATTTTTTGTAGCTGTCACTTTTAAAAAGCATGGAGGGGAAATGACTGGGAATACAAAAAATACGTTCCACAGAATAACATATAAAGAACAGAGATAATGGCAGTTCATGATCTATTGTGTCATGGTGCTGGGGAAAAAAACAACAGGGGGCCACTGGTTCTATGGATAAATTTCAAATAGCTAACCTTGAGGTTTAGGGTTCGAGCCTAAGGACAACCGCTTTGTGCATACATTGCCAAAATGTTTGATTTGCACCCAATCTACCCTCCCGTACACCCATTAATGGAACTAGAACAGGGCATATACTTTATTTAACTTTTACTAAAACAATTAAACAAAATATAAGGAAACCCAGACGCACATTGCATGTATGGGTGCACACAAGCAAGCAATGTGTGTGTGTGTGTGAGAGAGAGAGAGAGAGAGAGAGAGAGAACTGCTCCCCAGTAAAGAGAGAAATCACTCTAAGGGTATCTAAGGTAGACTGGGACATTTAGTATTGCCTACTGAGCCATCTAAACTAAATCCAGTGAATCCTACAGAAGCTGCTCAAATTTTATACCTGACACATCTGATAAAACACAAGAAAATAATAATAATAATAATAGCAAGAAATATGTTATGGTACCTGCATGCGCGTTCTAGCAAGTTCAATGGGGTAACAAGTTGCGCAAGCCAATGAGCGTGCCAATGCCCCCGCCACTAAAGGGGCATATGCTGTCATGCTTGGGGCATTCTCGGCCGTGAATGCCTCCAACTGGTTTCGGAAAATGTCATAACATGGCAGGTAGATTCCAACCTACTCAGAGGACAAGAATGACCAACCAATAACCCACAATATATATAGTAGAGACTGAATTAATGTACCAAACCAGAGCAATTGGCAATAAATTAAGCCTTACAGTAACCATGGAACTTACAGTTGGTACAGCAAGCGCTAGACCTGCATTTGTGCCTCTCCATAGCCTTGAAAATCCTTCCTGCAAAAGGATTGAAATGGATAAAAAACACAGACCGAAATGCCTCTAGTCTGCCCAAACAGCCGATTAAGCATAAGTAAGGTTTCGCACCAGAATCACTACCTAACATCATCTGCCATAAATCTAGAAATACTATTAAGTATTAATAAGTGCAAAAGTGATGACATAACGTACTAACCTGTCGAATGATTTTGTAGAAGACATCTAGAGTCCCTTTGTACTGGAAACAATCAGGAGGGCAAATTGATACAGTACCTTGAATGCCAGCACGGGCACATGACGGAGAACACCTTAGATCTGCAAACATCTGAATAAATGTATAGCAGAGAAATTAATATCATGTAGCACTGTGTCAGTAAAGCCTAGAACTAATGGTTATACATCCCAAATAAGCCCATATGAAAAGTCAAAAGATGGATGACTTAGTCATTTGAGAAAACACTTGACGAAGGTATTTCGAGAATGTACGATGGCTGAGAGGAAATACTAGTACAGATGGACACACTGGTTTTTGATCCATTATTATGCATATAGTAGGGCGTATGCATAGTACAACTGTGCCTCACAAATCCGTCATCAACTTCAAATAATCAGAATTCAAAAAGTAACCAAATGGAACAAAACGTACAGATTGAGGCACAAAGGTTTTCATCTATATGAGATATGAAGCATAAATGGATTGAGTACAAACCATGTTTGGTCCGAAAAAGGCCATGCGACTTGTAAAATTACTTAGCGGATGAGAGTAAGGAACTCCGGCTGCCTGTGCTTGCAACCTTGTCTGCAAAATAGGGTACAAGAGAATGTTAAGCACACATTAAGATCTTAGAACCTGCTCACAGTTCTCAAGAGAAGAAAATCGCTTGAAACGTTGACCACGACCATTGCACCAGAGTCAAAATCCAAGCACTAAGTACACCCAGGAAAATAATGCTATTCAAGGTCTCCAGTCAAGCACTAATATATCAGGAATTTCACTATGGGTATAAATAATCAAACAAATACCACACCAGAGGTGTAGAACAATGTGATCGTATAGTTGAAACCAAAAGGACCCTTCCATATGCATAAGCAATTAGGCATAGAACATGTTTACATGCATCCATGATTTAAAAAATCAAATCAAGTGGAGAAAAATAACATCTTTTTTTCTTGATAAGAAGCTGTAAACACATGTTTGGTAGAAAGGGAATAGAAAGCAATGGGGTACAAACCCTTGGGTAGTAGAACTCCTCCTTGGACATGGGCTTGAAATATACTTGAATACTCAAGGCCATTGGTAACCAATGTGGAGCGCAACACACCATCACGCTCCGCAGCCAATGTCCCTAGTGGCCCACCCTATCGTCGCTGACCTGCTAGTAACCCTTTCCCTTTTAGCAGCTTCATTCAACAATCATCATTCAACACCCAAATAGTATGCTTACATATGCCGTGGATATCTTAATCCAGCCCATAGATCACCCCTTTCTAACCAATGTGCAATCATAACATTATTACATTAACGGCAACCTAAGAATCTAAGAAACCCAGAAGAAACACAAAACCAAGGGATAGGCAACTACTAGCATGCCGAAATACCCACAAAACCAATGCAAAATAGCTAACTATAAGCACATGTAAACACAATAGCTTGAAGGTATCAATGAGCATAACTGAAAGATCAAAAGAATACAAACAGCATAAATGAGCAACACAAAAACACAATATTGTGCACCCCATAAATTTAAATAAAAAACCTTAGCAACGTCAAGTGGGTTGACAATGATTGCCGATAGAAAGGCGGCACCGGCAGCAGAAAATGCTCTCTCTGTGACACCCAATTGGTCATTTGATGTGGTGGTGGAACGGCGCGGTTGAGGTTGTGTAGCTTCAATGCCCTCTGTCACCATTGGCTCAGTCATCAATGAAACAGTTTTGTCAATTTCAACTCTTGAGGATTGATCTATACTCATCCATTGATTTTGGGTCTGCTCAGATTCTTCTACCATTCTTTACAATCCCTCGACCTGAACCCCTTTGATCAAAATAAAATACAAAATTCAGACCTAACTCTTTGCATATACTTTATCAGGTAATTATACACATACATACATATATGTTGGGAGTTCATTTTCGCACTCCCCAAATTGTTAACTTCGGGGGTTGCGAAAATCAGTCCCCATCAAGATATGACAGTTTCAAGTGCATTCAATAAAATGATACACACAATCTGGCAATTAAAGCAAAATAATCATGAAGTAAATATCAACGTTTTTTTTTTCCCCCCGGAAAACCCATGTAGAAAAACGTCCGAAAACGAAAACACGAGCAGAAAAAAATTACCTTTTTTTCCTGATCTGAGCTTTTGGTCCTTCGCTTGTGAAACTAAAACATGGTATTTTTCTGAAATTAATCCGAGCGGTTTTCCGAATTACTTGGGGAACAGGAAATACACTTCGACAGAGACGGGAGCGTAGAAGTCTCTGGAATAGAATTAGGGCGCCGTTTGGTAACGCCTACAGGAAAGAGAAGAAAAATACTCCAGTACATGGGAAAAAAAGGAGCTTTGTGGCGGCCAGTTTGTGGAAATATTATGTGTGATTATTCTCATTTAAGCGTTTTCCACCCGCAGATGGAACACCGGTCCCACGTGTGTTTAGGCCTTCCATTGGTTTGTTTAGCTTAGGTTAATTATTCTGGTCCCCTGTTTGGACTAAAAATTGTTTCATGAAATGTTTTCCTTTTCCATTTCGATTTCGGTTTAGGTGATTTTCGCATTTCCTTTTTTATAATCCACTTTTTTTTTTCATCTTTAACCACTTAAATTTATTATCTTACCCTTTTTCACAATACACTTTTTCACACATCCAAAGATAATATTGTAAGTTCGCGTAGATTAAAAAAAGAAAAGAAAAGAAAAGGAGAATGGATTGTGAGAAGGGGATGTGAAAATCATTTTTTTAATTAAAAATTAAGAACTAAAAAGTGTACAAATGGAACTTCTGGAGTCTTCGAATATACATTTTGCACATACAAATTGTGCACAGATCACGGTATAAAACCCATACAAACCACACGAGTCGTTTAGAGTGCGCAAAATTTGAGCACATAGGCAGGGGTGGTGGGGTTTTGAAACTGAATAAATGTTTTCTTTTATAACATCAAGCTAATAAAAATGTTGGGGGTTTTAAATATCCATCCTCAAATTTTATCCCTCGTAAGTTTTCATCTTGCACTTTTTGAACAGTTATATTTCCATCCCTACTTTTAATTTATTCCAGGATTGCCCTTTTTATATATAATATATGTATATATAGGCAGAGATTTTTGGGACTAAAAAATAACCCAATCTTCCATTTCCCATTTCCAGTTGGGTGGACATTTCCCTTTTCTAGTTGCCTCCGTCCAATCTCTGGAATTTCCGAAATGATCGAGCGATGAGTGATGGGAGTCGCGCAGGGGGAGATGCACGGACTACGCATGGCAAAATCTTCTATTTCATTTTGCAAGTTTTGGACGCGGCGAGCGGCGGTGCAATAAAATGGCGATCAACAGTGAGCAGCGTCGAGCGGCAAATCATGCGAGGGTTGTGAATCATGAACAAACATGGTGTATTTATGTGTTTTTATTATTTTCATGTTTTTTTCTATTTTCATGATTTTCATGTTTTTTCATGTTTATTTTTGTTTTTCATGAATAAAGTGTATTCATGTTTTTCATTGTGTATTCATAAAAAACATGGCCGATTAATTTATTCATGTTTTTCATGGTCGATTAAAAACATGGTGTATTCATATTTTCCATGTATTTTGATTATTTTATTCATGTTTTCATGTTTTTTTATTAATTAATTCATGTATTTTTCATGAATAAAAATGGTGCATTCATTTTTTTAAAATAAATCATAAATTTTCGTGAAATTGGTCGAACCATATTTATGTAAGTTTATAATTTAATACGACCAATTTACGAAAATTCAAAAAAACTAAGGATTTGAAAATTCACAAAATTAAGTAGATAGAATATATATCCATTAAGGATTTAAAAATTGAAAATTCACCCTTTCTATCCATTAATCAACCCATGATTTTAGGTAACTATAATTACTAGAATCCCACTAATTTAGGAAGTAAATATACACCTACATATGAATATATTATTAAAAGGGTAATATAGGTAATTCACCATCTAAAAGGATGAAAACATAACTGTTCAAAAAGTGCCGAATGAAAACTTACAAAGAGTTGAACCCGAGGACTATTTTTTAAGTCAAAGTCATTTACTTTCAGTTTGTAGCCAAACAAAAATAAGGGAAAATGGAGTTGAGTTCGGTTTGGTTCGAGGTGAAATTTTTGAAGATCGATTCGGTTCGGTCCAAATATTTTCAGGATCGATCCCGACCAGAGTTGAGTTCGGTTTGGTTCGGAGTGGGATCGGTCCGGTTGGGAATTTCGGTCCGCCCGAAACATAAAATTTTCCATCTAATTTAAAGTATATATATGTAAATATATATAAAATAAAAAAATCTACTTGGTCGGTTCGGTTCGGTCCAGTCTGAAAAATTTCCCTGACTGATCGATTGATTTTTTATGTCCGTCAGGTTTCGTAACACCCCTACCCAGAATCACTCCTCTCACAACACACGATTTTCAACAATTTTTCTCTCTTTGCTCAAAATATCAACCAAACAACCTTGAAATTTCTCTAACAACAAAACCTGTGCGCATTCTGGTTGCGGGTAGACTTTCTGTTTGGTGGTTTGTGTGGGACTTGGAGTGGAATTTGATTGGTTTGGTGGTCAATGTCTAAGATTTAGAGATTTGTTTTCTCCTAAACTTTTAGGTTTTAAAAAAATTTGCAATTATTGTCAATTTCATTGGGCCAGTATATACGGAATTTTGCTCTAATTTTAACGAAGCTCCATGCTAATGCATGATAGGAGTAATTCCTAAAATTATTGAGATATGTATAAGCTAACTCGGATAGGTGGGTGTGAGCGAAAAATTATTTTGATGGTTTTTTAGATTCTAGGTTCTTAAAATCAGTTTAGAATTATCAAAAATTCTACCTAATTGAATTATAGAATCTACAGAGTCTATAAACCTGAAAAAGAAAAAGAAATTTTAAAAATCCCAAAATTAGATTTGGGTAGCTTTTAAAATTATGCAACACAAATTCTTAAAAAACAAATGAAAATCTCATAATCTCGCAGCTGCAACAAACATGATTCTTCAGAACTCCTACTAAAATTCAGAATCTAAAATATGTAGTTGAATCTGAACATAAAGTCTAAAATCTGTATTTACAACTATTGCAGCCAAACACGCCCTATCCGAGTTATCGAGGGAGAGAGAGAGAGAAGTACTTTTACCAAAGCGGAGTTAACCCAATACCGTTTGAAACGCCCGGGAACTGCCAATCCAATTCCCGCGAACTAAATTCCAATTCGCGAAACAAACGCCTTGGGCATTGCTTGGCACACACAACTAACCAAGGCCCACTCCCTTTCCCTTTCCCTCTCTCTCTCTCTCTCTCTCTCTCTCTCAATCAAGCCCTAGAAAGTACTACTACAGAAACCTCTCTCTCTTTTCACTCCAACAAGTTTCGCATATACTTTTCCTTACCCCACTCTCCTGAATGAAATGTGGGAAATGGAGATCGAAGAGATCGAATCAGTCCTCGAGAAGATCTGGGACCTACACGACAAGCTCAGCGACGCGATTCACTCCATTTCCCGATCTCACTTCCTCAGCTCCATCAAGTCCCTCCGCAAATCCCACGACCTTTTCCTCTCCCGTAAGAATAAACCCCCCTCCTTCAACAACAACAACCAGCACCACGGTTCGGCAACAGATAAAAACCAGCAGACCGGGTTCGTGTTCGTGAAGGATTTCCGGTCCGACGACGAGGACAACGACTTCTTGGCGGTTCAGGAGGCCAAGAGCCTCAACGCGATTCGCACGGCGCTCGAGAGCCTCGAGGACCAGCTCGAGTTCTTCCACGTGAGTTTAATTTTGCTGTAATTCGGGGTTTCGATTTCTAGGGTTTCGTTTTTATGTGTTTTTGGTTGCTGTGAGAAGTGGAGGACTGGTGAGAGTTAGGTTGCTACTGTTCTAATCGCGTTGTTGATGGAAATAAGGCCCCTACTTATTTGCAAACGAGCCGAGCTTCATCGTGTTCGAGCTCGGCTCGTTTACTAAACGAGCCTAAAACTCGAGCTCCTTAACGAGCCGAAATAATTTACTTAACGAGCCGAGCCGGGCCAATTTACTTAACGAGCCTCCTTAAACGAGCTGAGCCTAATCAAATGAGCCGAGCTTTTGAGTGTCGAACGCAGCTCATTTTGTAAACGAGCCTAAAACTCGAGCTCGAGTTCGGCTTGTTTACTAAACGAGTCAAGCCGAGCCGAGCAGCTCGTGAGCTGCTTGGTTAGGTTCGTCTAGGCCCAAGTTACATATAGATCTAGAGAATTAAATTTATTCAGAATGAGTCTAGTTTTGTTTGGCGTCAGCGAAAAACAACCAGATGTGCTCACTGACTTGCTTCTTGGATACTAAAGATCCTAATTTTCAGTTTTCTTTAGTTGTGTTGCCACCTGAGCCGAACTGCTTGGATGCTCAAGACGGTTTTGGTTTTTATAGATTATCTTTGCAAAAAGAAAGCGAATACTTTTAATTTTGGAATTTTATCTTTATCTTTTTTTATCATTTTGCTCGTGAAATATATGAAGGGCTCCATTTTTTTTAGTCTGTCTTGGTTCCCAAAATGTCGGGACCGGTCCTGGTTGTGTTTGTTTTGCTCAAATTAGTTGATTTGTAGCTGTGTAGAGGATTGTGGGGATTTATTACTTTCTTTGCCTTTCCCTGCACTTTGTCGCCAACAAAATTCTGGCATTTTTCATTCCTGATATTTAGATTGCATTTCTTTGAAACTACTGCTCTTTTTTATACTTGTGCGTCATTTTCGCTGCATTGGGGATATTGGGAATCTGTATAGTTTATCAATTATCTTGTTCTTTCATTGCGTTGACAAGATAGCAACCCGTTATAAGGTTTTTGATGGATCAGAAATGAAGGGGGAGAAATCCATGGAAGAGAATAGTAGAATACCCAAATCAAACTGGGCCTTAAGTCCCTATTAAATGAGGTTGGCTAAAAGGCTGCAAGGATGTTATAAAAATAACTCGATGAGTTAGCGGTTATGGGCTTAAAGTGCTAATTAGATCTCAATTGGAGAAGATTTGTGGCATTGTTGTGTTTAGGAATTGGAGGTGGAACTTTTTTTTTTTTTGGGGGGGGGGGGTGAGATCAAGTCCCTGGCTGGTTGGTCCGTACTGCCATTTGGGGTTTCTTGCTGCTGCGAGTTTTGGTTTACTTGGATATTTTTCAAATTAACTTGTCATGTGCATGTTCCATATTTTCAATTCTAGGATAGTAGTGTCTGGTCTTTTCCATTGCTATTGAGTGTTTCTAGACCACTTTTTCTTTTCTGTTTTATGCTTCATGGTCCTTGGATTCAGTTGGAGAATCGGTGTGCGGAATTCTTGTTTTATTGTGGTTTCAAGATAACGTGACAGTTGTGTTTGTCCTGAAATTACACTTATGGCTGTGATTTGAAGTGCACTGTGTGAACCACCTGTATGATCCGTTTAAACCTAGATGTGTGCCTTCCTTGGAACTGGTTGCTATATTCTAGTCTCCGATGTCTTGTGTTAGTCGCTAGAGGCTTTGTATTGAGCCTTCTTCTAAGTTTAGTTGCTCTGTACCTAATAATACATATTTTAATTGCTGAATGGACGATTAAAGGCATATGTCAAAGAATCATCGCCAAAGTGTCCATATCTTAGTTGCACGAAGTGGGTGCGGGAGAGGGAGTGGGAGCGGGGAAATATAGAAGCTCCCAAGGTTGGGAGCGTGAAAGGAACGTGTTCATATTTTACAAAAATAATGTAGCATAGTATATTCACTTTTAAACTACAATCATTTTAGGGAGTAATATATTAAGTGGGCTAGTGTTAGAATGTATGACTTTTCAAGATATCATGACTTGGGCTATATATTTGAGCTAAATCGAAGACCAATTGATGAAGTAAAGTACTATATTACCGTTTGTCTATACCAGTGTTGTACAAAAGCTCCCAAGTTTGTAAGAGCGAGCTCCCATCTCAATGGGTGTGGGCTCCCCTCAAGCTCCTTAGTTTGGAGTGCAGAATCGTGCTTCTAAGGTGGTAGCGGCACCACTTTAGGAGCTTCCTACTACTAAGGTCCATATTGTTAATTGATGCTTTTCAGGTAGCCACAGTAACCAAGTGTTGGACATGCTTTTAGGAGTGTCCATGACTCCATGATGTGTCGGTTCAACACAGGTGTCTGGCACAACATATCCCATGTGTAGAACAGTAGAAGTGCTCATGCTTTAGGCTAGGAACATTGAGAAGGATTTTACTGACATTGGATAACCATTGAAGCAGACTGGGACAGCTTGGAAACACGGCTAGAGACAATATGGTCAAGGACTCCATTTGCACCAAATGTGGGAAGTGATTTGCTCTGGTGTTACTGCCAAGACGGCGAAACCAGCAAGCTTGTGCAATTTAGGGATTTATTCCCTTTAACTAGTACTTATCATCCAGAATCCAGATATTTGAGTAGGGCTTCGTCCATTACAATTCCAACTGAAAATGTCATGTGTAAAATGCATTTATGTGCAAGTATGTAAGAAAATTCTCTAGTGGGTGGAGCCCTAGAAAGTTGTTTATGATTTTTGCAAGTACTAGTCCTTTTTAGTGACGTCTATGTTATGTTTCCAGACTGTACAAGTGCAACAGAGGGCAGAGAGAGATGCTGCGGTTGCACGCCTAGAACAAAGCCGAATTGCTCTTGCAATGAGATTGGCCGAACACCAAGGCAAGAAGTACAGGGTCATTGAAGAAGCTGTAGCTTTTGTGGGTGATGTACGTGATGCTTGCCATTTTGTTTCACCAGAAAATCTGTATGCTTCTGCTCCATATCCACCCGGTGAGAACTTTGTGCCCCCTGCAGGGAAGAGATCGAGCAATCTCTTCAAATTTCTCTTAACTAGTTTCAATTTTGCCAAGAATTCCCTTAGAATGGATCAAATGGGTGGGGTATTGGGCAATGCTGCCTTGGTGGCAATCAGCATGCTTGCATTTCTGCAGCTGCATCAAGCATCTTGTAATAACAAGTACATCTTAGACCTCCCACAGAAGCAAGACGACGCTTTCAACAACAGAAGAAGTGTATCTTCATCCGGTGGTCGATTGACCCACCTGGATGTGATGCTGGCTAGGGGCTAAGGTAAAGATAGGCTACTTTGGCAATGTTTTCGGTAAATGAATGTCTTGCATTGTTAGATGATGAAAGGGCTGTTGTTGTGATGATTGTGTGATCACAAGAGCTTCACTGTTTAGGCAATTTTATACCACGAATTCGGGTGAGTTACTACTTCGCCAGATGCTTTCTGTTGGTCATTACCTAGTTAGTGTGTCTATCCTTGAGAAATTTGATTGTATATATGGAAAAGGGCTCTATGGCATATGTTACGCTTCCGAGTTCCGACTGATAATACGGTTATTGTTTACGGCTTCATTCTGTAGTGTTGTCAAAAAGTTTTGAAGGTAATGAATGTCCTGTTGGATTGTTATATCAGAGTATCAGACTGTTGGATTCATTTTTCAGCTTTTCCCTCAATGAGAATTTTTTTTTCCCATGTCATAATTTACGCACCCAAGGCCTCTCAATCCTCAACTCCATTACGAATATAGAAGCCGGAACAAATATTGCTTTTCCCCAGTAAAATTAGATAATTAGGAATTGGTTGTATGGGATTCGATTATAGCTCTACTGTTACTTCGTTGCATCAAAATTGAAAATTCAGTGGTCTCTCACTGGGGCGAAGTACAACAACATAGGGGTCCTTAACCCGCATCCTGAATCGAGGAACTAATGACGTTTCAGATACCGAAAGCAGTGCCCATTGAAGCAATTGTAGCAGCTCTGGCACCTCTTGATTTTGCACTTTGTTCTTTCGATTCCTCTACCATGCCTAATAAGCCCAAAGGGAAGAAGCATTTCTTGTGGAATAGGTTTAAAACCTTCTACTTCTGATGATAGGGACGAAAGCTTGTAGACGCAATGGAGATTACGCAAGTCAACCTGGGCGACTATACCTCATCTTGAACCGAAGGCTTTCTTCTTTCTGCCACCTTTCTTCTCTGTAACTCTCAATAACTGTCAATGTCATTTTCTTCAAAGCGACTCTGGTGGCTTCTCCTTGGCCTTCAACCTTAGCCAAGGAAATTCCGGCAAACAACCCCGACCTCATCATTCAAGAAACCTTAAACGTATGTTTTGCTCGTGTTTTTTGGACGTCATTTCAGATGCAACTCATACTGTAAGTTGGTTAACACATACATTATTAATGTTGAAGGCCGTTAATCCTTGTGGGTTCGGACTCTTTTGGCTCCCATAAGCTCACGTACGCTTATTTGAGAAGATATTCACACTGCAATAGTAGCCTGTCAGTTCTTTACTTCTTCTTCTTCTGGTTTTCCTTGATTTTTTAATTTGGTAGAAATTTAATATGGTTTTTTTTTCTTTTCCCGTCATTCATTAAACTTAATCTACTCTATCCTAGGGGACTTGGAAAGAGGGATGGGTGCTTACGAGAATAGAACCTTGCCCATGTGCATGGAGTATGAGGGAGGCGCACCAACTGCACTCCACTCTACTTGCGAAATTTAATATGGATTTCACGAGAAGGCCATCAAACCTAGGTGGAATACAACCTGGATTTAAAGATTTTAAGGCTTTCAATTGTGCCCTTTTCGCGAAACAATTCTGGAGAATGGTAAAAAATCCTAGTAATTCATTTTGGGTTAAAATCCTCAAAGGCAATGGCGGCTGCACGAGAGTTTTAGGGGGTCGCGCGAGCCCCCAGGATTTAAAAAATGCACTAAAATTTAACATTTTCGTTTTCATATACTAGTTTAAATATTGTTTGCACTGGATTATTCATACAAAACCAGAGTAAATGAAAATTTACTAAAACTTGTGAGTAAGCCGATCATATAGCTCAGCAAAACCAAAAATTGGCCCGATAAGTTTTCAACAAAAATAAATAGTATCTTTACTTTTATATGTAGTGTTCTGTATGCAAAAAAAAATTAAAAAATTCTTGTCACCGTCAACTTAAAATCCTGCAACTGCCCCTACTCAAAAGGGCTCTATTTTTTTTTCGACAATCGAAAGATTTAATAAATGTGAAAAATGAAAAGTCAAGAACCAAAAAATGTCAACACAATCAAAGAGGCCGACGCCCAGCCCCTTTTGTTTGGAGGAATGTCGGAAGAATTTGTCTTTGTATTGTTAATTTGTTATTGTTCCCTTTTGGCAAAAGGGTTACAAGTGGAAGATATGAAAACATTAATAAGAGTGAGCCACACCCATATTTATTACTCCACTAGTTTCAAATACAATCTGCGTGTGTGGACAACTTTCTTTGAATTCCAGATCCCTACTGGATTCGACCGACCGAAATCCCATTTGGAAAACACAAATGGGAATCCCTCTTTTCAGGAGGTTAGAAGACACGACCGAAACATCCTTCTCGTGCTGTCTAACTAAGGAGTTGGCCTAGTAGTTAAGACCGCCAGACACCTAAAGTGCTATAAACTCTATCGGGTTAGCTAGCCCATATGGGATTTTGTCCCGCTTCGAATGGATTTCCTTGTAATGCACTGCGAGATTGGTCCCCTTAAGTTGCGTGTAAACGGACCCGGACATCTTGAGTTATATATTAAAAAAAAGTTTTCCTTATGCACACCATTTCGTAATTGTAGAAGAGTACAAAAGAAATGCAACGGAAACCCCCGACTGGGGTAGTTAGTCCAGAAAGTCATATGGTAGCAATAGCACTATGAGGTTGCGGGCTCAAATCTTATGAAAATGGAATTAATATCCGTCGTGATTATTGAGTTGGGGTTATATTATATATGGCAAATGCTAACCAATGCTTTCGGGGTACAAGTTAAGTTGTAATATTTATAGAATATTTCTCAATATTTAATGTCATCTTCTAAAAGAATCTGGCCCCTTTTGCCGTTTGCCATTTCAACTTTCCAAAAAAAACCAAGGGCAAACATTCCTAATCTATAAAGATGTACGTAACACAATTTTTTCTTTTCCTAATGTTTGCCCTTGATTGTGGGCAAATATCAGAATCATTCCATTCCTAATCTTCTTTTTTCACAAAGATTTTGGAAGAAAAATAAGTAGAAGATGAAGGAACGATTCCTGCCTGACGAACGTGTAATCCATTGTCCCATGCACGTTTTCTTTTTGTTTCATTTCTTTTGATTTTTTCTTACTCATTTGATCACCTTGTTCTTGATCTATAAGAGGAGCTTATTTTCTCTTGTAGAATTTTGCGAAAAATTGAATTATGAACGTCTTAGTTAGTTTATGTCGTGCCATGGTATTAGGGTAAAGCAAAACTACGATTTACGTTTTGTTCTCACAGTTTGATTGGATATCTGTTGTTTGCAAAAAGTACCAGATATATCATCATGCATGGTAATTAAGATATTTAATTGCATGCTAAAATAGTGGAGTAAATATATGTATTTCCATTGTTGTTGACTTTCTTTATAGAAAATCGCATTAGTAGTAATGAAATGTTATTGTCGGAGAATATTTCATATTTAATGCACCTTAACTTGTGTCCCGGGGGCACTTGTTAGCATACTATATTAGCTACTCATACGAAATGGATTTCTTGATTAAAATCCAATTCATAATAAGACATAAAACAGACTAAGACGTGAGAATGCAAATTTGATTTTTAATTGCTTCAATCAACTTTTAGGAAACCACCACCTACCTTTTCCTTGACGAAAAGGTGCATAATTCCACGTTTTGTGGTAATATAGAAGACACTAATTCAACGCACCAAAGTCGTAATGCCCCAAAGTCGTAGGGCATATGTTTGGATCACACCGCGACTAATCATAGGAACCAATGTCACTAACAGGGCCGGTTCTGGTATTTTGGAGGCCTAAAGTGGATTTTAAAACGAGGCCTTAGTTCTTTCGACAAAAAAAAAAAAAAAAAAAAATTCAACTTAAGTGGCTAATATGAAGTAAAAAGATTAAACTTTATATTTTAGCTTCGTAATTTAACTAAAATAAATTTTTACAAAGTTTTACATTATAAAAATATGAATCAAACATGACGAAGTAGCGCACATACACTGCGTTTTGTCAAACGAATATTTTGAATATTTTTTTTTATCAAAGTTTGTTGAGTGAAAATAAATTATTTTGGTTTATTTTTGTCAATAGGTTTAATTTGTGAATTTGACATTAGAAGTTAAAAGTAAAATTAAAATTAAAAAAACTTATCAAACATTTATGGTGTGACCTTGGTAACATCTACAAAGCATAAGTAATTTATAACACAAGAAGGGCAAGAGTTGTATAAAAAAATATGGGGAAAAAAATAGCTTGCCAACAAAAGAGCTCCTAGGAGCTGAACCTGAGATCTTTAGGTTTTATAACTTTACACAAATCACTGAGGCCAAAAGTCAATTTGTGCTAGAATACGGAAACTTTAATAAATATATTATAATTATGTTTTATGGAAAACGAGACCTCCTTTCTGCATAAAATCTGGAGGCCTTAAGCGCCGGCACCTCTGGCACCACCTCAGGGCCGGCCCTGGTCACCAAAGTTGATACTCGTTCTTGAAGCCCTTTCCCCGCAAGTTAAAAGGGAAGTTCGACAGTGACCAAAGATAGCAACACTCCTTGGGCGGGCTTTAGGGAGCCCTTTCCCACAAATTTTAGCGATGAGTTGGTATTATACACACCAAGTATTCGTAAACGCAAAATAAACCACACCTACGACACCCAAAATCTAATGGACTAGCAGACATGTCCGTTGGATTCAAAAATTCCGAGGGTAGTTGATAGCTTATCACTCACGTAATTCTTCAAAATGTTCTGCGCTCGTGCTATTAAGGCCCCGTTCCGCAAACCTTCTTAAAAAATAAGTTCTTATTCCCCTACTTCTTATTCAAAAATAATCCAACCTTCTTATTTTTCCCAACTACAAAATTCCTTCCACATTTTCAAACTCAAATATAACATAAATGAAAAAAAAAAAAAATTTTTTTTTTGCACCGTATTAAAGATCTCAATGAGATCTATCAAATAAGATCCATAGTGGTAGGAAAATTATTTGCGTAAACACATTATTTTTTAGCTTAAAGTTGTCTTTACAAAAAGAAGACTGTTTTTACCAATATGGGGGCCGGCGGAGGGAAATCGGTCCGGCGGCCGCGCTAGTTTCATATGTACACGGAAAAGGGGTGCTCGGATCAAGCACCCTACACACCTCGGATGATGTTGATTCCCGCATAGGCCCCCTTGGTTTTAATTTTTAGAATTTTTGGACGGCTCGGATCGGCCATCCGGTGGCCGGAGACGGCCCAGCGCGGCCGCCGGACCGATTTCCCTCCCGCCGGCCATACTACCTAAGGGTGAACAAAAAATAAGTTCTTATTTTGTGGAACACACCTTATTATTGGACAAAAAATAAGTTCTTAAAAGTTTTGTGGAACACAGCCTAATTCTCACATACAATGCTTGCTCGCTCAAACTTTGTCTCGCTTTGTAGTTTGAAATGTGATTCAAAAAAAAGTTTCACACTCGCGCTCTCATTCACACACGCGGCCGCCAACTATGTGACTTTTAGGACTTGAGAGATAGCAATTCTAGTTGACGATTTTCGTGGTAGGCCGTGATTAGCTATCCAACGTCTTGTCGAAAAATAGAATTACAACCTAGAGATCCACTATCATAGCCACCGCCAGTTTAGAAATGCCCCATCGCCCGCCCAAATTGTCGGTCGGTAGGTACCCTAATGGGCCCTCCATACTGGGCTCCAAGATCCAACCCACTTTATTTAACTATTTCTTCCTCAACCCACTATTAACGTGCATGAGCTATTTCGGTACTTTCAACATGGGGAGAAATTTTTCAGTGCCGGGTGGGTATCACGTGGTGTCCGTTCAGCACATCCGAACCGTCCGATGCGATTTTGGATGACTCTGATTTGGAGAGAAAAAAAGGAGAGAGAAAGAGGAGGGGTGAGAGGAGAGAGAATGTTTCAATCTGAATCGTCTAAAAGTGCATTGGACGATTCGGAAGTGCCGAGCGGACACCACGTGGGATATATCCGCTCAGCAATGAAAAATTTCTCTAACGTGGGACTCATTGCCGGACCAGAGTCAGCCAAGGTGGCGTGGCTCATCATAACAGCAGTCGGTGGATTAAAAAACGTAGGCCATATATGTTTGATTAGGAAGACAACAAATTGAAAATATAGTAACAAAGTTAAGTGAAAAGACATGCTGAAAATCGGTTTTAAATAGTACCAATCAGGATTGTTTTGCTCGGGATATTTAATTGAACAACCCAGCTTTTCTACAGTCCAACTGCAAGGAAATTTCAATGTTCATCCGATGGTCAATGCTACAGATTTGTTAAAAATATCTTGCAGGTAATATACATGTAGGATACTTAGGTTGTATTTGCAGTAGATATGGATACTGATTTTAGATTTTAGCTTCAGATTCTGCTACAAATTTTAAATTTTAGATTTTAGTTGAAGTTTAGAAACTTATATGTATCTGCAAGATTATGATAATTTCCTTCCCTTTTTGAAAATTTGAGAATTTATTTATTTTTTTGTTTTTCAGAATCTGTAGAATTTGGGAATTTGTTATCTAGAATTTTTGGCGCACACTCCATACTGATTTTGAAAAGCTAGAATCTAAAAACCTGCAAAAAAATTCTCGCAAACATGCACTTGTAGGTTACTTTCACCATCTGTTCAAAAAAAGAAGAAGGTTACTTTCACCAAATCTGAATCATTGAAAACACTTTTGAACGGTTGTGATCACTTAGGCTGACCTCTACAATATTTCCTTAATTGAGTGGTACCGCCCAATATGTAAGTCTTTTGAGTTTCTTGTTTTTTTTTTGGAGGGGGGGGGGGGGGGGATTATTTCAATAATAAAACTTTCTGAAAGCAATCAATTTGTGCATGTATTGTCTATGTTAGATCTGTGTTCAATCACTCTGCAATATCCTTATTGATTGGGAGGTTCTATTATTGTTGTTGACAGTCCTGCCCAATGGTAAACCAAAAAAGCTGATCCGAACATTTTTTTGTTGACTCAATCAATAATACTAAATCACATTAAATTTCTATTTACTTTGTTATCAAAGAAGTTTCAAAAATTACCTTTAGTTCTGAATGTCACACAAATGTGTTGTTACGGAGAAAATTGGTATCACACGTGACAGTGTCCCAAAAATACATTGCAGCCACAAATCTGACATTCAAATGAGGCGGGTGGTTGGGGCTGGTCTAATTAGCTCATTTAACCAAAATGCGGCACAAAGTGAAAGTAGTTGGGGAAACCCCAAGGGTAACTCAAGGGGTAATATAGATGAGCTGTAAATTCGTACATCATTTTGAGTTCGGAAGTTGGCAATGTAGTGTGTTTCAGGCCTTAAAAGAGAAATCCGTTATGAATCTCTTAGTTCCGACATAGATAGTCTGTCTTTTACCGGACCGGCAAAAAGAATAATCAATGTGCGTGTAAGTTAGTCCAGCGACCCTGACTGTCGGAAAGAAAAAAAAAAGAGAAGACAAAAAAATGTAGTGGGGGGACCGGAACAGAGAAAGGCAATGGTAGGGTTAAAATGGGTGCTGTGGTTGGGAGTTCCTTAAATTGCATTACCACACCACTTGTTTTATCAGCCTTTCAGAAAGAGAACCCCTGGCGGGGGCAGCAGACTGACAGACAGACTTATTAATGATATGCTAGTGTAATGCACCAGCTATGTGGTTGATTGATGCATCTCTTTCAGCTGTTCTCTGCTACAAACCCAACTCCACCAAACACACACACATTCCTCTTCCCTATCTCCGATCCATCTTTAAAAGTCGAAAATGGAGAATTAATGTGACATATTGGAAGGAGATTTTATAATTTATTCCATCTTTTTGCACTTTATGAGAGAATCTGAGGGACCCATCCTACTTTTTAGATATTTGGATCTCCAAATTGCCTTTGGTTCTCCAAATATGGAGACTCTACTCCCATTTTGGAGACAAAATCTCTAAAAAATACAATGGGTCCCTCTTATATTCTCTTATAAAGTGCAAAAAGTGGGAATAAATTACAAAATCTTCCTTCAATATGTCACATCGGCTTTGCTATTTGCAGGAAACCACGTAAGGAAAAATGTATTTGGATCCATTTCGGGTCCCACAAAATTTAGAAAAATATCCATAAATTTTTGAATATTATTTTATAGGGCCCTGTAAAAAATCAGCTCCAATGGACATCGGTAAGTATTACTTTTAGATTCGTAGGAGCGAAACTGCTCAATTCGCCCCCACGAATACAAAAGTAATACTTACCGATGTCCATTGGAGTTGATTTTTTTACAGGGCCTCATAAAATAATATTCAAAAATTTATAGATATTTTTCTAGATTTTTGTGAGACCCAAAATGGACCCAAACGAGTTTTTTCTTGCGTGGTTCCCTGTAAATCTTCCTTGCGATTAGAATTTCCCGAGGACGAAATTGTGGGTTATTGTGAACAACATAATAAAATGTAATAACTTGTAGTCCAAAATTTTTAGTGGAAATGCCCCCTTGATTCAAAAAAAAAAAAAAAAAAAATAGTATTAATTTCCACAGTGAGCTTCAAACTCTAAAACATCTATACTCGTGTATTATCTTTGGTTCCATTCATCAAGAGCTAGCCCGATTGATTTCCGAATTCGAGCATGGGATCAGATTCAAATTAATGTGAAATTGAATCGATGGCGTTCGGATGGATTTTCGTTCCAGAACTTCCAATCTCATAATGTGTTATTGTTGTGTTTACAACGGATCTTCTTGTTTATTTTTCCGTAATTTGTAAACAACAGAAGAATTACTACGTCTCATGGGCCATGGACAAGAACGGAGGCAAGATTTGTACTTGGTGTGTAGACAAATGGAGTACCAACAAGTCAGATGTCTTTAACAATTTTGAACCGTTGATTGTCAAGATAGAAGATCGAGTTACGGCTCCTTCAGGCCAAGTCTGAACCAAAGTGAAGCCGAAAGAATATCTTCTTCACGGAGCTTTCCATGAATAATTGTTTATGGAGGTGAATCTCGCGCGTCCAAAGTGTTTTGGACGGTCTAGATTTTAAACAAACTTTTTTGGGAAAGAATAAAACTTTCACTAAAATCCAGACCGTTAATTACAGAGACGAATGAATGAGATTGTCCGCTTCCGTAAAAACTCTGTTTACAGCGGCTCATGAAGCCAACCTCCCCATATTTATGACTTCTTTCTAATTACGAAATCTAGTCTTCAGTTTATGTCATGATTACACCCAACTGGCATACCTGACCGTTTGATCCACGCATGAACCACTTGTTAGTCATTTCGAGCTATTACAGCTGAAGGGAAGGGAAGGGAAGGGAAGGAAAGGCAGGAAAAAAACACTTTCATCAATAAATAATACTAACTAAGAAAAAAAAAGGGGAGAGAGAATGTGACGAAAATGAAACCTAAATAAAATTAGCACTGATAAACATTTAAGAGACAGGTAAGTGTATTAAATAATATGTAGACAGTACCAACAATGATCACCAAAATCATTTACACTCTCCTGGTGTGTCTAGGCAGTGGCCAACACTACCCTTGTGGTTGCAGTGAATTTGGAGTGAACTTTAACCAAAGGTGTGGACACAGTGCAGGGGAATTTATTTTGGATGTTTTGTTGTCATATTAATTACCAGCCTTCCGATTATACGGACTGAGGGACTGTGATGTGCGGGGCAAATTGCCGCCGCTCTGGTCTTACTTTGATGATCGGAAACATTCACTTCGTAGAGCTCGTCGAGTAGAACAAGTGTATCAAAAATCAGCTCGATCGGATATCACTAAGTGCCTCATCCGAACATTATTATTTTGAAATTATTATTCCAAAAAAATAGTGGATTTTAATCTAGTGTTTCAGATCCATTCATTTCAAGATAATAATGTTAGGATGAGGCACTTAATGATATCTAATCGTGCTAATTTTTGGAACACTTATTCTATTTGACGAGCTCTACGAAGTGAACATTTTCGATCATCGGAGCGAGACCAGAGCGGCGGCGATTTGCCCCGCACAGCACGCTGCGCAGCACAGTCCCTCGGTCGCGATTATACCAGACCAATTTTTAGTTGTTAATACTTTGATTTCCAACACCTGGATCTTATCTTATGAATTCTAAATGCTGGAAAGTCTTGCATTATCCGATCAGAGTACACCTCTCTATGATCGGATTGAGGAGGAGATTAGCTGAAATGCACATCGTTTGGACCGGACATCCCTGGCCGTAGAACCAAAAAGTATCACATCAAATAGTAAGAGAGAGAGAGAGAGAGAGAGAGAGAGAGAGAGAGAGAGAGAGAGAGAGAGAGAGAGAGAGAGAGAGAGAGAGAGAGAGAGAGAGAGAGAGAGAGAGAGAGAGAGAGAGAGAGAGGGCTATAAATGCTTGGTTGGTGGTCTAATATTTCTCCAAAATGAAACGAAAATGCTAAGGTCACCGACCTCCAGAGCACCGATCGGGAGTCGACGGGCATGCGAGGCCTACTCCGGGTCCCGCATGAATGATCCAAACCGTTCAATAATTTTAGAAAAAAAACCAAGTGCGATCGAAAGAAATAAGCTCAATCAGATATGTGTTGGTGCTCAAATTTTTTTGATTGAGCACCTACAGATATTGGATTGAACTAATTTTTCATGGGTTCACTCGATTGTTTTTTTTTTAAATTTATTGAACGGCTCGAATCATCCGTGCAGTACTCGTAGTGGATCCCTGCGTGCCTATTGGTGGCTGTAGCAGTGTTGTGCGAGTTTTTGAAAAAAGTTTCACAAGTCAGATACACATTTAAGCTGTGGAAACACAAACACAAAAGTTTTCGGAAGATTTAGGGAAATGATTTCTAAACTCCCATTTTTTATTATGGAACTTTTTTTTCTTATCTTTTAATAAAAAAATACGTACAATTGGTTCACTAAAAGACAAGAAATGGAGTGTCATCATCATAATAACAAAAGAAAGTTTGGAAATCACTTTCCAAGATTTAGGGCAAATTAAAAGGCAATTACTTGGATCCTCAGAAATGAAGAGATACTCCATCCGTTCCTTTTTTAGAGTCTAGTATTCCATTTTAGGTTGTCCCTTAATAAGTGTCTATTTTGTAAAGTAAGTGGGTAAAAGTTAGCAAATTTTTCATTTTGCCCCTAAAAGTAGATTCCATTTTGAAAAGTTAGTGAGTAAAAATGTAATGATGATATTTTCATAGAGGGTAAGGAGGGAAGTGGAGGTAAAATTTGATGTGAAATGTGTAATGATATGTCTTTTTAATAAGTTAAAATTACGAAACAGAACAATTAAAAAGGGACGAAAGAAGTAGTAATAATAGCTAGCTAGCCAGGCTGTTCTGGTTTTGGTAGAGTGGCAAGGTTCTTTGACCCAATTGCAAACAATGGCGGCCCGTTGGGGCCCAATGAATTATTCAGAATTCACTAGTCCACTTGTTTAATTACTTTTTGTTTTCTCGTCTGACTTGGATATGGCGTTTTTCCAGATCTTCAAGAAACTCTTTCTAGTAGTTGTCCAGCCGCGTGTGACAAAAGGTGCCGAGAGTTTCACATTTTCCCATCAGCCATACTATGAGAGGGGCATGCAAATTTTATCTCAAACATCAACGAATCACGCGCACCTCGACTAATTTTTGGGAGATCAGTCCAATCATTAGCTACCTGATATCCAATTAAAGTTGGGATAAAGGATAAAGTCCCGTATGACTAAACCTCACACGATTTGATATCACTCGAGAGGTTCTGAACCTGAAACTTAAAGAGAGCGTAAGGGCCAATGGCCAGCCCCAACTCAAGCTCAAACACAGAGGAGTCGGGTTTAATTTCTTGACACATGCAATGAAAGACGTGCTTATACTACCAGATTAAGTCGATTTCTCTTGACGAATTTATTTTTTTTTTAAAAAGGGCGATAGTGACAAAAAAAAAAATGCCACTTAATACTTTTAACTACCGACTTTTAGTGACAACTATTTTCGAGTCATCGACAACAGGATAAAGGGAGTGCAGATAAAAACCAATTGGAGAAGATTTAATTACTACTTGCTTAAAAAGTGGTAGTAATTGGGAGAAAGTGAAGTTTAGTTAAAATACAGGATCCTGTCGAAAGCGTGGAGTACTCGTGGACGGGGACTTCAATTACGACCACACTGATAAGTGCATGGGACAATTGTTTAAACCGGATTAGTATTAGATTTGCACACATAATTAGGGAAATTAATTAGATCCGCCTCTCCATTAAACACGTGGACTGCGCGTGGGATTAAGCTTCCCATCCCAAACTTTATCATGGGTTTAAGGATCGATAAGATCCTTAATCATTTGGTTGGGGACATAATTATTGAGGACATTTTTGTTTGCAATTCTCCACAGTACTTGTTTGAGTGATGCTTAAGTTTCTTCTGCTACTAGTAATTGCTGCCTCGCCCACATGCTTCTCCTTCTGAGCACAACCACATTAAAAGGGCCCCCCTAACACTCATCAATGTCTGATTTTATAATCGGATGTCCGGACCAGTTTTTGTGCACTTAGTTGTGCACTTTCGACTAATTCCGAGGCCCTAAAGTTAATAATCACGCAAACATTACATTGACCCCGAGTTTGAAACGTTTGGCATCCACTGACCCCAGACACTTATCTGTTTCCCGTGCCCACTTAACAAACCCCTTTGGGTTTTCATGGAAGCCTTTTTATGGTCATCTAATTTGAGACGTGGTGCCTCGATATTCTAGCACAAAAAAGTAGAATTCCGTTCTATTCCACAAAGGCATTTCTCTTCTAATTTTTGCTAGCATTTGGCCAGGTGATATGCACAAGCTAAATACTGGTCATCAGATGTTAAATTTATATATTAATCAATTTAAAGTATACGGAGTATATTACAATTATGTCAAAAGCTAACGATTTAAGTATCAAGCAATAATTGTATACTGCTAATTACGGTCAAGTTTAACATCATCTCCGCATCTTTGACTCCGTTATTGACATTTAAAATACGGGGATAAATGGTTTTTTAATTTATAGATACTGCCTTGCGTTGCCACAAATCGTCATGAACATTGTCGAACACGCCATAGGTGTTTTTTTTTTTTGTGATAGAATGATGTGCTTTTGAAAAACATCATTTGCGACATCCTCGATCAATCCCTGAATATTAAATTTGTGAGAGCCCGTTCCAGAATACCTTCTTAAAAAATAAGTACTTATTTCACATTTTCAAACTAAAAAATAATGTAAATGAAAAATGATTTTTTGATTTTTTTTTTTGCACCGTATAAAAGATCTCATCAAGATCTTTTTCGAACAAGATCCATATTACATATTTTTAAATTTCATTAAGCCCATTATTTTTGAGCTTGAAATTACCTTCTTAAAAAATAAGTACTTAAAATCCGTTCTGGAACGAGGCCTGAGAATCTTGTTTTACCATTTTTGGTTGGTTCTGTCATGGAGTATTTTCGAGCTTTGTATTGAATAGCATTGTCAACTTCCTCCATCAGTGTCGGTCGTCCATCATCATGTATGTCATATCTATGTAATTCATAAACTAGTCGTATATTTTAGTGATGTTGCGCTCCTAATTAATCTCTAATTTCTCGATGGTCAATTTCATATGGAGATCATCAAATTTAAAAAACTATGGGACTTACTACGATTGAATAAGATTAAATATTACGTGTGCCTTAAGTTTAAAGTTGTCCGTGTCACAAGACCAACTTCTTAGGTGCTTAATGCTGATGGTATTGTACTTGCACTTGGACATAAAAATTAAAGCAAATATTTCATGTAAAATTCATTGTTGCGGTCCGATGTGTTCCATTTGATTGGCAATTAATAAAAAAAGATCCATTTTATTAAAATTAAAATTTGATTATAGATTGAGTAGAATTTGTTTTGTCTTGTAATCATAAAATTAAGTACTTCTTTAGTGCACATTTGCTTAATTATTTATGTATCTTCTTATTCCGAATAAATAAGTAAAAAGGCAAACAAAAATAAGCAAAATCATTTGGTATCTATGTTGCTTATTTTCCCTTTTTCGGTTGAAAGAGAAAAGTTTGCTTAATCAGATAGAACGTAGTCAACAAACGAGCACTATGTTTTAGTTAAATTACGTACCCTAATATAATTTAAAAAAAAAAAGGATATAAATCATAGCCTAAAGAGTTTGGGAAAATGACGGCCAAGGATATGTTTTGATAATTAATATCCGTCAAGGACATTTTCAGTCTGAATATGTCCTTGGTGGGTATTAATTATCAAAATACGTCATGAACCGTCATTTTCTCAAAGAGTTTCATAAGCTTTGACTTGCCAGGCTACAGTACTAGATCAAGATTCTCAAAGATCAGTTAGGTTCGGAGGAAGTTAATGAGCTCAATTGATGATAATAGGGCCGCAACTATACTCGGCCCCACTAGTGACCTAGCTCAACTTGCTAAAACCATAGCCCGTTTTGCGGCTGTCAGAAGGCTAGTTCCACTATACTTGAGAGTAGGAAAGGAACTACAGTAGAATTTCTTAAACACGAGGGTCCAATTATGAATAATAAACTTTTGAAATTTTAAGGTTTGGAAATCTTTTTAAGGGTAAATTACAGTTAACCCCCTCTAACTATGCCTCGGTGACACTTAACCCCCTCTAACTATTATTTTTGGCACTTAACCCCCTCTAACTAACTGAAATTCAAACGGTCATAACTTCAAACGGTCATAACTTCTTCGTCCGAAATCGAAAACATGCAAATTATATATCGATTTCGAGGTCTTGAAGTCAGCTTTCTAATGACACCAAAATCACATCAGGATTCAAAGCACACAGAAAGTTATGATCAAAACGGTCTTTCTGTCTACCAGCCCTTACTCTTTTGATCATAACTTTCTGTGTGCTTTGAATCGTGATGTGATTTTGGTGTCATTAGAAAGCTGACTTCAAGATCTCGAAATCGATATATAATTTGCATGTTTTCGATTTTGGACGAAGAAGTTATGACCGTTTGAAGTTATGACCGTTTGAATTTCAGTTAGTTAGAGGGGGTTAAGTGCCAAAAATAATAGTTAGAGGGGGTTAAGTGTCACCGAGGCATAGTTAGAGGGGGTTAACTGTAATTTACCCTTCCAAATGTCTAAACAATACCTAATAAAAAACGCAATATCTAGGTGCTCTCAACAAATAAGGAAATATTGAAATTTGAAAGAAGAAAAAAACCTCGAAACTATGCGGTGCCCTTGGCCCTGATACGCGTTCCGTCTCTGCCTGAGAGGTGATGTTTAATTGTTAAACACAATCTTAAATTCTTAATGTAACGCTTTTTAAAAAAAAAAAAGTCTCAATGTATCCTATATCTCATGTTTCGCAAAATCATTTTTTCAATGCATTTGTAGTTTATTTCTCAATGCATTAGTAATTTTCGTATCGGTCGTGTTCAAATGTCAAAATAGATTTTCATGACGCTTCTTGCATAGATCCAATAAATTTCGATGGAAATGTTTGTATCTATTAAAAATGAACTACAGATACACACACGCACGCAAACACAATAGAGTTCTGATTACAAAACGTTCCGTTATATCATTAATTTTGTGCATACAGTAGAAAAATTCCTAGCTCAGAGGACTGACTGATCGTCACATGCTTAATTTGATCTTATTAACGTGCATTTTAGACTTTACAGACTTCTAATAAAATAAACTACAGCATCAGAAGAATGAAAAAGCCAACAGCCCCAAAAAATAGTTAAATGAAATGAAAAGCCTCCGTGCGTGCGTTCGTTCGTTCGTGAGGGACTATTAAATCTTTTTGTAAGTGAGAAAACATAAGATATTGTACTGATTTTTTTCACACCCAAAATTTTGACTTGACCAAATACACATCCGCACATCGCGCCTGCACATAAACAGGCTCTCGCCGTAACAAACTTGCAGCACTAAACAAGATTAACAAAGACTAATCCTCAAACAGCGGCGATGGAGGAAAATACTTGGGACAAGTTCCGAACACACAGATCTGAATACAAAATGCGTCCAGAGTCGTACGATGAGTGCGTGCGTTAGATGCGTTGTGTGAAACTCACGTGCACCGAACGATTCGAAATACTATATTTGTGTGCGAAACTCTATCTCTCGAGACTCGAGCATTGATTATAAGGTGAGTTGTAGCAAGCACTTAACGAGATCGAATAGCAATGCAGAGCAATCTTAAGATAGTAGTACATCAGCAATGAACTAAATTTGGAAGGAAATAAAATCAATACTTATCATTCCATAAAAGACATTAAAACAACTACTCCTACAAAAGCCATTTTATTATAATAATATAATAAAATAAATAAAAATCCTACACAACTCCCACTCAATCTCCGTTAACTTAAACGGAAAGACTTCAAACAAGCCCGTTATAGTCGCCGCCGGTACAAAATTTGCCGGAAAAACTCGACAAGCCGACGACGTTCGGCTCAACTGAAGCAGGCAAAAAACCAGTCATAGAGCCATTAAAGGGTCTGAGGCGAAGAAATCGCCGCCGAGGTCTTCAAAATAATCGTCCACTTGCCAAATCGACGATGAGGATCCGAATTCGTAACTCGAGTCCACAAACATATCGCTGTAATCCTCACTCAGGATGTTGCTGGGCAGAGCCGGAGACTCGTCGAATAAAATCGGGTCGGGCGTCTCGAAGTTGAAAAAATCGTCGACGAATTGTAAATCCATCGGCAGATAATCACTTTCGCTGGGTAAACACGTTTCGTCTTCTCTCTCTTCAAATCCTTGAACTGGGTCTGGAACGGATGAACCGGACATGGGTTTCTGAACCGGTTCTGGCAGAGCCGGTTTACATTCATTAACTTCGTTGGAATGAGTCGTCCTGAACTGCAGAACGGAAGTGGGCGAAGAGAGGATGCGAGACTCGTCGCCGGACTCGTACCCGGACACGGACGTCACGTTGACGTCACTACCGACCGGAGTCACGTCATTGGACGGCAGCGGCGGAGGCGTGACGAAATTCGTCAGAGCGTCCGGCCCCCGCAGCTTAATGGCGGCGTTGTCGTACACCACGGCGGCCTCCTCCGCGGTATCATAAGTGCCCAACCACAGCCTGACGCGCCTGGCCGGGTCCCTAATCTCCGCCGCCCATTTCCCCCACGGCCGCTGCCGTACGCCGCGGTACTTCTTGCCGCTACCCCCAGCCCCAGCCACCGCCTTCATTCCCCTCCGGTTCGCACCCAGCGCCTCTCCGGTTCCCGCCCCCTTCTTCCTGCCATTGGGAACGGCACCGAGACCGCTCTTATTGCAGGCCGTCTCGATGCGGACTTCGTTGACGTACTTCTTCACGCGTTGGCGGCCGAAGAGCACGCCCTCCTCGTCGCTCGACGAGTCGGTCGCGTCCGGGTCGGTCACCGATATCCGCACGACTCTGGGTGTACCGGAGTGATTCTCCGGTCTTTTCGGTGGCTTTGTGAGCTTTTTTGTGAGGCTTTTGTGCTCGGTGAATTTGACTGGGAATAGCATGCTCATGCTTTCGTCCATGGTTGTCAATTTTTTGCTGTGGTTGTCACTGTGGTCTATTAGCATTGGAAAAACATAAAAAGTGGTATGAGAGAGAGAGAGAGAGAGAGGGTGTGTTTTGTAGGAGAGTAAAGTTGAAGATTGCTTTGAGATGCCTGGACACGGGGGAGAATAAAGAAGGGAGGGGAGAAAGGTAAAGGGAGCAGTCAAAGAGAAGCTTCAAACGCAGAGAAATCGAAGGGATGGGGAAGAGGCACGGGGGCTCAGGAAAAAATATCAAGGGAAAAGAAACGTTAAAAGGTGGGATTCAAAAGAGATTAAAGTTCTACACAGAGTGAAGAACCTCTTTAACCAAAAAGAGAAGGGGCTTGTTGGCAAAGACGTATGATATCGATTCAGAAACTAAATCAACCGAAAACACAGCAAGAACGAATTTTGTGCGATTCTCGGAGGATATTTTACTTGGAGAAATGGGTGGAATAGACTATAGAGTGTGAAGAGAGAGATAACAGTGAGTGGAGAGAGAGAGATAACAGAGAAAGAGAGAGAGAGAGGCGGGGTGTGAATATTGAGAGTAGTTGCGGTGCTGGTGACGAGAACACTGAAATCACAGTTTTATAGGATCCCAACAGCCGAAATTGGAAACCCCCCAAAATTGCAGACCATTTATTATTTTTTCATTTTTTAGTATATACTCCGTATACACTAAATATTGTCCTTATTCTGATAAAATATCTCCCTTTTCGGTCGCGATACATGACTCTAATTTTTTTTTGTACTTCGGTTTATTTGAGTGTGCACGGTATGCTTTCTTTTGGCCCGCTTTAGAGATTCATCTCGAAACATTACTATGTTAGTATGAATATCTACACAAACGCTACCAATTTATATACAAATGTTACGTATTTCATACAAAATGTTACGAATTTCTGTACAAAGTGTTACGAATTTTTAAGGGTCAGTTTGAAAAAATTTATACGGATCCTTTTCGCACAGTGACTGTCTTCTGAATCTTTTCGTTATTTTGCATGATTTTCTTTAACTTTATTATGTATTTTTATACTTTTTGGATTTCCGTCATTGAGACGGAAAATACGATATAAGAATTGCGTGGAAAAATCAAAACCACCATGCCAAAAAAATTCCAAAGAAGTTTGGTCAAAGAGACTCCAAATATGGATGTTTATTATACCTTTTCCTTATATGTTAATAAAACATTAAGGTCTCGTTTCCGAACTCAAAATAAGTACTTATTTTTTAATAAGGTAATTTCAAGCTTAAAAATCATATATTTACGCAAATACTTTTTCATCAATATAGATCTTATTTGATAGATCTCATTGAAATATTTTAAATGGTACAAAAAAATTAAAAAATTATTTTTTATTTACATTATTTTTTAATTTAAAAATATAAAATAAACTGTTTATTTTGTAAGAAGATTTATGGGAGGGGGCCTAAATTGTCCAGCGCTACTGACAGAGTTTGGGGGGAGACTGGAGAGTCTCTCACCGGTGTTCTCGCATTGGGCCTCCGACATCGACGGCGACCGTTCAGCGGGATACGATTCGCCACATCTGGACAACCCGTTGAGATCTCGACACGTCACCTGCGTGGGCCTGGGAAAGCGAAGTTGGTCCAATAAGTAAACATCATGCGGGTGCTGAGTCAGCACGTGATTTCGTCTCGAACGCCGAGAGGCCGGTCACGTGAGGCCCAGGATGCCCGGCCCAGGTTTAATAAATATGTCGGTCAAATTTGAAAGCCCTTTTGACCAACCCGAATTCACCACTGACTAAAATTTTAATCTCCCGTCTTTAATTTTCTTTACCACTACTAATTTACTGTACCTAAAACCGACCATCTAATGAGCTGTTAACCATAGGGTCATTAACTGAGAGTTTTCCAGTCATTTTAACTTGTTTGGATTTTAAGAGAGATTTTTGAAAGCCATGAGTGGAGAGATTATTGGAGACTGTGCCCGAATTTTGAGACTTCAAAATGAACAAGGAGGGCATTTCTGCTAAACTAAGGCCCTGTTTCGCTAAGGAAAATAAGTGAGAGAATGACTTGTTTCGTAAAGCGAAAAATAAATACTTAAAAAATAAGAATTTTAGCGGAACAGGCCTAAATAGACTACAGACTAATGACAATAATTTTTTTTTGCAAAATGATACTATATTAGTTGATGTATATGAGGAATGACTTGTCTAAAAATTTGTGAAAACACGGGTTTTAGCCCATTTAATTTAGCAGAAATAATTTCTTAGCGTGTTAATAAAAAGTCTGAGAACATACATACCCTCCCGACACAACTTTGGATATAATTATGTTCGGAAATGTTGAATGTATTGCGAGTCTTTTGCATTGAGCTGCTCTGAATATAGTTGTGTCCAGAATTGTGTTCGTAACATTGCTCCTATGTTAAATACACTTTTACTATTTCATTTTTCCGTACAAGTTGGTTTTATTTTTTACTACTAGTATATTTTAGTAGTAAAATTTACTACTACTACTACTACTACTCCTCCTCCGTATATTTTACAGCTAAGGATAACGTGGCAAGCAACCTAGAAGTGGCCGCCATTTACAATTCGCTCTTGTGTACGTCTCTGGTTTTTTTACTGTGTTTTCCTAATTCCGATTCTCGAGACACATTTTCCCACTGCACACTGTGTGACACGTGAAACACACGCTCATTTATGTTACTATACTCTGCATTTTTCATTTTTGTTAGAATATCGAATTTTAAATTTGCTCCAAGTGTTTGAGAGATTTGTGTGGAATAGATTTTGCGATAATTATGTTTGGAAGTATAAATGTGGAAAATAGATTATGAGTTGTTATGTGGCCATGTAGCTCTTGATAGTATTCATATATAATTTTTGTTTGACCGAAAAAGAAGAAGAAAATACTGTAAGTGTGTAAACCCTATTTGAATTATTAATTTCAGCCATGAATTCTTTTTATCTCATTCAAGGGTGATTTTAAGATGGTGGCCTTATACGTACGTGATTTGAAGAATGCATCAAGGCATAACGCATTTTACAATTAAGTTAACTTTGTATTGTGTCATTTATAGGAATTTTTTTGGGACTTAAATGCTTAATCGGGTGATCATACAAACTGTTCATTCGTTGGATCTCTTCATAATTTTAACTTTGTCAAAATATAAATGGACTGAATACTAATCACCGTGAATTTAAAATTAAACGCACAAATAGAATCAAAAATAATTTCTTTCAGTACATTTGTAAATTAATCATGGCATAAATGGATAAGCTAATTTTCAGTCTTCTTATATTGGTCGCATAACTCTTCCTAGCTGGTTTTTTTTATATTGTTTGAGTAATTTTCTTTTTCTTTTTTTTTTTGCTCGGAGGGGAGAAACTATCATGTGACAACTCCTCTACACTTGATGAAATGAAACCATGTGGCTTTGGAAATTTATTTAGTTTCAAGATTTAGGTTGAAAGGACGTGACTTTGAATTTGATCATAATCCCTATACGCAAACTATATATCGGATGGCAATTTCTATACTCCGTATTACGTACTTTAGTAAGTTGAATGGTAACTAATACGGAGTAATGTTTTTTATTTTATCGGCAAAAAAATTTTAGTCACTCGAACACACAAAGTACAACGAGTTAAAAAGAAAAATTAGCTCCACAACATTCATGAGAGGAGAGTATTCCGAACGAAGGTGGCACAAACCCCTTGCATAAAATGAAAAGCCGAAAACCGAGAAGGGAAATTTAGCAAGATACCAACGAAAAACAAAACAAAACACCAAGCAGCAAACCAACAGCCAAAATAGGGAAAAGAAATATACCTATTGATGTTCAAGAAAAAAAGAAAAGAAATATTAGAGATGTGAGGTCTGAGTGTGAGTGTGAAAGGTGTAATTTTGTAAATGTATTTGTATTATAGAAATCAAATAAAAGTTGAATTTGTTTAGCCCATAGACTTCTATGTAGGTCACCCATCCTTGGATTATCCCATGATGAGCACGCTTAACTGTGAAGTTCCAATGTGCTTTGGCCCGCCCTCACGGCTTTAAAAGGCCTTGTACAAGATAGGGCATGATCCATTATTTATACCACACAACTTACACTTCACCAAGCGATGTGGGACCACCCCTCGGCTGACCCCTTTGATCACCGATCAGACAGCCCCCGCACGGGTCTCAACCGCCCTCAGGCCGGTCGACCACTACTTGGAACTTCCAGGGGCGGGGCGTCACATGCATGAATTTATTTCGCTTCCGCTTTCTAACACTAATGACAAAATGATGATGATCATCCTAGTGGGAATAAGAGATTAGAATTTTCACGCAACACTAATATTGCTTTCAGAATAATACAACACACATCTGATCACTCTCTCTCTCTCACACACACACAATATCACACAAACACACTACTTATTTATTGATGCAACACGTGCATGCTAGTTCCAAGTTCCAAATTTAGCAGGATTCATATTATCGTTTAGCAGGATTCATATTTTTCCATTAATAATAGATAACAATGACTGTTCTTAGTATGGTATATATACAACGTATACTTGCCATCGTACGTATTGACATAGTAAGCCAAAGTACAAGTATTGATACAGGAGATCAGTAATTTCCACACCCAGTCGCTCGTTTTAATCAACCCGAAGTGACGGAATTACATTTATCTTGAAGAGCTATATGATTTCCACACCCTCCTTTTAGAAAGCGGATTCTCAAGGTCGGATGGCATGCAGTGGTGAGTTTGAGAGGGTTCAAAGCCGTTTAGTGGTGATGGCCAACAATTGCGTGTAACGCTTTAGAATTATTGTAAATCGGGGCATTTTGTACTTACTTCAACTTTTTAAAGTGGTTGTTGAGACAAAATGAGGCTACAGAGAACCTTTTTAAGATTCAAATATAATCTGCGATAGACACAAGGGAACAAAAGTTCATATGAATTTTCATATTTTGACTAACCACAAAATTCACATGTGGAGTTATAAATATTCATATTGTGAACCGCCACAAAAATTCATAAAATGAGCCGCAAAATATTGTAAGGGACGTACGATACACCTGAAAGGGCCGAAACAAGCGGTGTGTAGGAGTAAATCAAATGGTAACGCATGTATCATGCATGATGCCGAGAAAAAAAAAACACATGTATCTTGAGATAAAACCTAAATTGATCCCTGTTATGACAATCTATTCTTCTTTTCTTTTTTTCAAGATAAATGCGGTTCACAATTACATCAGTTTTAACGATCAACTTTATTTTAGTATCGCTGATGTCCTTGACAAGCTCAAAAGATGATGGGTAAATTACATAATTTACATTAAACCACTGTAATTAAGATTTTAGTTATTTATTTATCGTTTTTAGTGCATTTTTATTCATATTTGACTCATTTATACTTTATTTTTTTCGTACATTTAAGGGTGGTTAAATATTTCATTGAATAGGATAGTTAAACATAAAAAATATTTGTAATTGAATGAATTTTTTTTGTTTTGTTTTTGAACAGGTAATAGAAAGAATTGGAAACAAACTTTAATTGTTTGAATTTCAGGAAGGAATTTTTTCCCGAGTACTGCTATGAGTACCGACTGGCGCCGTAGGGAAATCGTACCGACAGCTGCGCCGGGCCGTGTCTGGCCACCGGACGGCCGATCCAAGCCCTCCAAAAATTCTAAAAAAAAAACCCGAGGAGGCCAACGCGGGAATCAACAGCATCCGATGTATGTAGGGTGCTTGATCTAAACATCCTATTTTTTGTGTAGATCGGCCGGCCGGTACGGCCGTTGGTACGATTTCCCTACCGCGCCGGTCGGTACGTATATCATGATGCCGAAAGGGCCGAAACAAGCGGTGTGTAGGAGTAAATCAAATGGTAACGCATGTATCATGATGCCGAGAAAAAAAAAACACATGTATCTTGAGATAAACCTAAATTGATCACTGTTATGACGGCGCCGGTTAGTACGTATATCATTTTCGTTTTTTTCCACCTTTCACACTCACACTCACACTCACACTCAGCCAAATTTAGCATGATTCATATTATGGTTTTACACGACTACGTGTGATCTCTTTCGCGTACGAAAAACTAAGAGTCGAGGTTTTATGTCTTTTTTCAACTTCTCAATGAGTGTTTTTCCACTGTTGAAAGAATGTGCATGGGTCCCAACTAAGCAGCATCTCCATCTCTGTAGAGGTCATGATTTGATCAAGAGTGGATCCTTAAATCCGAATGAAAAAATAAAAGATTAGATCGAATACCTACGCATATTAGATTGAGCTGATTTTTTACGAGCCCATTCAAATTTTATTTTTAAAATTACTAAACGGCTCGAATGATCCGTGCAGAACCCGGGACGGGCTCCCGTGGTCGTCAGTTTCCACGGTCGGTTCGGTTTCCTTAGCTTTTCTGACAGTGGAACCCTGCCAGCTAAGCATGAGCTGCGTGTGGTACATGTACTAGACGCAGTGGCGAGTGGCAGTAGTAAAACAATGTCGTTAATAACAACCTCAGCAAATTGTCAGCCTTCGTTAACGGTAAAAAAAAGGAAAAATAACAGTTCCGAACGCGTCGCTCATGATGAACCGTACAAATCAGCTTATTGGGTTGGGTACACCATTTGGTATACATCAATGTACACCCGCCTTCTATGGAACTCATTTTTATGATTCCACACAAATTATCGAAGTCGCTCAATTTTTTCAAAACATTTTTTTAAAGCATTCTCGTAAAAAATCAGCTCCGTCGAATATCGATAAATGCTTGATCGTTTCTACGCCTGATTTGTTGACAGAAAAACTGGGCGTAGAATTGATCAATCATTTACCGATATGCGACGGACCTGATTTTTTTTAAGGAAGTTTAAAAGAATGTTTTAAATAAATTGAGTGGCTTCGATCATTTGTGTGAGACTCCTAAGTGGGTTCCATAAAATGCGGTGTACACCAAATGGTGTACCCATAGCAGGGCTCAGTCAGTATAGGTTTGTTCGTTTGGGGTACTCAAAATTTCTGCGCACGGTCTCCAATAATTTTTTTTATGTATTTCTCTCCACTCATTACACTTTAAAATATCCCTCAAAACCCAAACCGCGCGAACAGGGTCTATTTGTGCTTTTTTTTTTCTTCTTATAAAATGTCCGGGACCCTGAAGTTACCAATCGGGAACATAATCCAGTGGCCTCGACTATTTTCACAATTTGTGCCATCTTACTGTGTAAAGTACATGTAATTCATATAATCTGGCCTTTTTTACATAGCTAGATTCACAAATATTTCGAGTTTATTTTGTTTCATCTTTTTGAAAATAATTTCTAAATCTGTTTGGTTTGACGAATCAAACATGGAAATGATTTCTTGGTAAAAGCCTAAAAGAGAATTTATAGGGGACACGTTTTTCCGAAAAAAAAGGTAAGAAAAAAAAGTGAGGAATGTTGATCATGTTGTTTATACTTCAACACTTAATTCGCAATAAACATGTGGTTTCCAGGGGACGCTTTTGACTCTATTTTATTTTTGTGCAATAAAAGAGATTAGATTTTAATGCAGATTTTTATACATTTAAAGCTAAAATATTAATACAATTCTTTTTTTTTTGTCATATTTGTATTCATTATGTTTTTCATTTATTCATCTTTGCTAACGATGTTTGTTGAAAAATTAATGCCTTTAATAGCTTTACCTCTCTGCATTTTTTCTCCTCCATCTGAAATGGAAAACGATTTTTTCCAAGCACAGTTACAAAAATTTTAATCACTTGTCCTCTAATTTGCCTATCCGAAAAAAAAAAAATTTGCTGAGATTTATACTCTCTAGTTGAGTAGAAGCATGATAACAAGAGACTTTTTTTCCCAATTAAGCCCGTAGTTTCGCCCTCTCCACCAGTAAAACAAATTCTTGAGACTACTGAAAGTTTGTCTGATCATTAACTGCAAGGCCAAAATTAATTGAGGTGGGCGTAAATTACCCATTACACCATATAAAATAAATGCTACGATAGTCGATCTATAATCCGTCACATCATAAAAAATAGCAAGTTCGATGTAAAATCTATTCCTGATATAATTTTCTCACCATTTTCACCATTGGTACATTGCAAATAATTAATTCTCATTCAATATTTCCTTTGACCAAAATATCTATACACCGGATTCCATATTAATTTGCTAGGTAAAACTTATAGAAGGAAAAGAAGAGGACTCATTTAATGTCATGCATGTATTTTCTTGATTATTATTTTTCAAACATTTAAGCGAAAAAATTAGTTAAAATGAAGAATCGGCGAAGAAATAGATATTTCCAAATTTCAAATCTTTTTTAGTTGAATAATGAAAACGAAGATTGTGAACCACATATTCATAAATTCGTTCGGCCACATTCAAACACACCCTTACGGTGCATCAAATAGGACAAGGAGTACTTGTATTGGGCGAATGCACTACTACAATGCACGACGAGAGTGTAGCGCGCATATCTCAGTGTTGTCCTCAAACTCAGTTTTACATGAATTTTCGCGAAATATAAAGTCCAAAAAAGATTCAAAAAAATTACTCCCCTCTTTCCACCAAGATTGGTTGGAACTTGGAAGGATTAAACAAATAACACTGCGCTAATATTCAAGTTTGAGTGGTGGCTCTCTTGGACTTCGGCCACCCCATTGAGCCAAGAGAACCATAAACCGGAAAGAAGACAACTAAATGAAACACATCGGGCTCGACAAAACCATTTCACCTCTATGTATATATACTAATATTCGTTATGTATCTAATATACATTGGCCGCTCGGACATTAGAAAACAACTAAAGGACTTGCTTCTAAACAGGTTCCGAGTTCAAATCTCAGGAAAAACAAATATATTATTGAAACGTTGGGGCCGCTGGAGGTTTGTTCGATCGATTGTTGATTTCAGAACCTCAGAATTCGTCGAGATGTGTGCAAGCTGAACCAGACACCCGGTTATAAAAAAAAGTAAGTATTTTGTATAAAAGCTTAGTTATGGAAAACACAATATCGACGTATCTGGGTTGTTTTGTTATGTGGGTTAGTATCTGTTGGATTGAAAAACCAGTCTATTTTTTGAAGTCAATGAGCGTGCACCAAATCCCAGGTCCACGTTTTGTTATTAATTAATTAGTCCTTAATTATTTAGTTGCCGATTAATTTGGTCTTAATCACTAGTACTACTAATTAAGTTAATTTTCATCAGGCCCTATATGGCCTTGATTAGAGTGGTGACCAGCTAGTAATCCTCATATGTGTTCCCATGCACATGCAGTTGGTGCCTCTCTGGTTCACGCATAGACGAGAAGAAGCTAGCTAGCCATGAATTTTTATTTTTAATTCTGCTGTTTGACTGACTAATGGAGGAGGAGGACCCTAATATTTGAAGTACTAATTTTATGAAATTTAATTTTTCCCATAATCGACAGATTTTTTTGGCTTATTTTCGTTTTTATTCAAAAAAAAAAAAATTTAATTTTCTGATTCCTCTCGTCGAGACGAACCAATAATCCACAAAAGTTTGATGCAAAACTAGCTAACAATTAAGTACAATTTTTTTAATAAAGACAAAAAAATAAGCCGAGTGACTTATTTTTGCCAAACTAGGTGATAGTCTTCGGTATAATTTATTTTGAATGGCCATCGACAGATTTTTTACATTCTAAAGTTTTGCATGGCAATATCATCACTTGTTCACTTCCATTTCAATGAACAAAAAGTTTCGTTTTATGGTCACCACCAAAATATCAATTGCGCCCTTTCATCACTATTTCAGTTCTACAATATCGGACACTAGCATAATTAATATATGATGATGATAAATAAAATATTTTCCATTTCTACCCACCAAGTAATAAAATCCTGTTTTGATTCCTTGAAGGTTGAGGAACTCAACTAGAGATGTGTCATTGGGTCATGTTCTAGGCTTACCCAATGCAGATAGTAATTAGTAGTAACAGCTTAGTCTCAGCTAGCTAGTGCAGTTTTTTGCATTTTCTTTCTTTCTTGTATGTGAATGTGGGATGTTGCCAAGCACCCCTTGTAGAGCGGGTGTAGAGCGGAAGATGTTCGGCAACATCATATCCCCCTGTCCTGGACAGGCTGTCCGTGAATGCGTAATTGTTTTTTTGCTTTTAAGTATTAAAATGTAGCAAAGAATAGATCGATACAGAATTCGATACCATCTATCAACAGTATTTAATCGTATCGAAAACTTAAGAAAGAATAACTGAAATTGTAATGAAAGATCGAGAAAAACGAAAAACGAATAAGAATTCAGTTTATTCAAATGCTAATTAATACTAACAAACAACAACGGAATCCCAAGGAAAGAAACCTTGACTTAATCCCTATGTAATTTCCCTAATTAATCCTCCCCAAAATAATCCCATTAAAAATCCCAATAAGGTACGAAATTTTAATGTTGGAAGATCTATTCTAGAAAGAAGGGCCACTACACCACCACCCTGCAATTGAAGCTTTATTACTCCCAAATTAATTAATTAAAAGAGAGAACAAGTACACCTTAGCTCGGATTTTAATGATCGACCAAATTACTGTAAAAGAAAGTTACTGAATCCTATAATCTTTGAAAAAACCGCATAGTACTCCATTAATTTCTACACCTTCCTTGAGAAGTACTACAAGAGGTCCCATTGTCACAAACTGCCTCTATTTGAAGCAAAAGATGTTGGTCTCAGAGCCGGCTCATAACTTACGGGAGTCAAGCAAATTTCTTGAATGAGGCCCATTCTATATTTCTCACGCAAAAGTTGGTCGACGGCAAAGAGTTTCATTAAAAAAAAAAGTATTGGAAAGAATTTACCATTATGAAATTTGAATTGGGCATATTTTGTGCATATAAGGTTTAGATTAAATATTATATATATGGGCCTAATATAGGAGTCCTAAGAATTTGGAGGCCCTATTTTTAGCTTCTTTTTTTTTTTAGGCCCAAAGCTTTGGCTTCACTCAATGATCAATTTTCATTGTAATAAGCAGTTATTTATTGATATTTACTGTTCATCTTATAAGGTTAATTTGATCTCATACTTCCCAATATTTCACGTTAACGAGCACAAAATCCTCCAGCAGGTGAAGAGCTTTTGCACTAACGATATTTGAAAGCCGAACATATGAACTTGAAAGAATAAAGTCTGTTACTTATTGTTCGTTTTGGGGTCTCTTGTACTTACACCATTTAGGTAACGAAGCTTTTCCGTACTAATGTAAAATAGTGGAATCGAATCATACACCTCTTGAAAATAATTTACAGAGTCTCTGAGCAAAAAGCTACTTAAACTTAAATTTACTGATACATTACTTATAGCCTAGCTACTAACTTGATAGACAATTTTACAAGTGAGAAGAAGATTTTTGACTTCGTAGGAAAATGGTACTTACTGCATGCAACCTGTATTTTGAGGAGCACCAAGGTTAATTATATATATTCTTTCTCCCGTGATCGGGGGGGAGGAGCACAAGGTTTGTTTTGTAGTTTGTGCTCGCCGCTGAATGGAATCCGCCAGTGGCGGATCCAGGATTTTATCGCACTGGGGTCAAACCGTCAAGCATCAACATATAATTTTGTACTTGTACAAAATGACCCGGAAAATAACAAAAGCAATAGAACAATAACCAAAATGAGATATCTATTTATAAAATATTGATTTCCTTTCCCTTAGGCCTCGTGGCCCTCGTCCATGTTCCAAAAAACAGTCACAAACTCTGATTTTCATTCCCATATTCATTATCCATGTAGAGAGAAAAAGTATTTAGAGAAATAGAGTATTTGTGGCTGAAATCCACTCTGTAAAAAAACAAAAATGGGATCTAAACTACTCACCTATAAAACGGGTATGTTCCCAGTCCAATTCCAGCTGAGCTCGTCGTCGACGGTGGTGATCGATATTCGAGGGTTTCTAGATTTTTCCTTCACGGGTGATTTCTCCTCCATCCTTCAATTTTTTTCTCAGGGGGAGGGGGAGAGAGAGAGGAGGAAAAAGTGACTGGAAAGTGGAAAGGGCAACATTGTAGTTTGGTTGCAGTATAGGGGCAAAATGTTTGGGGAAAATATTCTATGGGGCAAATTTACAGAAATACCCCCAAAACAATATTACTTCCTATAGAAATTTTGCACTGAGTGGGCTCAGTGGACCCCCTTGTCTCAATGTTGGTTTGCCCCTGGAATCCGCTAAGATTAGCAAACATCAGAAGTAATTCATCCATTCTTGACCAGTGCGAAATCATTGAAGATCTTGCTTTCTCTTGAACGCTGCACTCTGAACACGTGTTATTTTTATTTTTAAAAATCGCAATAAAATTTTAAATTTATTGTATATGATGGGGTTATTATTATTATTATTAATTATTATTATTTTTTTGCAAATCGTTTGGAGAAATTTACCGCGTCTTCGGCCTCTGATTTCAGAATCTCTCTTGTGGAAAGTGACCCAGTAAGAAAGCCTGCAACTAAACAAACCGGACCGTGAGCGGTTTTTGTCTTTGAGACTTTAAAGACGGTGGGGGTAATCGGCCCAGGCCCGTCTGCCCAAACTGACAATTTTAACCCTTCTTCTGGAGTAACTGGTAACCGGCCCCGTTTGCGCTCTTTCGACGGACTAAAAAACAAGGCACTTGTGTGTGCCTCTCCACGTGAGGTTGACGTGGCCTTATCTGACAATGTCTTATTTGCCCCCCTTTTATACATTCGAGCGTTATGCTATCCACTCGTTCTTTCTTCACCGCCACGCAAGGAGTCCTTGAACCCGTCCCTGAGCCGGAGGCCCCAATCCACCTTCGACCGGTCCTTTGCCTATCTCTTTCCAAATGAAAATGTTACGATACACGATAAGTATTATCCATGAAATTGCTCTTGAATGACAATTCTTTTAGTACTTTGAGCGAGACCTCTTTCTGACTTTGTTCGATGCAGGCAAGGAGGAGATACTAAGCAAGAAAGGGGTTGCCATTGTCGATCTCGATCTTACAGCTTCTTGAGAGTATCTGGATCATTTATTGTCTTTTAATGAATACTTGTCATGTATCGTACCAAGTCCCTTATGTTATAGTACCACGAAGTAGAGCTCTAATCAAGCTGGACAAACAATGGATTGTTTGAAACCATGACCAAGTAATATTAACAAGTATTATAAAAATTTTATACATATGCCTAAGCTTAAATTGTACTACTATATCAAGTAAGTCGATCTCAAACGAATTTTTGTCCGGCGGGTCTCTAGTATTTTGATTTGTGAACACAATTATAAATCGAACGACTCGAGTTGTAATTTTTTTAAAACTTGTTTTAAAAATTTATCAGTTTAAAAAACTACTAAAACTCGATTTAATTTGTTTAGATAACGAACGAACATCGCAGAATCAACTTTTAACAAATCAAACCCATCTTCGAATTTGAGTAGGTTGTTCATTTATCAGTCCTCAAAATTAGGGGCAGTCAAATTTCAATGGAGAGATGACGGACACAAACGAGAAAAAGTTTAAAAAAGAGTACAGAATTATGAAGCAAACTTGAATTTGTTCTTAAACTTGAAATTCTATTTGACAAAATCTATTAGTATTTTCAATATATTAATTCTACGAGTCCACTCCAATCACATCATTCATGTGCTCTAATCCTAAAGCACAAATTTTAGAACAAAAAAACAGTTTGGGAATTCATTTTGCTGACTCAAAATTAAAAGAGAGTTCTTCAATTATGTCCTTTTGTTTATCTCCTACTTGTAAAGGTTAGGAAGACATGGGTTTTGGTTGGGCTGTCGAGCATGATTTTAGATTTCAACTCCTGAAAGCCTTACAAAATGGGCACAACAAAACTCTTTAGTATACCCAGTTACTACACTAAAACCCCATTATCTTCGCTAATTCCTATCTCATTATACACACTTTTTATTTATTTATTTATCGATAAAAATAACATTTTATTATGAAAAACTTGACCGGACTTATTATACATTTTTAAGGGACAAATTGTCCTTGATATAACATTTTCCTGCACCTTGAATGTATGACTTGCCAGCATGTCCACCTAAGCAACCAGTGGCGGTCACAAGGGGTGCCCAGTCCCATGTACAATTCCAAATATTTCCCACTAGTAGTACTAGTTTTTCAGGTTAGTTTGAAAAACTTCCACGGGATTGGTTTATGTGAGTCACATGAGTGCATACAAATTCTTAAAATTCTCATGTGTGCGACAAAATACTCCTAGAAAATTTAAATTATCAATCATTTTTTGGTTGATCACGTAAATTTAAATGACGATTAATTTCGCCTCTTCATCACACTTAACAGATGGCGACATATATTTGTACAATGCATTTTATGTTATGTTTAAAAAAAGGACACGTAGTTCGGACTCCTGCCAAGTCTCAATCATGTGTCCGCCATTGGAAGCAACTTCTCTTCTCCGCCGACGTGGAGGCATCCCGATTCGTCATGTCACTATCCACCCGAACCTCTAGTAGTGGGAGTCAACTTGTGATTCTCAACCTTGTCTTCAGTACAGAGTCCAGAGACAATCAGACAAGCCCTAAAGTACTGGCATGGACTAATTTATGGGTTAGGTTTAAAATGAAGATGAAAAATCTGATTTACAGGGATCATGCTCTCTCTCTCTCTCTGCCCCCAGCCAGGCCACTCGTGGGCACGACGACCCATTTGCCGGATTATAGTTTATTAATCTTGATCAATACGTTTTCGAATTGGAGAAATTTTTCAGTGCCGGGTGGGTACCACGTCACCCGGCTGACGTGGTGCCCGATCGGGCACATTTGAGCCATCCAAAAGTGTATTAGGCGGTTCAGAATGAAACATTCTCTCTCCTCTCACCCCACACACTCTCTCCTCTTTCTCTCTCTCTTTTTTTTTTCTCTCCAAATCCGAGCCATCCAAAACCAAAATGAACGGTCCAGATGCACCGTGCGGACACCACGTGGTACCCGCTCGGCACAGAAAAATTTATCTTCGAATTGGATCATCACTGAGAAGTGGATTCTCAGACACGTGGAATTTCATCCATGCAAAAAAAAGAAAAAAAAGAGTCAGATACACACGACATGGGTCACCATTTCCACTTGTGATCTCCCTTGTGGAGTGTTTCCTCCCCTTTGCGGGGAGTTTTCTTTTCCTATGTGGTTGTTTTCTGATGGTAGATTCAGATTGTTGGCGTATTATATATTTCTGTGTGTGTGAGTTTAGTTTCGTCAGGCCTGTTGGTAATGGTGCGATTCATTAATTGCATGGCTTGTTGTAAGGGTTTTGGAGGATATATATGTGTTTCTACTTGGGAAAGTCTATCCGGCGCCGTTGTGGCTGTCCACACATTTGTTAAAGGATGGATGTTCTCTTTGTTTGTTTTTCCGATGATTATCAATATATGGTACCGGTTATCCTTTTGAAAAAAAAAAAAAACTTTTTAAAATTGGTTGAATATGAATTTTTGGGAAAACCATACCTTGTTGGGATTCCTAGGCACTGTTGTTTCAGTTCTTTCTTTCTTGGCCTCTTTAGGACTGCTATACATTACCAGCTGCAGCATTTTGTGACAAAAACAATGCCCCTTGACATTGCACGAGAGCAGCTCACCTCCATACCCCACCTCTCCAGACCCCTCGCCAAACTCGATTTTGTGAGTCTCACTGAAGTCTTAAATTTATTGATTCAAGACGTTCATTTGTAAGACGACGTGAAGAAGAACATACTTGACAAAAATTAGCGTCGTTGATTGGACTTAGATAGACACTGAAATAAATCGTATTTTATTTTCTCAATTAGCCGGTTTGAGTTTATAATTGTATTTACAGTCCAATCCTCTTGAGTTCGCATACCTATCGATGTCTGATTATTTTCTACAAACATTGTAGTTTTTTTTGGTAGCGTCTCAGAAATAAACAATCTGGATCAATATTTTGGAGGCCTGGCCCTCCAAAAACTAAAGTGAGTTTCGATGGGTCTTATTGCAAATGGTTTCGAACCATTTCAATGCTGGGGGTTTCTTGGCTCCTCCGGTAAGCTTAGCGGCGTCGGGTGGTTCCGGTTTGTTGTGGTGGCTGTGGGCGGTGGAGGAGCGGAGTGGTGGCGTAGTCCAGTAGTTGTGGTGGCTGTTTGAGGCGGTTTTTTTTTCTTTTCTAACGTCTTCTTCTTGCAGGTTTTTCAAAAAATGATAGGCAGAATGGTTTGATCCGGTGGTTAGTGGCAATTTGGAGGCATGGGCGTGAAGGGTATGCGACCCCAATGGTTTGCTTTTCTGATCATTTTTGAGTGTTGTTTTCTGCCGGCGATCGCTTATGAGGAGCAGCCCGGATTAGGGGTCGACTTGGCGGCTTGGTTCCAACCTCTGTTTCTCGATTGTGGTCCTGGGGTCCGTGGAGAGGTGGTGTACAGGCGGCAGATTCTTATTCCCACTGCCCTCTCTTTGTTTCCTCTCTATCGTCATAGGCCGTTTGCATTACCTTGGTGGGTTTGTTGGGCTCCTTCTTGCCGCCGGACATCTACTACTAGGTGTGACCGGATCTGCTTAACGACGAGGCGGTTGGGTGGTGTTGGTTGGACGGTGATGCCTACCGTGTTTTGTGCGGTGGTGGTTTGGCTGCTAGTCAGGGTTTTGTGGGGTTGGGTCTATCGGGCGGGTCTTTCTTGGGCCTGTTTGTTTTGTGGGCTTTGTTGTTTATTTGGGTTCTGGGTGTGCTAGATTGTATTATATTTAGACTCCCGTGTTAGACCTTACAGCTGGGCTTCGGCTCATTTGATGTATTGTCTAATTTTTTGTTGAATTTCTCTTCCCTCTCTCCCCGTTTTTAATAAATAAATTTTTGCCTATCAAAAAAATAATGTTGAATGAGAAATTGTATAGTAAGGATGGGTTGGTTGAAGAATGGTTCGTGCCTGTTTGCCCAAAACGTTTCACCGAAAGGTCGCACCGGTTCGTGAGGACTGTTCCCATGAACAGTCGCGTCTCATTTTCGAATAGCTGCTTTAATTTATGCCTATTTATAGGTCCCTTCCCTCCTTCCTTTAATTTTATTTTATAACCGAAAAATTCCCAGATAGATATACGGAGTATATTTTTCTGGGGGTAAGTAATAATTTCAGAAATCTTCCTCTTTGCATATTGTTGAATTATTCTTTGTTCGAGAGAGTCATTGCCATTGTTGGTTCGCTAGGCATCGGATACTGTAATGCCTACTTCTGCGTAATGAGATTCGTTGTATCACAAAAGACAAACGTCCAAAAACTTTTAACCACCGTGGGAGGGGCAAAATGTCTTTAAGGAAAGCGTGGTTCGCATGTGCCTCAATCTAAACATCAGTGTAATTCGTTTCCATTACGGGTTTTGGTGCAAATATTTCGGTAATTTCTATATATGTCTTTGAATTGAATTGTTCACTGTTTTGTCCTGTAACCAAATTGAATTTGACTTCTCCTGTTGATTAAGAATAAGAACATTGCAGCGGCTCGAGGATTGAGTTGAAATTTGATGCATGCTATCGCAATTGTTACTGTATTAATTTTGATTTTTTTTTTTATGGGGCACAAGTTTGAGTGCAATAACTAATTTTCGCACAAAATTAAGGGTAATTACTTAACTATTTGTCTCCATTAACTCTGCAATAATATGATATCTTTAGGGATTCGTATAGGGGCTGTAGGGCATTATCCAAGCGTCCAAAAATATTTTTAATGGTCTGGATTTAAAATAAACTCTTCCGAGAAAGAGAATATTTTTCTCTCTGAGAGAGAATACTCGTGATGCACTACAACCCTGTAGGGCAACCCGCCCTACAAGATCTCTGGATCCTCAAATCTTCAGATAGTTATATGTTTTTCTCTCCTCTAATTAAGCTGTTTTTCTTTTCTTTTCTTTTTTTTTATTGAGCATGGAAGGGTTATAAATAAATAGCCAAAAATAACTGAGTGCAGTTGGTATGTCATCTCTCCCCTAAGGGGGAGGTCCTGGGTTCGACCCCTGCTGGGGCAATACCCTTGGATCCCAAGCTATGGATAGCTTCTGGACTCTATGTTAACTCTAACACCCCCCACTAACCCCCGCTGATGTATGACGATTGAAAAAAAAAAGAAAAAGAACTAGTTACATGGGCAGATAATTAAAAAAAAAAAAAAATCTAGTTACATGGTAGTACCAATTATTTGCTGATACCCGTATCCGTTATTCTGTGCTTTGGGCCCAAGCTTTATATTGGGCTATTTGGATCTATAACAGCACCACCAGCCTAGTGTAGGCCCATATGGGGAAGTAAAACGTTGAAACAATAACAAGAATACTCACTCATTAAAAATGAAATGAAATTATACCAACAGCAAGTGAAGTTCTCTTGATAACCAACAAAAAGGTATTTCGATTATTTTTGGTCGCAAAATGTATATTTTTTTGCAACCACGTACCGACATACGGGTGAGTTTGGATAAGTTTTGGTGAATTGTACAATGGTTTGATCTTCGGTGGGTCATTGACTCGTTTGTGACCCAATTAGCTGAATAACTATGACTCATAGTCAACGCAATTCCTTCATAAATAGTGTAAACATAACTCGTCCATTAACCAAATTACGTATCTATACTAGGAATTACGTATGAAATACGCGTTAAGTAGATTTTTGTATGGAATGGTATTGGTAATTTTTGGTGTCACATTATCGCATTACTAAATTATGGTGTGGCAATAGTAAGTGAAACGCAGTACTAATGCATGCATCAATAGGGGTGGGCAAACAGGTATTTTGTGTCATTTTCGTGTTATGTCTCCAAAATCTTATTTATGAATTCCCACCATATTTTCTCAACTCACCTAATCTTTCGTGTCATTGTTCGTGTCATGCCAAAAAGTCTTACTTGTAGCTAAATTTTTATTGTTATTTATTAACAGTTCACCAAATTAATGTCTAATGAATAAAGTTACTCATAAAAATATTTACGTTTAACTCAATTACTATATGGATTTATTTTATATTTCGTATCAGGCATGCCTACCCCTACATGCATGTAGTGTGGCGGTCGTAGTTTGTGGCGTCAATGATTAACTTATTATTGAGTAATATAAGTCGTCCAATCTAACCCATCAATTTACAAATCATTTAGCCAAATCGGGTTATAACCCTCTATGAACATTCTCACAAGTGATTCATGAATTTGGGTCAAATTGGCTGGTTACCCATTCGAGTCAGTCTAGAGCAGGTGAATTTTGATGGTTCATGAACGTCGTTTAAGGTTTGACACGCGTATTCGCTATTTCCATGGAAGAATGGGTGGTCACTCAGAAGTCACGCCAATGAGAGAGAGAGAGAGAGAGAGAGAGAGAGGTTTTCCTTAACCTGCGCAGAGAGAGAGGTTGAGAGAGAGAGAGAGAGGGGTTTTCCTTAACCTGCGCAGAGAGAGAGAGAGAGAGAGTTTTCCTTAACCTGCGCAGATAGAGAAGTTTTAGGCCAATTGTTATTTGGAGTAATTCCCAATATCTAAAGAAACCGTTTCATTGTTTCCCATATTTATACGCCCCCTTCATCTAACCAGGAAGTTGTCTTTCTTTAGAATCCGGGAGAAAGGAAGAGAGAAAGACCTCCGAGTAATGCATTTCTGCAACAACAACAAAAAAATGACTCACATTTTTGTGTGTTGGTTGTTGCTTTTGCTCTCCGATTAATAATCTTTTTTTTCCCTGTTTGGTATTTTTAGAGGCTTGAATTGAATTGAATTGAATAAATGGCTGCCGTTGGGCCCGACAATCGGGAAGTCGCTGCGGGTACGGAAGAGGACGTTGAGTCTGGCAGCAATGGTGGCTCTGGCCTCAGCGGTCGAAAGGATTCGGTGGGAGACTCCATTTTTGGGAAGAAATACGTGACCTGCCACAAACAGAAGGTTAGCATAATGGAGTATCATTTTTGTTTTTGGTACGGTAATGCAGGATGTCCCGGGCCAACTTTCACGCACCTCGGAGTAATCACAATAGTCTATTTGAAAGCCATTGCACACGCTTAAGCTTGGCTGAGGTGGCTCCAATATTGATTGGCAAGGAGAATCGAATCGAGACTTATGAAGGGAACAAATCCCAAAATACCAAGTCCAGACCACCAGACCAACTTCTTAGAGTTGATATGTTCTTGTTTATAATCCAAAACCCACTCCACCATCGCCACCTTAGGTCGCGTGATCGCACCATAAACGGAGTATGTGTTTTTATTTTTATTTTTGATAATCTGAAACCGATGCCTCCAATCGCAATCTTAGATTGCGTGGTAGATGGCATGGCTGCTGCACTATAAACAGGACTTATCTGTTACATCCGGCCAATTTGCTTGTTGATCTGTTTTTCTGAACTCACAGAGATTAGTACAAGGTAGTAAGTAACAAATTCACATTGTAGGAGTTCGGTACATGGCAAACACTGCTGTTGGCCTACCAATCTCTGGGAGTTGTCTATGGGGACATTGGAACATCTCCTCTCTACGTGATGTCATCGGTGAATTTCAAAGACGCTACCGAGGAGGATTTCCTGGGAATCCTCAGTCTCATCTTCTGGACCTTGACTTTGATCCCTCTGATCAAGTACGTCTTCATCGTTCTTCGGGCTGATGATCATGGAGAAGGCGGTACCTTCGCGTTGTACTCATTCCTCTGCCGGCATCTCAAGTTCAAGTCCAAGCTCACAATTCAAGACACCAAGTTACAAAGTGATGCCAGTATGAGGTATTACACACAAGGAAGTGCCATAAAATCCAAGACCAAGAGCTTCATTGAGGGAAGTCCATCGTTCCAAAACTTGCTCACTTTTGTTGTGCTCCTCGGAACTTGCATGGTTATCGGTGATGGCGCCCTGACTCCTGCGACTAGCGGTAAATTCTCCGTTGTGAAGTGTATATGTCGTATTCTTCTGTTTCCCTCTGCTCGTTGCGATAATTTTTACATACCGTCTTGTTTTCTTTTGGTTACAGTTCTCTCAGCCCTCGTAGGGATCCAATCTCTTTCCGCCAAGATAACACAAAGTGAGCTTTTCGTTACGACCTCTAAAAACTACTCGCATTTTAGAATTCATAAACCCATTTCCTTGACAAAATCTGACCCCAGTTTCTTGTTTGTTTGGCTTTCTATCTTTTTGTTTTTGATTTTATCAATCAGGTTATGTTATTGTCATGTCTGTTGTGCTTCTCCTTGCTCTCTTCCTTTTCCAAAGATTCGGAACCAGCAAAGTCGGGTTCTCCTTCTCTCCAATCATGCTATTGTGGTTTTCCTCAAATGTCGTGGTCGGTATTTACAACATCTGTAAATACTATCCACCGGTTCTCAAGGGCCTATCGCCGCACTACATGATCATATTCTTCGCGAGAAATGGCATGGCCGGATGGGCAATCCTCGGTGCAGTATTCTTGTGCGTAACAGGTATAGGACTTTTGCTCATGGCAGCGGGAAGAGCAAAATAAAAGGTGTTAAGTTGCTTTGTTTGTAAAGTTTGTGGATTTTTAACTCTTTTGATTTGATGGAACAGGGGGTGAAGCCATGTTCGCTGACCTGGGCCACTTCAATAAGACGTCTATCCAGGTAGTTAAACGGCGTAAACTCTATCTATGTCCTATTTCCCTTGAAATTTTGCTTACTCATTTGAGAAGAAATGACTGCGTTCAACTTTCTTTTGTAGATGGCTTTCTCTACATTCGTCTACCCGGCATTGGTGATTACATACGCCGGTCAAACGGCTTACTTGATCAAAAACCCTGGTGATATGAGCACTGCCTTTTATAGCACCATCCCAAAGGCAGTGTACTGGCCAATGTTCATCATAGCTACCTTGTCTGCAATCGTTGCGAGCCAGTCCATGATATCTGCCAGCTTCTCCATCGTGAAGCAGTCCCTAGCCCTCGGTTGCTTCCCTCGCGTTAACATGAAGCATACTTCCTCCAAGTATGTAGGCCAAATCTACTCTCCAGAAATCAACTATATTCTCATGGTTATCTGCATCGCCCTCGTGGTAGGGTTCAGAGATGGTGTTCAAATAGGAAATGCATACGGTACGCTCCTTCTTCTTGTTTTTTTTAACTCATTAAACCTAGACTCACAATAAACTACAGAATAAGCCATGTGGGTTCCTTCCAAAAATAGAGTCCATGTAACCACGGCCGGCATATTGTCCGAAGAATGTGATCATGGCTTAATCAGAATAAGCCATGTGGGTTCAACAAGTTGCTGCATCTCGTGGTTTCTTCTGCCTGTAGATTTATTGTCTTTGATCTCTAACATATAAACTGAGTGTGTTTTGGAGCCTAACTTTGGGTGTTCGCACAAAACCTGCAGGTGTTGTGGTTATCTGGGTCATGATCATAACAACATGCCTGGTTACTTTGGTGATGCTGGTCATTTGGGACGTGAACTTTCTCCTCATCATTGCGTTCTTCGTGCCTTTCATAATCATCGAAGGCATCTTTATGACTTCTTTGCTCAGCAAAATCCTTGTGGGAGGGTGGGCGCCGTTTGCAATTTCGTTCTTCTTCTTGATAATCATGCTTTCCTGGACGAGAGGGAGGAGCAAGAAGACTGCCTATGATGCCGAGAGGAGACTGAAATCGGCTGAACTGAACGAAATGCTATCGAACAGCAGTCTTCATCGACCCCCCGGGATCTGCTTCTTCTGCACAGACCTTGTCAATGGGATCCCTCCAATCATCCGCCACTACATTCAGCACACGGGTTCTGTACGCCAAATTATGGTCATTGTCACGATAAGGACTCTCCCAATCAAGTCTGTCCTCCCGGAGGAACGTTTCGACGTGGGGCAACTGGGGGTCGATGGGGTTTACAGGTGCTTGGTCCAGTTCGGATACAAGGACCCGACGAGTCTGGAGGGAGACGATTTCGTTGCCTCTGTGGTGGCTAAACTCTCCGAGATTGCTGAATCCGCGGAAGAGGCAGAGAAGTTGAGAGGAGCGATGGAGAAGGGAGTGGTGTTCGTGACTGGACGGACTATCCTCAAGTCGAAAGAGAGCAACGGCTGGCTGGACCGCTTTGTCGTCGACAAGTTGTACAGGTTTTTCCAGAAGAACAGCAGGTCTGCGGTTGCATCACTCAAGGTGCCCCCTGGAAAAACACTGCAAGTTGGGATGCTCTATGAAATCTAGGACTGGAAAATTCTAAGAAAACCAAACTGCCAGTTTAGTTGTTGTAGATCAGTTGCTGGTTACTTTCGACACATTAATAAAATAAGCTAAGGCCCTTAGGCCCATAGGCAATTTTGATGGCTTCATTATTTCCATGCTTTCTATGTGTAGACATGTTTTATGCGCTAAGGTATCTTTTCTTTTCTTTTTTTTCTTTTCCAACAAAACTTTCATCTGTGGGAAGATAGATTTGTTCATCTTAATACTTGTGCGAATCCTCGATCCAAGGTTGCCAAATTGAGAATCGAAATTGCCTTTTCGGGAATCGTGAATTGTAAAGATTCGGTCCTAATAGAAAGATGTCTTTCATAAACATCAAAGATTCATTACAAAATGTATCTTGGACAATGATTAATGATTCCATAGTTTAGTGGTAAGAACCTTCCTTAGATGGCAACATATATGGGTTGGTCCGAGACTGTGACAACATTGTCACGATCTATGAAGAAGATAACGACAATCCTTAGAATTCTCCATGACTCTAACCAATTGCATGATAACCGATCTATGGAGTAGTTAGGAATCTTCACTACCTATATTATCTATATCTCACCAAACAATTAATCTATCCCGAAACTTTTATCTATTTATTTGAAAATTTATTTAATTAGTGCCTCCAAAATGGGAATATAACTATATTTAAAACAAAATAAAAATGGTTACTAAAGTTATTCACCTTGTTTGGTTCTCATTTTTGAAAGTTATTTTTGGTGTAATGAGTGGTAATGAGCAGAGAGAGATAGAGATAAAAATGTATTGAAAAACGTATAGAGAGGAAAATGAGATGAGATGAGATGGGAACCAAACAAGGTGATTTGGTTGAAAGCAACTTTTAGTTTCCAATCTTTTATTATGTTTGATTTAAGTATATTTTATTTTCTCTCATATTTTGTATAATACAAATTTCCAGTTATTATGATAATATAGATAGATGCACATCGCGGTGGATCACACAAATTCACTGCTAGTTAAAAACTCATATTACAAATATCAATCTTTTCGGTTCTCACCGTCGTTTCAGAGTTGAGAACTAGTAATCAAACCAAAAGTATTCGATTTTTTTTCTAGAACCAAAATTAGACCAGCGAACCACAAAACCCGACCAAAAGAGAACATTTTGGACCGGATCAGATCGGATTGGATCGGCTAAGCGTTATTTCGATTTTCATGAGCACCCCTAGACAGAGGGGACACATCGAGGAGGCACGTGTGGAGACGGCAGGATGGTTTTTTTTTTTAGTATTTCAAAAGATTTTCTAAAGTAAACATTCATAAGTTAAAAAGCATTGGATAGGCATACACCATCGGTCAATATAAGGTAGTTAAATATTTAATGGTGTTATAATATAGGTAAGCACAACGATAAAAGCTACTGTACATTAAAAAGATTGTTGGGTCTGCCGCCTTTCTTGTTTTTCAACAAGGTGCGAGCTATTTGCAACCACAAATTTCCTGAACGTAGTCTATTTTAAATATGGTGAACAGTGCACATGCAGTTTAAAACAGGTTACGTTTAGGAAATTTGTGGTTGCAAATATCAAGCCCTTTCCAACAATTGTTATGTGCCCTGCTACCCTGTAGGCAGTGCTGGTATTAGCAACGGTTTGGTGGAAACCATTTCTGGTGTAATTGAATTTAACTCAGTCTAACCTTTATATAAAAAATCAAATGATGGATGAGTGAGAAGATGTATGTAAGAGATATTGAACAATTCGAGGAGATCGATTCACATTTCTGATTTATCGACCAATCGCAATATTTAAATTTGTCTACTCATCTCATGTAGTAGTATTTATATGTAACCTCTATACGAAGGAATCAGATAAACAAATGCAATACCAAGAGATATCTATCTTCTTCTTTATTTTTTCCCGATATGGTATCAGAGCTCGGGTTAACATCTGGTGCTCACTCTCTCGAATGCTACTAGCATCTCTTCCGACCATCAAGTGATCGTCGCCATCGATCGCTCGTCGGAGGTTGTCCATCTGTGAATCTATTTATGTTTGTTCAACCGGTTCATCTTGCGAAGTCGAACTCGAATCGAAGAGCCTCGTTGAACTAGATCACGACTACATACCACTCTCTTAGTCTCACCGGGCCGGCCACCACAAATTGCTTCCCGACGGGATCATCACAAAGCCTTTGCCCCATTTGTTGCCTCTGGGAATTCATCCTCTTGCAGAAGCCCTGTTTCTTATCTTGCCGAGTCCCAGTCAGCTGGCGCCTAAATCTGCAGCACCAGGTTCGGTTTTCGCTGTTTGAGAATCTCTTCTCCACTTCTTGGCCTTTGTTACTCTCCCTCACTCCAAGAAGAAAATCCAAGCAGTCTGTTGTTGTGTCTGCAGAAACTTGAGTTACAAACATTAACTCCTTTTCTGCCATAATTTTCACCCATACCCTATTGACTTAAGACCATTTATCCATCCTTTTACCCACCTAAAAAAGCCAGCCAACGATTTACCCAAAGCACAGTCACATAAGTAAAGCCGATTCCCCTGACATTTACCCAAATTCAAAAAGGATCCGGCTTCTCTGTAGTTGACTACAGAGTAGTGTGTGCAATTCAATTTGGACCGTTAAAAATACTATCTGACCAGTCATTTCCAATAAAAAATGTACTGGTCTATTTTTTTCCACTATAGATAATTCCGACATTGTACCTTATCTTTGCATTATCGTAGAAGGCCTCAAATTGTACCCAGCTTCCACATGCCTCAACAAAAGTGATCTTCCATCGGTATACACAATGTTTAAAAAAAAAAAAAACTATATTCACAACAGTTCTTCTAATTATGGTATTCTCTCAAAGTCTGTTAAGCATTCTTCCACTACTTTTAGGTACTGATTTCTGCATGTTTCAATCGCATGACATCGATCCGATCCTAATATTTTCTCTTCAAAATCTTCGGAATCTCATACACCGTTCATTCATATTGATGATGGTTCTAATTAAGAAGCATGTCACAGTACATATTGGTCATGTTTCTACTACTACAATGTCTCTCTCTGATGCATCCTAAACTCACATTGAATCTCAAATTTGTCAGCTCAATTTATGTGCTCTCATGTTTTAACATCCTCTTTTCTACTATTGGTTATCAGGGACTCAGACGAAGCGGACTCTTGGGGTAGGCCGTAAGGCTGCTGGACGCTTGCTATCAATCTTCATATTCCTCCTTCGACTTCACTCTACAGGTCAGTCTGTCGTTTCGACTTCATCGATTTCTTTTGTGAGTCCCTTGCGTTCTCAACTTTAATTTTAGTGGTCAGGTCAGGTGTCAAGGATGGAAAGTGTTGATTGTTTTCTTGTCAACTTGCTAAACATGTTATCCTATCCTTTTTATGAAGGTCATTCTTTTCCTTCGCTCCTATCGACTTAAGTCACTCTGATATACACTTATACTGATTTTTCAGCAATAGTTAGAACTGATTAATTTCCCCCAGTACCATCAAAGTTTTTCGTGTCGGTAATGGCACAGAATTCAAAGAAACAGAATCTTTAACATTTCTTCGTGAAAATGGCACCTTCCCTCTTCCCTCTGGTCTAGGAACATCTCAACAAAATGGCATAGCTGGACGTAATTAGCCTACTTGCGCTCATCTACTCTCTGCTTCTTGTCCCAAGCGTGTTTTGGGACAAGCTGCTCTCACTGCCGTCTATACCATTAATCGTGTTCCTTAATTTACCTGTCATAAGGAACTTGCATGACTACGTATGAACGCTTGTACAATATTTCCCGATGAGTATAGTATATATGTTCAAAACATTTGGATGCGCTTGGTTCGTGTTACTTCAACCTTATGATGAAGGTAGAAAGTTAGAACCCGAAGCTCGTCTTTGTTGTTTCTTCCTTCTTGCAACAACATGTTACTCATGAGACTGTTTTTCTTGTCTCTGTTCTATCACGTGATTACACGGCCGACGTTTTACCAATGCACAGCCACACAGACGTTCTTATGACCTAGTTTCGAAACTCAAGTTGGTATCTGCTTTACCACCATGAGTTTGAGAGGGATAGTTAAAATATATTGAATGCGTCGAGGAGATCATTTTACATTTTTCTTCACATGTCCCCAATCGAACGCTTGCCCCCACTCGAAATTAAAATATTTTTGTATAAATTAGCATAATTATAAAAGTGTGCTAAAATATAAAAATACTCACTTGCATATATCTCGAAAATACATATATAGAATTAGTTTTATGCTTGAATTTCATCATATGATACATTTATACTTGTTGCTTTATGAGCTCTTTGTCTATTTGGAGCTATATATTCTTTCTTAATTCTCTTTATTTTTAACCGTCTGGGAGAAATATTTCAAAATAAAATCACTAACAAAACTAGCTCGATCATTCTACAACTTGTCGATGTTCACTTAAAATATATTTTAAAATTTTGTCTGAGATTTTGTGCTCATTTTTACCTAATTTAACTTAAAGTATTCGTAAGCTTTTGCAATCAGTAATGTATACCTTAATTTTGTACGATCTTACTGTGGTTGACTAAAAAAAATGAACTTTCTCTATTATGATTAAGAGGCACAACAACAAATTAAAGGATTTGGGACCAAAATTTAGGGACCAAATTAGTTTGGTTGAAAAAAGGGCACATTTAGGGACCAAAAGTTGAGGTAGGTCTTTACCAACCATACTAAAGTTTGTCCATAAAATTTAGGGACCAAAAGTTGAGGTAGGTCAAAGGAAGGTATTTGCCCTGTTATCGACATGATATCTAATAAGAGGTTGGCACAATTTCATTAAACCAAGGATCTTCCTCATGGTCCACTAAGAATCACAAAGACTTTTTCCTTATTTTCTCGAACAATGTAATTGATAGATAAGTTAGCTTATTATAAGCTCAATTAATAATTGTCGCAGATAAATAAATAATTAAAACCCAGGGTCAATCCCCTTGGTGTATACTACAGGTCCACTGAAATCTAGCGCATGCCAAATGACGATCAACTAGCGAATATCCCTAATTGGACAACTTTCCAAAAATGAGTAGATTATTATACACATACGCAAGGCGGCAGACATGGCGGGCCCGGGAGTGTTCGGCCGGCCCTGCACAACCATGAATATTTATCGCTGCCTATTCAAGTTAATTTGACATACGGTGACAACGTGTATACATTTGAAATCTTTCCTTCTTTTTTTTTTTTGATTTCTTTTGACGTACATGCGTGTATATAAGTCTTGATAACTGTAACTTATGTATTTTTATATTACTGTCTAAGCGAGGAAGATAAAATACGAGCTTGTTGAAACAGGCCATGAAAGTGAAATCCTGTGGATAAGTTGCTCTCTCATGCCTACTTAGATCATTCATTTGTCAGCACGGTTTGGGTTGACTTACCTTCTCTGTGTTTATATATATATATATATATTTTTTAGGGTGTAATAATAAAAAAATCCTCATGGCCGGGATTGGAGGTATGAATACTCTGGACTATATATGATAAGAAGAACCACATATCACTTGCTTTAATTGAAGGCACCAAGATAATCGATCTCATGGCAGAAGAAGATCTAGAGTACCTTGACATCAATGGAAGCACAAACAACGACAATGGGGCAACAATACCCAGCGACAGAAGTAGTCATGAACAGAGAGTCGCCATTGACAGGTCTTTGAGTTTTACAAAGATATACACCCCCCCTGTTTACAAACCTAAGGTGCGTACGTGCTGCAATTTGTTATTCTTCTTCTTCCAAACCTTTTTCAGGGTCCATTCCATTAACTAAAATAAGTACTAGCTAATAAGTACTTATTTTTTGAATTGTTAAAGCTAATTTACTGTGAGAGAATGACATGTCTCGTAAAACATAAAATAAATACTACTTAGTAAAAAATAAAAACCTTAGTGGATGGGTTGTTAAAGCAAAAGCTCGGTAGGATGCTTAAGAGCATCTCCAACCAAATGTCCTTCATAACACTATTTGAGAGGATCAAAATAAAGTTTTATATTCAAAAAGTGATTTTAGATGAGCTTACTATTCATGTTCACTCCAACAATAAATCTCTATATCTCTACTTTTCATTTTCATTTCAAATTTCATCTCAGTTTGAGCCCAATATTATGTATTTAAATGTCAACTTCAATTATTTCTCTAGTTTTATATTCAAAAAGTGGTTTTGAATGATCCTTCATTTTCTTTCTTCATCCTCCAAATATGGAGTATGAAAACCAATCCTCCAAAATGGAGGCAAATAGGGAGGATGGGTTGGATTGAATAATTCCTCCAAAATGGAGAAATGGAGGGAGATTTGGAGATATAGAGAATGCTTTGGAGATGCTCTAAGGCCTGAGATTTAACAATTTTCTCCCTCTTAGATTTCAGGTTTGAAATCTCTTACTATGAGTTCTTGTGCCAATCCGTATGTGGATTAGCAACGGCTCTAAATTGAGCCTCAAGTATGAGAATAGTCCCCCATAAATTAATTGAGGTGCATGTAACCTGACCCAAACATCCGAGTTGTGAAAAAAGTGACTTGTGCTGCCGAAATCATTAAAAGCTTTTGAACAACAATTCATATGAAGTTGACTCAAAGTTTTTCAAAATATGGCTCCAAGGGGAACTAAGGAATGGATTTCCAAGTTCATCTACTTGAGTTCTAAGGAATTCAGGCTCAAATAATAGGACTTGGTCATCAATTACTGGCGGAGGTCTTGTAATAAGTGGCTCATGAAGCCTGAGTGGAAAGATAACTTATTAAGTAGGAGACATATATTTTTTTTTGGTAATGCACGGTGTCTGGGCCAATTGCCGTTTCATACGCTTACGCATGGGGAAATGAGGACGTCCCAAGAGTTGTTCGCTATGAGAATTGACCCTAGATCTTAAGTTTCAGGCCAAGACCACTTGACGAACTCCTTGGAGTTGGGGACGTATATTTTATTAGAACCAATGTATAACCCGCAATTCTTAGCATAAGGGTCCATTTGGCATCTTTAGATAATTATGATGTTCAAATCAAGAGATATGATGCTTGATTTAACAAGAGGTACTATAAGAGATTTAATCATAGGTAACACGTGGTCGAATTGTAACTAAAAAAATGAATCGAAAGAACAAGAAATATAATTTATCGATGAATGAATGATAACTAAAAATCAGTCCTTAGCATGAATGATAATGTCACCCAATTACATAATTATTTCAAGTCAACTGCAATACAGCTATCAACTTTCAATTTGAGTTGTCCTTAATTGGTTATTAATACTACCATTAAACTATTTGATTTGAAATTTGTACAATTCTAAAATCTTGCTATGACTTTGAATGTGTAGACCCAAGTACATACCGTCGTGAAGCAGTAATATTCGGTGAAGTCGGAGGTCGATAAAACAAGGGAAGAAAAATTTAAAGCACGTGCAATTGACAAAAAAAAAAAAAAAAAGAACAAATAAATTGAAAGTGGAGATTCAGTTTAGAACTCAGGATTAACTGACAAACAATATTTGAAGCAATTGCTAAGCCATCAACGATTCACGCTCAATGTCTGTATGATATTTACTCTGATTCGTTTATATAACTCTGTTAAAAGTCTTACAAAGACTTTCTCAACTCGGAAGATGAAAAATTGAAAACAATGAATGCATTAAAATACAGCTTTCTAAACATAGACTATTTGTTTCGACGTAAAATATTTTACCTATTTTTTGGTGTTTGGTTGGATGAAATAGGAGTAAAATGTTTTACTTGTAAATTTTTTTCCTGAAATGGAGGTAAAATAACTTTTCGTCAATGCATCCATAAGTTGTTTTCCCAGTCCATCGAGCAAGCCAGCGCACTACCTTATCCCGTCGGCAACAAAAATCAATTTAAAATTTGTAATTCGTTTCCCACTTTTCAGAACACCCAACTCTCTCTCTCTCTCTCTCTCTCTCTCTCTCTCTCTCTCTCTCTCTCTCTCTCTCTCTCTCTCTCTCTCTCTCTCTCTCTCTCTCTCTCTCTCTCTCTCTCCTTTGGATTGAAAATCTCACACACAAAGAGAAAAGAGACAAAAAGAGAAAGTTTGAAGTTTAATTTACTCTATTATTTTTTCATGTGCCAACCAAACACCAAAAAATAAAAGTTTGATGTTTATTAATTTTCTGAAAAAATATTTTACATGGAAAATATTTTACATTGTAAAACACTAGTGATGCCCGTGCCTAAAGGCACGTTAGAGTGGACCTGGGAATCCTGCAGGGCGGATCCCTGTAGGGCAAATCTCAGTCGTCCGTGAGTGTTTTTAACGATCCGGATACAAATGAAGCTTTTCCGGGAAGAGTAAATCCGACCCAAAAAAGTTTCATTATAATTCGGATCGTTGAAAATACTCATCGACGGCTGTGATATGCACTACACGTCCTATAGTGCACCCTGCACTATAGGATTTTCGGGTCCTGTTAAAGTGTATCATAGTTTCAACTTAAATAAATTGTTTGTACTACGCAACTACTCGACGGGTTGCAATCTTCACTCAGCATCACTTACCATTTTGAGATATTTTTCTATTTGATCATATAAGGCAACATTATTTTACATAGAGATACATTGCCTAAAAAGTTAGGACGGAGGAATAGATTTATTAGGAAAAATTTATCTGGATCTTTTAGGAGTAAAAAAGAAATGATTCGATGGCTATAAATTTAAATGATCTAACGGTTGTAGATGTTACTTTCATTTATATGTCTAGACATTTTCAACAGAAACCGCTCTGTTTTATAATATAGATTTTACATCAAAACAAACGGAGCCTAAATGAAGTATTAAACCCCACTTTTTCGAAGTTTTTTGTGTGTGGATACAACGGTTCTTTTTAACGCCATCTCACATGAGGTGAGTCTCGAATATGCATATGGTCTCACCTCATACGAGAGGAGTATTACAAATAATCGTGAATTAGAAAAAATTCCCTTCTCCCAACAAAATTAACTTCTCAGAAATTTTCATTTTAAGAATAAGCTTCAAATATGATCCATCTAACCTAGTTCATAAATAGTCTAACACAATAAATGTTACCAAATCTGTTTAATTTCGTTAGTTGCATTTAGGGATAGCATCAAAGATATTAAGAATGTATAATCATACGGGATTCCAACTCGAATTTAATTTTTTGAACGTCCACTCTTTGAACGTCCACTCACTCAAAAGTGACACATATCGCACTTATTTTTTTAATTGGCCTAGAAAAATAGGAAAGTAAAATAGTTTCAAGATTACATATAACCAAGTAAGGAGTAGAGTTTGAAACTCTGTCTACCCAAAAGGCTCTAACAAAATATCTACAATCTTCAATCCTAGACAGATCATGAAACTCCAAATCATCCAAACTAGCAGCTCAAGTTGTATTGAAGAATAATTTTGTTCTTACCTATTAGTTAAAAAGAAAAAGAATCTGATGCGAAGAATTACTATTGGCTGCAAATAATTACTCCTGGCCGCGAAGAATTACTCATGGTCACAAAAATTTTACTCCTGGTCGCGAAGAATTACTCATGCCGCGAAAAATTACCCATGGCTGTAAAGAATTACTATTGGCCGCAAATAATTACTACTGGCCGAAATTTTTTACTCCTGGTCGCGAAGAATTTCTCTTGGCCGTGAAGAATTACTCTTGGCCGCATCGAATTGCACTTGGCCGCATCGAATTGCACTTGGCCGCATCTAATTGCACTTGGCCACATCGCAAGTGCAATTTGATGCGGCAAAGTGCAATTCGACGCGGCTAAGTGCAATTAGATGAGGCCAAAAGTAATTCGATTCGGCCAAGAGCAATTCGATGCTACCAAGTGCAATTCGATACAGCCAAGAGTAATTTTTTGCGGCCACGAGTAATTCTTCGTGACCAAATGTAATTCTTTGCGGGTAAGAGTAATTCATCGCGGTCAGGAGTAATATTTTGCGGCTACGAGTAATTTTTTGTAAACTTCTAATCTCAGTCATATATTGCCTTCAATGGTTGAGATGAGGAGTCTTTTTTTGTGTCCCCGAAATGCACTCCTATATATATATATATATTCTTCAAATTAGCACATAATCTGAAAAGTTTTGGTATTTTTCTCTTCTTTTTTTTTGAAAAATTACAGAGTTAGGAGTAAATAAACCCACACGGCAATTGTGTAATATGTGTAAAAAGTGTGAGCACCTTACTGAAAGGAGGAGATTGAGCCTAGACCATTGGGTCAAAGTAATCATTCATTTCAATAACTTGTCTTTTGTTAAGTATGGATGGGCCCTACACCCTTGTGATATGTACTATAGAAAATTAAGTTAAATAAAAAAATTAACTCCAATGCGGAAACACATGCACATCTATATTTTCGTTAGCTTTCAACTTTCAACACGATGAAGGCGAAGATGAAACTATGATTTAGAATCAAGATGCAACAAAATCAATATATTTGCTGTCACCAACATATTGTAATGAATTAAATAACCAAATATATAATTAATCATTTTTTCCCCCTCAATCACTCAACCAACTAAACATTTAACAATCTGAATACATTTCAAAAAATTAATGACAGGGCCCACACACACACACACACACACACATATATATATATATATATATATAGAGAGAGAGAGAGAGAGAGAGAGAGCTAAACGTATGTGTGAGAGAGAAAGCAGTTTTGGATTCAAAATTGGAATCCGTTTTGGAATTAACGTGTGAAGGAGAGAGAGAGAGAGAGAGAGAGAGAGAGAGAGAGAGAGAGAGAGAGAGAGAGAGAGCCCTAGATCACGGTAATCGCTTTTGACTGATAATCGTTTTTGACTGATAAATGTTAGGAAAGTAAGGAAAAATCGAAAATAAGGAATCAGAATAAGATTAGGAAACATCAATTTTAGTTTTTATTTCATTCTTCTTCCAAATATTCATTCTTTCCAAATATATTTCTAGTCTTACTACCTGTAAATCTCAACCATAGAAAAAATATGTACAAATTCGAGGGTCCAAAATATAAAAAATTTAAAAACCGCTGCTCCATATTATATAGATTAAGTGATGAGCCACTAGTTATTGAGCCAAAGCCTTCTTTTCATCAATGTTGAACAAATGTATTGGGCTTCTTTTTTACACGTTTCTCCTCTCTTTAATCCATCCCTTTTAAGCTTGATCCAACATCAACTAGAGTGAGATGGATAAAAGTGAGGCGAAATAATTGACTTATTAACTAGGCTTTAACAACTAAGCATAAATTGAAGAAATTAACATAATAAAAGTGCAGTGGTATCCTAGAATAAGATAATAAATATGAAATTTTACACATTCATCACGAACCCGTAGGGGTTTTAAATAACTTAAATTTAGAAGTCATTTGAAGTCTAAAAAGTCAAAGCTTTCAGACTCAACTTTCAGACTCAACAAGGGTTGTCTCTACTAGCTAGTCTCTACTAGCTAGGAGATTTGCTCCCACCCTGGAGATGTGAGTTCGATTATCAGGGATAAGCTAATTAGTTTAGAGGTGAAAGTTCATGTGGGTAGCTTCATGGGAGCGTCCACTGCTCCCACCTCCTAGCTGTTTCTAACTGTTTTCCGTGGATGTTGGTTCTTTGCCGCTAACCCTAAGTGGATTAGTCTCATGTTGTTTGGTGTGGAGATAACTCATATGTTGTCAAAAAAGATACTCCATATCGAGATCGCTAAAACCGGACCGTCCAAATCTCTTCATATGAAATGAAACCCATAGGCCATAACTATTTAAAGAGAGAAACTTATTCAGGCCTGTTTACAACGGGATGAATCCGGATCGTCCAAAAGCGTATTGGATGGTTCGAATTTTAAACATACTTTTCTGGAAGAGAGAAAAGTTTTGTTTAAAATCCGGACCATTCAAAACACTTTTGAACGGTCCGGATTCACCTCCGTAAAACTTATTTACGGAGGTTTCCGTAAATAAGTTTTTCTCCTATTCAAAACGGAATCTAAAGTTTGAGAAATCTTTATAGCAAAACAAAATTTTAACTTCGCAGCATTCATTCTTGTAGAGCGGGGACCCCCTGCCATCAAACCATTTGGACATTTCTAAGTAAAATTTCCCAGGTTTGTAGGAGTATTATTTTCCTACACATATCTATATAGCGGGTAGTTACTATCCGTTCCGCTACCGTTCTTATTTTTCAAGTACTAATTTCTCACTTTACGAGACAAGTCATTCTGTCACAACATATCACTTTTAATTCAAAAAATAAATTTAAGTTGGTGGAACGGGCCGGACATTGATTTTGACATTTACCTTTCTTTCTCAGACATACAATAGGATCCAGACATTGATTTTAGCATACCAATCCCTCGGAGTCGTATACGGAGACCTTGGAACTTCTCCTCTCAACGTTTTGTCATCTATCACCCTCCCACATCCGAGCGAAGAAGATCTACTCGGAATCCTTAGCCTCATTGTCTGGACAACAACCGTTCTCGTGTTGATCAAATACGTGTTCATCGTTCTTCACGCCGATGATCATGGAGAGGGGGGAACTTTCGCTCTGTATTCGTATCTGTGCAGGCACATCAACTTCAGCAGCAAGTTCACCATACGAAACACGAGGCTGGAATCCGATCGAAATATGAGATATTACTCTCAGGGGAGTTGTATCAAATCGACGACTAAGAGATTTCTCGAGGGGAGTACGAAAGCTCAAACTCTTCTCACTTTTCTAGTGCTTCTCGGGACTTGCATGGTCATCGGTGATGGCGCGCTTACCCCTGCCACTTGCGGTATCTTCTTTGTTCCGAGTATTTTCTACGCAAGAACAAAATAAAGTATACAGTAAAGACATTTCTATTCTACATTTCTACATGTCCATCTGAATTAATCAGCATGAAAGACTGAACGTTACGTTTGACAATTTTCGTTGATCTTGAACGAATGCAGAGCCCGTTACGAATATTTCACTCATAACACGACATTATTTCGTGTGGTTCGTTCTGTGATTTATTGTTCTTTCTCTTAAAACATTAATTTTGCCAACTTCGCTTATAGTCTTGAAATTGTTTCAAAGTTACCCCTTCGCTACTTATTTTTATTCAACCCTCGGATTTAGTTCACGTTTGAATGTAGCATTTTACGCGCTTATTGCTTTAGCTAGTTGAATCTAAAGCTTCTACAGTAGCGAATTTATTAGCCGTTTGTGTTATTGTTTCAGTTCTCTCGGCTCTTCAAGGTATCCAAACTCGTTCCTCGAAAATCTCACAAGGTAAAATTTGTTTCGACAAACGATTGACAGAGGGAGAAAAATGAATCTGTAATTACAAAACTAAGATGTTATGTCATGAACTCAATTTTGGTGCAGAGGAAGTGGTTTTATTGTCTGTCGTGCTTTTAGTAGCTCTGTTTGCTTTCCAAAGTTGTGGGACTAGCAAAGTTGGCTTCTGCTTCTCTCCAATTATGGTAATATGGTTTGTTTCGAATGCCGCGATCGGAATCTACAATATCATCAGATACCATCCGTCCATTCTGAAGGGCCTTTCACCTGTCTACATATACAAATTCTTTGAAAGACGGGGCAAGACGGCGTGGGACATCCTCGGTGCTGTGTTCCTGAGCATCACAGGTACCGTTTTCGTTTCCTGTTTCATATTTCGTGCTGCTTGTTCTTAATTTCCAAAAAAACAAGCAACGAATCTTGATCGGCGGGGCATGGCAAATTTTTCGAAAACAACTCACTTTTACGAAGAAAGGAAAAGCTATTTCCGACTTACCAAAACTTATTGTTGGAGGAATGGAAAAGACATGAAAACAGTGAATGGAAAAGAGAGATTAGCTGAACATTGTTAACTATGGTTCAGGGGCAGAAGCCATGTTTGCTGATTTGGGACATTTCAACAAGAGAGCAATTCAGGTGATCAGTACTGGGGACCCTTCGATAGAGTTTTTTTTTTGAACGGCGATCAATAGGGTTTAGATACAGATGTCAGAAAACAAATCCAGCACACATGTATCTGAAGTCATTCAATGCGTGTCGATCTCACATCCATCGTGTGGGACCTACATGCGTCGAACAGCTCAGAATACGTTGTGTCCAAATCTATGTTCGGACATTTGTGTCCTTAACACTACTCATATATATGACAATGGTTGCTTCTGCAGTGGGCTTTCTCTTTGTTTGTTTATCCAGCAGTGATCCTCACCTATGCTGGAGAAGTGGCTTATTTAGTTCAATACCCAGATCAGCTCGGCAATGCCTATTACGCCTCGATTCCTGAACAAATATACTGGCCAATGTTCATTGTATCTACACTGTCTGCGGTTGTTTCTAGCCAATCCATGATATCAGCGACTTTTTCAATTGTCAAGCAGTCTATGGCTCTCGGATGTTTCCCCCGGGTGAACATAATTCACACTTCTTCAAAGCACGAAGGACAGGTCTACTCCCCGGAAATTAACTATATTCTCATGGTTATCTGCGTTGGCCTTGTCGTTGGATTCAAAGGCGGGAATCAACTATCAAATGCCTATGGTAAGCCTCTTTCAAACAATACAGATTTTTTGAGAAACAAGTTTCCAGAATGGTTTTTCCCCCGGTAAATAAGTGTCCAGAATTTTGCGCTGATAGTACTGTATTTTTCTTTGAAAAGAGGCTCACACTCAACAACAATGAATGCCGTGCGTTGGTAAATTACATTCTGAAAATTCTTTTGTGTTTTTTTGTTTTGTTTTTGCTTTAAATTTCAACGTATAATGGAACATTGGTGTGTTCTTGCGCGTGCGTGATGAATACAGGGGTGGTGGTCATCTGGGTCATGATCATAACGACATGTTTGACGACATTAGTGATGCTGGTTATCTGGGATACGAATTTCCTTCTCGTGTGCGCCTTTTTCTTCCCATATATACTAATCGAAGGCGCATTCATGACATCCTTGCTGAACAAGATCCCACAAGGAGGATGGGTACCTTTCGCGATCTCAGCCGTTTTCCTAGTAGTCATGTTCTCTTGGACATACGGAAGGAGCAAGAAGAGCCTGTACGAAGAAGAGAGGAAGATGAGCTTAACCGAAATAGGCCAAATGCTATCGACAACAAACTTGTATCGACCCCCCGGGTTCTGCTTCTTTTGCACAGATCTTGTCAATGGGATCCCACCCATTGTCCGGCGTTACATTCAGCACACAAATTCCGTTCGGGAGGTCATGGTGATTATCACGGTGAGAACACTACCGATCAAATCCGTGCTCCCAGAGGAGCGGTTGGTGGTGGGGAAACTAGGACCCGAAGGGGTTTATCGGTGCCTGGTTCAGTTTGGTTACAAAGATTCACCGGGGATGGACGGGGAAGATTTTATTGCTCTAGTAGTGGGGAAACTGTCTGAGATTTCTGAGACTACCGGCGAAAAGTGGAAACTGAGATTGGCGGAAGAGAGTGGAGCCGTGTTCGTGGTAGGCCGGACGATTCTGAAATCGAACAAGAAGAAGGGGTGGTTTGCTCGGTTCGTTATCGATTACTTGTATAGGTTCCTTCAGAAGAATTGTCGGGCTGCGGTTTCGGCACTCATAGTCCCACCAGAAAGTACTCTGCAAATTGGAATGGTTTACGAGATCTAAAACAGTTTGATGAAGATAGATTGTTCATATGATTGCGTTGTTTTTCAAGCCTCCATTTGGTCATGAAGAGTTTTTTTTCTCCTGTCTATTCTTCCATAGATACAAGGCATCAGTCGTTGTAAGTAATTTATTTGTAACCGAGGGTGGAACTACCCTGCACATAAAAACCCATCTTTGTATAAAAGAAATATAAACTGCTTGTGTAATCCATCTATGGAATGGGAAATCCCATAGGGCGGCCCTACAGGGACTGCATGATGGCCGGACGGTTTGGATTTAATCCGAACTCTTATTGATCAGGACTGTTCATTGATCGGATTAAAATCTGAACTGTTTATTGTTGAGATGGATAAGGCGGGGCGCCCTACAGCCCCAATCTGCCCTACAGGATCACTTGGTCCGTACAAATAACTATCAGTATCAGTTTCATGTAACAGTCATTTTCTGTGACACTTTATTTCGGAGAATTTAAAAATATGCTTTACTGGATTGGTCTCTTTAAAAAAAAAAAAACCCCTAAGTCATACTGGAAGTCTGGAAGGTTTAACCTCCCAACAAGTCAAGTTTTCAATTTATTTTTTTTCCTGAAAAACTGTAACCAAACAAAGATACGGGTGACATACAAAGTTCTCAATTTGTTAACAAAAAATAGTTTTAGAACTTATATTTTTCAAGAACCTAGTGCCGAGCCCTATTCTCATATTTGTGCTCCCATAGTCCCATTTTCACAAATTTTAGTCAGTTTGGAATGTTTTTGAAAGGTTCTTTACCGGTCTAGCTCGTGTTCACGCTCACACTCACATACAAGCACATCAAGTATTCAGTTGGCAATGAGTCAATTTGGCCCAGGTATTTGTTAGTCTCAAACCAAACCCGAAATTTGTAAGTGAATCCACCCGAAATTAGTTTGGTTTGATTTTTCCCCCGACCCGAATATTATTTGTATGTGAATGCATATGAAATTTATAATTGTTGCAACGAGCGGATTAGTTCGGGTATTTCTTGGTACGGTTGAAATTGAGATTATCTTGTTAATATTCCAGCTCATGGTCAAAAAAGAAAGAGTTTTTTTTTGTCTTTTTATCCTTCAAACTATGCACAGTTTTTCTATTTAGTTTCTAAACTATCAATTTAACGATTTCATCCCCTCAACTATCATACCGTTACCTACTTAGTCCAATAGATAACGGAAATTAGAAATTTAGACGGAAAATGCCATGTAAGGCATATTTGGGACCATGTAGAGCAGATACTTGATTATGAGAGTTTTAGAGATAAAAATTAATTATGACCCTTTAGGATAACAAAGTGCTCCAATTTTCAATCTGTTTGAACTGGTGCGAAGATCTTATTTTTCTGATATTTTTATCCTAAAGGGTCATAATTAATTTTTATCTCTAAGACTCTCATAATCAAGTATCTGATCTACAGAGTCCCAAATAGGGCCTTACGTGACATTTTCCATCTAAATTCCTAACTTCTGTTATCTATTGGATTAAGTAGGTAACGGTATGATAGTTGAAGGGATGAAATCGTCAAATTGATAGTTTAGAGACTAAAGTAAAGAAAATGTGCATAGCATGGAGAATAAAAAAGAAAAAAAACTCAAAAAGAAAAGGAAAGGAAAACTGTGTTTATATTCCAGCTCACCGTCGATCGTCCACCCAGTCACAACCCAATTCATTCACATCGAGGAAAAAATGAGCCGATTCCAATCCCAACGGCGCGTCCAGATCGACGATGCCCAAGCCACCCGCTTCGACGACGACGAAACCCTAGAAAACGTCGACGGCGACGGCGACGATCAAGGAAGCCTCAGGCTCAGGCCGTCGGACAGCGACGTGACGGAAGATCAAGAGCTCTTTATGGGCGTCAAGGTCCGTAGGAAAGCCTCTCGCTACAGGGATTATGTGGGTGACTATATCGACGTGCCTTCGCGCCCTTACCTCACCAAGATTCTTGATAAACAAGGTGACGTCGGGGGTTCCATTGTTGATTTGATTTGGTTTGATGTAATTCTGTGGTTTTTGTTGTTTTTCTTTGAATTTCAGTATGGGTGTTGAATTCTTGTTGTTTGGACGGATCATGACTGAGAAATTTCAGCTTTGGATACTTGCATGTGATGTTCACTTCTGTACACAACAATCCAAATACAACACCAAACACAACCTCTCACATACATGCGGGATCCACACATACTAGTGCGTGTGGCACCACATGTATGTGAGATGTTGTGTTTGAATTGTTGTGTTCCTAGCATTTTTGCATTTTTTATGCAATTGGGGATGATATAGGTTTGAAGTCTGACTAAGATGTACTTATCAACAAAAAAAAAAGTCTGACTAAGATGTGTTCAATGTTTGTTAGTTTTTTTTTTTTGGTTCGACAGTCCGGGTTATCCGGACCAGATTACGTGCACCTCGACTAATCCCCTCCCCGTCTGGTCGAAGCTAGGACTAAGGTATTCACCAGAAATTACTTTCTTGCAGAATGACCCCAAGAATTGAACCCTAGTCAATTGTGTGGAGCGAACCCACCAACTAACTGGACTAACCCTTGGGGCTAATGTTTGTTAGTATTTCATTGCTGTGTTTGGAGTTAAAGCCTAGCGGGTTAGATACAATGCGGCTCATTAGTCATTATGCTTTTCCAAAGGGGACAGAATAGAGTAGAAACACAGCCGAGCTAGCCAAATGCAACAAGATGAAACACCCAACTAGCTAGACAGAACACTCCCGCAACTGGAGAAGATGTGCAAAACCACACGTCTCACGACTGGGAGGCAGTAGGTCAAATCTAACGTGTCCTTGAAGACTATAAGTGGGGAGTTTTGTGATTATTGGAGCTGGAAATTTAGAAGTTCCGAAGCCTTTGTGAACCTTGACGCTAAAGGGGACTATCCGTGTGGATTAGGTTTGATTCAGTTAGATTTCAAGTGTTGATATTGTGAATGTTCTGCATTAGATCACCATCTTCTGATGATTAGTTTGTGGTTCAGTCTCTTTGTTTTGTCTTAAAACCCAAACATAGTTGGCATTGGCTCTGGTTAGTTTAGAGGAAGGATAATGAAAGAACAGATCATGATATTGGCCTAACTGCTAATTCTCAACTCTTCATCTGTTATATCCAACATACAACGTGTCAATAAACTCCTTTTACATAAAACTTTGAGTTTGGTTAGGTATTTTCTTTTCTTTTTACATTTTTCATTATGGAAAATAGGAACAAGAGCAAACGGAGCTACTGAAAAATGTGGATGTTTTTTTCCATCTATTTCTGTTACTAGCATTGTGAGAACAGGTCGGCCTTGCTAGTGAAAGATCGTCTGATACCACTTGCCTTGTGTAATTTATGAAAGATGGCCTATTTATTGTCTGATGTATCAAGCTGGGCATTATAGGTTGGACTGCAGCTAGCTTCATGAGAACTGGTGTCTGAATTTGAGCTGTTTAGGGTCCCGCTGTTGAAACGTGCATTGTTACTTTGTTTCAGCAGACGTCCCTTTGTATATATTGTATCTGTAGCTGAATACTGGTGGGCCTATTTAAGAACATCTAGACAGTGATCAATCCTGTTGTTTTTTATGTGGCGTTTGTTTTAAGCCTATGGTCTTTGTTATTGTTTGAGTAGGTTTGTTAGTTTTACCATCCTATTTGTTAAGGTCATTTCACGGTAATTAAGTCCTAAAGGCCTCATTGCTAAATTATCAACTTGGTATATTGGCCTCAATTCTTAGCGTCTCTCGGTCCTATTTAGAGAGTAAAAAAGGTACCGGGAACTTTTAAATCAGACACCTTATTGTTTCTATTGAATATTGGCATATTGCAAGTGCTAATGAAATCTCCTTGTGTGTACATTAAGGATGCTCTCTTCTCTTTGCCCTTAGGATGTGGGTCTCTCTCTCCCCCAACCCCGTCCACATTTGCTTTTAGTTCTTTTAGCATGCACATTTGATAGCCCAAGTAGATTACAAGGGTTGGACCAGTTTTTTGTACGTGTTAGTGGGGAACTGGGGATTTGTGATTGAAAGCTCCTTTGATTCATTGAAACGTGCTAGATACATCAGTAATACTTTTGGCTATCTATTTTAGGGTTGTAGCTAATTCTGCTATTATTTTCTTAACTTTTTACTGGCTTCCATATCACAGGCGACAAGAAAGTTCTCTTTGCCGATAGAGTGTTGAAGTTTACTGGCTCAGGGAAGATGAAACGACCCATTCTGTTAATTACTGATTTTGCAATTTACATTGTTGACCCGGACACTGCTGCTCTGAAAAGACGTATTGCGCTGGCTGCTCTCGAAAAGCTTTGCTTGAGTGAACTGAGTGATAACTTTTTTGCAATGATCATTCCAACTGAATATGATATCCTCATGGCTAGTACCCGAAAGACTGAAATTGTAACGGTGTTAGTAGAAGCTCTCAAGAGCACTTCTGATTATGAACTCGAGGTGGTGTTATCCAATAGGTAAATGGCTATTGTGCTATGCTTATAAGTTGTGACATTCGTTTCATACACACTTGCAATGCATACATATTTTGATCAGTAAGCTTGCACAAATGATAGGTACACACCACCAAACACACCCCTCTCACATAAGTGTGGGACCCATTTTGAGTGGGTTGCACAAGTAAATGTGAGGGGTCCATACATATGTGAGAGGGGTGTGGTCGGTGGGTGTGTATGTATCATTGCTCAGAAGTTTAATGGATTTCATTGGAGGATGTTATCAACTATGGGCACTTACTTTTCACTATTATCACTGACATAGTTGCAGATTTGCATCACAGATATAGTTCCTTCTTTTTTACTGAGAATTTTCTAATTTTGATTGAGCACTGGCTCTGTTTTTGTGTGCGTGTAGCTATTAACTTCATGTTTTTCTCATGCTTTTGCAGTTTCGAGTATCATGCAGCTGCTGATCTGGTGAAGGAAGTCCAATTTGAAGAAGTTGAAGGTCCGTGACATCTCTAGGGAAAGCGGTATCTGGTCCCCTTTAATTAGGTTTTCGTTAAATTGGCATTTTGCTCAAATCCTTCGGTGTTTCTCGATTTCAGGTGGTGTTAAAACAAGAATTTTGCGGAAATGAGTTGCCCGTTACACTTGCCGTATGTTTCAACGAATGAGTCGCTTACACCCGTCATATAAAGCTGATTGATTATTTCCAAGTCATGAATCCGAGTCATATAGAGTGTTGTACCTTATATTTTCATCTTCTGTTTGTATTTTTGTGTCTAATTGTTCTTTTGTGTTTTTTCCTGTAGACGCATTCGGATACGGATGTACAAGTTTTGATTAATAAGATGTGTCAGTCGATATGAAAGAGTTTACCATTGCTGACGTTGCTCTAAACAGATCATCTCTTGGTCTCACTTTTCTTCTACTTGCTTTTGTTTGATTGTGTAAATTTATATTTAGGCATCAATTTGAATTTATAAAATAAATCAATTAATCAAAACTAACTGTAGTAATGATTTCGTGGCTTAAATCTATAAGTTTTTATCGATTATCCAAAACTGAAATATTGTAGTAACAAGTAATTTTTCTCGGAGCCGTAATTCTGAAGAACTTCTGATCAACTTTTCTACCACGCGATGTTGGACAAATTAGGCTGAAGTACTCCCTCCGTCTCCTTTTAAATATCCACTACAAGAATACGTGCATTTTCGAAACCCCCTCCAAAAAAAATTCCAGTCTCCGAAAGCAAATATAACGAACTAAATTGCTTTTGATTTATTAAGAAACCATTCAAGTCGAGCACCACACAATTTTGACTTGAATTGAGTTTGTTACATTGTTCTCCATAGGACATACTGAAAATAACAGAGACCCCATCCCGGGGTCGAAAAAATTACAGAAAACCAACCTAAATTTGAATGACAGTTTGGATCACGAAAAAATAAGAAACTAATCAGTCACGTAAAGAACAGAACACATGCCAATTCATTGAACCCCCTAATGATTCCCTTCACCTAATTTCCCCGAACAATATTTTTCACTTGTGAACAGAAGAGGATCCAGCTTCAGTCACTATCGATGCTGTCACTATCGGCGTCGAACATTCCGATGGAGTCTCGAGCGATGGGCGGTTCCCAGTATTGACACGCCTGATGTCCTCCACCCTTCTCACCACATCTGATATTTTGGGTCTCTGCTCTGGCATCCTAGATGCACAAGCCAACCCTATTTGTAACATTTCCACCATCTCTTCCTCTATGTTGGGATACCTCAGCAGCTCGATGTCAAATACTTCAGAGGTCCACTCCTCTCTGACCACAGAATGAACCCATCTCACCAAGTGCACCACCTCATCACCCCCCATGGCTTGCATAGGAGACTTCGCAGTTAGAAGCTCCAGCAGTATGACTCCAAAACTGTAGACATCGGACGGCTGGGATAGTTTTCGGGGGTCAGTCACTTCTGGGGCCCTGTACCCTGTATTTCGCATGGCTGCTGGGGTCATTGGGCTTGTCAGTGTTGCCAAACCGAGATCACACACGCAACCGTATTGTTGTGAGTTCAGGAAAATATTGGACGATTTAATGTTTCCGTGAACAAGCTTCCCGTCCTTTTGGGTGTGGATATGAGCAATGCCTCTGGCTGCACCGATTGCTATTCTTAGTCGGGTTTCCCAGTCAAGAGGAGTTCGATCTCGATCACCTCTTTTAGCTGCAAACTTAGGATGCATTAGAAGATATTTGCAGATCCTACAAACGTAGAACCACTCGGAGAAATTTAAGGGCAGTATGATATTTGATAACATAGGAGAGTGCAGAGCCAAAAAAAAAAGTGGACTATTTTCTTTAAATCTAAGGACAAGGACTAGGACTAGGACTGGCTAGTCCTATATATTAGATAATTTTCATAACAGTTGATATTACTTAAGACTTGTATAAGAACTCTATGAGAATGGCATTGGAGATAGAACATAGAATTTCTTAAATGCTGATGCACTCAATATACTATTTGCAAACTGAATTCCTACATTGTTTTTAATACGAAAAGGAGCCTTCAGCTTTACCCTCTTTTCTGCCTATCTTTCTGTGACTCTTGAAACCTGGTCAGCATATTTCTTTGGTCGTTCTTCTTTGGCTTTTCTAACCTAATCTAACTGTAGTCCAACTACTGGTTATTTATATAGCTCAAACAAAAAGCGATGGAATCAATCTTATGGTAGTACCGCCGTCGGATACTAAATAGAATTCCTATTGGACTCATCTGAAAGCCGGAAGGTGCAGGAGATCAATAGCTTTTTTTCCCTCATGTTGTGCCTGGTTTTGGGGAGAAAGTCTTTGCAATCGAAGTAAGCTGAGTTTTTTCACTAACACAACCTGGCCAAACAAAGAATTCTAATACTAGAGCCAAAATCTAATGCTTAACTACATCCTGATTGTCTCAATGCTTTAATCCTAAATGTAGAAAAATGTGCATTAGTTGTAATGATCATGCACTGCACATGTTGCAATGTGCGATGCAGGCTGAAAACAGATATGCTGCAGACACAAAAAGAAAAACTAAGGAGGCGATGATACTTTTAGAGGACCAAAGTGACATGCACTTGCATAAGCAGGACTGAATTCCTGTGGGAGTCGAAGACACCTAAATCTAGATGCTACATGGCCAACTCGATCAGATTAGGAATACCGCACAACCATCAGGAAATTCAGAAAACCAAAACAAAAAAGTGAGAAGATCGGAAACAGCTGGAACATGCATCTCAATTTTTGCCAACCCAGGGTAGCAGTAAAGCACCAATTTCCTTGAAGCATATTAAAATCACTAATTTAGTAATGGCTGTGTTTCTGCATCGGTAGGGTGAGTGTATGGATTTGATACAAGAGTGAGGTAATAAAGCAAGACAAATTATTGTATGTGAAATTTGTTTTAACATACCATGTAACAGGGAGGATATGCTTCCCTGACTAAAGTAGTCATACACCATGAGCTTTTCATCCTTGGAATAGTAATACGCTTTCAATGCAGCTACATTTTGATGCCTAATCTTCGCAACAACTTCCATCTCCTGCTCAAACTCTCGCTTTGCCACACTCACTTCCTTCAACCTCTTCACTACTACCGTCATTGTGTCTTCCAACGATGCCTTATACGTTGTCCCAAATGTCCCCTTCCCAAGCACCTCAGCAGAAGCCCTCAACAAATCTTCCAGGTCAAACGCATGACTACAGCCCTCAAAAAATACAAGACTTTCACTTGCATCTTGGTTCCTAGAAACTGCTTTCTTTACAGGCCCTTCTTTCTTCTTCGGCTTGGCTGCGACCCCATTATCACCCTCTTTGCCTGAGTAACAAACAACCATCAAAATAGCAATTAGCCCAAACCCGAGAGCAGAACAACCAATGACGATTCCCAGTATCGCAGATTCACTAAGTTTAGAGGATTTGTTTGATGGTTGAGGTTGAGCACCGGTCGGAGGAAGTGGAGGGACTGGATTATCAGTTGTAAGGTTGTTACCTAAGAATGCCCAACTTGGAAATCTCTTAAGAGATCTAGGAACAGTACCAGTGAGATCATTGTTGGATAGATCTATAGCTTGCAGGGTAGGGAGATTCAAGTTGGGGATTTCACCAGAAAGTGAGTTGTTCGCAAGATAGAGGGCTGTGAGGTGAGTTAAATTCCCAATTGAGGATGGGATACTACCATTAAACCCATTGTTGGATAAATTAATGATTGCCAGATTGTTCCAAACAGTGAAATCCAAAGGCAAGGGGCCAACAAAGTCATTGGACTGAAGATAAAGAGCAGTCAAGTTTCCAAGGTTGGAAAAATCAGAAGGGATAGGACCTGATATGGCATTGGATCTTAGACTCAAGACCTCAAGTGCCGATAACCGGCTAAGAGTGTTCGATGGGATCGGGCCGAGAAATCCAAATCCAGGTAATCGAACAGCGATCACTCTCAAATTATCAGCGTCACAGGTCACCCCAGTCCAGTTACTGCAGACAGAAGAATTCGCGTCCCAGTTGATAGGGCGCCCGTGGAAAATGTTCTGCACGAAATCAAGCAACGCTTGCTTATCTTCAACTGGTTCTGAATTCACCAGCAGAGAGACAGTTTCCAACAGGAAGATTGCCAACAAAATGAACTTCACACCCATCTGCTCAATCAGAAGCCGAATATTGCACACTCCTTGTGAACAAAAATGTTTTCTGCGAACACTACCTCATCTGAATGAATTCACAGAGAGATGAATCAGAACTAGGATCCAAAGTAAAATGCTTAAAAAAATAATGAACTCACAGACAAATATCTCATCCCCTATTTCAGCTTTTCTCCTCTTCTTTTTTCCAAAACTTAAAAGGTGTCTAGGGCAGCTTACTCGCACCTAATGACCAATCTTACTATCCACTAGCAGGGCTCAATTAAAGTCGGGCAAAAGCTCCGTATGGAATAATTCAGCCTTTTCTATGGGGCTTTGGAAAAACAGTGTAGTACAAGAGAAAGTCAACATACAAACTCTTGACCACAACTCCGGATATAACCGCGTCCGGAGCCGTTCGATGCATGTGAACTCGTGTAGTACAATTGGGGATTCGATTCAACCTTTTCGTCAAAAGTTCAACAACTAATCTAGAAATGGGAGTTTTCCACCGTCTTTTACTGACTTCTGCTTGATCAAGTTTTTTTTCTATTCTCTGTTTGGCTTGTGAGAAAACGGAACGAGAGGAAAATAAATTCTAGTACTACGCTCCTCTCGTGACACCAATGTGAATCAGATAGCGCTAGAAGAGTAGTATTTAATTTAACCACTCCTCTCCTCGTGAATCAGGTCGGTTGACAATTCCGATAGTTCTGCTGCGCAGACTCCACACCAATGCGTGGTCGCATTGAATAATTTTTCGTTGGAATAGTGAGTAGTGCGTTCCCTCAGAGGTCATAATCACGAAAGTAAAAGAGATTATCAAAGCCTACCAAACAGATCCTATTACGAAACGGAAAGTTTGAGTAAAAGTAAACGGAACTGACCTTAGTTGCCACAGATCGAATGGAAACGAAACTCTTCGGAAGCCCAAACCAGTCAAAACACTGATTGACTGACCTATCAGCTGATCTCTCTCTCTCTCTCTCTCTCACCAAACGCAGACGTAACCACGGGGAATTGGCAGAGAATTGAAGTTAAAGGAAAATGTAGCAGAAAGAGGGGTACGTTACAGTTAGAGAGAGAGAGAGAGAGGTACACTTGATGGTAGAGATGATGATGACGAGGTTATTTGGTTTTAATCAGGGAACAATTTGACAGTCAAAATTAAACAATGATTGAGATGCTTAGGAGAGGGAGAGAGAGAGAGAGAGAGAGAGGTTAGTTGGTAATGAGGAGCGAGAAGCAAGGGGGTTTGCATGTGGGAAGCAAGGGGAAACAGCTAGATGATCGAGAGAGAGAGAACAGAATTGACGAGGAAGAAAATGTGGGGGACGTGACTGGTTATGGCGGGGGGCTCTTAGCTGGGACGGATTATACAACGCTCTTGGTGTGAGTTGTAGCATCTTTTACGATATGGATTAGGGCGATAAACGAATCGAGCTACTTGAATTTGAGTTTGCGTTTGTTCGTTAAAAAGCTCGTTTGAGATCGGTTTGTTACGTAAGGAAGCTAAGCTTGAACATTTGTTTGGAAACTCGTTGAGCTTTCAAACCGAGCTCGAACAAGTTTGTAACACTCGTCTCGTTCAACTTGTGATGTGTAAAAAATTTAAGCTACTTGAGATTAGCTCGTATTTAGCTTGATAAAAACTCGTTCAAGATTGGCTCGTCTCGTAAACAAGAAACGCTTGAAAATGTTTTTAGAACTCGTTAACTTTTCAAACCACGCTTGAACAATTAAGTGCTCGGTCAGTTCGGTTCGTTTATCACTCCTAATAATAATGTAAGTTAAAAAAATCATGAAATACGGTGTAGTGCTCCAGAGCACGTAATAATTTTTTCTTAGTCCGACGACACCATTTCCCGCTATTTAGGCATTTCTTAACGGAGGAGAGAGAGAGAGAGAGAGAGAGAGAGAGAGAGAGAGAGAGAGAGATTAATTATGGAGCCCCTGCTATTGGGTTAAGGCTTTTGACTTTCATTTTAGTACTAACTGATTTCTTTAAGGAAATGGATCCTTCACTAATTGTGCTCCACAGTTGTGAGTTGTCTTACAACTGCTTTCCAAAAGAAAGAAAAAAAAAAAAGGTTGTCTTACAAACATGGGTACACAAAAATAAGATGATCATGTTCGTCGAAAAATCTGTAACCAATTCTGAATAATGAGAAAATTGTTAGATTTGTGAAGATGTCACAAATAGTGCCGAACAAACAACAGCTAGCGGTGCTACGCCCACCGTTCTGTTTTACCACTTAACATCTCACCGTCTATCTCGGCAATCAATGGTCCAGATTTTAAAAAACTTTTTCAAGAAAGAGTTTTTTAAAATCCGGACTATCGAAAATGCTTTTGGAAGGTGAAATTGAGAGCGGTAGGAAGATCGGTAAATATTGAACGATGGATGTAGACTTTTTGGAAATACAAGCTGCGGTTTGAAAACTATCGCTGCTCCGTGGAAAGGTTTGTAACTTATGAAGTTAGTGTAACAAAAAGTCTACACTCATTGCACGGTCCACCGCATTTCTAGTGGGACCTACTCCGGACCCCACAAAAATAAAAAAAATATTCATAAATTTTAAAATAATTTTTTATAGGGCTCTGTAAAAAATTAACTCAATCGGATATCGGTAGATATATTTTCTGAAATTCGTAGGAGCGGCAAATATTTTAAAATTTATTAGTATTTTTGTGGGATCCGAAATAGGCCCAACGTAAGTATGCAGTGGACCGTGTACGTGCGGTGGACGTAGCATAGTTGAGACCAGTGAAGACTTTAGGCCCCTGCGTGGCAGCACCTTGTTGGGGTAGGAATTTACCTACTTTTACTTTGTGTTAGGTTAGGCCGTTGTGATATCAGCTTTTAAGGTTAGGTTTTGGGAACTAATCAATAATTAAACCTATAGTGACATTAATTATACATAATGGTAATTATATGGTATTTAACTCATTGGAGAAAAAATTTCATATCTTAAGTCAATGTGTTTTGTTGGGTGTTTAAAAAAAACCATCCACGTCCAGAGTTTAACCCTCGTATAGTCATATTATATGCACGTCTTTGTTTTTCTTGTATATTAAAAAACAATAAAGTCAACACGCCTTAGGTAATGTTGAGAATGCTCTAGAAAAATAAACGCATGTTTATGGCTTGAGTACGTTTTGATTTTGGAATAATTTTTTTGAACGGCGAAACAAAAATTTTATTGATGAAAAAGGATTACAAAACGCGTCCTTGTTGGCAAGAAACCAACAAAGACAACACCCAAAGGGCCTAGTCCAGAATACCTAAAGGATCTATACAGGTGAATAATTTAACGAGCAATGGATCGATTTCAAAATTGGGATTAACAAAAAAATTGCGTAATAAACTATGCGATTCAAATTTATTTAGAACTCATAATTTATATAAGGAGTAATTATTTTTAGTCATGCTTCTGAGACGATCTTGAAAATTGGTGCTACTCTATTCGATTTACGGTTCTCAATAGAAATAGATATTCTCAAATCCTATAGTCAGACCAGACACTGCCCAGCTCGGGAGTATGCCTGCTCGAACCATACGCGGTAGAGCATGCATGGTGGGTCACTACGGAGACCAATTACACCTTCCCAAAGTGGTTTTAGCCTAATGCTTGTCAGTCGAGAAGGGCTAACCCCGGTCCGATCGGAAAAGAGAAGGACAAAAAATTGGCTTATTTTTGTCTTCATTTAAAAAATTTAGGTTTCGATCATAATTTTTTTTACTTTTTCCTCCTGTTATGTCGAAGCAATAATCCACAAAAAATTAACGAAAAACAAACAAATGCGAAAAAAAATTGAATAAGGACAAAAAATTAAGCCACGAACAAGCCAGCTTTCCATTCAAAACTAGCCCGTTGCGAGATGTTTATATCTTTTTTTTGTCTTTATTCAATTTTTTGCTTTTTAAATTTTTCTCGTCATGACAAAGCAATAATTCTAAAAATTAACAAATGCAAAAAAAAATTACTATCCACATGGACTCTTTTAGCTGAACAAGGGAGAGAGAGAAATTAGGAAGGAGAGAGAGAGAGAGAGAGAGAGAGAGAGAAATTAGGGGTGGGGGAGAGAGAGAGGGCCCCATGAAGTTGGGGTTTGCACTAGTCAGGAATAAATAGGCAGGTTGGGTTTTGGGGGTGGAGCCCACAAATAAAAAAATTAGCGTGAAACCCAAAACCCCAGCAAGTAGCCCAATGTCACAATTGGTGGGTTACTTTCATGACCCATTGGGTCATTTAAGTTGACCCAATTGATATCCAATAAAGACCCAACTAATAATGGGTTAGTTGGGTTTGGACCCATTCTTACCCAACTAATAAATGGATTGGGTTGGGTCTATTTTTTAGTTGATGGGTCTGGATTTGTTAATGGGTCTAGGTTCAATTTGTCACCCCTAATTTTAGGCATACAAGGACTCTAGTACCGTCTTCTATCTCTACAGGGATAGCTAAAAATCGTCCAAATTCTACAGTATTCCTAATCCCTTTAGCTAAGGCTATTGACCCATATGGCGCCACTCTTATATATCTACATCATGGGATCCAAGGATCTAGGATGTAGATAAGTTTGTGTTTCCTAAAAAATACAGTAGGGCAGGGACATGACTTTGACACTCTCATTGCTAATGACTTAGCATCGGAAGGACGTTGGTTAGCACCACACCGGCCTCTTTAGTTCTTATTTGTAAGTCGTTGATCGAACACTCTGGAAACTGATTCATTAGTAGGTATGGCGCTTGATGAAAGAGCTGTGAAGAATAGATTTTGGAGTAAATTGATTAATAGTTTTGGAGGTGATAATTTCTCGTTGTAGTTAGTTTTTTTTTTTTTTTGGGGTAAAAATACAATAGATTATGCGATAGAAGGATATGCTAATTTGAATCGAAGTTGAACAAAAAAATTGCAAAAGAAATTAAAATGAAAAATAATTGTAGCCAACTTTTTTAACTTCAAATAATGATATTACTGTTCTCTTATAATTCCTTCATCAAGATTAATAAAAAAAATATTACAGAAGTATAATAAGAATTGAAAATAAAAAATAGAGCAAAAATTGATGCACCTTTATTGAACATAATTTAAAATAAGCTGTGGTTTATCACCTGGTGAAAGAGCGCGGATTATTATTAATGCCGACAAGGCACCGCCACAAATACTTAAGTGGCCAATCTCTGGTTTTGTTTTGGATTTTGTTTCTTTAATTGTTAAAATGGACCAATAAATAAGGGCTTGTGTTCGGTGCAACTTTATGATTTTACCTAATTTATTCACCGTTCTGATAAATAAGTGAATTCGAAGGTAAAAATTACTACTGTAATTTCTAAAAGTCGTGGGTTGAATTATTTTTATTACAGTAAAATTGTTTGATGAACATAGAAGGACGTGACTGGCTTACTGGTATATGAGGCAGGCAAATTGGGGTTTATCTAATTTTCGATTGACCGAAAAAAAAAGTGGGGTTTATCTTATCGATGGACAGGTGACGAAACACTATTACGGTAACTGAAATACGATAATTTTGCATGCATTGTCAATTTCAAGTAGTTGGGATAGCGATGTCACGACAGCAAATAAAGGGTTTATTGCTTATAAAATAAAAAAAAGTAAAGGGTTTATCACATATATAAATTAGTGTTTACTCGTGTCTACGGCACTACGCACCCCGGTTGGAATTGTTCGTGCCTACGACACTTGCTAGCTAGTGGCTCAAACACTAAATCGATTCATTAGTGTGTACTATGTGATCCTCTTCTTAGTGGCACGAAAAAGAATTACTCGTGCTTACGGCACTCCTCCAACTAAATTTTTAAGCTAGCTACAAAGAACTATCAATTTGCTTATGGAATCCCAGCAAATACCACTAGGGCTGACTCTGAGATTTCGGAGGCCTAAGACGATCTTCGAAAATGAGGCCCTTAATATTCTATCACTTAACGTGTAATTCCCTCTTCGTCAGTTCGCTGGGTTTGTTTGCAATGAGAATTATCGTTTACGGGGAAAAGATGCATCCATATTAATGATGCACTCATATATTGAATAATTTTCTCAGAGATCAGCGACCCCGAGGTGCTGTGATCCAACTTACCAAAAACTAAGGCCTCCACAGAGATTTTACGTGGTTCAGCAAGGATACCTACTCCACAGCAGTTAGACGATCGAGGGTTTCACTATACAGAAAAAAACGGATGCCCAAAGGGCTACAGATGAGATCTCTCAAAGAGTGAGTTAGGCAAATACGATGTTGAAGAGACTGATGCAGACGATGAAGACGAAGATGACGCCATGGAGAAGCTTGTTGTGTGTTCTTGACGAAGAAATCTGGACCATGCCGGCCCCGACATTTGGGTTGTCCAAACCCGACCTCACGCTTGGTTGCCCACTTAATATTATTAAGTTACAAAATATAGAAAGACATACAAGTCAAAAACTGGAAGAAAAAAAAAATCAATGTTAAATTTTGCTTTTAACTAGCTTGAATTGCATCAAAAAATCAAAATCAAAATATAACCCCGGTTATATTGCTTTATGATTACCACGATTTGATTTAAAGTAAGCAACTTTTTCTTGCATTTCTTGAAGCAACTTCTTGATTAAATCATCGTACTTTAATTAACTTATTCACTTACTCATTTTTAATTGAGATCACAACGAATTTACTTAATCTCTCCTGTGACATGGATGTCCGAATGTAAGTTTCTACATATTTCAACTAAGAAAAATTACTCTCCACTGAAGCAACTGTAATAGAAATATTCAACTATATTGATAAGCAACCACATACCATTTGGAAACTACCATCTTCCCAATAAAATCTTATCATCACACAATTGAAAAACACATCTGAATGAAATTTGAATAACTTAATTACCCTAACTCTCGAAAAATTAAAGAAGTAAAAATATTTTTTAGCAAACAATCCTACTAAAGTTAAAATTAAATGAGTAAGATTAATCAATATAAACATTTTAACGTCTATATGAGGTATTATAATAAATAGAAATATAAAAGTAAAATAGTTTGACTAAAACATAAAAAGATTTATTACAATAAAGTTTAATAAACCCTTTAACTTTTAATAGTAGAAATCACATGAAAAAATTAAATGAAAAGAAATAATAGTAGCAGGCTTAAGCAAATTAAAGAAAAAATATCCTATGGAAAGACAAAAAATGAAGATACATGGCCTGACCATTTTCTATGGGAAGATTAAAAAAAAAAAAAAAAGGAACAAAAGGAAGGTGATAGGACTCGAACCAAACCATTTCCAATGGAAATACATAGCCTTACCACTGGCCCAAAGACCCTCTTTGTATATTGTGCGCTACCTTTTTAATTTATTACAAACTTCATGGTTAATATTTATTTATTTTTTGGTTTGGTTGCCCCGTGATGGGGGGTTGCCCAAGCCCGGGGGGCTTGTTGGGCCCACCCCGGGGCCAGCCCTGAAATATATTATCTGGTTGATTCAAGGTGGATCGACGAACAACGGAACTCACGCATAATCTATTGTATTTTTTACAGACATATACATAAAAAGCTAGTGATGTACTGATGTGAAAGCATTATTCATTTTACAGACATATACATTACTTCTGTAATTTTAGATCAAAAGGCTTTCAAAATGTTGGCCACTGATTCCTTACTCCAAAAACAGTGAGTCAAGCCCAAGCCGTCGGCTGTTTTTCTTTACTCCGAAAAAGTGAGTCAAGCCATAGTCGTCGATTGGCTGTTTTTCTTGAAGTGCGCGCAACGAATTTAGCCTTCTTTGTAATAGTGATCAATTGACCCCTGCAGTCATCTCAAGTTAATTAAGTATCTCTCTTAAATACCGCGTATGTGTGGTCCTATATGTAAAACTCATTTTCCCTATAACTTTCAGCGAACATTCGCAGTCCACACATACAACATCAAGAGACCGCAATCAATGGTGGTACTCTATCAAACAATCATTTGAAACACACCTACGAAGTGCGACTTGTTCCCACCTGTCTCGAATTACCCAAATACAAATCCCCTCCATAATAAATTTGAAGAGAGAGAGAGAGAGAACACAGAGATTTGGAGCTGAGCTGGTAGCGCCTTGTCAAAATAATGGAAAAAATAAAGACTAGGTAGCTAATCAACTAAAGGACAAGAATCATTGAAAAAATATAAGGAAAACTAAAGACTAGGTAGCTAATCAACTATACAAAGCTGTAAAGTGGGAAACAAAGCAAAATGTTCTCCATTACAAGAAGGAATCCCAGGATAGTAAAGCAAAATTATTCTCCATTAACACGCCTTGACCACTATTACTTGACATTTACTACTCTCCCTCCCCCCCCCCCCCCCCCCCCCCCCCCCCCCCCCCCCCTCTTTCTCTCCTCACCTCAAACTTCTTTTGTTGTTGCCCTCCTCAACTCTGCAAGCACTACAAAGTTTCCTAACTGACATACTTTTTGGTGCTTAATTACCTTCACAAACCAAGAACAAAGATGGAATCTCTCGTTATTGCTGCAGTTAAGGGGATCACAGAGAAGGTGCTTCCACTTGCTGTTGAAGGGCCTACCCTTGCTTGGGGTTTCAAAGAAGAGCTCGAAAGCCTCAGCAAAAGGTTTGAAACTGCCCAGATTTTATTAAATGATGCTGCAAAACAGCAAAAGATGGGGACAACGGTGGTGCAGAATTGGCTGAAGAACCTCAAGGTGGTGACGTGCGAAGCTGATGACATTCTGGATGAGTATGCATATGAAGTTTGTCGAAGGAAATTGGAGGTACAAAACAGAATTAGGAATAAGGTACGCAACTTCTTTTCCCTCTCAAACCCGTTGGCATTTCGTCTCAAGATGGCTTATAAGGTCAAGAATATCCATCAAGCACTAGATAAACTTTACAAAAGTGCAACTGGTGAACTTGGTCTTAGCCCAGTAAATTTAACAAGTAGCAGTTCCGTAGAAGCTCCCACAGTTGTACAGACTCACCCCTATATTAACGAATCTGAAATTGTGGGAAGAGGTGATGATGTAACAAAAGTAGTAGAGATGTTACAAAGCTCCGAAAGCAACGATCAGAATTATATCCCTGTAACCGTGGTTGTAGGGATGGGAGAGCTAAGCAAGACATCCCTTGCTCAGCTGGTTTTCAAAAATCAGGAGGTGGTGAAGAGTTTTAGTGATCATAGAATGTGGATTTGTGTGTCTGACGATTTTCGAGTCGAAATGATACTGAATCAAATGGAATTATCTCTTGGTGGAACTAAACTCGACGAGTCAAATACTCAGGGAATGGTCCAAAAGCTTAAAGAAAAGCTTGGTGGGAAAAGGTATTTGCTGGTGCTTGACGATGTGTGGAATGAGATCCCCGAAAAATGGGAAACACTCTTAAGTGCTTTGATTGGAATAAGTGGTGATAAGGGAAGCCGAATTCTAGTCACGACTCGCAATTATAAAGTTGTGAATGCCCTGCAAAATTCTTCTGTTTACCGTTTAAGTGAACTATCACCTGATGATAGTTGGACAATGTTTTGTAAAAGAGCATTTGCTACTGGAGGGCCAAGAAAAACTTCATATTTGGAGGAGGTTGGTAAAAAGATTGTGGATAGGTGTGGGGGTGTGCCGCTGGCTGTAAAGGCAATAGGAGGTATGATGTACTCAAAGAAGCATGACCATGAGTGGTTGTCAATCCAGGAGAGTGGATTATGGAATTCACTTGGAAGTGACAATAATGTGGAAAGTGCTTTATTGTTGAGTTTTAATCACTTACCCTCAGCATCTTTGAAACAGTGTTTTGCATATTGTTCACTTTTTCAAAAGGATGAAAATATTGTAAAGGATGACTTAATCCAGCGTTGGATGGCCCAGGGGTATCTTCAGCCCCCTCAAGAAAGTAATCTGTTGATGGAGGATATAGGTAACGATTATTTCTGTGTGTTGTTGTGGAACTCTTTATTACAAGATGTCAAAAAGGATGAGTACGGAAATATAAAAAGCTGCAAGATGCATGATCTTGCACTCCGTGTCTCAAATAATTACAGCATAACTTCAAGGTCTAGAGAGGTGAGCGACGTTCCTGAAGTCCTCCATTTATCATTGTTTTCTGAGACAGAGGAAGGCATAAGTATTCCAAAAGTAAGAGCTCGAAGACTAAGAACCTTGCGTTTCTCAGGCAATATGCTCGACTGTGAATTGAGGAAATTTAAGGGCTTACGTGAAATTGACTTGATTGACTTTGGCACTGAAAATTTGCCAGAGTCAATTGGCAAGTTGAAACATTTAAGGTATCTCAATTCAAAGACTCGTATCAGGTTGCCTGATTCTCTATGTAAGCTCTATAATTTGCAGACTTTGAATTTGTCAGACTGCTGTGAATTGAAGGAGTTTCCAACAGATTTTTGCAAGTTGATCAATTTGAGACATCTTTACATAAAATCTCCAATTTCATTGCCCATAGGAATACGACAATTAACTTCTCTTCAAACATTACCATTTTTTGTTGTGGGACAAGACGAAGGGCGCCGAATTGAAGAGTTGGGATTCTTAACCAACCTCAGAGGCGAATTAGGGATTTGCAGACTTGAGAATGTGGCAAACAGAGCAGAAGCACAGAAAGCAAATTTGTCATGCAAGCCATACATTCAGGTGCTAAGTTTTAGCTGGAGCGATAAAAGAGAAGAAAAGATTAACAACGACGAAGATGTGTTGGAAGGCCTTCAACCACACAACAGTTTAAAAGGCTTAAGCATTGCGCGCTTTGAGGGCAAAAATTTTGCATCATGGATGATGACACCAAGTTCCACGTTGGTGCTTTGTAATTTGGTTAAGATAAACTTGATGAACTGCAACAAATGCAAACAAGTTCCAGCACTGGGGCACCTTCCTTGTCTTGAGGAGGTTGTGATAGATGAGATGTTGAACTTGGAATGTATTGGTGCTGAGTTCTATGGTCCTATTAGTGAAGGCGCAATTGTATTTCCATCATTAAGAGTACTCATCCTAATAGATGTACCAAACCTAGTGAAATGGATGGGTGCAGATGAGTGTGCTGCATCTGTTTTTCCTTGCCTTGAGGTGTTGAAGATGGAAAATTGTGGGAAGTTGATTACTGCTCCAGGTCATTTCCCATCAATTAAGGAATTGATAATTTTTTCTCTCAGCAGCCAGGCATTAGAAAAGATGAGCAGCACAATTACCACACTAGAGCACTTGGAATTCGATAGTGTCTCAGGGCTAGAGCTCAATTTGGTACTCGAGCGAATGCTGGTAAAAAACAAATTTCTAAGAAAAATTTCAATTTTTGATTGCGACGACTTGTCATTCTTGCCCAGTGGGCTAGGAAATCTTGCATATCTCTCAGAAGCTAGTCTGGTGTACTGCTCTAGTCTGACATGTTTTCCAAGTGGGCTATGCCTCCCTGTATCTCTTGATCGTTTAAAGATAGCTCATTGCCCTAAACTAATGGTGGCCAACCCTGTTCCTAACAAGCCCATGTCCCTCAAGGAGCTTACGTTGAAGGGCTTTGAGACATTGACAATTGACTGGACCAGGTTCCTGCTCTCTCTCACTGGCCTTAGAAGTTTGGTAATTGGTAAATTCTCAACTGAGCTTGATTATTTCCCCTGGCCTGATCCTTTTGTTGCTGCTGCTGGAGAGAAAGAGGAGGAAGATGAAGCCATCACCCAACAACGAAACCACCTTCGGAACCCCTTGGTTTCCCTGGAGTCCTTGACATTAAAAGGGCAGGAAAGTGTCAAATCTCTGCCAGAACACCTTCAGCATCTCACTGCCTTAGAAGAGTTGGTACTGGATGGTTTTCGTGGGTTGGAATCTCTGTCTGAGTGGCTGGGAAACCTTTCCTCTCTTCAGGATCTCACTATTCTTGATGCAGATAAACTGATGAAACTGTCCGAAGCAGAAGTAATGCAACGCCTCACCAAGTTACGCTCTTTGTATTTTTATGATTGTTCGCTTCTCAAGGAAAGATGCAAGAAGGAAATCGGCCCGGAGTGGCACAAGATCTGCCATATTCCATCAATCAGGATAGATGGCGAAGAACTTCAATCGCAAGATCAATTACTAGCAAATTGGTAAGCTGATGATCCCCCAATTTCGTGTGATTTCTTCTTTCCCCTCTCATGCTTTCTTTGTTTCATTGTTGATCTCTCTCTCTGCAGATTATGGAGAAATAACCGCAATTCAACCTTTTCTACTTTGACTTTTGAGGTAACCACAACTTCATTCCCTGCCGATCATTTAACTTCTCTTTTGCTACGACCAGAACAGCAAATTGCGTTTACTTATCCGTAAAAGAATTCCTTTCTAACTTCTGTTGCAGTGAGTACTTCTTTATATCAACTAATTTTGGTAAATGATTTTGGTACACTCCCTCTTTGTCATTCTCGTATACTTTACTGACTTACCGATGCTATATTTGCGATTAGATAATGCTGATTAAGAGACTTACTTAATTTGCACTTCCATAAAAAAAAATTAGGATAGCCATCCGTTGACACTTAACAATCGATATCTGTTTTATTCTTTGGCCCAAAGAAACTGTGATTTATATAATCTGATAAGAAAGTGATTTGTCATTGATGTTTAGGTAAAACCTTCTCTGTCAACTTTTTGCAAATTGACATTAACTTCATGGCTAATGGTATCTTTGAATTAAAAGCTTCGGTTAACGTGTTTTAGATAAAAAAAAAAAAGATAAATAAATATCATAATTTGTAGCTTTAATTTGTTTATTTTACTTTTTTTATTTTATAATTTTTTCAATTGCAAATTAATTTGAATTTATTTTATTTACACTTCAAATTGTTAATTTATACTCCAATAGTAGATATACGTCTTCATGTGCATGGAAAATGGAAACGGTAGTGTGCACGTACATGGAGCCAAAAAAAAAACTTTTTAATCGGCTAGCGTTGTGACCGATCGATATACGGGGGCCAAAAAAAATCACAATGCTTTTTTTTTCGTGCATTGAACGGGCACGATACTAATTATATATATGTGCATGTGTATATATATGATATATCAAAGCTAACCACTTTTTTCTTTTTATCAAAGTTAACCACAGTAGTTTTTATCTTTCTGTTTATCTGTTTGTCTTTTCGAAGAGGAGGAGATAATGCTTTGCTCAGCTTTCTGCTATATGAAGTTTATTATAATGTCTTCAAGTCTAATGTTTGTCTTTTCGAAGAGGAGGAGATAAGGCATTACTAGGTTCTTCTATTTGGAATATGCAACTGAAATATACTTTTATGTTTGAATACATTCGCTCTTTCTGACGATTGTTTTTTTTCTTATGCATTTAAATGCTCCTTCATCCCAATTTCTTTGTCCCTTTTGGGCAGTCGTGACCTTTAATTAGGTCGACAATTGATATCTAAAAGATTTCCCAATCAAAAGATCTCACTTTGCTCTTGCAGACAAAGATTTCAAAATCATCTAAAGAGAAATAAGCTAGAAGATATCCGGATAGTAAAAATGGGCAAATAAGCCGGCAGGAAGGGACCATTGCTTCTTGTTGCACAATTTGCTGCTATGTAGTCATCATGTTGATTTTAGAAGCTACTTTACTTATATATAGTGATTGCCTGCAATTTGTAACTACGAACACCATCTTCCAATTACTTGACTGTAATGGGAACGACTAGACCCTTTCGTGTCAACATTACATAAACATAACTGAGGCTATGATGTGAGGTTATAGTACTAGATGTTTTTTTGTCTGCTCAAGTTATCAGCTTGTGCATGGGTTGTACAACTAGATGTTATACAGATGGCTAATGCCTTTAGACTCGATTTTGTGTGTTTTCTTTCTCCCAGTCATTACTGGATTCGCTGCCGGGCCTATTGCTCATGTTACTGAAGGTGTGAATTCTGCTGATTATGCTTAGTCAAGTGGTAATCTGGATGGCCTCTGTCTCCTGCACTCTGGCTTCTTGATGGTGCTCCACTTGCTGCTTTCCTGTGCTTCATCTGCTTTTGTTTCTGGTGGTTGCTACTGTTGTCTGCTGCTGCTCCTTTTGATCTTCTTTATTTGATGGTTTTTTGCTTTGCCCTTGCTTTCATCTGGATGTTCTGTCGCATTTTCCTTATTGCTATCTGCTTGTTTCTGCTTCATTAGTTTCCTGGGGTATGCCCCTTGTAGGATATTCCTTGTTTTTGTGCTCCACTTACTTGTCCTCCCAAAATAATTTTGCACTTCCAGTTTTTCTTTCTACTGCAGAAAACATACACTGATGTGAGTTATGCATCGTCTGTGCTATTGGAAATTTGAAGTACGATTATAGATTGTTTAGAATGCCTCCATAGGCAGAATTAACTTTTGGTGACTTAGCTAGTTTGGACAGAGCGCTGATATTTTTAGTGTAAAACTTTAGAGCTGAACCATAACCGAACCTTTTTTTGCGGCTTGGGCTGATTTGGTTCCAGATATTAAACTGTTCAATTTTGGTCCAAGAACTCTGGAACTGTAGGTACAGGTATACCACCATACCGGTTAAGTTTTTGGTATGCCTAGAACCGAACCGAATCAATCCATCTCTCGCGGTTCTCCCAAAGTCTCGTGTGCCAGTCCCATTTTTCGCAGGATACTTGTATCTGATTATCTGATATACAAACACAACTTTTATCATATTGATATAGTTTCCAGTTGAACTCGAGATCAAAATAAAAGATCCACAGATTAAAAAAAATATTGGCACCACTCAAGCATTTTACTGGTCCTGTTTGATTTCACAGCCCTCACACTAGGCCTGTCAATGGATCGGATCCGATCTGATCCGAAAAAATCGATCCAAATCCGAATCCGATAACGTCGATCCGATAATCCGATAATCTGAATCCGGGATCGGATCGGATTAAATCCGTTATCAATCCGAATCCGAACTCTTTTTTTTTTTTTGACTTTTTATAAATTTTTTAGAAAAAATAGTAAATTTTTTATTTTCAAAAAAAAATGTTTAAGAAGTTGTATTTTTTTTTTTTAATTTTTTTTTTTTTGGAAAATAATTTTGTTTTTGCTAAATTTTTTGAAGTAAAAAAGTTTTCGAATTTGGATTTTCGGATCGGATCCGAATCGGATCCAGCCCATTGACAAGCCTACCCCACACTATAAGTTTCATAAGCTGTAAAGACTACATGCCACTTTCATTGCGACGTATGGGTAATTGTCTTTCCCTATTGGATCGAATTAACGTTCAAGTAAAGAAAATTACGCAATCTATTCTTACCGTTAGGGGAGGAAGGGAACTAAGAACAAATGTTTTTAGATTTGAAAGTAAAATCGTTTGGAGATGAGATGGATAGGATAGGTTAAGAGGAGATAGTGATAAAAATGGGATGATTGGATCGAGCACCTACATATATCGGATGGAGCTGAGTTCTTGTGGGCCCACTTGGAATTTTAAAAAAAAAAATTGAACGGCTCGGATCATCTGTGTGGAGCCCGGAGTGATCCCTGTGTGCCGTCTGTGGCCGGGGTCGGTGGCCACGGTCAGTTGCTCTAGCATTTTCGTTTGTTCACCGAGCCCTGCTATTCGCAGGGAAGGTTCGCAGGGATCCACGCAAGGAAAATTGTGTTTGGACCCATTCCGGGTCCCAAAAAAATCTAGAAAAATATCAATAAATTTTTGAATATTATTTTATGGAGCCCTGTAAAAAATCAGCTCCAGTGGATATCGGTAAGTATTACTTTTGGATTCGTAGGGCGAAACTGCTCAATTCGCCCCTACGAATCCAAAAGTAATACTTACCGATATCTGCTGGAGCTGATTTTTTACAGGGCTCCATAAAATAATATTCAAAAATTTATGGATATTTTTCTAGATTTTTTTGGGACCCGGAATGGGCCCAAACGCAAATTTCCTTGCGTGGATCCCTGCGAATCTGTCCTTGCGATTAGAATTTCCGTTGTTCACCCTTCTGATAAATAGGTGAATTCAAAGGTAAAAATTACTGTTAAGTTCTAAAAGTCGCGGGTTGAATTATTTTTGTTACAGTAAGACCCCATTCCATTAACATTTTTTCTGCTTTTTTTGGTTTTGTCCTTATTCAAAAAAATTTCACGTTTGTTAGTTTTACACCTTACTTTTTTACTTTTCCAATTCATCTCGTCGAGGTGAATCGGAAAAGTAAAAAAATGAGGTGTAAAACTCAGAAACGCAAAAAAAAATTCAAATAAGGACAAAATTGAAAAAAGTCGTAAAAGTTTTTTTTTTCGGTTAAACGACTTTTAGGACTTTTTTTTTTAAAAGTTCTAAAAGTTGCTATTGGAACAAGGGTATAAAATTGGGATTTTGATTTTCACACTCCACTTTTAATTGATCGCGCTCCACTTTGTTCATGAAGTTACCAGTAACTTCACGTTAAAAGTGGAGCGTCATCAGTAAAATGTGGAACGTGAAAATCACTTTGATAAGGACCAAAATCCAATTTTGTACATCAAGTGTAAATCCGTATGAGATGCAGACCACAAGATTATTTTAGGGACTGCACGTCGAAATCCAATTTTGTACATCAAGTGTAAATCCGATCGATTTGATTTCTTGCAAAATGCTCTGCTCTGATATGCTCTGCTCGTCAAGCTAAAAATCGTCAAAATTCTACAGTATTCCTAATCCCTTTAGCTAAGGCTATTGACCCATATGGCGCCACTCTTATATATCTACATCATGGGATCCAAGGATTTAGGATGTAGATAAGTTTGTGTTTCTTAAAAAATACAGTGGGACAGGGAAATGACTTTGGCATTGCTAATAACTTAGCATCGGAAGGACGTTGGTTAGCACCACACCGGTCTCTTTAGTTCTTATTTGCAAGTCATTGATCGAACACTCCGGAAATTGATTCATTAGTAGGTATGGCGCTTGATGAAAGAGATGTGAAGAATAGATTTTGGAGTAAATTGATTAATAGTTTTGGAGGTGATAATTTCTCGTTGTAGTTAGTTTTTTTTTGGGTTAAAATACAATAGATTATGCCATAGAAGGATATGCTAATTTGAATCAAAGTTGAACAAAAAATTTATAAAAGAAATTAAAATGAAAAATAATTGTAGCCAACTTTGTTAGCTTTCAAATAATGATATTACAGTGTTCTCTTATAATTTCTTCATCAAGATTAATAAAAAAATATAACAGAAGTATAATAAGAATTGAAAATAAAAAATAGAGCAAAAATTGATGTACCTTTATTGAACATAATTTAAAATAAGCTGTGGTTTATCACCTGGTGAAAGAGCGCGGATTATTATTAATGCCGACAAGGCACCGCCACAAATACTTAGGTGGCCAATCTCTGGTTTTGTTTTGGTTTTTGTTTCTTTAATTGTTACAATGGACCAATAAATAAGGGCTTGTGTTTGGTGCAACTTTATGATTTTACCTAATTCTGACATTCGATTTAATTTATTCACCGTTCTGAAAATAGGTGAATTCGAATGTAAAAATTACTACTGTAATTTCTAAAAGTTGAGGGTTGAATTATTTTTATTACAGTAAAATTGTTTGATGAACATAGAAGGACGTGACTGGCTTACTGGTATATGAGGCAGGCAAAGTGGGGTTTATCTAATTTTCGATTGACCCAAAAAATGGACAAGTGACGAAACACTATTACGGTATCTAAAATATGATAATTGTGCATGCATTGTCAATTTTAAGTAGTTGGGATAGCGATGTCACGACAACAAATAAAGGGTTTATTGCTTGTAAAAAAAAAAGAGAGTAAAGGGTTTATCACATATATAAATTAGTGTTTATCCGTGCCTACGGCAATACGCACCCCGGTTGGAATTGTCCATGCCTACGGCACTTGCTAGCTAGTGGCTCAAACACTAAATCGATTCATTAGTGTGTAGTATGTGATCATCTTCTTAGTGGCACGAAAGAGAATTACTCGAGCTTACGGCACTCCCCCAACTAAACTTTTAAGCAAGCTACAAAGAACTATCAATTTGCTTATGGAATCCCAGCAAATACCAGCAGGGCCGGCTCTGATATTTCGGAGGCCTAAGACAATCTTCGAAAATGAGACCCTTAATATTCTATCGGGAAAAATTCAAAATACCCCCCAATCTTTACACCAAAATTAATTAGACTCCCAACCTTTTAAAAATTTCAATTTTACTCCTAACGTTATCTTCTGTTAATCAAAATGCCCCCTTCCGTCCGAATGACTAACAGATTTCGTTAAAGACTCCGTTAAATATCGTCCCAATAGAATTTTGATGATCCGAGCCGCTCAATGTGTTCAAAACGTGATTTTAAGGGTACGCGCAAGAAATCAGCAAAAAAAATGACCAGGAAGGGCTTCATCTGAATAGTTTTTTATTAAACTATTCAATAAAAAACTATTCAGATGAATCCCTTTCTGATCATTTTTTTTGTTAATTTCTCACGGGTATCCTTAAAATCACGTTTTGAACACATTGAGCGGCTCGGATCATGGAAATTCGATCGAAAAGGGGAGGTGCAGACCGAAGTAAAATCCGGATGTCCGGACTTGAACAAAATCCGGATTGATCTGCACCTCCTCTTTTCCAATCAAATTTTGATGATCTGAGCTGTTCAATGTGTTCAAAACTTGATTTTAAGGGTACCCGCGAGAAATCAACAAAAAAAATGATCGGAAATGGCTTCATCTGAACATTTTTTTATTGAATAGTTTAATAAAAAACTGTTCAGATGAAGCCCTTCTCGATCTTTTTTTTTGCTGACTTCTCTTGAGTACCCTTAAAATCACGTTTTGAACATATTGAACGGCTCGGATCATCGAAATTCGATTGGGACGCTATTTAACGGAGCTTTTAACGAAATCTGTTAGTCATTCGGACGGAAGGGGGCATTTTGATTAATGGAAGATAACGTTGGGAGTAAAATTGAAGTTTTTAAAAGGTTGGGAGTCTAATTAAATTTTGGTGTAAAGGTTGGGGGGTATTTTGAAATTTTCCCTATTCTATCACTTAACGTGTAATTCCAACTTTGTCAGTTCGTTGGGTTTGTTTGCAATGGGAATTTTCGTTTACGGGGAAAAAATGCATCCATATTAATGATGCACTCATATACTGAATAATTTTCTCAGAGATCAGTGACCCCAAGGTGACGTGATCCAACTTTATTCTCACTTTGTTTTTTCATCCGTTCCATTTTTACTAGGGCATTGGGCCTTATATAAAACATATTCACGGGTTAAAAAATGGGCCATATAGTAACACATATATACTAGGTACTAAAAATAAGTGGAGGCCTTAGTTTTTGGACATTTTTAAGGGGCTTAAGGCTTGCGCCTCATGGGACTTAGCCCAGAGCCGGCCATGAATACCAAGTAAAAAGTTAAAACCAAGCAGCAAACAGTAGCAACAAATCCAAAGCAGCAACAAACATAAGCATATTTCCAATAGAGAGATGGGATTTTGTCAAATATGGGTAGAGACACCATCATATCACAGAGAAGCAAAATTAGCCAAAGAAATACACTCAACATAGAGCAGAAATGTACACCATCAGCTTCAAAGATCTTCACAACACCCTGACAAATTCACTCATTTTATATATAGTGAAGTAACAAATTCAATCTCTTTAAAATTGGTTCTTGAATATAGTCAATCTCATTGATTCTGCCATATCACTTTTCCATATGTAGGGAAAAAATGCAAATCGATAAGGACCCACTAGATTTTTCAAACCTCTGAGAGAAACCCTCCTAAACCCTTCCCAATCTTTTTTTTCGCACAAAGCTTGAAGAGAGTCCACCAAATTTTCATAAGAAAAAACAACAGTGTTTAGCTTTAACTTATAAAAAAAAAACAAAAACACAGATGTAGCAATAGGGGAAAAAACTAAAATTAGTTGCCACGCTATTCGAACTGATTCATGCTATAGTTGTCAAAATTCATTTTTTTTCTTTTTATAATTCTCATGCTATTCGAACCACAATCTTAAGAACTGAGATTGATTAGTTTAGCCAAAGAAAAATGAACAAAAGAAAAAAAAAAAAAAAAAGGAAGACAAAAACTTCTCTTCTTACCTAAGCTTAAAGGCTCCTCACATAATTTGACGTGAAATTAAACCAATTACCACGTCACACCATACCAAAACAAAAACAAAAGAGAACGAATATGGAGAACCCTAGATAAGAACATAACCAAAATAAATTGAACATCTCTAATACAAATTGAAACAAACAAAACAAGGAAATGGAAAGACAACAAAAGAGAATGACTATGGAGACAGGGAGGCAGAGGATGAGAACGTAGATGGCTTACTGCTTCATATTTGGGGATGCAACTGACTTTCTTTTTGTAGCCTTTTGTAGCCCTTCGTCTGCAGTTTACAACAAAAAGTGCTTCCGTATTTTAGTCATGCCAGTGTATTAAGTCTAATACAAATTAAAAGCCAAGGGCAGAAACGCAACAATTGAAGTGCAAGTTAAGGTACAATATACGAACGATGATGGACACATTAACAACTGCATTAACCCATGTCCTCGTCATATTAATATGCCAATCTAGCACAATGTACAAAAGAGTAGAGTTAGGAACGTGTACAACCGCCTAATAACACCTACAAAGATAAATGAAAGAGGAAAAATCCTACAAAAAAGGACTGAAGTTCCCTTGTGTAAGGGGGGAGGGAGAGGAAGTTGTATGCTTGTTTTTTAGCAAATTGACATCTAGTTACCCTACATTAACCAACAATGAGAGATTCAAACTCCAAAACCACTAATTAAGAAGTCCAATGGACATAAGGGAAAGAGGGATTTATGAAAGGACTTGCCCAATCCAATAAAAAATTTCAGGTAAATAATTTTTTGAGTAAGAACATCAATCTGTACTTAAGGAATCCTTTGGGACATTTCATCAAACAGACGGTCAGCTATCAATACACTCCAAATTTTACATTTAGACTAACCATAAAGCATCTCAAGTTAGAAAGCCCTTAGTAAACAAAATGTTTAAACCATTGTCATCAAATCTTTTTAAGGTAATGGGTATTGCAAGAATTAGTACAGACATGGACCGCATGGTCTCTCGTACGCTCAAGCCAAATGCACGAAGAACCTAAATGGTTATGTTTTACAACTCATGAATGAAGAAGACACAGCCACACAGGGTATGCATGGAAGTTGAGTAATCAACAAAATCAAACAAATATCAAATTTAGAGAAGAAGAATCACCATGAAACAACTCTTTCAAAGCTCTTCTGCAACACCTATAAAGTAAAGAAACTAAAACACTATAGACTCTGCTGGAGGAAAAAAATCGACCCATTAAACCTTAAAATGGAAAAATAGATTAGTCAGAAAACTCCAAAACTATCAATAGACCCATTGCTGTCACAACTGAAAGTAATACAAATTATGTAAGAAACTAGTTTTAACTAATGGATATGTGTCTCAACTAATTGGTGTAAGCCTACAGTCATCAAAACCAAGAAGAACTAAAAGTCGTTGATGCTTAAAAATTGCTATTCCAAAGAAAGGCAACCATTTCTTCATACCTCCAAGCCAAAAATTGCTATTCCAAAAATTGAGGCTTGTTTGGTGATGCTTTGGGTTGTAGGAGGTGATTGGTGTGATCAATTTGGATTTCAGTTGGGTCTAAGAGGTAAACCCACTTTTGGCTCTCTTCTCTCTTCCTTTCTGAGGGTTGAGGGTTAAACTCTGGACGTGGTCCATGGATGCACCCAACAAAAGGCATTGACTTATGTTGTGCGGAAGCGTTAACGAACACAAAAAATGGGTGTGATTACTGCTATGTAATTGAACAAACCACAGAAGAGAGAGAGAGAGAGAGAGAGAGAGAGAAACACAAAACACAGAGATTTTACGTGGTTCGGCAAGGATACCTACTCCACGGGCAGTAAGACGATCGAAGGTTTCTGCTTCGTCGTCTCCGATATAATGGAATAACACCCCAAGCGTAGGGCTAAAACGTCATTTGAAGCATAATAATCCGGAAGACCGGGTATCGTACCCAAGGGAATATTTGTTACGGCTTGGATGGATTTGTAGATGTAAGCAAGGTTTTTGGCCTTTAGACGGCCAACTTTGTTTTACTTTAAACGGTAGAAATTAAAGGGCTAAATTAAAACGAAGATTGAACTAGATAAAACGGAAGGCTAGGTCTAGGAGATCCTAACACCCACGACTCAAGTCAAATCACTTTTCTCAACCAATTACGCGGTTTGAGATGCACAACTAAGGCTCTCAATCCGGAAGAAATATGGTTCGAATACCAAGCAAGTTCTAGAATTCATTCGGCAAACACCTCGAGCGATAGAGCCCCAAACATCATGTGTGGCAAGTAGCAAGCTCTTGCCTACACATGATCAAGGAGGTTAACACCTTAGCAATTTGACAAATGAACCCGAACCAAACATCGATTTTCGAACCAAAGATTGAAACTTTATGATGAGAAAAGCAATTTTAACTCGAGCCATGAGGTGCTAGTCATCCTATGACCAAGCCTTATGAAACTACTCACTCATATCTAGAGAGATAAAAGCAAGATAAAATCTAGCTAATATATTGAATCAACAAAACTTGAAATAAACTAGATATTATGATAGATCGGAAGCGTAGCTACAACTTTAATGAAGGTGAAAACAACAAAACTAAATTAACTACGGCAGAAAAATGAAGTTTTAAAGCTGGAAAATGAAGAACAATTCAAAAAGCAAGCAAATCCTATTCTAGATCTAGAAATGCAATAAAATCTACTTGTTTGATTTGGTGACATCACAACAATTTATACAAACCCCATTTCGCGTACAGAATATTCCCAAAGATGCCTTGAAAATCCTCCTTTAAAGGCCCTCGGTACCGATACCCTTGCTGTGTTGGTACCGATACCGAGCTCAATAGGCTGGCGTCTCTAACCCTCTCGGTACCGATACCCCTCCTGGGTTGGTACCGATACCGAACTGCTTAAGTGCCTTCAATTCGTCCTGATCCACTTGGCATCGATACCTCTGCTGCTTTGGTATCGGTACCGAAGCTCTTAGCTTCAGCACTTGTTCTTTTGGTCCTTGCCTTGGCCTTTCGTGTCGTCGGGTCACCTCCAGGCTTCCATGGTGCTAAGGACAGCTTATTTGCACGATTTTCCTGTCATGACTTGAAACACCCTTACGTGCAAAAGTAGATAAAAACAACTAAATTAACAATGAAATTAAACTAAACTAGAGATTTAGCGCATCCTCAATGGTAATATCGGGTGCTTATCAATTTCACTATACAGAAGTAAACGGATGCCCAAAGGGCTACAGATGAGATCTCTCAGAGAGAGAGAGAGAGTTAGGCAAATACGATGTTGAAGAGACTGATGCAAACGATGAAGACGAAGATGACGCCATGGAAAAGCTTGTTGCGTGTTCTTGACGAAGAAATCTGGACTGTGCCGGCCCCGATATTTGGGTTGTCTAAGCCCGATCTCACGCTTAATTGGTTGCCCACTTAATACTATTAAGTTACAAAATATAGAAAGACATACAAGTCAAAAACCGGGAAAAAAAATCAATGTTAAATTTTGCTTTTAACTAGCTTGAATTGCATCAAAAAATCAAAATCAAAATCAAAATATAACCCCAGTTATATTGCTTTATGATTACCACGATTTGATTTAAAAGTAAGCAACTTTTTCTTGCATTTCTTGAAGCAACTTCTTTGATTAAATCATCGTACTTTAACTTATTAACGTACTCATTTTTAATTGAGATCACAGCGAATTTACTTAATCTCTCCTGTGACATTGATGTCCGAATGTAAGTTTCTACCTATTTCAACTAAGAAAAATTACTATCCACCGTAGCAACTTTAATAGAAATATTCAACTATATTGATAAGTAACCACATACCATTTGGAAACTACCATCTTCCCAATAAAATCTTATCATCACACAATTGAAAAACATATCTGAACGAAATTTGAACAATTTAATTACACTAACTCTCAAAAAATTAAAGAAGTAAAAATCTGTTTTAGCAAAATATCCTACTAAAGTTAAAATTAAATGAGTAAGATTAATCAATAGCAACGAATTTAGCCTTCTTTGTAATAGTGATCAATTGACCCCTGCAGTCATCTCAAGTTAATTAAGTCTCTCTCTTAAATACCGCGTATGTGTGGTCCTATATGTAAAGCTCACTTTCCCTATAACTTTCTGCAAACATTCGTAGTCCACACACACGACATCAAGAGACCACAATCAATGATGGTACTCTATCAAAACAGTCATTCGAAACGCGCCTACCAAGTGCGACTTGTTCGCACCTGTCTCAAATTACCCAAATATAAATCCCACGTTATTGCTGCAGTTAAGGGGATCGCAGAGAAGGTGCTTCCACTTGCTGTTGAAGGGCCTACCCTTGCTTGGGGTTTCAAAGAAGAGCTTGAAAGCCTCAGCAAAAGGTTTGAAACTGCCCAGATTTTATTAAATGATGCTGAAAAAGGGCAAAAAATGGGGACACCAACGATGTAGAATTGGCTGAAGAAACTCAAGGTCACGTGCGAAGCTGATGACATTCTGGATGAGTATGCATATGAAGTTTGTCGAAGGAAGTTGGAGGTACAAAACAGATTTAGGAATAAGGTACGCAACTTCTTTTCCCTCTCAAACCCGTTGGCGTTTCGTCTCAAGATGGCATATAAGGTCAAGAATATCCATCAATCACTAGATAAACTTTACAAAAGTGCAACTGGTGAACTTGGTCTTAGCCCAGTAAAGTTAAAAAGTAGCAGTTCTGTAGAAGCTCCCACAGTTGTGCAGACTCACCCCTATATTAGGGAATCTGAAATTGTGGGAAGAGGTGATGATGTAACAAAAGTAGTAGAATGTTACAAAGCTTCAAAAGCAACAATCAGAATTATATCTCTGTAACCGCGGTAGGGATGGGAGGGCTAGGCAAGACTTCCCTTGCTCAGCTGGTTTTCAAAAAGGGAAAATTTCAAAATACCCCCCAACCTTTACACCAAAATTCAATTAGACTCCCAACCTTTTAAAAACTTCAATTTTACTCCCAACGTTATCTTCCGTTAATCAAAACGCCCCCTTCCGTCCGAATGACTAACGGATTTCGTTAAAAGCTCCGTTAAATAGCGTCCCGATCGAATTTCGATGATCCGAGCCGCTTAATATATTCAAAACGTGATTTTAAGAGTACCCGTGGGAAATCGGCAAAACAAATGACCGGAAAGGGCTTCATCTGAACATTTTTTTATTGAATAGTTCAATAAAAAAATGTTCAGATGAAGCCCTTCCCGATCATTTTTTTTGTTGATTTCTCGCGGGTAACCTTAAAAATCACGTTTTGAACACATTGAGCGGCTCGGATCATCGAAATTCGATTGGGAAAGGGGAGGTGCGGATCGATCCGGATTTTGTTCAAGTCCGGACGTCCGGATTTTGCTTCGGTCTGCACCTCCCCTTTTCCGATCGAATTTCGATGATCCGAGCCGCTCAATGTGATTAGAACGTGATTTTAAGGATACTCACGAGAAATCAACAAAAAAAATGATCGGGAAGGGTTTCATCTGAACAGATTTTTATTGAATTATTCAATAAAAAGCTGTTCATATGAAGCCCTACCCGGTCATTTTTTTTCTGATTTCCGTATTGTACCTTTAAAATCACGTTTTGAACACATTGAACGGCTCGGATCATCAAAATTCGATCGGGACGATATTTAACGGAGCCTTTAACGAAATCCGTTAGTCATTTGGACGGAAGGGGGCATTTTGATTAACGGAAGATAACGTTGGGAGTAAAATTGAAGTTTTTAAAAGGTTGGGAGTCTAATTGAATTTTGGTGTAAAGGTTGGGGGGTATTTTGAATTTTTCCCTTTCAAAAATCAGGAGGTGGTAAAGAGTTTTAGTGATCATAGAATGTGGATTTGTGTGTCTGACGATTTTTGAGTCGAAATGATACTGAATCAAATGGAATTATCTCTTGGTGGAAGTAAACTCAACGAGTCAAATACTCAGGGAATGGTCCAAAATCTTAAAGAAAAGCTTGGTGGGAAAAGGTATTTGCTGGTGCTTGACGATGTGTGGAATGAGATCCTCGAAAAATGGGAAACACTCTTAAGTGCTTTGATTGGAATAAGTGGTGATAAGGGAAGCCGAATTCTAGTCACGACTCGCAGTTATAAAGTTGTGAATGCCCTGCAAAATTATTCTGTTTACCCTTTTAAGTAAACTATCACCTGATGATAGTTGGACAATGTTTTGTAAAAGAGCATTTGTTGTTGGAGGGCCAACAAAAACTTCATATTTTAAGGAGGTTGGTAAAAAGATTGTGGATAGGTGTGGGGGTGTGCCGCTGGCTGTAAAGGCAATAGGAGGTTTGATGTACTCAAAGAAGCATGAACAAGAGTGGTTGAAAATCCAGGAGGAGAGTGGATTATGGAATTCACTTGGAAGTGACAATAATGTGGAAAGTGCTTTATTGTTGAGTTTTAATCACTTACCCTCAGCATCTTTGAAACAGTGTTTTGCATATTGTTCACTTTTTCAAAAGGATGATAATATTGTAAAGGATGACTTAATCCAGCGCTGGATGGCCCAAGGGTATCTTCAGCCCCTCAAGAAAGTAATCTGTTGATAGAGGATATAGGTAATGATTATTTCTGTGTGTTGTTGTGGAACTCTTTATTACAAGATGTCGAAAAGGATAAGTACGGAAATATAATAAGCTGCAAGATGCATGATCTTGTACATGATCTTGCACTCCGTGTCTCAAATAATTACTGCATAACTTCAAGGTCTAGAGAGGTGAACGATGTTCCTGAGGTCCTCCATTTATCATTGTTTTCTGGGACAGTGGAAGGCATAAGTATTCCAAAAGTAAGAGCTCGAAGACTAAGAACCTTGCATTTCTCAGGCAATCTCCTCGACTGTGAATTGAGGAAATTTAAGGGCTTACGTGAAATTGACTTGGGTACTGAAAATTTGCTAGAGTCAATTGGCAAGTTGAAACATTTAAGGTATCTCAATGTCTCAGAGTCTCGTATCGACAAGTTTCCTGATTCTCTATGTAAGCTCTATAATTTGCAGACTTTGAATTTGCCCTTCAGCCATGAATTGAAGGAGTTTCCATCAGATTTTTGCAAGTTGATCAGTTTGAGACATCTTTACATGAAATTGCCAATTTCATTGCCCATAGGAATACGACAATTAACTTCTTCAAACATTAACATTTTTTGTTGTGGGACAAGGTGCCGAATTGAAGAGCTGGAATTCTTAACCAACCTCGGAGGCAAATTAGGGATTTGCGAACTTGAGAATGTGGCAAACAGAGCAGAAGCACAGAAAGCAAATTTGTCATGCAAGCCATACATTCAGGTGCTAAGTTTTAGCTGGAGCGATGAAAGAGAAGAAAAGATTAACGACTACGAAGATGTGTTGGAAGGCCTTCTACCACACAACAGTTTAAAAGGCTTAGGCATTGCGCGTTTTAAGGGCAAAAATTTTGCGTCATGGATGATGACACCAAGTTCCATGTTGGTGCTTTGTAATTTGGTTAAGATAAACATGATGATATGCAACAAATGCAAACAAGTTCCAGCACTGGGGCACCTTCCTTGTCTTGAGGAGGTTGTGATAGATGTGATGGAGAACTTGGAATGTATTGGTGCTGAGAATTCTATGGTCCTATTAGTGAAGGCGCAGCTATATTTCCATCTGTTACCCAAATAATGCAACCTAGAGGGGGGGTGAATAGGATTGCTAGTAAAAAATTACCAATAAAAATTATCTCTAGCAAAATATGCGAACAATAAGTATGCAATCAAATAGAGTGAGAGTTAGAGAGATAGAACCGGTTTATAGTGGTTCGGTCCGGATTTGTGCACGGTCCGGCCCTACTCCACTTCTCCTCAAGCAATTACTTGAAGGTTCCACTAATCTTCAAAAGATTACAACTTGTAAGTCTTGCGGGTGCTTACACAAACCGTATGCCTCTAGCTTTCCCGAGGAGCTAGCACAACCGCAAGAGTTTTCTCTGAAAATCTCTTAAAAACAAACACCCAAAATCCTACTAGATTTTGGTCTTCTAAGATTACAAGTGATCTCTCTCAATCACTCTCTTAGGTTTACAAGTTGTGAAGAATGATGGGAGATGTAAGCTCACAACAACAATGGAGTTTTCTCACAAAAAATATATGACAGTGAAAGAGAAATAAGAGTGCTGATCAGATTTGGGAGAGAAGAGAGAGCTTCTTTTTGCTTGGAAAGTGTAAGAGCTTTTGTTGAGATTAATCAATAATCAATCTCTTGCTTTTTAGACCCTTGTCCTGCTCCTTAGCCGTTGTAATCCCAATCCTGCCGTTGGAGTTTAATTTGAGCCGTTGGATTTAGATCTGGGTCTGCACGACTGGGCGAAAATTGCATTGGCCGGTCGTCCGGGAGGTCGACCGATCGGTCGTCCGGTTGGTCGTCCGGTGCTCTTCGGTTGACATGCCTCTCTGGCCTGTCAGCCGGTTCGTCAACCTGTGGCTCAAAACTTCATCTAAACAATTCTGTTAAAGCATGTATTGAGCCCAAAAGAAATCTTTGTAAATATTTAGTTCATGAAAGAACTTTTCGATAATTTTGAATTTGCCGAATAAAAAGTATCATTAAAATAATCATCAAAATAATTAATTGTGATACATATAATTTTCCAACAAATTATAATGCATACATTTTTCAACACCATCATTAAGAGTACTCATCCTAAGACGTGTACCAAACCTAGTGAAATGGATGGGTGCAGATGAGTGTGTTGCACCCGTTTTTCCTTGCCTTGAGGTGTTGGAGATGAGGTATTGTGAGAAGTTGATTACTGCTCCAGGTCATTTCCCATCAATTAAGAAATTGATAATTTCTTCTCTCAGAAGACAGGCATTAGAAAAGATGAGCAGCACAATTGCCAAACTAGAGCACTTGGAATTCTATAGTGTCTCAGGGCCAGAGCTCAATTTGGTACTCGAGCGAATGCTGGTAAAAAACAAATTTCTAAGAAAAATTTCAATTTCTTCTTGCGGTGACTTGTCATTCTTGCCCAGTGGGCTAGGAAATCTTGCACATCTCTCAGAAGTGTTGGGGAGCTGGATTAAATAAAGGGAAAATGTTATATATATGTGGTGGTAGATGTTTAGAAGAGGAGGGATGAGTGTTATAATAAAGGAGGCTTTTTGTATTGCTTTTAAATTATACACCAAAAAAGGTACCATGAAGCTCTATTTATAGAGCTAGTTCCACCACTTTGGTTTTCTAGAATAGTCTTTCTAATTACAAAACTCTCACAACTTCTAGACTATTCTAGTTTTAACCAATGTACCTAATTACAAATATCTTCTAGTGTAATTATTACTTCTACATACTTCTAATTATTTTTAAACTTAGATATTTAAATACTTATTCTACATTATTCTAGAAGATTACAAATTACTTTTTCTAACACTCCTCCTTAATTTGTAATCTTCATGATCTCTTGAAACTGAGCAAATTTTTCTGATGCTACTGATTTGGTCATGATGTCTGCTAGCTGCTCCTTGAACAACATTGTCTTATATTTCAACACTTGCCTGGAAATTTTTTTTTTCTTACAGTTTGGTAGGATTCCCAAATTGATGGTGCCATGTGGAATTTGTCCACAATCTCATGTAAGAGATTTCTGAATGAAATTTTGACAATCGATGGTTGCATTTTGGTTCTCCATGATCCTGCAAAATAGTTGAATACTCAAACAACTTTTCAATTTGGCTTCGGCTCATTTTTTGTTGGGAGATTGGCTCCCTTTTTGGGTGTCATTTGACAAACCCAATTTTCATTTTGGAAAAGCGAAAAAAGATCGACTTCCCAACATGCTCATTGCCTTTTGGCATTTTTTTTTTTTAACTTTGTAGCAATTGGCTACCATGAAAATTTCGATTTTTCTAAAAAACTTTTTGCATTGGATCATGGGAACAATTTTTTTTAAAATCAACCATTTTGACAAGCTGTTTGGGAAAAATATTTTTGCGGCTGAGCACAAAAAAGTAGGGGTAGGAATATAATCACTTGGTTACGCCCAGATAATGAACGCAACGGACTCTGATACCATCTTCTTATTAATTGGGGATGCATGTATCTCTAGTAGATACATGATTATGTTTAGTTTTACCACATTGGGAGATGTAAAGTCATCTAGGGACTAGTGATTCATTCTCTAGATTCATCCATGTAGTCCTATAAAAGAACGTTCTATGTTATTGTTTAAATCAATCAAATAGATCATTACAATTATATTCTCTACTATCAAGTCTTTCTCTGGTAAAGTTATAGTTCTGCAGGAGCTCTGTAGGGCTCTGCCCTACATCTCCTTTGTTTTAATTTTTTTATTATTTGCTAGTCTGTGCACGTGTGTGTGTATATATATATATATCAAAGCTAACCACTTTTTTCTTTTTATCAAAGTTAACTACAGTATTTTTTATCTTTCTGTTTATCTGTTTGTCTATTTGAAGTGGAGGAGATAATGCTTTGCTCAGCTTTCTGCTATATGATGTTTATTATAATGTCTTTAACCGTAAGGCATTACTAGGTTCTTCTATTTGGAATATGTACTGAAATATATTTTTATGTTTGAATACATTCGCTCTTTCTTACGATTGTTTTTTTTCCTTATGCATTTAAATGCTCCTTCATCCCAATTTCTTTGTCCCTTTTGGGAAGTTGCGACCTTTAATTAGGTCAAAGATTGATATCTAAAAGATTTCCCAATCGAAAGATCTCACTTTGCTCTTGCAGACAAAGATTTCAAAATCATCTGAAAAGAAATAAACTAGAAGATATCCGGATAGTAAAAATGGGCAAAGAAGCCGGCAGGAAGGGACCATCGCTTCTTCTTGCACAATTTGTTGCTATGTAGTCATCATGTTGATTTTAGAAGCTACTGTACTTATATTAAGTGATCGCCTGCAATTTGTAACTTCGAACACCCATCTTCCAATTACTTGACATAGGGACTTTTCTTAGGATGACAGATGACTACTTGACTGTAATGGGAACAACTAGACCCTTTCGTGTCAACATTACATAAACATAACTGAGGCTATGATGTGAGGTTATAGTAGATGTTTTTTTGTCTGCTCAAGTTATCAGCCTGTGCATAGGTTGTACAACTAGATGTTATACAGATGGCTAATGTCTTTAGACTTGATTTTGTGTGATTTCTTTCTCCCAGTCATTACTGGATTCGCTGCCGGCCCTATTGCTCATGTTACTGAAGGTGTGAATTCTGCTGATTACGCTTAGTCAAGTGGTAATCTGGATGCCCTCTGTCTCCTGCACTCTAGCTTCTTGATGGCGCTCCACTTTCTGCTTTCCTGTGCTTCATCTGCTTTTGTTTCTGGCGGTTGCTCCTGTTGTCTGCTCCTTTTGATCTTCTTTATTTGATGGTTTTTTGCTTTGCCCTTGCTTTCATCTATCTGGATGTTCTGTCGCATTTTCCTTATTGCTAGCTGCTGTTTCTGCTTCATTAGTTTCCTGGGGTATGCCCCTTGTAGGATGTTCCTTGTTTTTGTGCTCCATTTACTTGCCCTCCCAAAATAATCTTGCACTTCCAGTTTTTCTTTCTACTGTAGAAAACATACACTGATGTGAGTTATGCATCGTTTGTGCTATTGGAAATTTGAAGTACGATTATAGATTGTTTAGAATGCCTCAATAGGCAGAATTAACTTTTGGTGAACTACGTAGTTTGGACATAGCGCTGATATTTTTAGTGTATAACTTTGGAGGCTTGGAGCTGAACGATAACCGAACCTTTTTTGCGGCTTGGGCTGATTTGGTTCCAGTTATTAAACTGTTCAATTTTGGTCCAATAACTCTGGAACTGTAGGTACCGGTATACCACCATACCGGTTAAGTTTTTGGTATGTCTAGAAACCGAACCAAATCAATCCATCTCTCGCGGTTCTCCCAAAGTCTCGTGTGCCAGTCCCATTTTTCGCGGGATACTTGTATCTGATTATCTGATATACAAACACAACTTTTATCATTTTTTTTCTTTGGTCAGCACACAACTTTTATCATATTGATATAGTTTTCAGTTGAACTGGAGATCAGGATAAAAGATCCACAGATAAAAAAGTTATTGGCACCACTCAAGCATTTTACCGGTGCTGTTTGATTTCACAGCCCCCACACTATAAATTTCATAAGCTGTAAAGACTACATGCCACTAAACATTAAAAATTTGTCACTAAACAGTTTTAGTGACAACAATTTTGTCACCCAGGACTGCACACGCCCTGGAACTTATGCCTCTGCACTCTACCACTAATTCAGCAGATAACATCGTCAACCATGCTCGATGAACCCGTACTAGCATTGAACCAGTACTATGCACGGATAATAACACTGAACCTATGCTAAATTAGTGATTTGATTAATAGAATTAATCGATTTCATTCTTGATGAACACATTTATGTACTGGTGGTAACAGGGCATACTTTTTACACCTAAGAAAATGTAAACATAAACAAAAAAATATGGTGCCTTACATCAAAATATTATTTTAAATGTGAATTTTAAAATCACAATTATGCGCTAATCATGTCGTGCATAGCACGGATTTTTTCTAGTAGTATTATAAAGCAAAATATTCGTGTAGAAATTAGAGGCATCATAGCAGCCTCCATCACAATGATTAGTGCATAGTATAATTTAACATGACCATTACGTATATATAGAGTTGTGGATACTCTTTTCACGGCTCAACTTCTTGTTACGTAAGATGCACAATCTAACATGGCGTTCTTCTCTTGGTGTTTCACTTTCATTGCGAGTCTGCGACATATGGGTAATTGTCTTTTCCTATTGGATCGAACAATATTAGGATCGAAAGTAAAGAAAATTACGCAATCTATTCTTACCGTTAGGGGAGGAAGGGAACTAAGAACAAATGTTTTGAGATTTGAAAGTAAAATCGTTTGGAGATGAGATGGATAGGATAGGTTAAGAGGAGATAGTGAGAAAAATGGGATGATTGGATCGAGCATTTACACATATCAGATGGAGCTGAGTACTCGCGGGCCCACTTGGAATTTTTTTAAATTTTTTTTGAATGGCTCGGATCATCCATGTGGGACCCGGAGTATGCCGTCTGTGGCCGTGGTCGGTGGCCACGGTCAGTTGCTCTCGCATTTTCGTTTGTTCACCCTTCTGATAAATAGGTGAATTCAAAGGTAAAAATTACTGTTAAGTTCTAAAAGTCGCGGGGTTGAATTATTTTTGTTACAGAAAGACCCCATTCCATTAACATTTTTTCTATTTTTTTGGTTTTGTTCTTCTTCAAATTTTTTTCCCGTTTGTTAATTTTATACCTTACTTTTTTACTTTTCCGATTCGTCTCGTCTAGGTGAATCGGAAAAGTAAAAAAATGAGGCGTAAAACTTAGAAACGCAAAAAATATATATATATATATTCAAATAAAGACAAAATTGAAAAAAATCCTAAAAGTTGTTATTGGAACAAGGTATAAATTGTTTGGAGAACAAAAAAGGACGAAGTCGTACCAATTTTGTACATCAAGTGTAAAGCCGTATGAGGTAAAGACCACAAGATTATTTTGGGACTGTACTTCTTTTTTTTTACCATGAACCCAATTGGGACTGCACGTCAAAATAAATTTCATTTGATAAGGACCGAAATCCGATCGATTTGATTTCTTGCAAAATGTTCTGCTCATCAAGCTCTACAAGTTACAACTGAACAATTTAAATTTTTGGACTCACGACAATACCATTTTTTGATGGCAAAACAATGTCTCACGTCAATGATGTCAAATTTGACATAAAATGCCAAGTCCATAGATTGGTATTTGAGCTAGCTCCAATCACAATGTAATTTAAATAAATGTCACTTCACATCTTCTCTCACATATGAAATTAACATGTAATGTCATATTTTTTAAAAAAAATTACTTTATTCTTTAAAAAAATGAATAAAATAACAAATAAAAACCAGACTAAGGTGAAAACATACGAAAATCATAAATTTGACATGTGAATATGCAGCTTCAGCTTGAGATTCTCTATAAGATACATGCATGATTGAGATCATTGAGCTAGAACTCATAAGGGATCGACGGTTGCATAAGCATTTGAAGAATTTGGATTGCCAATACATTCAAGATAAATTTAAGTGGTACCCAATAAGCATTTTAAGCTTCTGTTTTTTTTTTTTTTGGTCAAAAATTGAGAAGATGTATTAATAATTGTCCAGCGGCACCTACATAACGGAGTTCATTACAAGTATCTTGGACAAAATTAAACTAATCATCTAACCATTGGTTGATCAGTCCTTGTAATTTTTCATTGGACACGAATCCATCGTTTAACGGGGGTTTCAAGCAGTAGATCTCAGTATCTAAACTAAACAAGCTTATTCTAAAATTTGTGTTATGATGATTATATTTGGTGAGAGTACTGTGAATGTCATGTAATTAGTTGTTATTGGTTTATTGGTAAGAGGTAGGCCAAGCAGGGTTTATCTTATCGATGGATAAGTGACATGCAAAACACTCTTATGGTATCTAAAATATGATCGCTTTGCATGCTTGTCAATCTTAAGTGGTTGGGAGAGTGATATCACGACAGCAAATAAAGGGTTTATTGCTTAGGGTTTACTACATATTTAAATTACATGTCAAAAAAAACAAAAACAAAAACAAATTAGTCTTTGAAAAATTTGTCTCGCCACTAACTTTGCGATATTCGAATGAATCGTAGTCCACGTAAAGATCACTCAGGCTTGTTTGATTCTCCTTTCAAAAAATTTCTCTCCAAAATTTTAGACTTTCGTAATCCATTTTTTTCGTCTTTATTAATTTTTTATCAAAATTATTACTTACTTTTTTAAACTTTTTAGATGTATATAGCGTACATCTATTCAAAAATATAAAAAAATTATTAAAATTTTAAAAAAATTGTCAATACGCAGACTTATGAGATTTTTTACTCTCAAAATTGACGGCCAAACAAAGAAAGTACTCACATTTTGTTTACTCTCCACCAATAAACGTTCGGATTTGGTCCACGTGTACAAATGAAACGCGATATATCGCCGGCTACTTAAAAGAAACATTAGGAAAACAGATAACGGAATTAGAGACGAATTTAAAATACTCCAAGAAAAGGAAACGAGAAGAAGGGAGCTGCGTATGACGACATGAGGAGAGAGAGAGAGAGAGAGACCCTAAAAAAAAGCCCTAACCCTCACAAAATATCGCGATAAATCACCAAAATTTCTAAAATCTGCAACTTCCGATTCTCTCTCTCTCTCTCTCTCTCCGAAGTACCCGACGAGTTCTCTCTTTCCATCTCTGTAAGCTTTCCTTATACTATTTCTCGCTGTTTTCTCTTTCACCGTTTTTCTTCACTCCTCCTCCCATATATGCGCGCGCGCACAATCAAATTCATATCTGCATATCCATATACGTATCTTATATATATCGTTTCAGTATACGCATGTCCCTCTGCAATTGACGAAAATCTGGAAGGGATTCAATTACGTTCGTTTGTGGTGCTCTTGTGATAACCCGTTTGGTTCCTGAGAAAATGGAGGGGGATGAGGAAAAAAAGAGCGTTGAAAGTGTTCAACTTTTTTGGGTTGTCTCAGTTTTTTGATCTAGGTTAAATTTCTGAGGTTGTGTGAGGATGAAGTACGAAGACACGATTAGAGAGTTTAGTGCACTGATTGAGTGAAGGCTGTGAAGCTAGAGAGATATTCGACCCTACTGCTCTGTTCAACTTCAAATATGCTATGAGTCAAATTATTGACCTAGTTTTGAAATTCACTTCCGAGTTTCATTAAACTGTTGATTGAAAGGTTCAATGGTTCAGATTGCTGAATTCTGAAAATTTTCGAGGAATGTCAAATTTTTGGGCTGTCTTCTAAGATTTTGGCCGATTCCTGTGTCTAATTGTCATTGAGAGAAGTTTTTTGATATGAAATTATGAATTTGAACTTTAGCCTTGTGCATTTTTTTGGGGGTGATGGTCAGGGATGGGTGGCTAGTTTACGGTCACCTCGACTAAATCCCTCCCAGATCTGGTCAAAGGCAGGCCATTTACGTCGACACTAAGGAATTCACAAGAAATTACTTTCTCGCAGTCTAGCCCAAGAGTCGAATTGTGTGGGGAGTACCCAACCGACCACCTGGACTAACCCTGAAGGTTCTTGTGCATTTTGTTGTACAGAGGAAATGTCTTGGCGCAAAAAATTATCTAAATTTAAAAGTATATATAAGAATGTTACTCGAAGAATTGACTAACTTGAGAGGACTGAGGAATAAAATGATGGCTAATGATTCAGTAGAGGAATGGTCCTAGACTGGGCTTGCAGGAATTGTGTTCCCATAGCAAGATCTGCTTGTTTTGGAGCTGCACATACTTCCTATTTGGATGACTGAGGTTGATTGTAGGAGCTTTAAACCATTTACGTGCGAAGGAGATAGGCATTTTTACGAAAGCTATATGAAATGTTGAAAGGGAAAAAGTCTAAAGGAACGCTAACAGTTTTGGATCACAACTTAGACAGTTAATTGACATACTTCTCAATAGAAAACTGTCAACATACAATACAATAAACCAAATATAATCAGGTTTATGTCGTGTTTTATTGCTATGACAGTGTAGATCAGCTAGGCAAAACCACGAGGTTTGAACACTCGAGGAGGGGGCCCTCGTTGCTCATACGTGAGCACGTGGAGGTGTATGATTGGTCCACTTGTCACCTACGAGGCTAACACGTGGCGACATGCCTCTAGGAGATGTGGTGATTGTGTGGAGACACCACAGCGTTGGAGCCAGATCTCTGTACCCTCAATTTCTTGCATTGTGTTTTTAGTGCGGCTACGTAAATACTTTCCTTTGATTCTCTTGGAAACAAACAAATATTCTTGGTTTCATGCTTTTTTGTGTACTTCCCCGCTAGAATCATACTAGTCCATTTGGTCAAGGCAGCATGAACACTCACGAGCCAAAGCATTCTATTTCTCTTATGACTATGGACCATCTAATGTTGAAACATATTTATTGCTGGTAGCTTAGCATTTCTTCTTCTTTTTTCATACACTTTGCTCATATTTATCCTGCTAGTGTTGCTTGTAAGGTTGAGGCTCATGAGTGTTGATTGTGTGCACCTTAACTTCCTTAAAGTGTGGTGTGTATTTACGAATATCAATCAGATTGTTCCCTACATTGCTGTTGTTGGCACTCTTTGTCTCTGTTATTATCGTGGTTGATCTACTTCATTTTCATTTCCTCAATTGATAGTTCCTGAAAATTGTTTGCTGACTTTGATCTTCTGTCTGGTTTTAGCAAGTACAGAGGACGGAAGGGCATCTGCATCGCCAGTAAGTCCTTGCCTTTTTCTTGTCACAAATTTCGTTTTAAAAAAATAAAGATTACAAAAAAGTTGCATGCATCCTGAAGCATGGTTATTGTTACAATTGGGGCTTATCTACCTCACGTAAGCAGTATTGTCAAATTTTTGCAAACCTTTTAGTATGTTGAGATAAGCTACCCTTGCAAAATTCTACTGACCAAAGGAAGGAAAAAGAAACTTTTTGTATAATTACACTTCTTGTGAACAAGTTGCTGTTACAGTTGAAGTCTGGTAGATTGATTTGTACAATAGAGTATGGGTTATGTCTCTCTCTTATAAATACGGATCTTGTGCTTTTGGAGTTTGTGACGCTCAACTATAGTGATAAAAAGGTAGTAGACTGCAAATTCTGGGTCATGAATTCCGGTTTTTCGTCCAACCACACCACCTGCAGAATTCAAGAGAAGTCAGTATTGACTCCTCCCAGTAATCTACAAATAACCATATGAGCAGTGTTTGATAGTCTTAGGTAGGACGAAGAATTATCAATGTTTGCGTTCAAGAATTAAGACCTTAAAAGCACAGATATTCTTCCAAAATGAGGTGATATTTCGTTTTCAGTTTGTTTTACTCTTCGTCATAAATATTAGTTTAAGGTTGAATAGTGGAGAGGAGGAAATCAGCTATAACAACTTATTAATAAATTGGTTGTTTATTTTTGTGGCAGTGGTTCGAGAAAAAGATGTTTGTTGGGAATATGCTGATAAGTTAGATGGTAACAAGGTGAGATGCAAATTCTGCTCCAGAATTCTAAATGGCGGCATTAGCAGATTAAAGCATCATCTTTCAAGGATTCCTAGTAAAGGTGTAAATCCGTGTAGCAAAGTAAGGGATGATGTCACTGATAAGGTGCGGGCAATAATAGCATCAAAGGATGATGGCAAAGAGAATTCCATTCCTAAGAAGCAAAAGCCAGTAGAAGCAAAATCTCCTGTAAATTCTTCTGCAAGCAAATCCCTCATTTCCATGGACACGCCATCTCCCATTGCCAAAATATTTCCACCTCTCACAATGGTGACCTCTTCCCCTGCAACAAACGACCAAGAAAATGCAGACAGGAGTATTGCTTTGTTCTTTTTTGAGAATAAACTGGACATCAGTGCAGCTCGTTCGATGTCGTACCAGCTCATGATTGATGCAGTGGGAAAATGTGGTATCGGATTTAGGGGTCCATCTGCAGAAACCCTGAAGACTATTTGGCTGGAAAGGATCAAATCTGAAGTGAGCTTACAGACAAAAGACATTGAGAAAGAGTGGGCTACAACAGGTTGTACTATAATTGCCGAAACATGGACAGATAACAAATCAAAAGCTCTGATCAACTTCTTTGTTTCATCTCCTTCCAGAACCTATTTTCACAAATCAGTAGATGTATCTTCACATCACAAGAACATAAAATTCTACCCTGATTTGTTTGACTCCATACTACAAGATTTTGGCCCAGAGAATGTTGTGCAGATAATTGTGGATAATAATCTCAACTGCATTGGTTTATCAAACCATCTCCTGCAGAACTACGGAACCATGTTTATGTCCCCTTGTGCTTCCCACTGTGTGAATGCGATCTTGGAGGAGTTTTCTAAGGTAGATTGGGTGAACAGATGCATATTGCAAGCACAAGCTATTTCCAAGTTTGTGTATAACAACTCAGGGGTTCTTGATCTGATGAAGAAGTTCACTGGGGGGCAAGAAATCATTAAGACTGGTATCACAAAACCTGTTTCCAACTTTCTTTCGTTGCAGTCTATATTGAAGCAGAGGTCAAGATTGAAGCATATGTTCAACAGCCCTGAGTTTTCTTCAAATCCTGTTTATGCAAATAAATCTCAAAGCATAACTTGTATTGAAATACTGGATGATGGTGAGTTCTGGAGAGCAGTTGAAGAGTGTGTTGCTTTTTCTGAGCCATTTCTGAAAGTGCTAAGGGAAGTATCCGGAGGGAAACCCGCCATGGGATATATATATGAGCTGATGACCAGAGCCAAAGAGTCAATAAGGACATACTACATCATGGATGAGATTAAGTGCAAGACCTTTTTAGATATTGTTGATAAAAATTGGCACAACCACCTCCATTCACCTCTCCATGCAGCAGCTGCATTTTTGAACCCTAGCATCCAGTATAATCCCGAAATCAAGTTTCTTCGGTCTATAAAAGAAGATTTTTTGAGAGTTCTGGAGAAGCTACTACCCACACCTGAATTAAGACGAGACATTACCAATCAGATTCTGTTGTTTACAAGGGCAACCGGGATGTTTGGTTGTAACCTCGCAAAGGAGGCAATTGATACAGTCTCACCTGGTAAGCATATAATTTTCCGTAGGGTATATGGTTATATTAAGAACTTTCATACATTGCACTCTTTTGTTTGCTAATTCTTATGATATATTAGTGGGAAAAACAGTTTGATAACCGAATTTATCCTCTATTTTAGCCATAGTGACCTGTTTAGTGCCTGTCACTGTACATAGCGATATAAACAGGTTCTTTCCTCAAACCTCACTTGAACTTTTATTGATAGAAGTTGGATAATACTCCTATCTGATGGTTCGTAAAAGATGATATTAGAAATCTTAGAAATATTCCTTATGCAAGTTTCTTTATGTTTCAATTTTTGATGGGTTGTTGGTTATTACAAAGTTAGCAGAAAAGGTTTAAATCTGTTGTAATCAACTGAATTCAACCACTCTTAAGTAAGAAGAAAACTAAACTTCCCAGATGCACGTTCCTGTCTGCACACGGATGAATTTTGCTACTATTTTGTTTCTGAAAATGCTGCCATTGATTTCAGTGGCTGTGTTAGCCAGTGAATAGTAAACTATATTGCGCTTTTATTTCTAATCATAAATTTAAGTTCCTTGTCACTCAAACTACTTGTGAACTGTTATCAATTGTATACAGTTTGTGCAGGTTAAGCTGTTAAGCCAGTGATTTGTTCTCATCGTTTTCTTATTGCATGCATCTGAGATAGAAAACTAAAATATGGGAGGAGAAGAAGAAGAGAGAGAGAGAGAGAGAGAGAGAGAGAGAGTGTGTGTGTGTGAGGTCGCGTATGCATTCTTGCGTTATTTGCATGTATGTGTGTACAGTACGAGTTATATGTTGAAATACTAAACATAGTGCAAATACAATAATGCAGGGCTTTGGTGGGAACAGTACGGTGACGCTGCTCCGATGTTGCAACGAGTTGCCATTAGAATACTCAGTCAGGTTTGCAGTACTCCTACAGTAGAGAAGCAATGGAACACATTTAAGCAAATCCACTCAGAGAAGCGCAACAAGATTGATAAGGAAACACTGAATGACCTCGCCTACATAAGTTACAACCTCAAGTTGTCTAGATCAACAAAGTCCAAGTCTCCAGAATCCGACCCACTTCAACTTGATGACATCGATATGACTTCAGAGTGGGTAGAGGAAGCTGAAAGTTCAAGCCCCACTCAATGGCTTGACCGATTCGGTTCTGCTCTGGATGGGAGCGACTTGAATACAAGACAGTTCAGTGCTGCTATATTTGGTAGCGCCGACTTATTCGGTTTGTAGTCTTGCAGCCCCATGAGCTTGTTGGTTTCCTTAATTTCGCTTAAGTTACGCCTTTTGCAATCTTGCTTTCGTAGAATTTGTTGTATGAGTAGGTAGGTAGTTAGACAGCAAGTCAGTTTTCTTTACTCATTGCAGTGGCTTGATAGTTCTTGCCTTCTTGTAGATATTAGGTATGTTTGCTTGTAAAACAATCCGCCAGTTAGACAAGTACGCTTATCGCTTTGTATTCCCTTGTAATTATGGAGTAAGGATCCTCTCATGTGACGATATCGCGTGATCCCACATGCACAAAATTAGATCCACTGTGGCCCCATTTGACAACCTGTTCATTTTGTAGATCACGTTATGTTAATCATCCAAGCATAAAACTGACTAATGAGGCAATGATAAAAGTTTGGTCAAATCAGATCTGTTTTTGCGAGCAATGAACTGTCAGACTCTGACCATCAATTGCTCTTAAAATAAGTATGGTTCGTTCTAATAGATATCAATGTTCGGTTAACTTGATTTTTTCATAAATGGTGTAAACATCTAGACCAGTAAAAACAAATGGTTTGGATTATGAAATGAGACCGTGATGAATCCAATTTTGAGTCACATGAGAAGATCTTGATTAGAAGGTATGGGTTTCACCAGGAGGTCCAGAGGATTCATGCAGGAAGAACTAGCATGAGATAGATATTGAAATATAATGTTTTCAAAAAAAATTCGCATTTGTTAGTTTTGCGTCAAACTTTTGTGACTTATTGATTCGTCTTGGCGAGAGGAATCGAAAAAGTATAAAATTTTGTTCAAAAACTCATAATTTTTTTAAAAAGACAAAAATAAGTAAAAAAAAATAAAGTTGTCTTTTTGACTTATTTATGTTTTTATTCGAAAAATTGTGAGTTTCGATCATACTTTTTTACTTTTCCGATTCCTCTCGACGAGATGAATCAATAAGTCACAAAAGTTTAATACAAAACAAACAAATGCAAAAAAATTAAATAAAGACGAAAAAAAAAAAAAAAAGTCACGTACCTTTTTAATCCAAACCTACCCATAATTGCTGTCATCAAGCTGAAGCAAATGTTGTTTCAAACTTTTTAGGCTATTCAGCGCATACAAAGTAAAAGAATCAATCTATTCCCTTAGATACTCCCACACGAGACAATCTTTTTTTCCAGATGCTCTCTGGTAAACACTAGCTGTAAAAGATTCCAACAAACAAATGGGCAATTATAAAACATATTTGTGGTCAACAACATTTACATGTGATGACAAGATGTGTAGTCAACTCTATTAGATTATTTGCTTCATTTTCTTTCCATCTGACAGGCATCCTAGCTAAAAATCCACTGTTGATATGGCTTATGCTTGTGTCTACTCAAAAGAATCATGTTATAGCATCCTTCAAATATTTCTGGAATTTGTTGTTCGAGTTATTCTTCTCATGATTTTTGGTGTGATCATACACCTGCGCAGACAGCTCCTGAAACACAAAAATAGCATGTCCATTCAGCTCAAAGCAGTTTTCTCAACCATTCGAAGAGAAAAAATTGATCACAAAAACTCATATCAAGGACAGTCCTTGTATCATTCGTCATGAACACTAATGGCTTGTTCGGTTGAAGGTTTTTGGATTTGAATTTGTAATGATAAGGGTAGGGAGATAGGGTAATGATTGGAGAGAGATAGAGATAAAAATAAAAGTAATAGTTGGAGATAGAGGTAATAAGTGGATGTCGGAGATGGGTAATAATTTTGAGTCCAAATCCTCAATCCTCAACCGAACAAGCCCTAAGCTTTTTTTTCCAAACGGGGGGTTGGGGGGAAGGGAAGCCTGAACCTTCAGGGGGGAGAGAGAGAGAGAGAGAGAGAGAGAGAGAGAGAGAGAGAGAGAGAGAGAGAGACCTGATGACCAAGATGAGGATGAGCAGCAAAAAGTTTTCTCATCAACATGTTTAACATCAAGCCCAATAAACCAGGAACCAACACTAACATCGTCATGGGCATAAGTACGAAGAATAGATCTGCGAATTCAATAGTGCAGAGATCCGTAACTGTTCCACATGTAGTGGATGATAAAACTGCGGGCCTGAAGCAGTAAGCAACAAATGAACTGACCTGTTTATTGAAACAAACTTAGCCAATGCTTGGGAAATGACAAACATCTCGCCTGAAGCATGACGGAAGTACCTGTTGCATATGAGAAGCCAATTGTTGATATAGGGAAAAGTGAAAACCATGCTGTAAGAGTAAGACCAAGCATATCAGCAGCATCTGTGTTTAATGAGTCGGATGTTAAAGTAACATTACAGAACAGGAAACTGCAAAATGAAGGATCATATACTGCTTTTCAAATGTAATTCACATAGGTAATTCCATTTATCAGATGGAGAAGAATAAGGTCAATGACAAGCAAATAGAATTCCAGTCAGGATAAAAATCGCAAAACTGGTTTCCTTGCATTGAGACAGAACTAAGAAACTGGGTGTGGAAAATAATGAATTGTGAACTTCATCTTCACATGACTAACAAGACATAATCAGATCCAGTACAACTTACGATTTTTTATTCCCAAATTTCCACCAATCTGGTTCATACCACTTGTGGCTCCTACCAAATTCCAGAAAAGGCAAATTCGTAAGTAAAGATAAGATTTGATATTCATATTCTACACTGATGCTTGTTCTCCTTAGCTTTTTTGGGAGCATTTTGGGCTTTTTGAGTTGTCTTTATTCAAATTTTTTTCGCGTTTGTTAGTCTTGTGTCAAACTTTTGTGGATTATTGGTTCATCTCATCGAGACAAATCGGAAAAGTAAAATATTATGACTTTCATCCAAATACTTATGGAAAAATCCAAGATAAAGCCCAAAAAGCTATAAAAAATTTACTTTTCCGATTCCTCTCGTCGAGACAAATCAATAATCCACAGAAGTTTGGTGCAAAACTACTAAACACCAAATTTTTGTGAATAAGGACAAAACGCCCAAAAAGCTAAGGACAATTGTTTATAACCATTGTCACTGAGCTAAACTTGTAAGCCACTCACTGTTCATAGAAAACTTCTCCTGATTTCATACATCCAATGTATGTGCGAGGCTTGTCCAAATGAGCTGCAAGTGTACTTCCCAGGGCATCTGCACAGAAAAAATATTTTAAGCATCACAATCCACAAACGTAAGCTCATTCATTTGGCCATAGCATTTTTCATGTGACCAGGTCATGCCATCGTTCAAGTAGAAGACTGACATGTTGGATAGAGCTTAGCTGGGTTTTTACTTAATTGAATTGCTGAGGTAATTGTTCTAGTAGAGGCATATCAGGTTAAGGACAGAGGTTTGAGTTGTAGCCACTTTGCAAAGTTCTTTAGGGTTCTACACCAGATTTTAAATATTGGAAAAACAATTAGCATTAAGAAATTCTTGATTACCAACCAATATTTACATAAACATTGTCGTTGACTTTGGCAAAGAACTCAGCATCCCATATCTCTGAGGCTTGAGCAAAGAAATTCTTTGTCTTCTTTGGAAGCTCCTCAAGCGCCTCTATATGGTTCTCCTATAAAAGTGTAAAAATAAAAGATAACAAATGCTAACAATTAGCATATGTTGACCGGAAATTGCACATGCAAGAGACAATTATATCTGCTAAGGCATGACAAAAGTAAGAACCACTAGAAATGCAACTCAGAGTTAAGGTAAAGCATGGTAAATGCATTCAAAGAGCTCTTCAACATACAAGAATAATGAAGTCATTGGTCTGCTTATTTTCGCTGTCAATGGCCCTTTCCAGACTGTCCCCGCGATTAGAGCTGCATGTTAATACTCCACCATCATATTGAGCTCCAGTTAGCTACCATATAATATAGGCATGCGAAAAAAAGAATATGATAAAAGCAACCTTCTTCCAATGACGAATCGAACAATGATGCCCTTTCGATCTTCCATCTTTTTCAAAGCCGAACCTGAAAGATAAGGAGCACGGTTTGGTACTTAGGAATATGATAAACATGCTGAATTTATACTTCAATAAGCCAAACAGTTTCGTTAAAAAAAACTTCAAACCGCTAAATTTCTTCAGTACAGGGAATTCTTTATGAGAACATACAACAGAAAGTGTGGCCAGGGCTAACAAATCATAGAGGCATGGCAAATCCTACTGAAAATCTCGTCCACAATTGGTTAGTATTATGGAAGACATCATACAGGGTAGGTTTGCTTTAATCACGATTTTTGCCGAGTCAAACTTAAACAGCACCATAATTGAAAGAAAACTAAGGAACAAACCACCAGTTTAAAAGCAGATGAGGCCCTTTACGCCCATGATTGAGTTCCCTCGATTATAAACACCAAGATTTTGGTAAGTGAAGGAGGATTTCAGAAGATAAACGAAAAGAGACTTGAAAAGAAGAAAATTAGACTTGACAAGAATGAAGGGCATAACCCGTTGTCTGAACACCGTCCGTATCCAGTTAGATGAATTTCCCTCCATTTACCATGTCATGGGACATCTTTAGTATATCCAAAAGCACTGACGCCTCATTTCACCTTCTTTTAACTTCCATCTCCTTCACTCACTTTTTTTGAAGTACATAATCAAATGATTAGCAAGTGCTTTTCTGTAACTAGGTTTATGCTTGTAAAAACTGCATACTCTAGTCCTATAATAGAAATATATCTCATAATCAATCTTTGCCTCATGGAAATCAATCTTTGCATTCACTAGTTTCTCTTCCCATATGTTGAAGCACAGAAGTGGTAACGCAAATGGTGCAAAACAAAAATGGTAAGATGTAGATTTCTTCTTTGAATGCAAACTGTCATCAAATGCATATTCCTATCATCAGCCTATAACCCCTGGATATTCAGTAGTCACCCAGAGTCATAAATCTGCAGCTTCTTTTACCAACGTTTCTCTTCATTTTAATACTAAAATGCTTCACCCTTTATACAGAAAAGAATGCCATTGTGTGTGGGACAGATGGAAAAAAAAAAAAAAAAAAACTTAATAGTCCACGATAGAGGAGGATATAATATCAACTATCAAGTGACATAGGAGAATGGTACTCTACCAGTTCCCATCCATGCTTTACGGATCGCATCTCTATTGGTCTTGCGGCTAAACCCTGTGAGTACTCCTATGACCACTAGAGGCCTTTTCTTAGGTGGCTGATTAGTCACAGCCAAGTGGTTCAACTTGAAACCCTCTGGTCTGGCAGCAGCCAGTTCCATCTCAAGAGCTGATAATTTCTTCTGTTGTTCCCTGACAAGCATAAGATCCTTTTTACAAACTGGTTTTGAAAAGAGAAAATAATGCAAGTAAAGCGAAGGCAGCTCTCTGGGTCTTACTGAATGATAATCACAACTACATTACCTGCAGGCTATTATTTTCAATGTATCATCCACGGATACTGCAGATTGCCCCTACAAAAGGAAGTGTTAAAATTAAACTAATCCAAAGAAAGCTTTACGTGTTCCATGCCAAGTGTGTGCACGTGTGTGGAAACCAAAGTTTATCAGCTTCAATGTGAGCAGGCACAAAGGCACTGTTGTAAAACCCTTATTGGTGCAGAATAGTCCACTTCACAAACAACATCAATATAACCCATTTTGAACCTCACATCGACGATAACTTGACAATCATCACTAGTATTATAATAAATAGTACTGAAAATCTCAATGCATAGCAGTTTGATTATGTGACACTTCACATGTACCTTTCACTAAAAAGGTAAGATGAAGTGCAATTTGTCTGAACACTCATAAGCTTAGCTATGACATATCATACCTCATGCCTTGACCCGAAAGGCATGCTTTTCCTTTACATTGTGACATAATCTTTTCTACATCATCAACACTGTAAAAACTCATGAACAATCACTGTTTCATTACCTGTCCAGTTATCCTATCAAGCTCTTTGATTATATAGACCCGGTTCTCTGCGTCCTGCCACAAACTATCACCAAAAAAATAAAAGAAAAGCCGGAAAGATACAGTTAGTAAATCTGATATTACGAGGAAAAATGTGGTTGTAGCGGGCCAAATAATACAGTTCAAACCAGATGGTTCGTTCAGCAAAGGGTTTGAACCTAACGGTCCTAACCCATCATTCACCCGGTTCAACTGGACAATTTTCCAAGTCCCATAGTTCGGTGCTCGGGGCTCAGGCATCACTACGCTCGGACAGAGCATATCTTGATCATTGAATAACAGGTGCATCCGTGCCTCGTTGGCTTGGACACCATGCTTCAGACAACTCATTGGTGCCAGCTCATCCGTGTGCACCTAACTGCCTTGCTCAATATGTCCTGACTAACGTCACCCGAACGGTTACAGCACGAGCTGGCACGAGCCAATGTGATGACAGCTCACGCACGTGAATGGTTACAACTCAAAACCTTATCTCATACGACACTTGTGACGTCACCCAAAGGCGGTTACCGTGCGTGCTAGGCACACCCCAACTTGGAGAGCAAGTCACAGGAGTCTATATAAGGTACAAGGATAAACCCTAGAGAGGTACGTTCTACTTGGCTGTTGGCTCCCAAAACCTAGTCCTGTACTTTATCTCTCTTGAGCACATACTTACTAGACGGTCGGAGTGGCTTTCTGGTTGGCCTCCGACCGGTTTGGCACTAACGGTGCGCTACCTGTCCAGGCTAAGGTGGACGGAGCTAGGAGGAGCAAGAGGTTAACCAGAGGGCTCAAAGAGGACCTCTCTTCCGAACACAAACCCCCACAATGGTGATGAGCCAATTATAGATGTGCTTGTTGCATGAGCTAAAAAGCTAGCTATGAATGTTGTGAATGAGTTTGTTCACCCAAATTCCTTTTCTTTTCTTTTTTCCTTCTTTCCTTTTCCTCATAGGTGTTACTCACATCTCAATCCCGTTCACAAAGACACTGAAAGATGCCTCCATAAAAGACCCTTTATATTGCACAGAAAAAAAATCCAAGTTTCTCTAATTTTCATGCGCTTGGTGGAAGCGCTAAAATGAAGACAAAAAAAAGGAGAGGTGCAATGTTCGGATTTCTAGATTCTAGTCAAATATGTATGTGCACTTCGGCAATAACCTAGCTACCAATCTTTGGAGATAGATATCATACACCTTTTAAGCACATTTATGACAATAAGACGAAGTTATGCAAGTAGAATAGGTCTATCAACTCTCAAGGGGTTGGCTTAGTGGTCAAGGCTTGGGACTTACGAGTTTGCTCTCTCCCAAGGTCTCAGATTTGAAACCTCTTAGGTGCTATCAACTTCTTTGGAGCCAATTCATACGGGCTCCGGCTTTAATTGGGCTCCCCGCAAGTGGGTGTTGGGATTGGGCCCCAGAATTAGTCAAGGTACACGTAAGATGTTACAAACTCACAGGTAGAACTCACCCTTGATTCTGCCTTGAAAACCGGCTTACAAGGAGAGCGTGCCCAAGAGCTTATGTACACAAGGCCAAGCCCGTACTTAGGCGATTTGGGACATTAGGATAGTAACATACCACCACGCTCCATAACCGATGACCACGGCGGCCCACTCTATCGACTCTGACCCGATGGTAGCCCATGCCCAAGAGCTTATGTACACAAAGCCAAGCCCGTACATAGGCGATGTGGGACATAGGATCGTAACATAAACTGGCCCCGACACCTGAGTTATCAAAAAATAAGAATAGGTCTATCGCAATTTTCCGCTTTGCCGGATTGAATTTGAACTTTAATTGCGACACATTAACATGGAAAAACTAAGCTAAATTAACTATAGTTATAAAAACAGAAAAATAAGATTTCAAGTAACAGAAATCACACAATGTGGTTAAATAAGAAAGACGATGAGAAGAAGAGAAAAGCTCACCGGCCGGCGACGTAGAAGGAGGCGATGGTGGCGAGCATGGAGAGCACGAGAGTTGAGATTCGAGATGTGTACATAGAACCGGAGAGCCGACTGCTCGATCCCTTGCTCTGCATTTTCGTTCCAATCGAGTTGGAGTTTCGTTCAACCGATCCGAAACGTTGCAAACGGAGACGGATCTTTCTTCAACCGATATTGGTTCCGATTGACTCCAATTAACAAGGTAGATTTACAGGTAGGATTTGTTTGAACTTATTATAAAAACAATTTCTAGACGGGGCGTGGGGACCACCACACTTGCTAGAATGGTCTCCGAATTCAGTGCCCGGGCGGAACTAGTGACTTCATTTTCAGGTGAGGTTTGTAAGGGATTGGGAGATTCTGCCAAGCGGGATCCCTTTGTAAGAACAACTCCAAGCTCTGAGAAAATTTTCGGCGTCGGGTGGGTATATTCTACGCGGTATTCATTCGGCACATTTGGATCGTTCAATACACTTTTGAACAGCTCGGATTGAAATTCTCTCTCTTCTCTCGTCCTAACACTTTTTCTCTCTAAATTCGAGCCTTCCAAAAATGCAATAGACGGCTCGAATGCGCCAAGCGGACACTACGCGATATCCATCTTGCATTGAAAAATTTCCCCCAAGCACTATCCCAAATCTATTGAAGAGAGATTTTGTATTTTATTTTCTCTGTGTCCTTTATGGCGAATCCTTTTTAGAGATTTGGGGAAATTGCATTTCAGTGGGAGTTGAGGCAAATAATGCCCAACTCATGGAGAGATTTTTTCGAAATTACATAAATATGAAACGGAGGAAAAACAATTTCTCATACATGAAACGGAGGAAAAATTATTCCCCATACATGGAGTTGGTTGTAATCGAATCTGGGTTTCCTAAGTTGCCCCTTCTATGAATTTAAGTTGCTCCTTCTATGAATTTAAGTTGCCCCTTATATGGACCTAAGTTGCCCCTTCTATGAACTTATTGAGTATTCAATTTCTTAAGTATTTCTTCAATCTCCTTACCATTTCTATTATTTTCTGAAAAAATTGGGATTTGGGTTACTTGCAAATTTAAGTTTTTAAAATACTTTGAGATTAGTGTATTTTGGGTAATTTTTTAGAAATAGAAATGATAGAGAAAATAAGATGTACATTTTCTAACATCTACTTTATACTTTGGTTTTAGATTCTAGGAATTGCCACTTGAAATTTTTTATTTGGTTTTACTTGAAAATGTGAAGAAGTTATGCTACTAGCTACCAATTTGTTTCATTGGCTGCTTTTCTTAGAAAAAATAAGGTGCAACTTAAGTCCATAGAAGGGATAACTTAAATCTATAGAATGGGCAACTTAGGTCCATAGAAGGGGCAACTTAGGTTCAAATTCAGATTTGACTACAAATCGACTTCATATTTTGGAACTTCCAGAGGAAAAAAAAATCCAAAATATGAAGTCGATTTGTAGTCAAATCTGAATTTGCACCAAAGTTGTCCCTTCTATGGACCTAAGTTGCCCCTTCTATGGATTTAAGTTGTCCCTTCTATGGACTTAAGTCGCACCTTATTTTTTCTAAGAAAAGCAGCCAGTGAAATAAATTTATATCTAGTAGTATAATTTCTTCACATTTTCAAGTAAAACCAAACAAGAAATTTCAAGTGACAATTCCTAGAATCTAAAACCAATGTATAAAGTGGATGTTAGAAAACATACATCTTATTTTCTCTTTCTAAAAAATTACCCAAAATACATTAATCTCAAAGTATTTTAAAATTTTAAATTTGCAAGTAACCCAAAACCCAATTTTTTCAGAAAATAATAGAAATGGTAAGAAGATTGAAGAAATGCTCAAGAAATTGAATACTCATCAAGTTCATAGAAGGAGCAACTTAGGTCCATATAAGGGGCAACTTAAATTCATAGAAGGAGCAACTTAAATTCATAGAAGGGTCAACTTAGGAAACCCAAATTCGATTACAACCAACTCCATGTATGGGGAATAATTTTTCCTCCGTTTCATGTATGAGAAATTGTTTTTCCTCTGTTTCATATTTATGTAATTTCGAAAAAATCTCTCCATGAGTTGGGCATTATTTGCCCCAACTCCCACTGAAATGCAATTTCCCCTAGAGATTTTGGTTTCTAAAATGGAGGTGAGATTTTTATTTTTGGAGACCTAAAAGTAAATGTAAATTTGGAGACCAAATCCCTGAGAGTTGGTCTCGTGGTCTTGACTTGAGACTTAGGTGTTTATTCTATCCTAAGGTTTCAAGTTTAATTCTTTTTCCCAACAACTCTTGGAACCACCCCACCCCCACGCGTAAGCGTGTTAAACGGCTGTAGGGATTAATCAGAGGTGCAGACAAGCTAGTCCGGAACACCTTGCATTACAACAAAAAAAAAAATGGAGACCAATTCTCTAAAAAAGACGATGGGTCTCTCCAAAACTCTCGCATAAAATACAAAATAAAAATAAAAGAGAAATAAATTACAAACTTTACCCTAAATACAGAGACTTGGAGCATTATAATTTGGTTGGAGCAAGGGGACGAAATAGACCCTGCTGTAAATCGAGCCCGGAAACGTATTGGGCCGAACAAGGAGTCCAACAGTTGAGGGATTTAGGAGCCACAGTTAAGTAGCCCATTCATGATGCTGGACCGGCCCATAGGTGTATCTGCTGATGATCCAACCTAGTAGTATACGAGTGCCGAGTGGGTTAGACTCTGGGGCGGCCGGACTGAGGAATGAAGGGTTAAAGGGAACCCCCTTAAAAAATGCGCTAAATTTTTTTGGGAAAATGACGGCCAAGGACGTGTTTAGATAATTAATACCCGCCAAGGACATTTTCAGCATTAACAAATGTTCTTAGCTTGTCCTTGGCGGGTATTAATTATCAAAACACGTCCTGGGCCGTCATTTTCCCAAATTTTTTTGTATTTTTTACATGTAACATCTGGATAGAAGTTCAATAATTCTAAGTACTCCAAACAATTACCCCGAAAATGTATCGAAAAGAGAATCAACGGTTGAGATTCACTGTGATGTGAATTTGAACCTTTAATTTTTCTTTTCTGAGTAATTTGTCGGGGTACGTAGCATTGCTCTTCTTTTTGTTTGTTTTGTTGTATTTTGTTTTCGTATTAGTATAACTGGGATGATCTTTTTGCCTTAAAAAAAGAAAAAGAAAAAAAGCTATGGTTAATAACTTCTCAATTAACCTGTATTATTTTCTCCTTTTTGGGCTATGCTTCTTTTAATTACGAGACAATGTGAGCCATCCAGACATTTGCAAAACAAAGATTAAATAAGATCAAATCAACTTTAAAAAAATTCCTAATTTCCAACGGAAAAAAACATTAAGAAATTACGACAATGTAAGAATATAAAAAAATTCCAAAAAACTTCTCATTGTTTCATACTTAATGCGAAAGATCTCACTTAAATGTTGTCCTCCTCTTTAATTAAAGTACTAATTAAACCCGCAAAATCAAGTATGACCAGTACTGTACCTTCTCGACAGCACTAGTCTTTGTATTTTCCTTTGGTAAAACATTTTCTCCATTAGTTTTGGAGATTGGAACCTTAAAAGAGGATTAATTAATGACGAACTGTTTTTATTTTTTAGGGCAATTATAATTAAGATCCCGGAAAAAATTGGAGCTCTCGATTTTGTAAGCTTTGCTTGAGGGCTGGTCCCGACAATCCGTACTCAATTGGGTACCTGATCTTTTGATCATAGATTTTCTTGCTTTTTTCCCCCGTACTCCAAACCCAAGTCACATAAGGAACGTGCTTCACTCTTGGGCATGAGAAACAACGCAAACGTCAAAACATCTTTCAAAAATATCTTAAACTAGTAAGATTTACGATCGAGAACGAAAAAATAAGAGCATGCACAAGAGCGCGAGCAAGGATTAATTAAAATCGGCACCAGAAGATCCTACCGGAAGATTATGCGACCATCGGTTGATGGGGTGAAATTTTCTGATAGGCGCAAGTGGGAATGAAAATAACTGGAAGCTAGCTTGAAGTAGTAGTATCTGATCTGTGATTAAGATATGGTCCCGGTGTGTTCGTACTTATTGTCCTTGTTAGTCCTTTCTACCGTCCATTCTCTCTCTTGTCTATATCTAAACTAACTTTTAGCAGAACCCACCACACAAATCTAACGAGCACATGGGATCCTTCACTGTAAATTGGCCTTATCCTCTTTACCATGGCGTACCCTAACAAGCACATGGGACCCTTGATAATGCAATTCTCTCGCCTTCTCTCGGGTGGAGCACGCGCCTTCTTTTAATGATAGAATCTTTAGGATGCAAAAATTTCGTGTTTAGCAAAGGTTTTAGATTGATCCAGAAGAGCTAGCTAAATGAAAAACGAGCATAGAAATAGCATAATTAGGTTGTGACTTGTGAGGTTGAAAACCAATACCTATTGTGTGATAGGGTCCTCAATGTAGCGGTCCATCATGGATCGATGTGATCATCATGAACTCTCCCATAAGATTAGGAAAGGTTTATGCACTAGTAATAGGCAAAGATTGGTAGAGTAGAGAGATCGGAGTAATATATGGAGAGAAAATTTATTAAAGACCGTGTTATGAGAGAGATGTTGGTTTTGGGTGCCAAAACCAAACGGAGGCGTTCGAGAGACTCATTTTGATGTGCACAGTACCAAAGTAAAGATATTTAGATTTTCCTTCCCCAAGTAATTAATGTCATATTTTTCCTTAAACAACAAATTTGGCCATTTGGGGGTCCTAACAGCGACGAACGCCTGAAAAGCGGCTTAGGCCATATCAAAGCGATGGGTCTTGACCGTTGGGCTGTTTCGGATCGAACATGTACAGACCCAATGTGAAATTCCGTAATCGCATTAAATACTGTTTTGTCACCCTAAGCTTGAAATGTGATGCAGAATGGGAATTGAAAATAATTTAATAAATAGCATTATTTAGTTTTCCGTATTTTATGTTTTAGTAATTTTGTTAGGGAGTTTTAATTTTAGGAATAAGTGTTCTAGAGTATTTAGTTTTCCAATTATAGTTTATTAGTTTCCTATTTTATGTTTTCTTATTCTACAAGAATTAGGGTTCAATTAAGGTTAGGGTTCTCAACCTATATAATAAGTTGTAAGCCTTAGGGCTAAGGAGTTGATTATTGAATTAAAGAAAAATTGAGAGTTTTCTCATTATCGTGTGTTCGAAAAGGGAGTACCTCTAGTTCATACCTATTTGTGTTTATGTTTCAAAGAGAGAATCTTTAACATAAGCAAGTTCGTGATCTCTTCTTGCACATAATTTCGTAAAAGGAGGCTGCGCTGCATCAAAATGCCTAAGGTACTCTTCCTCCATGGCTTATGCATTAGGAAATACCACAGCTCTTATGCATGACTTTACCATCGGCACTCTCTTATGGGCAGGGATTACTGATTTTTTTCTTTTTTTACCCCCTTCACTCCCTTGGGGTGTAAATGACTACGTAAATGGTTGTAAAAAAGAGAGTACATATGGTTAAAATGATAGTGCGAGAATCACTGCTCTCGTTTATTCTTGTAAATATGGGTTTGCACACACACCCACTTTCATGCGGGGTAATGTGACCATATATGAACATATACATATATATTTTTGTAATGTAAGGTGTTTCAGGCCAGCTTGCACGCACCTCGAACTAATTTCTACAGCTCCTTTCACAGCCGTTTCACATGCGTACTGTAGGGGTGAGTTGGTCCCAAGAGTTGTTTGTAAAGAGAATCGAACTTGAGACTTTAGTATGGAGCAAATACCTAAGTCTCATGCCATTGATGCCAAGACTACTTGACCGACCACTTGGGGTTGTGACCATGAACATATTCCCTAAAAGAAAACGTGACAATGAATACGAGCTCATATAGCTTATCAATGAACGTTCGTAGTGATCACAATATTCTGTCAATATGAATAATGAAAGCCAATGAACGAATCTTTTGTTGACCCAACATGCACATATTCAACTTTATGCAACATGTTATTATTTGATTATATAATTTTATAAAGAGACAATACCTGCAAAAATTTGGCGCACTCATTTCGTCAATTACAAAAGGAACGGAATTCAATCATGTGGGCTTTAGAAAAATTTAATTCAATCATGTCTGGTGGTGGGAGCTAGATGGCTAGCAAATCAGGTACCACGTGGTATCCGTGCAGCACATCCGAGCAATCCAAACTCTTTTCCTTTTCTTTTTTCTTTTGGGTGTCTTTCAATCCGAGCCGTCAGTTGCATATTTGGACGGCTCGGATATATAGTACGAATAGCACGCCAGTCATACCCTATTTGCACCTAAAAATTTCTCACTAGCAAGAAATATTTAATCTTGTGAGGTCCATAGCCTAACCACATATTTGGTCGTGATGCACATGGTTTCATAGTTGGTTGAACAGCTTTTCCCATTATGTTTGTTGGAATTTTCGGAATAACTGCTCAATGAATTTGGGCATTGAGAGGGTCTCTTCAGGCAATCGAAAAGTCTTATCGCTAACGTTCATTCATCGAATTCGGACATGGTTTCATATTTCTCGCTGATTTTTGATACACTTGTTCGGATGAGGCATTTAATGATATCCGATCGAGCTGATTTTTGATACACTTGTTCTACTCGACGAGCTCTACGAAGTGAACGTTTCCGATCATTGGAGCGAGACCAAAGCGGTGGCGATTTACCCCGCACAGCACGCTGCGCAGCACGGGGCTGCGCAGCATGGTCCCTCAGTCCCCCAAAGAGAGAGAGAGACTGGCATTCTGTGATAAGAAATGAACCCGGTGAGTTCGTACTTATTGTCCTTGTTAGTTCTTCCTACCGTCCATTCTCTCTCTGCCTATAGCCTTTCAGCAGAACCCACCACACAAATCACTCCAACAAGCACATGGGATCCTTTACTGTAAATTGGCCTTATCCTCTTTATGGCGTACCCTAGCTAGCATCCAACCAATGTCTCTCTCACTACATTGCCCTTGATATGCAATTCTCCCGCCTTCTCTAGATGGAGCACGTGCCTTCTTTTAATGATGAGATAGAATCTTCAGGATGCAAAAATTTCGTGTTGCGCAAAGTTTTTAGATTGATCCAGAAGAGCCAAATGAAAAACGAGCTTAGAAATAGCATAATTAGGTTATGAGGTTGCACCAATACTTGTTGTAGCAGCCCATCATAGATCGATGTGACCATCATGAACTCTCCCATAAGATTACGAAAGGTTTATGGGGTAATAGGTAAAGATGGGTAGAGTAGAGAGATCGGAGTAACTTATTGAGAGAAAATTTATTAAAAACCGTGTTATGAGAGAGATTATGGTTTTGGGCGCCAAAACCAAACGTAGTCATTCGAGGGACTCATGTTGATCGATGTGCACATGCACCAAAGTAAAAATAATCAGATTTTCCTTACCCAAGTAATTAATGTCAAATTTTTCCTTAAACAACAGATTTGGCATCATTTGGGGATCCTAGTAACGACGAACGCCCGAAAAGCGGCTTAGGCCATGTCAAGCGATGGGTCTTGACCGTTGGGCTTTTTCGGATCGAACATGGGCTGACCAACGTGAAATTCCATAATAGTATAATTACTGTTTTGCCACCCTAAGCTTGAAATGCCTAAAGTACTCTTCCTCCATGGCTTATGCATCAGGAAATACCACGGCTCTTATGCATGACTTTACCATCGGCACTCTCTTATGGGCAGGGATTACTTTTTTTTTACCCTCCTCACTCCCTTGGGGTGGAAATGATGTAAGATAAATAATACCTTACCAGTATATGCAACGAAAATAGGATCGAACTAATCTCTAACCATTGTTGTTCAAGTTAAACACCGAACACACACGTATTAGATCTAGGTGTCTTCCAACCTATGCATGTCTTGTGTTGCCTTGATTGATGGATACCATAGGCTTATATAGATACTAGGTTAGAGACCCTATATCTCTCCTCAAGACCTTCTAGTTTCCTTCCATCAAAAAAAACTAATTAAACTAGTATAATAATGTAGGTGGGAAAGCCAAAAGCTTCTTAAAACTATCATTTCATCATCAATGGAAGTGGACACATCCAATGTGACTAAGTGGACCCTTAAATATTTCTTACATTCTCCCACTGGCCCACGAAACACTTTTATACTACATTGGGCAACAAAAACTTTATATGGCCATACAACTGAAATTGCCCATAACTTAAAGTTTATAAAACCTTTTTACTCCATTAGAAAATATCAAACATGAATCATAGCGGTAGTGTCGTAACTAATAGGCATTCCCTTCCACGTATTACAATGTGTGACACTTTCCAACAAGTACCGGATAAAACCGAATAAAATAAACTTGATAAATACTCCGTAACTAACTAGTAGTCATTTAGGGTCCTCTTTATTTATCCCAATGGATAAACTTTATACATACTTCTTACCTTATGTGCATGTATACGTCTCCGTTCTCTAAGAACACTTATAGCATGTCCAAATCCCAATTGAGTTACAATTTGAAAGAAAACATTATAAAATGAACTAACATGTCATATATTCACTACATGACATATACTGTTTTACCGGCAAAAATTAGCTCTAGACTTTATGCTCAATAAACACAGATTGTGTTTAAGAACAGTCTCTCTCCTTACAAGGTACTTTGCATCGATATTCTTTGTTCGGCCTTTATCTTTATCTTAGAGAAGAAACTATAGCCAAAAAAACTTGGTAATGGTCTCAATATAATATCGACAACCTGAGATCCTTAATTACATGCTATCTAGTTTCGTGCATAGCTCCCACTAATTTCTACATTCATAGAAAATTGCTACTTAAGACATGATTGAGATGCATGTAAATCAACTTAAAATTTTTGGTTCTTTATAAGTACCTCATAACCTTTATTTGTAGCTTTCTAGTACTTCATATCATGCTCACTTAGATATCAATCCAGTAAACCCTTGAGGCCTTGACCAATATCCATGTAGCCCAGAAAAATATATATGCTCCCACTAACCTTACGGAGTATACTTTTTCTCTATTTATAAGCAAAATGACCATTTTTTTTTCTCTTGGTCAAAACTTTTTTCTCGATGCTATCCATGCCAAAACTATATTAGATCTTCCAATGATCCTTAAACCACTAGTATAGATAAAGAACTCTAAATGGATGTTACTTTGAACATTAATCCTACAGGGTTAAACTTCTCCCACTATAAATGTTCTAATTTTATTTTTTGCGCACTTGATTATATGACTATAAATGTTTCATTCACATAGTGCAAAATCATGACCCCTGCATTAGAGAAATGTGAATTTCTAGATAGTCAATATAATTCCTGCAACTTTATAAGCAGTATGAATGGCTACAAGAACCAAGAAATAACGATTTTCAAGTTACTTTTAAATTCTAACATTCCTGTGGGTAGAGGTGCAACATGCAAGAATTTACGTACCACTTTATGAATAAGATAAATGATCAAAATAATGAGAACAAATTCTCCATATCCGTGGACATAGGAAAAGTATATTCTCAACTTCCAAATGATTATCTTACTCAACGCAAATAACAAAAATAACAACCTCCTCGCAGGGCAGAGTTTTTATTTTCATGAATTAATTTCAACTTTTATGCTAATCTGTACCTGAAATAAAATAAATTCAAACCTCCCTGTGGGCAAAGGCTACAACACGCATTGAATCTACTTCACTCAACAACAAGAAGACTAGCAAATTTTGAATGCATAATAACGGGAGAAATTTCTATTTTCATGTTGAATTTTCTATTTTGTCCCAAACAAACTAATAAAATTAATTCTTCTACTCTGAGCAAAATAATTAATCTTATCAATTCAAACTTAATGGTAGATGCCACTTAACGCACTTAAATATAGTCCAACGACTATTCTACTTGCGACCGTCTTTGATATGGGCAGTGAGATAAACAAAATCAGGGAATAGTCCATGAAAAATAGGAGTTTTGCTAGTTTTTACCTATTCAAAGGGCCACGTGGCAGCCATCAGGGAATTTCAGTTTTTAATCAACGTCTACAATCAATTTGAGTTTAAAAGAAGTGGTTTAGAGACATGGGACACGTGTCGCATCCTCATAGCCTAAATTCAAGGGACGGTTGACAACTTTTCAGGGCATATTCAAGGAATAGTCCTCCACTATGACGGTTATTGCTACATGGAGCGTGAGTGAGCCATGTTTATTGCAGAAATGGTACATGCATGCTTGAAAGTGGGAAAAGACCCTGAAAAATAGAAGTTATGTCACTTTTTGACTGATTCAAAGGATCACGTGGCATCAATCAGGGGAGTTACCACCAATATAACGGTGGTGCATATTTTTAGCTTTTTTGAATAAGTTGGGAGCAGTTTTTTACAGAGGACACGTGGAGCACTTTCAAGACCTTATCTGCCATTTTTCAGGATTTTTACTGCAATAAATAGTGGAAAACAGGGCAGGCCCAAGACTCTCGCCTCATCATTCAATTACCAGTTTTTACAACTTCTCAGCATTTACCTTTTCAGCACTTTTCTTTCACACAAGACTTGTAATTTCGATATTGCTAAGTCATTTGTTCTTTCTTTTTCTCGTACCTTGTCACTTTATTTACAGAAATACAAGTGTCTTTTGTTTCTTGTCCATTTTGTTATTCACTAAATACTAAGTCCTTCAAGAGTAAGGCAAATTCGAACCAATTCTCACGGCCTTTCCCAAAAGGTTGTGAAGCAATCGCTTGCAAGAAGTCAGATCAGGGTACCACGACTCCCTAATCCGTTTAGAGTCTAGACCACTCACGGTCTTGGCACGCCCGCATCACTCGAATTCAACGTCACCTGACCACAGGGTACGTACTGTTTTTTGAGCAAACAACATCTTTCAAAAATATCCTAAACAACTAAAATTTGCGGGAGCAAAAAAAACAAGAGCAAGAGCACAAGCAAGGATTAATTAAAAGCGGTACCGAAAGATCCTACTGGAAGATTATGAGAACGAGAGATAGAAGTTTGAGGGTGAGCTTCGGTTGATGGTGAAATTTTCTGATAGGCGCAAGTGGGAATGAAAGTTTCTGAAAGCTAGCTTGAAGTAGTAGTATCTGATCTGTGATAAGATATGGACCCGGTGTGTTCGTACTTATTGTCCTTGTTAGTCCTTGCCACCGTCCATTCTCTCTCTGCCTGTAGCCTTTCAGCAGAACCCGCCACACAAATCACTCCAACAGGCACATGGGATCCTTTACTGTAAATTGGCCTTATCCTCTTTATGGCGTACCCTAGCTAGCATCCAACCAATGTCTGTATCACTCATTGCCCTTGATAATCACTACTACAATAATCGTAAAAAATGACAGTTTAAAAGTGTCATTAAATGTGAAAGATGACAGTTTTGAAACTGTCATCTATGGAGCTGTCATTAAAAGTCTAGATTTATTATGACAATAAAAAACTGTCATTAAACATATAAGATGACAGTTTAAACCTGTCATCTTTGTGATAAAAGATGATAGTTTTAATCCGTCATCTTTAATCGCAAAGATGACGGATTTAAACTGTCATCTTATTTGTTCTCCATTCAAGAAAAAAAAACCAATTCTATTTCGAATGTGTGGCCACCCACATGACACTCATGTGCCTCTCGCATGGCCGCCCAGTGGCACTTGTGTGTAGCCTACTTAGCATTTGTGTGGCCAGCAAATATTTGCTTGCCCCAGGACTTGAACTCAAGAACTTAAGTTCCTCGCGCGCATGTTACCAACTGAGCTGGCACGCTTATTGTTAACAAAAGACAAACAAAAATATGTATACTATATTTTCGAAAATTTTAAGATGAGCACTTTTAATGTCAGTTTTGGATGAAACTGTCATCGTAGACATTGAAAGTATAAGATGACAGTTTTAAACTATCATCTTATATGTTTTTATGACGTTTTTTGACTGTCATCTTTTATGATCAATTGCAATGTCAGTTCTAATTAAAACTGTCATTAAAAGGGCTTAGTTTCAATGTCGCTTTTAAGGAAAACTATCATTAAAAGGTTTTCCATATGGGCTTCCGGAAGCGCCATGTTTTAATGTCAGTTTTAAGCAAAAACTGACATTAAAGAAAAAGATAATAATGTCACTTTTATTCTAAACCGTCATCATATATCGCAAAGATGACAGTTTGTAAGATGGACTGTCATCAAAAGTCTACCATCATATTTTCGATGACAGTTTTACAAAAACTGTCATTGTTTCAATTTTTTGAGTGTCATCTTTTAAGGTTTTTGTAGTAGTGAATGCAATTCTCCCGCCTTCTCTTGGTGGAGCACGCACCTTCTTTTAATGATAGAATTTTCAGGATGCAAAAAATTTGTGTTGCGCAAAATTTTTAGATTGATCAAGAAGAGTTAAACAAAAACAAGCTTAGAAATATATAGCATATAATTAGGTTATGAGGTTGAACTAATACTTGATGTAGGGCCCATCATAAATCGATGTGACCATCATGAACTCTCCCATAAGATTAGGAAAGGTTTATGGGGTAATAGGCAAAGATGGGTAGAGTAGAGAGATCGGAGTAATAAATGAAGAGAAAATTTATTAAAAACCGTGTTATGAAAGAGATGTTGGTTTTGGGCGCCAAAACCAAACGGAGTCGTTCGAGGGACTCATTTTGATGTGCATATGCACCAAAGTAAAGATATTCAGATTTTCCTTACCCAAATAATTAATGTCAAATTTTTCCTTAACCAACAAATTTGGTCATTTGGGGGTCCTAGCAGCAACGAACGCCCGAAAAGTGGCTTAGGCCATGTCAAAGCGATGGGTCTTGACCGTTGGGCTGTTTCAGATCGATCATGTACGGGCCCAAAGTGAAATTTTGTAATCGCATAATTACGGTTTTGTCACCCTAAGCCGCTCTTCCTCCATGACTTATGCATAATAATGCATCAGGAAATACCACGGCTCTTACATCCACAATGATAATAATCAAAACCAATAATCAAAATGTGTCACGTCAGCATTTGATTATCCATTTAGTCCATAATCAAACTTAACAATCTCTACCTCCACATTGATTATTTTTGTATTCCTAACCAAAAAAACCCCCACAATACACAATGCACATTTGTCCAATCGCAAACGAGTTTCAATCACGCACCCGACTACATCAAATTATTCGTCTCGATGAGACGATTGCAATGTGGGGTGTTTTTGAGTTATTAATTTTTAAGTTTGGTTTTTGAGTTTTGGTTATTGGTAAAAGTTGTTAAGTTTGGTTATGGAATTGGTTGAATTTAGTTATTTACTAAAAGACTTGTAACTTTGCTTATTATAATATGGGGTATTTTTTTAACATTGTTGTTAAGTTTGTTTATTCACACTTATTTGCTTATTACAATGGGAATGCTCTTGTGCATGACTTTACCATCGGCACTCTCTTATGGGCAGGGATTACTGGTTTTTTTTTTACCCTCCTCACTCCCTTGGGGTGGAAATGATCGATAAAGCTTTTTGAATTTCCTCTAATACGGCCAAAAAGGTGTACATGGTAAAAAAGAGAGTGCATATGGTAAAAATGATAGTGCGAGAATCACTTCTCTCTATTATTCTTGTAAATCTGGGTTCGCACACTCACCCACTTTCATGCGGGTAATGTGACCATGTACATATACATATATATTTTTGTAATGCAGGGTGTCTCAGGCCAGCTTGCGCGCACCTCGGAATAATTCTTACAGTCTCTCCCACAGCCATTTCACATGTGTACTGTAGGAGTGAGTTGGTCCCAAGAATTGTTTGTAAAGAGAATCAAACATGAGATAAGTAAATACCTAAGTTCCAGGCCAAGGCTACTTGACCGACCACTTGGGGTTGTGACCATGAACATACAGTATTCCCTAAAGGAAAACGTGACAATGAATACGAGCTCATATAGCTTATCAATGAACGTACGTACGTAGTGATCACAATTAATATTTTGTCAATATGAATAATGAAGCCAATGAACGAATCTTATATTGACCCTACATGCACATATTCAACTTTATGCAACATGTTATTATTTGATTATAATATAATCTTATAAAGAGCCAATACCTGCAAAAATTTGGAGCATTCATTTCGTCAATTACAAAAGGAACGGAATTCAATCATGTGGGCTTTTGATAAATCTAATTCAATCATGTCTGGTGGTGGGAGCTAGATATGAGATTTTTTTTGTTGCAAATCGGGTACCATGTGCTGCACGGTTGCAAATCGGGTACCCGTGCAGCACATCCAAGCCGTCAAAACAATGCAACTGACGGCTCGGATTGAAACACTCTTTTCCTTTTTTTAAAATCTGTTCAATACCTTTCAATCCAAACCGTCAGTTGCATGTTTGGATGGCTCAGATGTATTGTACGGGTACCACATCAGCCATACCCTATTTGCACCCAAAAATTTCTCGCTAGCTAGGAAGAAACATTTAATCTTGTGAGGCCCATAGCCTAACCACATATTTGGTCGTGATGCACATGGTTTCACAGTTGGTTTCACAGCTTTTCCCATTACGTTTGTTGGAATTTTCGGAATAATTGGTCAATGAATATTTTAGGCATTCGAAGGGTCTCTTCGGGCAACCAAAAAATCTTACCAATAACCTTCATTCATCGAATTCAGACATGGTTTCATATTCATGGAAGTGGTACTACATGAACTGGGAGAAGCTTTTGGTTTTCCCGAGCCTCCCAAATTGATTGTACCGATCACATTCGTGGCCCGAATCCATGGCAGCATATATATCAGAAGTCCCTCATTGATATATATTGGAGCATCCCGTTTCTACGTTCTTCACCAATTTCGGAATCCATATATACAGTATATTTATGATATATTCATTCTTTGTACGAGAGAAAGGCAAACAAGGTTCGGTTCGCCAAGACGGTCTTCTGTGGTGTTCCGCTGATCGTGGTTCTAGTCGTTTTTTTTGGGTGATAGACACAAGTGCAACCTCCAACACCCTCACGGCAAATCTTTTTAAAGAGAGTACTACTACCGTGTATCAGAGGACTCAGTGCGCGGGTTGTATTTCGTTTTCCCCGTCAACAGTTTCTGTCTTTTGTCGTAATTTCTCAAGGAATAGTCAAGTCTTTTTGCTCTTCTTTCGCTCTTTTTGTTGGGGTCCACCCTTGTGGTGCCCCAAGACCCTATTTCTCTCTTTTTTAGTCATTTTTTTTTTTTTAATAGAAATAGTGAGTGTGTGCTAGTGTCTGGAGGGAGAGTTGAGTGAGGCTCCTCCTTCGGGAGGAGTCGGAGATGCTCGGATACTCCCATCGGATGAGGGAGAGAGGGTGAGGACTGAGGGGAGAGTGGAGAGCCGGTTTGTGACTCTTTCGGAGAGGTTTTGTCAGTTGTATATGTGTGTAAATATATACAAGGAGTTTTTCTTCACTGTTTGTCATCTCTCATTTTGTGTTTGATTATTTCGTGTTTGTACTTAGAGGTGTGGATCGGGATCGGTCTCGACCCAACACTTTTTGTTAATGCATCGACGTCTTTTAAGCCAAAAAAGCAAACAATCCATCAATTGAATAAGAATAATCGATCGACTGGATCAAAAGCCAGCTGATGTCATTCGATGGGGATTGTAATTCACTAATTTGTGGCATCAGAGCCATAGAAGTCTGATGAGAGAACAGATGAGGTTTTTTATTTTTTATTTTGGGTAATTAAGGTTTTTTATTTTTATTTTTTTTATCATAAGCTTTTTTTTATAGTCACAACAACAGTGTTATAATAAATGTGTAGTTAGTACGTAACTTACAATCGATGTTCCATCAACTTGAACTTGAGACCTCTTTCATAGGGAGCAAGATCCTTCTCCATACTTACCAAAAAAAAATAAAGATCCTTTCTCCACAACCACACAAAAGTGTGTTGCAGCGATCGAGATTATTGATTTCAGAAAGGTTTAGGCGTAGGGCACCCCAAACTCCCAGTAGTCTCATACTCCGTATTTTTTATTTTTTTTTATGTATAACTGGGCTACATTCAGGAGAGAAAAAAAAACGTATATTTGGGCAAGTACAATAAATCTAGCAATTTTGACCATTTGGAATTTTTTAATATAATTGTGGTCTAAAATTTGATAAGTTTGAAAATTTTAATTTAATACGTAATGTTTGTAGACGAAAATTAAATTCTTTACACTTTAGTCCCTCCAATCTCCATATAACTTTTGTATTTGATACTTGTTCCTGTGACGGATTAAAAAAAAAAAAAAAGGAATTACTTGGGAAAACTATTGGAGTAGGTATTACTGGGCATGCATGATTGAATGGTGCTCCAGGATTTTTTATAATTATTACACAATTAATTGTTTCATAACCAAGATTAAAAATTTCCCTAAAATATGTTGTGACTAGGAATTCGGGAGTGCACGTCACAGAGGTGCGGACAAACCGAGCTGATCGAGCTTTGCAGTGCTCGAGCTCTGTTCGTTTACTAAAACTCAAGCTCGAGCTGGCACGATCATAAACGAGCCGAATTAACCATAGGTCATTTTTTCTAAGCGACCCTTCATAAATGAGCCGAGCCAATACAAACGAGAGGCTTATTTACCAAAGAATAAAGTCGAGTCGAGCCGAGCCTCTCATTTCATTTGCAGCATTAGGCACCCGATCATGTTTCATGACTAACTCTCAACTCGAACATATTTTAAGTTTCCACTACTAAGCAAAAAATGCGCATCTGATGTCCTAAGTGATTAGATGCCCAACTATCGAGAAATTACCATATTGCAACCTAGCTTGAGAATCCAAGGAAAAATCATGAAAAATCAAACAGGAAAATGAACTCAAAATGGTTGAGGTCCACTAGTGCGGCACAAATGTATGTGACATCCACATAAGATATAAACTGCAAGACTTTTGGAGTACGTATCGAATCGTCACAGGGATATTGCAATTGATGTAAGTCCACCGACAGAGAACAGAATTATTTAAAGACATTTACGTACTTATAAATCAAGTTAAAAGCACATGAAAAGTTGTGTATAATCTCGAAAGTATTCAAACCGTGTCACATGATTATTAATGCCTAAGAAAGACTCAAGTAAATGAGAGGTTTATGCTTACATGATAATCATCCAAACTGTTTAAGTAAGAGATATTTATTACCTGTCAAAGATTAAAAACATATCTCAACCGTTGATTGTTGAAATGAATGGGTGAGATTGCGCATTTTCTGTGAACAACTTATTCACGGCTCCTCCGTGAATAAGTTTCTCTTTTTTTGAATAGGAGAAAGGGTAATCATGGATTTTTTTTTTATAAAAATACTATAAAAATGACATCTCATTTTAACTAGGCTAATCCATAGTCAAGCCTTGAACATAGTAGTTGCAAATAATTAACTTGAGCCGATTGTTCAATCTTGTTTTTTCACCCACGAATGAAAGTGAGTATTGGTAGAATAGTTAGAGTTAGATTATGAGAGGAGCTGAACTACCAACCTCCTTTTCTCTTACCACCTTAAGTGCGCTCCTGGCAGGGATGGACCTAAGTGGGGGCATGTGCCCCCACTCGAAATTAAAAATATTTTTTTAATATTTTTGTGTAAATTAGCATAATTATGAAAAGTGTGCTAATATATAAGCATACACACTTGCATATATCTCGAAAATACATATAAAATCAATTGTATGCTTGAATTTCATCATATGGTGCATTTATATTTATTACTTTACAAGCTGTTTGTCTATTTGGAGCTATTCTTTCTTGATTTTCTTTAAATTTAACCATCTAGGGGAAATATTTTAAAATAAAGTCATTAACAAAACTAGCTCGATTATTCTAAAATTTGTCGATATTCATTTAAAACATACTTTTAAAATTTTGTCTAAGATTTTGTGCTCATTTTTACCTAATTTAACTTAAAGTACGCATTATAAACTTTTGTAGTTAGTAATGCATACTTTAATTTTGTACGATCTTACTGTGGTTGACTAAAAAAAATAAACTTTTGCCATTATGATTAACAGGTGCGCCCACTAGTTTATATTCCTGAATCCGTCCCTGAGTCCTGGTGTTGCTGGACAAAGGCTCCTGGCTTATTCGATCCATGCTTATCAAGTTACAGAAATATATCACTTTCCATGATCTCTGTGTCATCTCTGTTTCTAGATCTGCTCCTTATCTTCTTCAAAGTGTGTCTTCATCTTAACCTTCCATCTGCCATTGTTGTGAAATTTCATAGTCAGCAATCAGCATCCAAAATTTAGGTATTGTTTGGTCTATAATACTTGCACCAACCAAAAATATTGGTGATCACACACTTCAATGTCGCATTCAATGGGGGAGAATATAGGTTGGCATTCATCAGTCTTATCTTTGATTAACTCAGGTGTTCGAGCCAGCTTACGCGCACCTCGATTAATTCTGGGACCGAACTCTCACTAAAATATGTTGTGACTAGGAATTCGGGAGTGCGCGTCATAGAGGTGCGAACAAACCGAGCCGATCGAGCTTTGCAGTGCTCGAGCTCTGTTCGTTTACTAAAACTCAAGCTCGAGCTGGCACGATCATAAACGAGCCGAACCTTAGGTCATTTTTTCTAAGCGACCCTTTATAAATGAGCCAAGCCAATACAAACGAGCGGCTTATTTACTAAAGAATAAAGTCGAGCCGAGCCTCTCATTTCATTTGCAGCATTAGGCACCCGATCATGTTTGGAAAATGATATTGGCACTCCAAAAATTGATGCAGGCACTCCAAAAAATAAAGGAAAGTGGCTTTGAAGTTACACTGATTTTGGAGTGCCTGCATCAATTTTTGGAGTGTCAATATCATTTCCCTCATGTTTTTGGGCCTCTGAATAATTAAACTCAGGCCTTGTTCCACTAACACTTTTAGGATTTTCAGAAAAAGTGCATGTTTTGTCCTTATTAAAAAAAATTCATTTGTTAGTTTTGCGTCAAATTTTTATATATTATTAATTCATCTCAACGAGACAGATCAAAAAAGTAAAAAATATTCACTTTTACCCAAATATTTTGAAAAATAATCACTTTTTTTTTAAAAGTCCTAAAAGTGTAAGTGAAATGGAGCCTCTCCTTCGAGAGAAACTTTTTTGTATACCGGGGATACCAACACCTTTGGTATTCCCTCCGGTCCGTTTTCAATTTTTCGGCCATTTTCCGATCACACTTGGATGATCGACTCCGTTCATTTTGTAGAGTTCAACGAGAACCATAATCATATCAAAAATAGTGTTCATCGGATTTTAATTGATACATGATCAGCACACATGAAAATTGCAAAAAAACAAAACTGGGTTCCGATTCAGTGTGGTTTTGGATCCAATTTTGATTTTTTTCAATTGTCATGTGTGCCGATCATGTATCTAAAAAAATCCGATGAACACGATTTTTGGTATATTTAAGGTTCTCGCCAAACTCTAAAAAATGAACGGAATCGATCATCCAAATGTGATCGGAAAATGACCGGAAAATTAGAAAACGGACCGGAAGGGATACCAAGGGTGTTGGTATACCCGGTATACAAAAAAGTTTCTCCTCCTTCGAATAGACAAGTGAACACGATCGATCTCTCCTCTCCGCCACACAACAAAAGAACAGAAATGCTACTGGTACAGCAAGTTCTGTACATACAGCGCGTACAGCGCGCTTTTGGGCCCGTCTCGGGTCCAACAAAGATAATTGGAGCCGCTCATTTTGTTCAAAATATTTTGTTTTAGGTCCCCGTAAAAAATTAGCTCCACCCGATATCGTTAAAGGCGTTTACAAAACGTCAAATTTTGCTTTAGAATTTAAGCTTGCAAAATTGGACATTTCGTAAATGCTCTTAACGATATCGGTCGGAGCTAATTTTTTACGGAAACCTAAAACAAAATATTTTGAACAAAATGAACGGTTTCAATTATCTTTGTTGAACCCGAGACGGGCCCAAAAGCGTCGCTGTCCTCAACCGTCGGTACATTGACAGACAAAGAAAAACTACGGAACCGGCCCTATAAGATGAGAGTAACATGCACGTAACAGTTCCGGACAAGAGAAAATTATCTCTCTCGATCGCGTCAGCCTCTCCCAGTACCGTACAACCGTTGCCTTTCGTCCAACGGAAATTCACAACCGTTGCTTCTCGAGCGCGGACGAAAAAAGGAAGTTTCCTTCCCCTCTGTACCAAACCGAGGACGGTTTATTTTCAGAATCTCATTTGATGGTCCGGGTTTAGGTATAGAGATAGCTAGGAGAAACACTTCAGTGCCGAGCGGGTATTGCCCACGTGGCATCCGCTCGGCGAATCCGAGCCGTCCGGTACACTTTTGGACGGCTCGGATTAAAACACTCTCTCTCCTCTCCCCCAAACACTTTCTCTCTCCTTTTCTCTCTCCAAATCTGAGTCGTTAAAAATTAAAATGGACGGCTCGGATGGCCGAGCGGGCACCACGTGGTGCCCGCTCGGCACTGAAAAATTTTCCGATAGCTAGAGACTGTGTTCTTGTTATCGGAAGAACACTCCCCTTGTCCAAGTTGAAAGATCTGCCACATATATGCATTAAGATGCTGAGATTGATGAGACCCATTTTTACTTTCTTCTACTTTTTGGTATTAGGAAAAATATTGGCATGAATTGAAAGAGAAAGGCCCGCCGGACGGGGAGATCTATCTGTGAAAATTTTTTATCCATCTCAAAATGGGGCAATGAGTGGAGTGGTGGTCTCAACATTATTAAGTGAGATGAATCATTTTTTTTGGAAGAGGGTGTTTGGTGTCCTTACGTACGGCATTGTGATTTGAGATAGAGAAGCAGTTAAACATGATTTCAGTTGTGAGTCAATCAATCGCCAGAGAGAATATTGCGGGATTTAAAACCAATTCACCTTGAGAATCACGGATCTGAGTAGCCGGTGGTTCAATTGAGCCATCGAGATATCCATAAAAACCATTGGCTTCCATCACACTCTCGATCTGAACTCGCCACAACAGATAATTTGAAGCATCCAACTTGATGTTGACAAGGGAGTGGAAATTGGAGACGAGAAATGCGAGAGACGGTGGTAGGGTTACAGTTGCCGTAGTCGATGGTGTAGAGACCGTAGCCATGAGGAATTGAAAACAGAATCAACGGAATTTGCAGACGCCAGTCGTATAGCTCTAATACCATATGGAAAAGCCCTAACATTCAAGGATCAAGAACGAGAGAGAGAGAGAGAGAGAGAGTATTCAGATGTGTTTCTTTCTTCATTGCCCATCAAAGAATCGATTACAAGCTATATATCAGTTGTTAGCTCACTAATCACTGTTGCGAACTAACCACCTCACTAACTAACTACTAACCACTTTCTAAACAAAACAGTTTTCACGTCTAACAAACTTCTGACTTTAATGCCCTTGCTTAACACTTGAGAGCTGACATCGATCCTATCTAGTAGGAGTTTCATGTGCCTCATCTCGCCGTCCGTCTTGACAATCAATAGTTCGAATTTTAAATGGTGATTTTGCGATTCTGCACGCTCCTGTGATCTGTTCACGGCAGCCCCCTTCCTATATGTTTGTGTATTTTTATATGTTGGATGTACGTACATTACTGCTTATGCATGCAATTTGGGGTCCACATTTGCTCCTCGCTTTTCATGACACCGGCACCTATCCACTCACTTGCTGCTATGTGATTATATATAGGGATAATAAGCCATAACTACCGTAAAATAATTTTCATTTAGAAAAAGGACGTCAGAAATTCAGTGGTGGTCTTTCAACTTTTTGAGTTATTAAGCCATGAGGCCAAAATATGTTTTCACAGGCAAAACTACCCTAGGATATTTTAGGATTTTAGGCACTTTCAGTTATTAGTGAATTTTCATTAGTTTTGCAAAAAGAGTATTTTAGTAATCATGCAGCACACTTGTCCTTGTTGCAAAATGCGCATGTCCTTGAATTCAAAAAATATAAAAATGAGAAATTTTTTACTGCTGTGTTTGGATGAGTTTTTGAGAAATTTTTGAAAATTTTTGTAGGGTTATGAGTGGAAAGAGAATTGAAAATAATGATTAGAAGTAGAGATAATAATTGGAAAGAGAAATGAGAATAATGATTAGAGAGATAAAGGTAAGTAATGATTGGAAGCAGAGGTAATGAGTGTATTTAGATCATTTAATTGTGATTGTAGAAAGCAACTAAAAGGCTCACCCTCACCCTCAAGAGATCACAAGTTCAAATCCTAGGAAGATCAACATTTTCAATCATGGGGCCACTGGAAATTTGTCCGGCCCTTAACTTCAAAGTTCCGAAATTAATCAAAATGCGCGCAAGCTAACATCCGTTTATGGGGAAAATGTGATTATAGAAAGTGTTTAAGACATCAAGACGGTGGCCACACAGATTCAATGGAAATATTATTTGTGGGGGACCGCTTTTTATTTAATACTCGTACTACTTTAGACTTCATACACAAAGTTCCAAGATCATTATTGATCGTAGACTCCAGTTCCGAATCTGAGTAATATCTCCATTTTTGTTTTTTGAAAAATTTCAAAATGGCATCTGAACTTTCACTCCAATGTCACCGAAACATCTGAACTTCACTTTATTTCAATTAAACACCTGGACTTTCAAAATCCCCAAATTGAGGCACCTGCCGTTAGCCTCCCTCTATTTCCTTCACAAATCGGCTGATGTGGCTCATTTCTGGCGTTAAAGGGCCCCACTAGACATGTTAGAAAGTGAACTCAATGCACACAATCACAATCTTTACCGCCCATCTCATAATCGTTCACAGTAACCCCACGGATTACTGGCAAGAAAAACGGAACCTCAAACCTTAAGAAAAAACAAACTCCTAAGTTCCGAGCCAAGCCAAGACTAATTGGCTTAGCCCTCGGGTTAAGTAATATCTCTCCATTATAAAAACGAACGAAGAGTGGCAACAACATGCACCAGCCACAGAGACAAATTAAACACTCGTCCAAACAAACCAACACCATATAATAATATAATGATCGTAACGCTCTTTTCGGATTCCATCGAACACCTTCTTCGCTCTGCCTCTGCGCCTTAAAATCCCGCGCTTTTGTCTCTGGTTAGCATTTCTTCCTCGATCACTAAAACACTATTATCAAACGGTTCAGTTATTTGAGAAGAATATCCCCAATGCCTTCCTTGTTTTTTCGGTTTATCGCTTTAGATTTCGGCTCTGTTTTTCTCCATTCCAATTGATGTACTCGGATAAATTTTTTTTCAGTCGAAATTTCGCAAATGGTTGCTGTGAATTTAAATTTCGCGATGTCATTCTCTCACTAGGTCGATGTACATATATACAAACTGTTACTATGTTGTAACCGTAGCTTTTAGATCGTCCCGTTTTTTCTCTATTGCAATGCAGTGAGATGTTTTTCCGGTTGGAATTTGGAATGGTTCTTCTGTGTTTAATTTCACGACGCCATTCTATCATTCGGTCGATAGATATCTATACGTGTGTGTGTGAGTTTTATACACGAACACTTATGATCATGTGTTTATTTTGTAACCAGGAGGAGGACTGTTCGGCAATGGAGATTGGTTTAGCGGGGATGCGCGTGCAGTTGAACTCGCGATTGGTTGTCGATTGGGCTCTTTGGTAGGAGACACAAGATTGCTGTCTGCAGAGGGAAAGCAGGAAGGGTCCCTAGCTACCTCTTTGTGCATGCAATTCGGTAATTAAGTTGTTCGTTGCCATCATTTTAATTATGATTCTTGAACTGATCATTTTTCTATCTCTGTCTGTCTGTGTGTGTACGAGAGAGAGAGAGAGAGAGAGAGAGAGAGAGAGAGAGAGAGAGAGAGTGATTTATGTACACTCGTTTAGATCCCTATCAACTAATAGTGCGTGTTTTGGTGCGAAATGGAAGACCTCAAAAGTCTACTTCACTCTATGTTCAAAGAATTCTATTCGTACACAAATTGTGTTTTGAGATTTTCTTCTCCTCTGTTTTTTTTTTTTAGAATTTTTGGACGGCTCGGAACGGCCGTCCGGTGGCCAGAGATGGCCCGACGCAGCCGTCGGTGCAATTTCGGTATGGGGACCGTCGGTCCCTATAGCGCTACTGTACACTTGACTACCAACTCCACTTAATTTTTTTCTTGTCCTCGTTCCTCTTTATAACACACAGTTTTTTTTTTTTTTAAACATCTTATAACACAGAGGTTTGATCCGGTAATCTCTCATTTGGTCAGAAGCTTTATGTTATCCTCTGTTCAGTGCCTCTATGAACTTATACATGTAATTGCTGACCTTCTGAATACAAGCTAGCCAGGGGAATAGGGCATGAATTAAGCCTAAGTATGTGCAGAAGGCATTAACCAAACTTAGCATAAAGCTAAGTCTAAGTACGTGTAATTAGGATATGGCAAGATACAAGGCATAAATTAAGGGTCAACTAATGATTAATAATGACCCCTAAAAGGGGCTGTTGCACAAGAAAAATTATTCAATGCTCTTGGGGCTGCCCAGACCCCTTCTTCACCACACATTATGATAAGACCCAAGACAAAGTGTATGGATTCCATCACAATGCATGGTGGAGAAGGGGCTTGGGGCACCCCAGGTGCACTGAATAATTACTCATTTCACAGGGACATATATAGTAGAAGGTACTTCAATCTCTTTTTTATTTAATGGGTGGATTAGGCAAACTCATGGCCCATGTATTTCGAAACACGTTTTCTCCCCCAAGAAGCAAGAGTTACTAGTTCTCTTTTCTTATTTTAGATAGGGCTGTAAACGAACCGAGCAGCTTACGAGCTTGGCTCGGCTTGGCTCATTAAGGCTCGGTCGGCTCAGCTCATTTGACAAAAGCTCGGTTCGTTATGGGTGGCTCAGCTCGTTAAGACTTGAGCTCGACAAAGCTCGGCTCGTTTAGGACTCCAATTAATATGTTCTCCCGCTTTCACCTTCTTAAGTTATTTTTTAGTACGATTTTGCCCCCACTAAATAGAAATCCTGTGTCTGTCCCTTAATAGCAGAGAGCCTTTTAGTTCTTTTCTTTTTTTTCCCCCTTTTGGTCTAGACTCTAGCATATCTGATATTCTTGTTGAAAGCCTCCAGTAGTCACATAAATGTTATTGCTGACCTTCTGAGTTGATAACTGTGTGCAGAGTTCGCTTGAAAAAATGGAGGGCTTATGGAGTGTGTTTTGTGGAGAATTTGGCTGTCAGGCTGGAGGTGGACTGCCCTGTGGCCTAGATTTCGCTTTCGTGACACAACCTTCGTCGTGCATCAACCATGCCTTGGTCATTTGTTTCGACATGTTGATCATGATCATATTCATATTCAATATAATTCAGAAGAAATCATCAAAGTCTGCGTACTTGTCCGCTCAAACTCAAGGTAGTTCACTTCTGCAGATAATTTCTGCCACTTTTAATGGTGCTTTGGGAATGGTTTATTTGTGTTTGGGTATTTGGCTGTTGGAGGAGAAATTGAGGTTGTCCCGAAGTATTTTTCCTCTACATTGGTGGTTATTAGTTCTGTTTAAGGGATTCATATGGTTGCTCGTAGGCTTAACCGTAAGTCTTAGGGGAAATCATTTCGAAAAAGGCCCCTTGCGGGTTTTGTCCATTCTTGCGTCATTGTTTGCCGCAATTGCTTGCGGCTTATCGCTCTTTGCTGTCCTAAATGAAAAAGAAGTGTCAACTAAGGTAGCTTTAGATGTATTGTCTTTTATTGGAGCAAGTTTGTTGTTACTTTGCACCTACAAGGGCTACAAATTTGAAGAAATTGAAGAACTTTGTTACACTTACGCCCCCTTGGCTGATGGGATCAATGGCAGCAGTAAAACTCAAACTGCTACCGTTACTCCATTTTCCCAAGCCGGGTTTTTCGGCAAAATGTCGTTTCGGTGGTTGAATCCAATGATGAAAAATGGCAAGGAGAAAACCCTTGAGGACGAAGATGTACCGGAATTGCGCGAGGAAGATCGGGCGGGAGCTTGTTACTTGCTGTTCATGGAGCTATTTAACAAGAAAAAACAAGCTGATCCATCATCCCAACCGTCTGTTTTGAAAACCATAGTTTCATGCCATTGGAAGGAGATTTTTGTGTCCGGATTCTTCGCCTTTCTAAAGATCACCACTCTATCTGCTGGTCCACTCCTTCTCAACGCCTTTATTGAAGTTGCCGAAGGCAAAGAAAGCTTTCGAAACGAGGGATACGTATTGGCTGTATCGCTCTTCTTGGCGAAGAGCTTAGAGTCCTTAGCACAAAGGCAGTGGTACTTCAGAACCAGGCTCATTGGCCTAAAAGTGAGGTCTTTGCTAACTGCAGCCATTTATAAGAAGCAATTGAGACTATCCAATGCTGCTAAGATGAAGCACTCAGCCGGTGAGATAACCAACTATGTCACCGTGGATGCTTATCGGATTGGAGAGTTTCCTTTCTGGTTTCATCAAACTTGGACTACAAGCCTCCAACTCTGCTTCGCTTTGATTATACTTATTCGCGCAGTAGGAATTGCGACAATTGCATCACTATTGGTTATAGTCCTCACCGTGCTTTGCAACGCTCCCCTTGCAAAATTACAGCATAAGTTCCAGAGTAAGCTTATGGTGGCGCAAGATGAGCGGCTCAAGGCTAGTTCAGAGGCTCTTGTGAACATGAAGGTGTTGAAACTATACGCATGGGAAGGTCATTTCAAGAATGTGATAGAGAACTTGAGGAAAGTGGAGTATAAATGGCTATCAGCAGTTCAGATGCGTAAATCATACAATAGCTTGCTATTTTGGTCATCGCCTGTGTTGGTGTCGACTGCCACTTTTGGGACATGCTATTATCTTGGCATACCTTTGTATGCTAGCAATGTCTTTACGTTTGTGGCAACTTTACGACTTGTTCAGGACCCTATTCGGAATATCCCTGATGTAATTGGAGTGGTGATTCAAGCGAAAGTGGCATTCGCTAGGATCATGAAGTTTCTCGAGGCACCTGAGCTGGAGAATGCAAATATTCGGCAGAAGGGCAATGTGGGAATGAAAAGCCATGCCATTTGCATTATATCCGCCAATCTTTCATGGGAGGAGAATGCATCAAAGCGTCCCACGCTTAGAAATGTAGATCTAGAGATTCTACCTGGTGAGAAGGTGGCTATATGCGGTGAGGTCGGTTCAGGAAAATCAACTCTTCTGGCTGCAATCCTTGGAGAGGTTCCAACCATCCAGGGGACTGTAAGTTCTTGCTTTTCTTCCTTAGCTCACAGTTACTACTAAGCACATATTGACTGTAGAAACCACAGCTTTTCTTAATTTCTTTTTACACACATCCTGTACCATCAGTAATGGTTGTGTCCTGTTATATGCATATCGTTCCATGGAGTCGGTACGTGTATATGGTGAAGTGTCAACTCATCTAATTTTGTGTCAAGGACACCTGTGCAGTGCAAAATATTTCATTTTTCATATTTTTTTCACTGTCTCAGCTAAATTGAGATAACAGCATGCCCCGTAAATATTTTGCACAATATGCAAGTTTGAAGAGTCCATGTGACATAGAGTTATAGTATGCGTGAAAGGGGGTAATCTTGCTCCCTCTAAGATGAAATCAGGAACATTGGTTTTTTGATCGCCTTGGTTCCTTTTGTGCTCTTTTCTACAGATTCAAGTGCATGGGTCTGTTGCCTACGTTGCTCAATCAGCTTGGATCCAGACGGGATCTATTCGAGAGAATATTTTGTTTGGATCTGCCTTGAATCACCAGAGATATCAACAAACATTACAGACGTGTTCCTTGGTGAAGGACCTGGAGTTGCTACCGCATGGAGATCTCACCGAAATAGGAGAAAGAGGAGTCAATCTCAGTGGTGGTCAGAAGCAGCGAATCCAACTCGCCCGTGCACTATACCAAGATGCTGATATATATCTGTTGGACGATCCATTCAGTGCCGTCGATGCACACACTGCTACGAGCCTATTTAATGTACTGCTCTCATTCCAATTTTCACTTCTGTTTTCCGATTTCATTCCTGTTTCCTGCTATCTTATGCTGCCAGCTTACTTGATTGTGCCAGGAATATGTTATGGGAGCTCTTGCAGGGAAGACAGTCTTACTTGTGACCCACCAAGTGGATTTTCTTCCTGCATTTCATTCTGTTTTGGTCAGTTCGTCTTTCCTCTCTTCAAACCGTTCTTTCCAAGTCGTATATTCTACCGCAATGCATCTTTGCAGATTAATACCTACTGTCCCATTGATTTCTCATTTGATAGATAATTTAGAGTCAGATGGATTTCATAGCCATATTAGATGATGCGGTGGCGAGTTTCATCCAATGTGGTAACACACTAGCTATTACACGTCTTGACCGTCCAACAACGAAAACATAGGCTTAAAATGAAGCTAGTGTGTAAACACACTAGCTATTACACGTCTTGAACAATGTGTTTTCACCTAGGGTTAGTGTCTATACAGAGCAGTATAGCGTTAATGAATTTTACTGTTTTTGCCCAACAGTTGTCATTGGTTCCCTTTTCTTGACAGTTGATGTCTGATGGAGAAATCCTAAACGCCGCTCCGTACCACCAGCTACTGGCCTCAAGTCCTGAATTCCAGGGCCTTGTTAATGCACACAAAGAGACAGCTGGCGCCGAAAGGCTACCAGAGGTAACTTCTCCCCAGAATCGCGAAACTCCAGCCAAAGAGATCATCAGCAAAACTCGTACTGAGAAGAAATCCAAAACATCTCTAGGCGATCAGTTGATTAAGCAAGAAGAGAGAGAAGTCGGAGACAAGGGTTTCACCCCTTACATACAGTACTTAAATCAGAACAAGGGCTACTTGTTTTTTGGGACGGCTTGTCTCTGTCAGCTTGCATTTGTCACTGGTCAAGTACTACAGAACTCTTGGATGGCTGCCAATGTTGAAAATCCAGAAGTTAGCACGTTGCACTTGATTACTGTTTACTTGGTTATTGGATTTGCCACGATTGTGTTTTTGCTCGGAAGATCTCTGTCTGCAGTTGCTTTGGGTATGCACTCCTCGAAGTCCCTGTTTTCGCAGCTATTGAACTCCCTTTTTCGTGCGCCCATGTCGTTTTACGACTCCACACCTTTGGGAAGGATTCTGACTCGGGTAAGTATCTCATACATAACCTATCGTTGTGTTTGGTATTTAAGATATTCTTAAAACTAACATTGTGAATTCGGTTGGTTTTGTTTTATGTAGGTATCATCTGATTTGAGTATTGTTGACCTCGATGTTCCATTTAGCTTTGTGTTCAGTGTTGGGACGACCACGCAAACCTATGCCAATCTTACAGTGTTAGCTGTTATTACTTGGCAAGTCCTGTTTGTCTCCATACCAATGGTTTATTTTGCCATCCTCTTACAGGTAATCTATTTTCCTTTGGAGGTTCCAATGCGGGTAACGTCATGCCATTCAAAATCTCAATTCTCACACATGCAAAAGAAATTTCAATAAGCACCATCGACCTACATGATATGGAAATTACACATAAGAATGCTCAGTTTTCTGTCTTCACACTAGTACACACCACCACCACCATAGCAACTCGCAATATCATTTTCAGGAGGCGACCATGTACAAGAACCCTCCCCTCGGAAAATCTTTTTTCCGCCCAAAAAAAAGGAAACAGAAGTGAAATTCATTGAACTGACATTGACAAGTAGGAGATCAAGAAATTGTTTAGCCATAGGTGTTACTTGTGACTGAAAACCAAATAGGAAAGTAACTGAGTTGGCAAACCTTGTCATGCTGTTCTCGTGTGTTAAATCTTGGAATATCAACTACTAAAATTTTTGCTGGAAACTGGGATTTGTTATCCACAGAGATACTACTTTGCCTCTGCAAAAGAACTGATGCGGATCAATGGCACGACCAAGTCTTTGGTTGCAAACCATCTGGCTGAGTCCATTCAAGGATCTATGACAATAAGAGCTTTTGAGGAGGAGGATCGATTCTTTGTGAAGAATCTTGACCTCATTGATGTAAATGCTAGTCCAAATTTCCACAGTTTTGCAGCAAATGAGTGGCTGATCCAACGGCTTGAAATGCTTAGTGCAATTGTTCTCTCCTCATCCGCACTCTGCATGGTTTTGCTTCCTCCTGGAACTTTCACCTCTGGTGGGTATTATTGAACTATTTTTCTTTCCTATTTGTTCGTCACTACATCCCCCACAAATTAGGGTGCATTTCAAAATGAACTATCTTTGTTTCTTCTTACATGCATAGATATTGAGAGGTTTAAGCCACGGGGGAAGAAAGAATACGAAGAAAGGTGAAACACGGAGAGAAGCAAATAAAACTAGACTTCTTAACCACAGATATAAAACCAAATCTGTTGTGGAAACAAACTAAAATGATGAAGATGATGGAAATTTAAGGACGAGTGAGAAGTAAATTCTTACAATGGCATATCCGTATTTATGTTTTGCAAATGAATGTTATGTAAGCAGGCCTGCTTTCACAAACTGGTAAGATGTTGGAAATTGATTGGTAGAACTATAATCAGCCAACAATTCTTTCAAATGAAATTCATTACTTGTGTTATTATTGCAGGATTCATTGGAATGGCTTTGTCCTATGGCCTCTCATTGAACTTATCCCTAGTTTTGTCCATTCAAAACCAATGCACTCTAGCAAATTACATAATTTCCGTGGAAAGGCTAAACCAGTATATGCACGTACCAAGTGAAGCTCCTGAAGTGATAGAAGAGAACCGGCCCCCAGTCAGTTGGCCTAGTGTGGGCAAAGTGGAGATTCAAGATTTGCAGGTACATTTTCTGTGCATTCAAAAATTCAACTGGGAAAGGTTGTTAGCAGTTAGCACACAGACTGAGAAAATCTTATGTGAAAAAAACAGATCAGATACAGGCCCAATGCACCACTCGTGCTTCGGGGAATAAGTTGCACATTTGAAGGAGGGCACAAAATTGGAATTGTTGGAAGAACTGGCAGTGGGAAGACTACTCTGATAAGCGCTCTATTTCGTCTGGTGGAGCCTTCAGGGGGAAGGATTGTAGTTGATGGAATTGATATTACTAAGCTCGGACTTCATGATTTAAGGTCGCGTTTGGGCATAATACCTCAGGATCCTACTCTTTTTAATGGAACAGTGAGATTCAATTTGGATCCCTTATCTCAACATACCGACTACGAAATATGGGAGGTAATTTTTAAAAACCTTCTTGTAGTTCTGAAAATGCTCATATGAAGAAAAAGTCTTGTTTATTTAATGTTGCAATTGCTTACTCTGTGATTGTTTTTTTCCACTATCCTGACAGGCTCTTGGAAAGTGTCAGCTGAAAGAGGTGGTTCAGGAGAAGGAAGAGGGCCTAGACTCTTTTGGTAAGAAGCCAAAAATTGTAAATCATAGGGTCCATTTATCTTTTTCTAGACTCCATTTATCCATTGGTAGTTTAGTAGCTTTCACGCAGGCTAACTGGTTCACACAGCGGGAATTCGAGCTAAGCACATTTAAGGCAAATAATTTCCTTCTTACATGTCTCCGCAGATTTTTCTGCTTTCGGTGGATAAACGATTATATTATCTTTTGTCCAAATCCTGGCCAAAACTCTTTCACTAGAAGCATAGATCAACTATTTGCTATCAACTATTTCGTTATAAAACACTGTTTGCTATCCAAAAATCTGAACTAGCTACCATCCAAATTCAGTTGTGGAAGATGGTTCGAATTGGAGCATGGGACAAAGGCAACTGTTTTGCTTGGGCCGTGCCCTTTTGAGGAGAAGCAAGATACTAGTCCTTGATGAAGCGACCGCATCAATTGACAACACGACCGACTCCATCTTACAAAGAACCATCAGGAGTGAATTCGCCGATTGCACTGTGATCACGGTGGCCCACAGAATCCCAACCGTGATGGATTGCACCATGGTTCTAGCTATCAGTGATGGTGAGTTTTGTTCCTTATATCCTCACCACCTAATAAACAGTATCCATATCCTGCAGTTCTCTCATTTTTGGAGCATTCTACAATTTTGAAGCCAATGCTTTGATCCTTTTACAGGAAAACTAGTAGAGTATGATGAGCCAATGGAGCTAATGAAAAGAGAAGGTTCACTGTTTGGGCAGCTTGTCAAGGAATACTGGTCTCATTATCACTCTGCAGAGTCTCATTGAAGCTTTATCACAAAAAATAAGAGAGTGCCCATGAGGAGTGTGTCCGTGATTGCTTGTGATAATGTACGTCTTATGTTTCCAGTGATCAAAAGCCATTTTCCGCAGTCAGCCCATGCTCTGAGGTTGGAAGATTGCATAGTTGTAAGTATAGATGGTCATTGAGAACTATCATCTCGGGCAAGGTTTTCTAATAAGGGAAACTTAAAGAATGTACGTAAATCGCCCAAGAAATTTAGCATAAGAATCCAGTTAAGTGAGGTCAATTGTGTGGTAGTGTACCGTAGAAGAACAATAATTCGGGCCCCATAGAATGCCCAAGAAATTTAGCATAAGAATCCAGTTAAGTGAGGTCAATTGTGTGGTAGTGTACCGTAGAAGAACAATAATTCAGGCCCCATAGAATGGGGAAGGGACCCGAAAGACCTATTCTTTTGTGTATTATGTATATTGCTTTAGTTTGTCTGTAATGTAATGTCTATTGCCTAGTTCAGGTGGTAATCGCCCTTTCTTCTGAATGCAACAACTTGAATTTATCGTGTATGACTAAAGCCCCAGGCTTTTTGGAATGCCATCTTCTCGTGAAAATATGGCCCTAACATTTCCATTCTTCTCTCTTATCAATAGACTAAGTAAAAGGTTTACATTTCCAGTCTTTAGCAATCAAATTCCTTTACCCAATCCCTTCATTCCAAGGAAAAAGACTGGGGATATTAGATGTGAAAAACCAAGGCTATAAGCTAGGACGGGAATAAACGCGATGGAAGCAGGTTTACATGGTGCATTTTACGGTTTTGATAACTAAAGAGGAACATACTGAGCAATAATGATGGAAACGAAAGCCATTTAGTATTTTATTGATAGCAGCAGAAAAGGTTTTGATCCACGCAACAGAGGAGCCAAAAAGTACGAATATAAATGTAAGACGAACCGATACTGCAACTATGGAGTATTTCTAGCAACAGCATGAAAACCATGAATGCGAAGCAATGGTCGACTGATAAATATCATCCTTATGGTCCTCCAAGAATCGCATTCTCAATGTCCTCTCTACTCAGTGCATAACTGAATCTCCTCTCTACATCTTTATCAAGATTTCCAGGTCCAGTCTTCAGGTACCTGCATTTCAAATACTTCCATAAGTCCTCACCGAATTGGAGGGTTATAATCAAATAAAAAAGCTGTAGGACTATTAAGTACTACACAATTATATCTGAAAAGCACTTTTCTTCTTTCACACTTTTCTTGCCCTAGAAATAGGATTATTGCCCAGAGATATGTTCACTTCCTTGTTTAATAACACTAGAAGCTAAGTACACAAATCACAGCTGGAATAATGTAGTGCTTATACTAATCCACGGGAGATCATGATCGACCAGTCAATTGTTAAAAACTCCAACTTATTTTGTAAAATGCAATGCAATATCCTTAATCAACTTTCTAAAACATAGCTTTGTTTGCCAACAAAGCAATATCCTGATAAATCGATTGCCTGAAAACCCGAGCTCCATTCTGAAATATGTTGGAAAGCCTCGTCTACATGATCAATTGATCAGCTCAAGACCCAAACCTTCATTCATCTGAGAGTATGAGGCATTTAACGGGAACCCTTCATACAGAAATCAAATAATGATCCAAGAACAAAAATTTTGCAAAACCAAACTGGCATACAAGTACAATTAACAATCGCCAAACCAACTCCAGAGCCCTCACATGAAGAACAAGAAAACAACCAACTTCCCCCAAAGCTACCCGACGTACTATTTTGGCCAGTGAACCCCAGAATAATCCTCAATTCACCATTAACCCACATGAAGCAAGAATCATAAGTGAATAACACCCAACAAGTGCATGTAAAAAAACATCCCCAGAAACCCCAAGGAGTTGACCTAGTGGTCATGACTTGGGACTTAGGGGTTTGCTCCCTCCTAAGGTCTCCTAAAAAGGTGTCACGTTCGAAACCTCTCAGGTGCAATCAACTCCTTTGGGCCAGTCCAATAGGAACTTTGCTCCGGCTTTTATTGGGCACCCCGCAAGTGGGCGACGGAATTGGGCCCTCAGGATTAGTCAAGTGTAACCTGGCCCAGACACATGAGTTATCAGAAAAATAAACTGAATAACACCCAACAAGTGAATGTGATAAACGTCCAGAAAGAATCGATGAGAATAACAACACCATAATTGCCATGCAAGACACCTCGAAAAAAACAAATTACCACACACACAAAAAAAAAAAAAGAGGAGGGAAGACCATTAATCATGCACACGCATTCGGAGGTAAACAAAACAAACCTTATGTAGAGGTCGGTGACATCAAGGGACAACTGAGCGTGCCAGTCGGGCTTTTCGACGAACCAAAGGGCTTTGAGAGCACAAAGCTGGTAAAACCCTAATTGCTTCAACCAGGCCTCGATGCAGGGGAGGCTGTGGGAGTACAGCGGCTTCTTCTTCTCGGGAAGCTTCTTGAGCCACTCGTCCTCGTGCGCCGCGGAGGCCTCCGCTTCCTCCGGAGGCTTGGAAAAAACTAGAGTTGTTCTTGTTCTTCTCGTGATTCTACGTCCTGGTGCGGAGGAAGATAGGAGGTGGGGGCAGGAAGGGAACTTGGAGAAGAGCGAGGGGCGGAGAGCGGAGGACGGGGAAATGGAGGGTGGGGAGAGAGAAATGGCGGACATTGTTTTTGGATGGATAGGGCTTGTGGAGTGTGGGGAGTCACTGGAGTCCACAGCAAAAGAGAGGAGAAAGAAGAGACGACGTCGTATTCGTGCAACCGTCGTGGTTGGGTCCCGCTGGTTTTGGTCACGTGATCAACTCAATTGATTACTGTACTTCTTTAGTTGAAAGTTTAGCCCCGACCCCGACACAGCCCCGAAACCCCACCGGGTAATTTAGGGGTACCTCCGCCCCTATCGGATACCGGGTTTATCTGTCGCCCTCCACTCTTTAATTTTTATTATTGAAAAAATATGTTCTAGACTCTAGAAAAATGAGCACAAATAATAAAAGTTTACGAAATAATTATTGCAACTTAACCTACCACCTAAAAGAAAAATGGAAGAAATATGTTCTAGACTCTAGACTTTGGAATCCTTCTTCAGTAATCTTCCTAAGAAGATTCAAGATGGTCTTGAATCCAAAGGAATGGACTTGCAAATATTGGCTGAACGAGTCGTAAACTTGTCTATTTACTGGTTATACCAAAAGAATGAAGCCGATGATACCAGGGAGAATAGAAGCCCAGCAGTAAAATCAGATGATTCTCGTGACAAGATAATTGCAGGTAATTTGACAAAACTTCTACTGAAGGAGCCCAAGGAAATGAAGGAGAAGCACAAGGATAATGATCCATCCATTTCAGCATCTGATTCAGGATCTACGAGTTTTGCTTTGGAAAAAATAGTTAGAGAGTATCCTTAAACTTCTTTACACACTTACATATTCGTAACATACTTTGATTTGTTTTATTGGATGACAAATTGAATCTACTATGGGCCATACATTGGTGCTTTTGTTAAGCAAATATGTTCTCACGGGATAATACTTTAGCTCCAACTTTTATAGCATTTTCCTTAATTAGTGCTAGATATGAGTTGCAAATCTTGCTTCGGATGGAGATACTCAGGTCAGAGGTTGCAGCAACTATTGATTCATCTACAAAACGCAAGCTTGTGAAGCAGATTTGCTTGCTTTTGGATATTATTCAGTACATTGTGGATGGAGGCTTTCATGGGCATCTGAGCCTGCACGACTATGTTGAGAAAACCATAAAGACCAGGTATGACATGTGTAAAGGCCCCAAATTAACAAATACTTGAGCTTTTTATAAGTAGAGTAACATTAACATTTTTCTAAATTATTTTTTACTTGTCCAGAAACCCGTTTCTTTGCATTCTTACTTTAACTTAGATAGGAGCATATGCATGTTTTTTAGGCGGTTGTAAAGCATGCAGATGTATACAGAAATGTGAGTAAAGAAACTTGAGATATTGATCCAATAGTATTTTCCTGATTTTATTTTAGAGGTACGTAAGCATTCATTTTGCTCATAGAAACGTGATCTTTTGGTTACAATTCGTTTCATATTGAAAATTGGTCAAAGAAATTCAAACTTAAAATACATCAAATTTAGATTACATCTCCTGTTAGCTCTTTATCAAGCCCTTTACCTCATTGGGCTCTGAATCATGTTAATCTCCTTCTATGTGGATCTGTTAACAGGTTGCGGATTACGACTAGGACTTTTAAGTTCTTATTATACTTAAAGAAAGTCCAGAAAGCCAAAATGACAGTAACCATGGGATACGCTAGTACTGAAAGCATATTGCTGAAACTAATTTGTACTGTTTCTACTGGATGTTGCTCCTGGAGATGGATTGGTGAGATAAACTAATTTGTACTGTTTCTACTAATTTTATCTTGTAGTGTATCTCCTAAAGGGAAACAATTGTGACACATACAATGAGTTTTTGTTTTCCTCTTTACTTTCAATATGCAGCATATTCGTACTCATTTCCACCTAGAAGTAGCACAGCAGTGGACGTTGGAAGACAATGATCCAAGGCTGAAGTATATAGAGAAATCCGGCTTTGGATGGGTGAGAAAATTGGAGTCATTCAAGTGCAACATTGATCTCCTGAAACTCTTGTACTCGCGTTTCATGCCGGAGACGTCTACATTCTTGTTATGTGGCAAGAAATACATGATCAGCATGGAGGATGTAGCAAGCTTGACAGGTCTGTGTATTGACGGAGATGCCATCGTTTGGAAAGAGGAAAAGAATGTTTCGGCCTTGTGTAAAAAATTCTTGGGCAAGGAGCCACCTAAAGCTGCTGGGGGAGCAATCAACTACAGTTGGTTGCTTACTACATTTGGAACCTTGGAGAATGAAGCAACTACCGAATAGATTATATTTTCTGCAAGGGCTTATATATTGTTCATTCTTGGTAATTATTTTGTCCCATATATACAATGTAAAACTTTTGACCTTGTGATTGGACTAGTAAACATTTACAGTTATGTTTCTTGTAGGTACTGTTGTACTTCCTAACAACACAGGAGCGAAAGTTGACGCAGTTTATCTCACCTTCCTGCAAAATGATGAAGATTTTCAGGATTTTGAGCATATTAGAAAATATTCATGGGGGTCAGCTATGCTAGCTTTGTTGATTGACAATTTGAATAAAGAACCTAGTAAGAAAGGGGTAGTAAATCTTGCAGGGAGTGCAGCACTGCTTGAGGTAAATCTATACTGGCTTATTGTTTAACAATCTTCCAATAAAAAGAGTGGAAATGATGTTAATATGGAATTAGGCTTGTGGAATGGCAAAATAATCTTGTCTAGATACAAGACAACTAACAAGCTTAATTCCATATTAACATCATTTCCACTCTTTTTATTGGAAGATTGTTAAACAATAAGCCAACATAGATTTACCTCAAGCAGTGCTGCACTCCCTGCAAGATTTACTACTCCTTTCTTACTAGGTTCTTTCTTCAAATTGTCAATCAACAAAGCCAGCATAGCTGACCCCCATGAATATTTTCTAATGTGCTCAAAATCCTGAAAATCTTCATCATTTTGCAGGAAGGTGAGATAAACTGCGTCAACTTTCGCTCATGTGTTGTTAGGAAGTACAACAGTACCTACAAGAAACATAACTATAAATGTTTACCTGTCCAATTACAAGGTCAAAAGTTTTACATTGTATATATGGGACAAAATAATTACCAAGAATGAACAATATATAAGCCCTTACAGATGTAGTAAGCAACCAACTGTAGTTGATTGCTCCCCCAGCAGCTTTAGGTGGCTCCTTGCCCAGGACTTTTTTACACAAGGCCGAGACATTCTTTTCCTCTTTCCAAACGATGGCGTCTCCGTCAATACACAGACCTGTCAAGCTTGCTACATCATCCATGCTGATCATGTATTTCTTGCCACATAACAAGAATGTAGACGTCTCTGGCATGAAACGCGAGTACAAGAGTTTCAGGAGATCAATGTTGCACTTGAATGACTCCAATTTTCTCACCCATCCAAAGCCAGATTTCTCTATATACTTCAGCCTTGGATCATTGTCTTCCAATGTCCACTGCTGTGCTACTTCTAGGTGGAAATGAGTACGAATATGCTGCATAATGAAAGTAAAGAGGAAAACAAAAACTCGTTGTATGTGTCACAATTGTTTCCCTTTAGGAGATACACTACAAGATAAAATTTGACTAGTTCATAAGATTTCATACCTGTGGGATCTCGCGGGCCATTTTCGTATCTATGCACTGATTGAGATGATCAAACTCCCGTGTAATTTCGGATCTAATAAGAGAAGTGGTCCCATTTTCGGATTTTAAATTTTTTTCTGATGAAGACTCCAGGATAGATTTGATCCAATAATGATATCAAATAATAATGTAATGATATATGTGACCCAACATTGATACATTCGTGAATTGATGTATATTGAAAGATTTGATCCAATAATGATATCAAATAATAATGTAATGATATATGTGATCCAAAATTGATACATTCAAGACAAGATAGATAAATTTGACACAATAATGATGTATTTGATCCACTATGGATATATTATTTAATCCCAATATACTTGATATCAAATAATGATATATTAATATCTTTGATCCCATAATGATATATTTAATTAACTTGATATCAAATACTATATCAACCCTTTTTCAGTGTATCTAACTTGAAAGAGGAATAAAGCATGATTTTTATTTAAAATTCGTTACTACCAAGAGAAATATTCAACTATCTTTTGTAAAATCTGGTCCACCTTCCAACAATTGAACAACAACCTCGAACAAATACTATGGTGATCTAGGGTTCTGGACTAGAAGGAGAACGAGATTTTCAAGGATTTCTGATCTAGGGTTCTGGACCAGAACACTTCTGTGCAAGTTACTAACAATATGACATACTTTCCCAAACCACTAAACTAACACTAAATTAATCATACCACTAATGGGCCAAAAGAAGTTAAAACTAATTTAATCGCATTCAACAAGAAGAATACCGAGGGATTCCAAAACCACAAATTTAATCACATCACATGCAACATGAAGAGAAATACAGAGAGAGAGGATGAAGAAATACCGAGAGAAAGTGGATGAAGCTTGTAGTGGATGAAGCTTGTTGCTTGTACGAAGGCAGAGGAGTTTTAAGGCTAACGGAAACTTTTTAAATTTTTAGTCCTTCAGACTTCCAAGGAGTTTTAAATAGTACTACACAGATTGTGCACATATCGATGTGTGGGGCCCATTCAGAGTCTTGCACAAGCGATCCGAGCCGTTCATTAAATTTAAAATCTTTTTTCCATGGCCTTTGTGAAAAATAAGCTCAATTCAATACTTATAAGTGCTCGATTTAATCATCTATATTTTCTGTCGCGAATGTATCAACATTGGATTAAATATATCAATACATCATTCCTTGATATGTTTGATCCGAAATCTATCATAATTTGATCAAATATATCACTATTGCGGTACCGAGATTACACCTTCAGGTTTCATGGTACCGAGATTCCCAGTCAAGTTTCGCGGTACCGAGATTCCACCTTTTCTCACTATGGGGCATATGAAACCGAGTACTTGTTTTGGGCCATTTTGCAGAGTATAAATTTCCATGTACAATGTTTAAATTTTCATATGAAACCGAGATTCCCCTTCACGTTTCGCGGTACCGAGATTTCATCTTCAGGTTTCAAGGTACCCAGATTCCCAGTCGATGTTTTGTGGTACCGATATTACACCTAGGTTTCGCGGTACAGAGATTCCCGATCAAGTTTTGCAGTACCGAGACTCCACCTTCATAGTTCCACCGAGGGGTTAAACACTATCCCTCTAATTCAGCAAAGAAATCAATGGCTGGCAGTGTCTTGCAATGATGGGCATCTCGACCGACCCGACCCGACCCTACCCGATCCCCGCCCCAAATGGAGAGGGAATTCGGGGATTTTGAGGGGATCGGGTAGGGTATGGGGATGATTTTTTTTAAAAATTGGGAATCAGGTAGGGGACGGGTATGATTTCATACCCTACCCGATCTCCGCCCCTACCCGAACCCCCCATATATATATATATATCTATTGTTCGAGCTGCTGCCGTCTATTGTTCGATTTCTGCTTAATATAGTGACCATTTGTTAATACAGACTTGGATTTTCCAAATATCCCGCAAGATATTCAAGAGACGGGATGAGGAATATACTTAGAACTCACTTTCGTTTTATTCCACTCACTTGAAACCATGTGGTACATCAGGTATCCATATAGGCTCCAATAGATAAGGCTAAAGTTAATTATAGTCTTCTGCTTCCCGAGCATCATGTATGAGCATTCCTACTTCTTAATTAGATACTTGAATGGTCCTAGAAATTAACTGTGTTGATAATTTGAAATTCGAGATTATCTTTTCAACATTTAGCCGATTCTTACTGCTTTCCTGTGTTTTCTGTTTTTTTATTGAGGCCATTTTGTTTATCTTCTCAACATTTAGCCGATTCTTCCTGTTTTTTTTTTTTGCACTTTGGGTACCCGAATCCCCGCAGGGATCCCCGATCCCCGTTCGGGGCGGGGATGGGGGGATTTTCAATTCGGGAATGGGGGTAGGGGTACCCGTCCCCGACCCTCCCCGTGCCCATCCCTAGTGTCTTGCCTTAATCTTTTCCTTCTGTCAAACCAAAACTCGATTTCAGATGAAAGTCAATGGTTTAATGTACTGGCTGAAGATCAAAACCTTTTCTTTTTGCCGCCATTTGTTGTGGAGTTTGCGAAGGGTGAAAGTGTGATGTAGGGGTTCCCCGTATTCAGTATGACACACGTTCAACAACCAAACACTTCAATTTGTACAAATACTTCCCACTCATTTTTTTGATCGAAATATATATACACACAAAGAAAAGGTTTTATTTTTCTAAATGTAGCAATTCTAAACCTATACAATAAGGTTTTATTTTTCTAAATGTAGCACATGGACACATTGGGACTGGATTTATGAAGGCATACGCTCCGCACATAACTTTTTTTTTGGACGTAAAATGACAGCTCTAATTTCGAAATAGAAGTAACTAACAAAAATTCGAATATACATGCATTTATACTCGACTGCAAAACAAATGGGTACTTCATAATTTCCTCTCCAAACAGAGAATCAAAATCCAAATACAAAACCAAACTAGCAAAATAGAAAAATAATAGGAAACCCCGACTCCATGGCAACAAGCCTCGTCCATGCAACATCAAAGAGTTGGCGAGCCTTTCCTATAATGGTATATGCCAATAGGATCACCACTGAGGAACCAGCAGAATCGAAAAGGAGACCTCGACCAAGTTTGAGGATTTTGCACCATCTTACTCCTTTCATCATCGGTACTAGTGAATATCCACGCAAGCCGAGCAAACAACAGACAACCATGCACAATAACTGACAGGACAAAAACTAAGATCCCTGAACCCATGTAATTCCCGAACATGTTTACCATAACATTTGATACAAGGAAAAAACTGATCCAACCAACTCCTATTGCCGATCTAACGGAACCAAACTCATGGAATATGGTAGCACAATGGGGGAAAGCATAGAGTTGGGGCCCAACATGGAAAGCGTGCAGAGCTCCTCCATTTTCCTCGTTCCAAAGTTGTACAAATAGATCTTTGTCGCCACCCTCATAAGCAAAAGATCATCTTTAAAAGCCAAAGGATCCATCCATGGAGCTGTATCGATTCCACTCGCCATTCTCTGTTGTACGTTACATAGGAACTCAGAGTTTTCTGCCTCCATCTCATCAAGGGTAATAGAGTATCTGCAAACCCAATTAAGGTCAAGATAATCCTCAAGAGCCCACACATGAACTCCAAATTCAGTTATCAAAACACAATGCAATTTGCCTTCAGATTCGCCAATACACACCGCAGGCATGCTATCAAAAGCACCCAGTGGGAATGGAACTGACACCAACCAAGATAGCTCGTTTTGAACATCGAACATGAGGATTTGATCACCATCAGTTAGCCAATACAAGGCCCCTCCCACGAAAACGCCTTTGTTTTTAAACAAACTGTGATTGCACTGGCATATTTCCTTTGATCTAGTCCAAGTTTTTGTTTTCGACGAGTATACGTCATACGAGAAGTACAAATCCTCCATCTCAGTTTCAGTTTCATTCTGATGAACTGCAACCACTTTGAAGTTTGTGGATTCATCCGTGGTGTCCCTTGAAGGATCAAAAGCCAGCCCTAGGCTGCTTTGTTTGGGGACTGTGGGCCATGGAAGAGTCACCCATTCCTTGTTCAAGTGGTTACAGATGTATACTTCAGGCTGTGGCGATGGAAAGCAACTCCGACAACAAATCAGGCCGTTGCTCACCGACAAGAGCACAATGCTTTGTGGGACGAAATCGAAAATTGAGCATCGCACTTTTGTGGCTTCTTCTGTGTTGACTGGTATATAGCTGATGGATCTGATATCATCATCACACCACTGAAACCTCTCCTGGAAGAAAAATCCAGAAATAGGTTCTTTCCTTTCAGATTGTTGCCTTATGAAAGAGCGCTCTGAAATAAGACGATGCCATTGTTTTGAAACACACTTTATGTTGAGCAAAGTTTTCAAAGGTAATCGGGAAAGCACATCAATCGGAATGTCATTGCTTGCAAACCAAAGGTCCTCCATTTCCTGCAATTAAGAAAGACCAGATACTTTCACAAACTATATCTCCAAAAGAAATACCAAGGTCGAACATGACTGAGTTTACTTTACCAACTCAGCCTAGTAGCATACATGTAGAGGCATTTTCATAATCTACTAACGGTTCATGCTCATCTTACTTAGTCTCTCTCACACCTTATGGTCATTTAGACTAGGATGAAAGACAGAACACTTGACATCACAGCATTACATTCTGATCCCATGGAGGCTGTTAAACTGGACAATAAATTCTGGAAAGGAATAGTATGAGGTTTTAGTTGTCTTGTATCTAGACAAGATTATTATGCCATTCCACAAGCCTAATTCCATAACCTATCGTTGTGTTTGGTAGTATTTACAGTAAGATATTCTTAAAACTAACATTGTGAATTCGGTTGGTTTTGTTTTATGTAGGTATCATCTGATTTGAGTATTGTTGACCTCGATGTTCCATTTGGCTTTGTGTTCAGTGTTGGGACAACCACGCAAACCTATGCCAATCTTACAGTGTTAGCTGTTATTACTTGGCAAGTCCTGTTTGTCTCCATACCAATGGTTTATTTTGCCTTCCTCTTACAGGTAATCTATTTTCCTTTGGAGGTTTTTCAATGTGGGTAACGTCATGTCATGCCATTCAAAATCTCAATTCTCAAACATGCAAAAGAAATTTCAATAAGCACCATCTACCTACATGATACGGAAATTACACATAAGAATGCTCAGTTTTCTGTCTTCACACTAGTACACACCACCACCACCCACTACTGCCACCACCACCATAGCAACTCGCAATATCATTTTCAGGAGGCGACCACGTACAAGAACCCTCCCCTCTGAAAATCTTTGTTCCGCCCAAAAAAAAGGAAACAGAAGTGAAATTCATCGGACTGACATTGACAAGTAGGAGATCAAGAAATTGTTTAGCCATAGGTGTTACTTGTGACTGAAAACCAAATAGGAAAGTAACTGAGTTGGCAAACCTTGTCATGCTGTTCTCGTGTGTTAAATCTTGGAATATCAACTACTAAAATTTGCTGGAAAATGGGATTTGTTATCCACAGAGATACTACTTTGCCTCTGCAAAAGAACTGATGCGGATCAATGGCACGACCAAGTCTTTGGTTGCAAACCATCTGGCTGAGTCCATTCAAGGATCTATGACAATAAGAGCTTTTGAGGAGGAGGATCGATTCTTTGTGAAGAATCTTGACCTCATTGTTGTAAATGCTAGTCCAAATTTCCACAGTTTTGCAGCAAATGAATGGCTGATCCAACAGCTTGAAATGCTTAGTGCAATTGTTCTCTCCTCATCAGCACTCTGCATGGTTTTGCTTCCTCCTGGAACTTTCACCTCTGGTGGGTATTATTGAACTATTTTTCTTTTCCTATTTGTTCGTCACTACATCCCCCACAAATTAGGGTGCATTTCAAAATAAACTATCTTTGTTTCTTCTTACATGCATAGATATTAAGAGGTTTAAGACACGGGGGAAGAAAGAAGAGGAAGAAAGGTGAAACACGGAGAGAAGCAAATAAAACTAGACTTCTTAACCACAGATATAAAACCGAATCTGTCGTGGAAACAAACAAAAATGATGAAGATGATGGAAATTTAAGGACGAGTGAGAAGTAAATTCTTACAATGGCATATCCATATTTATGTTATGCAAACGAATGTTATGTAAGCAGGCCTACTTTCACAAACTGGTAAGATGTTGGAAATTGATTGGTAGAACTATAATCAGCCAGCAATTCTTTCAAATGAAATTCATCACTTGTGTTATTATTGCAGGATTCATTGGAATGGCTTTGTCCTATGGCCTCTCATTGAACTTATCCCTAGTTTTGTCCATTCAAAACCAATGCACTCTAGCAAATTACATTATTTCCGTGGAAAGGCTAAACCAGTATATGCACGTACCAAGTGAAGCTCCTGAAGTGATAGAAGAGAACCGGCCCCCAGTCAGTTGGCCTAGTGTGGGCAAAGTGGAGATTCAAGATTTGTGGGTACATTTTCTGTGCATTCAAAAATTCAACTGGGAAAGGTTGTTAGCAGTTAGCACACAGACTGAGAAAATCTTATGTGAAAACAGATCAGATACAGGCCCAATGCACCACTCGTGCTTCGGGTAATAAGTTGCACATTTGAAGGAGGGCACAAAATTGGAATTGTTGGAAGAACTGGCAGTGAGAAGACTACTCTGATAAGTGCTCTATTTCGTCTCGTGGAGCCTTCAGGGGGAAGGATTGTAGTTGATGGAATTGATATTACTAAGCTCGGACTTCATGATTTAAGGTCGCGTTTGGGCATAATACCTCAGGATCCTACTCTTTTTAATGGAACAGTGAGATTCAATTTGGATCCCTTATCTCAACATACCGACTACGAAATATGGGAGGTAATTTTTAAAAACATTCTTGTAGTTCTGAAAATGCTCATATAAAGAAAAAGTCTTGTTTATTTAAGGTTACAATTGCTTACTGGGTGATTTTTTTTTTTTTTTTCCATTATCCTGACAGGCTCCTGGAAAGTGTCAGCTGAAAGAGGTGGTTCAGGAGAAGGAAGAGGGCCTAGACTCTTTTGGTAAGAAGCCAAAAATTGTAAATCATAGGGTACATTTATCTTTTTCTAGACTCCATTTATCCATGGGTAGTTTGGTAGCTTTCACGCAGGCTAACTGGTTCACACAGCGGGAATTCGAGTTAAGAACATTTCAGGCAAATAATTTCCTTCTTACATATCTCCATAGATATTTCTGCTTAGCCTGGCCCAAACTCTCACTAGAAGCGCAGATCAACTATTTGCTATCAACTATTTTGTTATAAAACACTGTTTGCTATCCAAAAATCTGAACTAGCTACCGTCCAAATTCAGTTGTGGAAGATGGTTCGAATTGGAGCATGGGACAAAGGCAACTGTTTTGCTTGGGCCGTGCCCTTTTGAGGAGAAGCAAGATACTAGTCCTTGATGAAGCGACCGCATCAATTGACAACACGACCGACTCCATCTTACAAAGAACCATCAGGAGTGAATTCGCCGATTGCACTGTGATCACGGTGGCCCACAGAATCCCAACCGTGATGGATTGCACCATGGTTCTAGCTATCAGTGATGGTGAGTTTTGTTCCTTATATCCTCACCACCTAATAAACAGTATCCATATCCTGCAGTTCTCTCATTTTTTGAGCATTCTACAATTTTGAAGCCAATGTTTTGATCCTTTTACAGGAAAACTAGTAGAGTATGATGAGCCAATGGAGCTAATGAAAAGAGAAGGTTCACTGTTTGGGCAGCTTGTCAAGGAATACTGGTCTCATTATCACTCTGCAGAGTCTCATTGAAGCTTTATCACAAAAAATAAGAGAGTGCCCATGAGGAGTGTGTCCGTGATTGCTTGTGATAATGTACGTCTTATGTTTCCAGTGATCAAAAGCCATTTTCCGCAGTCAGCCCATGCTCTGAGGTTGGAAGATTGCATAGTTGTAAGTATAGATGGTCATTGAGAACTATCATCTAGGGCGAGGTTTCCTAATAAGGGAAACTTAGAGAATGTATGTACATCGCCCAAGAAATTTAGCATTAGAATCCAGTTAAGTGAGGTAAAATGTGTGGTAGTGTACCGTAGAAGAACAATAATTCAGGCCCCATAGAATGGGGAAGGGACCCGAAAGACCTATTCTTTTGTGTATTATGTATATTGCCTTAGTTTGTCTGTAATGTAATGTCTATTGCCTAGTTCAGGTGGTAATCGCCCTTTCTTCTGCAACAACTTGAATTTATCATGTATCACTAAAGCCCCAGGCTTTTTGGAATGCCATATTCTCGTCAACATATGGCCCTAACATTTCCCTTCTTCTCTCTTACCTATAGACTAAGTACAAGGTTTACATTTCCAGTCTTTAGCAATCAAATTCCTTTACCCAATCCCTTCATTCCAAGGAAGAAGACCCGGGATATCAGATGTGAAAGCCAAGGCTATAAGCTAGGACAGGGAATAAACGCAATGGAAGCAGATTTACGTGGTGCATTTTACAGTTTTGATAACTAAAGAGGAACATACTGAGCAATAATGATGGAAAAGAAAGCCCTTTAGTATTTTATTTATAGCAGCAGAAAAGGTTTTGATCCACGAAACAGAGGAGCCAAAAAGTACGAATATAAATGTAAGACGAACCGATTCTGCAACTATGGAGTATTTCTAGCAACAGCAGAAATGAAAACCATGAATGCGAAGCAAAGGTTGACTGATAAATATCATCCTTATGGTCCTCCAAGAATCGCATTCTCAATATCCTCTCTACTCAGTGCATAACTGAATCTCCTCTCTACATCTTTCTCAAGATTTCCAGGTCCAGTCTTCAGGTACATACATTTCAAATACTTCCATAAGTCCTCAACGAATTGGAGGGTTATAATCAAATAAAAAAGCTGTAGGACTATTAAGTACTACACGATTATATCTGAAAAGCACTTCACTTCTCTGATCTCTCACACTTTTCTTGCCCTAGAAATAGGATTAATGCCTAGAGATATGTTCACTTCCTTGTTTAATAACACTAGAAGCTAAGTACGCAAATAGCGGCTGGAATAACGTAGTGCTTATACTAATCCACAGGAGATCATGATCGACCAGTCAACTGTCAAAAACTCCAACTTATTTTGTAAAATGCAATATCCTTAATCAACTTTCTAAAACATAGCTTTGTTTGCCAACAAAGCAAAATCCTAATAAATCGGTTGCCTGAAACCCCAACTCCATTCTGAAATATGTTGGAAAGCCTCATCTACGTGATCAATTTATCAGCTCAAGACCCAAACCTTCATTCCTCTGAGACATTTAATGTGAACCCTTCATACAGAAATCAAATAATGAACCAACAGAACTTTTGCAAAACCAAACTGGCATACAAGTACTATTCACAATCGCCAAACCAACTCCAGAGCCCTCACATGAAGAACAAGAAAACAACCAACTTCCCCCAAAGCTACCCGACGTATTATTTTGGCCAGTGAACCCCAGAATAATCCTCAATTCACCATTAACCCACATGAAGCAAGAATCATAAGTGAATAACACCCAACAAGTGCATGTAATAAACGTCCCCAGAAACCTCAAGAAGTTGGCCTAGTAGTCAAGGCTTGGGACTTAGGGGTTTGCTCCCGCCTAAGGTCTCCTAAAGGCATCAGGTTCTAAACCTCTCAGGTGCTATCAAGCCAGTCCAATAGGAGCTCTGCTCGCGCTTTAATTGGGCTCCCCGCAAGTGGGCGGTGGGATTGGGCCCTCAGGATTAGTCAAGTGTAAGCTGGCCCGGACACGTGAGTTATCAGAAAAAGAAACTGAATAACACCCAACAAGTGCATGTGATAAACGTCCAGAAAGAATCGATGAGAATAACAACACAATAATTGCCATGCAAGACACCTCGAAAAAAACAAGTGGACACCAATCATATAAAATTGAATACCACGACCATTGCATAAACCTCAAATTACCACACACACAAAAAGAGAGGAGAGAAGACCATTAATCATGCACACGAATTCGGAGTTGAACAAAACAAACCTTATGTAGAGGTCGGTGACATCAAGGGACAACTGAGCGTGCCAGTCGGGCTTTTCGACGAACCAAAGGGCTTTGAGAGCACAAAGCTGGTAAAACCCTAATTGCTTCAACCAGGCCTCGATGCAGGGGAGGCTGTGGGAGTACAGCGGCTTCTTCTTCTCGGGAAGTCTCTTGAGCCACTCGTCCTCTTGCGCCACGGAGGCCTCCGCTTCCTCCGGAGGCTTGGAAAAAACTAGGGGGGTTGTTGTTCTTCTCCTGATTCTACGTCCTGGTGCGGAGGAAGATAGAGGGTGGGGGCAGGAAGGGAACTTGGAGAAGAGCGAGGGGCGGAGAGCGGAGGACGGGGAAATGGAGGGTGGGGAGAGAGAAATGGCGGACATTGTTTTTGGATGGATAGGGCTTGTGGAGTGTGGGGAGTCACTGGAGTCCACAGCAAAAGAGAGGAGAAAGAAGAGACGACGTCGTATTCGTGCAACCGTCGTGGTTGGGTCCCGCTGGTTTTGGTCACGTGATCAACTCAATTGATTACTGTACTTCTTTATTTTAAAGTTTAGCCCCGACCCGACGGGGTAATTTAGGGGTACCACCATCACTATCGGATATTGGGATTATCTGTCGCCCTCTGCTCTTTTTTTTTATTATTGAAAAAACATGTTCTAGACTCTAGAAAAATGAGCACAAATAATAAAAGTTTACGAAATAATTATTGCAACTTAACCTAGTACTTGAAAGCAAAATGGAAGAAATAGTTAAAATTTTATGTGGTGTTTCAAGTTGTAAGAGTAAAAATAAAAGAATAAAAATAGATTTTTATGCATAAAACATTTTCGGGGCGGGTACCGAGACAGGATAATGCCTACCCGATTTCGATTGGATTTCTTCAATTTTTTCTCGATACCCGAAAAATTTAACAAAACCCACCCCGATCGAGCACGGGGTGGGTTGATATTGTCATCTCTAGTTGAAATATTTGTTGAGCTTTTATGTGTTTTTTGTCAAACTAGATTATTACTAATTGTCATTCTATTGATTTTTTTATTTATAATTTACCAGAAAATTTATGCTTATAAATGACCCACGTTTCTAAAATTCTAGCGTTGCCGCCAGTGGCTACTGATCAAGATCAACCACATTTAATTATGACTAAAGTAGGAGTATTATAGAGTGTTTTGGCTTAATAATTTTTTAAAATCATTTTAAGTTTTGTGTTTAGCCTTTTTTACTAAAATATTAATTAAATCTTCCTTCTCCCTTTCCCGCCAAACAGCGGCATTCAAACTCCCGCAGCGCACGTTAGCCTACCTCCCCCTTTACCCAAACCTCTCTTCTCCTTCTTCTTCTACCCCAAATTTCAAACCCCACTACTCCAAAACCTCAGATCAGATCTCCAATGGCAGACCCCACAAATTACTCCCAAACCGAGCGCATAGTCCTCCTCATCGACCTCCACCCCCTCCTCCAAAACCCTAACTACCTCACCCCCATCCTCGCCGCCGCCCGTACCCTCCTCACCTTCCCCCCTCTCTCCTCCTCTCTCTTCGCCTTCAACCTCTTCTTCTCCTCCCTCTCTCCCCTCCTCTCCTCCTCCTCCCTCCACCGCCTCCTCCTCAACAAACCCTCCCCAGCTTCCCTCTCCTTCAACAGCTCCTCCGAAACCCTAACTTCCCTCTCCGAAACCCTAACTTCTCTCTCCGACTCCCCGATCACAACAGAATCGGTGAATTCTTCGCCTCGTGCCTCGCACGTGACTGGTTCCCTGCTTCGGATCACGCACGATTACGCTTGGGAGCTGCGAGGGGAAGAAGATCTTTCAGGTATGTTGAACGAATCCCCCATTTTTGTTCGATCGAATTTGGTTCTGGTTTTGTCGCCGGTCAGTAGATCGCTGAGATGTTTAGCTGAATTTATGAATGTTGATGTGGAGAATGAGTTGTTGATGAACGTGGATGCGTTCTGCAAGAAATTTCGTGAGCTTTTTAGTGGTGTGAATGATGCATATGCTGGTAGAGATATCCACTGTAGCTGGATTGATGTTAAGTTTGATGTTGAGGATAGTGTAGAAAAGGTGGAGATAGATGAACATGAGGTGGAAATGGAGTTGCTCAGGAATGGGATTAGGAGTTTAGGTTGGGGGTTTTGTTCAACTGATTCAATTGTATTGGGTTCTGCTATTATCCCATTTGATATGATTTACCCAATGATTGGCAATTCATCGAACAATCTGTATCGTAATGACTTATGTAAACCTATCAATGCACATCTGACTCTTGAGATCTCAGATGTGAGTGGAAAACCCTTAGAATGCAATTGCTGTGATCTTGAATTGCTCAATTTGAAGAAGCTACCTAGACTTATGCCTGCTGATATTGTGCATTCCCGAGAATTCGGAAACTTGGAGAGTGAAGCACTTGAACAAGATAAAATATTTCGTGGACAATTTGATCATGGAAATACAAAGCTTCGTATTAAAGCTGTTCAAAAGTGCAATAAGGATGTGAGAATTGAGGGGGGCACATCTAATCTCATTCTAGTGCGAACCCATTCGGGAGAATCGTGGAAAAGTAAGAAGAAAAAACGTTGCAATTTTTTCGCTGATAGGGTTCTTGAAATACTCTCGAATGAAATGGGTGAGTTTGTTCATAAAGAAACCACACCTACATGGCAAATTCTGTTAAGTTTTCTTTGTAGAAAAGGGTACAGGGCTATAGTGTCTCTTTCAAATGGAAATGGGGAGTCATTCATGGGTATCCTCAAGCCTTATACAGCTCATTTGGCTCTTCTCTCTCTCCTAGATGACGAGCATGTCATGGAGTCTCAGTTTCGGGGACTGGAATTTCCCAAGTCAGATGATAATGTTTGCAAGCTCTATGCTCTTTCGCACAATGCAAATAGCACTAGCTCTCAATCAGGAACTTTGTCATCCAGAAATAAAATCCCACTAGGTGATCCAATTAGAAAGAAGAATAGTAAACAAGTTTTCCAGGACCTAACCTGGATCTCCTTCTATAAGGCAGCCTTCGAATGCTCCGAATTTGAGTTGGAGGAGGCTTACTTCGCCTGCAAATTTAATAAGTCAAAGAAGTTGAAGTTTTTGAAATGCTGGGTTAAACAGATCACCAAGGGTATCTCTGATTGCTTATCCAAACCAGATGAATCAAAGTCAGGTCATCACATTGAAGGAGAAATAGATCCAAGAGTAACTGGCACAGACCAAGACAGTGAACAAATGATCCCCTTGTTTTCTTCAGATGGACCTTTTAAAATACAAGGAGGAACTGCTTTTGCTTCTTGTTCAGAGACTTTGGAATCCTTCTTCAGTAATCTTCCTAAGAAGATTCAAGATGGTCTTGAATCCAAAGGAGTGGACTTGCAAATATTGGCTGAACGAGTTGTAAACTTGTCCATTTACTGGTTATACCAAAAGAATGAAGCCGATAATACCAGGGAGAATAGAAGCCCAGCAGTAAAGTCAGATGATTCTCGTGACAAGATAATTGCAGGTAATTTGACAAAACTTCTACTGAAGGAGCCCAAGGAAATGAAGGAGAAGCACAAGGATAATGATCCATCCATTTCAGCATCTGATTCAGGATCTACGAGTTTTGCTTTGGAAAATATAGTTAGAGAGTATCCTTAAACTTCTTTACACACTTGCATATTCGTAACATACTTTGATTTGTTTTATTGGGTGACAAATTGAATCTGCTATGGGGCATACATTGGTGCTTTTCTTAAGCAAATATGTTCTCACGAGATAATACTTTAGCTCCAACTTTTATAGCATTTTCCTTAATTAGTGCTAGATATGAATTGCAAATCTTGCTTCGGATGGAGATACTCAGGTCAGAGGTTGCAGCAACTATTGATTCATCTACAAAACGCAAGCTTGTGAAGCAGATTTGCTTGCTTTTGGATATTATTCAGTACATTGTGGATGGAGGCTTTCATGGGCATCTGAGCCTGTACGACTATGTTGAGAAAACCATAAAGACCAGGTATGACATGTGTAAAGGCCCCAAATTAACAAATACTTGAGCTTTTTAGAAGTAGAGTAACATTAACATTTTTCTAAATTATTTTTTACTTGTCCAGAAACCCGTTTCTTTGCATTCTTACTTTAACTTAGATAGGAGCATATGCATGTTTTTTAGGCGGTTGTAAAGCATGCAGATGTATACAGAAATGTGAGTAAAGCAACTCGAGATATTGATCCAATAGTATTTTCTTGCTTTTTATTTTAGAGGTGCGTAAGCATTCATTTTGCTCATAGAAACTTGATCTTTTGGTTACAATTCGTTTCATATTGAAAATTGGTCAAAGAAATTCAAACTTAAAATACATCAAATTTAGATTACGTCTCCTGTTAGCTCTTTATCAAGCCCTTTTCCTCATTGGGCTCTGAATCATGTTAATATCCTTCTATGTGGATCTTTTAACAGGTTGCGGATTACGACTAGGACTTTAAAGTTCTAATTATACTTAAAGAAAGTCTAGAAAGCCAAAATGACAGTAACCATGGGATACGCTAGTACTGAAAGCATATTGCTGAAACTAATTTGTACTGTTTCTACTGGATGTTGCTCCTGGAGATGGACTGGTTTTGCATATTCCTGTACGAAAAGTGTATTTTGCATATTCCTTGGAGTCTTGGACTAAAAGTATATATTGCATAGAGCATACAAACAGTCCTGGAGACATGCAACGTCATCACTAGCTTCTAATTGTTTCTAGGTCCTTCAGAAAGATTATAAGCTTCATTGCGTCATAGCTTTCTTTTTGCAAAGACGCTGATCATTATGGCATTATCACCTGAAGTTAGAAGCAGCACTTAGATTAAATGATGTTTGAATGCCTACATTTGCAGGTACTCGCATGTTCTTGGGAATGTAGTAAATAAAATCTATGCACAAATGGATCTGCTGCCGTATAGTGATGAAAATGAGTACCCGAATTTGCTACTCAACAGCGAGGACAGTAATCACTCTTGGAGAGAGAAAGACAGATGTGCAACGGCTGAAACTAACAGAATTCACGATTCTATGTCAGCAGAAGACGAGTCCTCCCAACCACCGGAACATGATTTGGAGAGTCCCCCAGATGTCAAGACAGCGGAGCATGCCCGCAAGTTAAGTGAGGCTCAGGAGAGGAGAGAGAGGGCTCGAAGATTTGTTTCCTTCACAACTTGGGTGCCAGATTTACAGAGGGTTTGGGCACCGAAGCAGCCCCCAAAGGCAATAAGAGCAAAATCTGAGTCTTTGAAGAGACGGCCAAAAAGGAAGGAACGAAGTACGGGAAACCGCGATGTAGTCTGTGAGACCCCAGTAGTATGTGAGACCCCTATGATGGGGAGTAAACATAGCGGGAGTAACCCCTCCGTTTCGGTTTCTAAGGCTTTGTTTCAAGACGACGGGTGATGCAAAAGGTCCAGCAACACTTCTGATTTGCCAGAATAACGAATTGCGCACACACAAATTTGTATGTAATAACAATTAGCCTTCATGCTTGTGCCAATGTAACATCACATGCATGCAGTAGCTTCAACCCAGATTAACTGGTCTTACCCATTAGAGTTATTCATCTTGAGCCAATGATAATGTTTTAGTACCTTAAACTTGTCTGACCTCCAAATGTTGTAATCGCTAAGCTTATATGGTTACCATGTACTTGAAGTATTGTATAATAAGATGTATCCTAGATTCAGGTTTGTTCCTCAGCTCTGCAATTGAATACAATCTTTTGCTGTCTCTACATTCTACCCATATATTTAGCCTGTCCCGCTGCTCACTTTTGGTCCATGAACTATATGGCTTGCTTTCTTTATCTGATAGTCGTCAAGTGGTGCATATAGATTTATTGAGGGAGTTCATGGTGACCTTTAGCCAATTGTGGAGACCTTTGATCCGATGAAAGTTGGTGTGAAATGAACTTGTAACGAGTCTAACTGTATTCATACAGTGGCTCAACTCAACTGTAACAGATAGATGAGTTAAGGTATTAATTCGAGTTTGTGTTTGCTTATTCGGGATTAATTTGTTACATAAACAAAATAAGCTTGAATTACTCGGCTCATTCGATTTATAATGTTAAGCCAGATCAAGCCTTGTCTAATGTTGCGGCCTTCTTATCTGACCCTGCGCCGGTGCGCCCACAAGGTACTAGTATGTCAAACAATGCGGCCACAGCTTGCCATGTTCCGGCAGAAAAGTGTTGAACTTTGTGGCCAGAAAACATTTTATTTAAAGGTACTTGAAAGCTTGAACAATGCTCGGCTTCCATCAAAGCTTTATGGAGAGAGAAATCGAAGCACTTGACGACTGATGAAACTCACAAACCCGCTTCTTATTCCCCGCAGGTTTTCAACCACCATTCAACCACAAACCCGCCTTCCACCGCTCCAACCACCCAAATCTCCTCAACAAAACACAGGCATCATTAATGAATATATCTGTCGCCAAATTTTGGACGAACACCCAGATATCAGAACGTTAAAAAGCCTCCATTCCAAGATCATCTTTGACCAAACCCTACGCTCAAACCCATCCATCGCCATCAAACTCATGCGAGCTTATGCAGCTTGCGGCCAACCCAGCATCACCCACCACCTATTCGAAGAAATTACCGACAAAAACGTCGTCCTTTTGAATGTCTTGATCAGAAGCTACGTGAACAACCGTTTATACCAAGACGCTCTTCTTGTATACAAGAGCAAGTCTAGTTATGGCATTTACCCTGATCACTATACCTTCCCTTTTGTTTTAAAAGCTTGTTCTGGGACCGAGAATTTACGGGTAGGGATCCAAGTTCATGGTTCTGTTGTAAGAGTAGGTGTAGATTCAAATCTGTTTGTGGGTAATGGTCTGGTTGCTTTGTATGGGAAATGCGGTTGTTTACTGGAAGCTCGCAGGGTGCTTGATGAAATGCCCGAAAGAGATGCGGTTTCTTGGAATTCGTTGATTACCGGGTACGCGCAATATGGGCGGTTTGATGATGCGTTGGCGGTTTGTCGAGAAATGGAGGTTTTAAGCGTAAAGCCTAATGCTAGCACAATGGCTGGCCTCTTGCCTGCTGTAACTAATGCAACTGCTGAAAATGTGTCTTTTGTTAAGGAACTGTTTATGAAATCGGATAAGGATAGTGTTGTGTCGTGGAATGTGATGATTGCTATGTATGTTAGTAATTCGATGTCTATGTCAGCAGTTGAAGTTTATTCGGAGATGGAAGCTTGTGGGATAGAACCTGATGCAGTTACTGTTGCCAGTGTTCTTCCTGCTTGTGGGGACCTCTCAGCTCTTTTTCTAGGGCGAAGGATCCATGAGTATGTGGAAAGGAAGAGGCTTCGACCCAATCTGTTGTTGGAAAATGCCTTGATAAACATGTATGCAAAGTGTGGTTGTTTAGATGATGCGAGAAAAGTGTTTGATGAGATGTTGTACCAGGATGTTGTGTCATGGACTTCGATGATTTCTGGTTATGGCATGAACGGAAAAGGTCGCATTGCTGTGGCTCTATTTTTGAAAATGCTGGCATCAGGTCCCACTCCGGATCACATCGCCTTTGTTTCCGTTATCTCTGCATGCAGCCACGCAGGATTGTTGGACGAGGGAAGATATTGCTATAAGCTAATGACTAAGGAGTACAGGCTAATGCCCAGGTTAGAACACTGTGCTTGCATGGTTGATCTATTAGGACGTGCTGGGCTAATAGATGAGGCCTACGGTTTCATAAAAAAGATGCCAATGGAGCCAAATGAGAGGATATGGGGGGCTTTGTTGAGTTCTTGTCGCGTTTACTCCAACTTGAATATTGGGCTTCAAGCTGCAGATCATCTTTTCCAATTAGTTCCTGAGCATGCAGGTTATTACGTCTTGTTATCAAATATTTATGCCAAGGCCGGTAGATGGGAAGATGTTACCACCGTTAGATCAATCATGAAGGGCAAAGGAATCAAGAAAGTTCCTGGCATTAGCAACGTTGAGCTAAATCACCGGGTGCACAGTTTTCTTGCTGGTGACCAATCACATCCCCAATCAAAGAAGATCTATGAAGAGTTGGATGTATTACTGGGGAAGATGAAAGAGATAGGGTACGTCCCCAAGACGGACTCCGCCCTTCACGATGTGGAGGAAGAGGATAAGGAAAACCACTTAGTTGTTCATAGTGAGAAGTTAGCAATTGTCTTTGTTATAATTAATACGAAACCTGGAACACCAATCAGGATTACCAAGAATCTACGTGTATGTGGGGATTGCCATATCGCTATCAAGCTAATCTCCAAGATTGTTGGACGAGACATAGTAGTCAGGGATATGAACCGGTTTCATCATTTCCAGAATGGCATCTGCTCATGTGATGATTACTGGTAACCCTATGAAGAAGGGCTCAATACTCCTTGCAGAAGAATAGCGTAGATCTTTTTAAGTGGAGGAATGGTTTTTAATCCACTATTGATGCTGTCCTCTCATTATTCTTGAGATTTGGTTTCGAAGGCAACACATGGCTGCTGAACCTATGATGAAGATGGTTTTTTTTTGTATCTAGGTGATCTTTACTTGGCGTGAGCATGACAAAAGAAATGCAGAAGAACTTCTGGATGTTTCACGGTGATGGCGATCAGATTCATCTCAAACATAAATGTCAACATTAGGTTCAGGGACCATATCATTTTGGCATTCGCGCAATGATTACGCTATCAATCACTTTTCACGGAGCAGGGTATAGTTGTTTATGAAGTTAGCTGTTCATTTATGATTCGAGTCTAGAATTCAAGAGCTATTCTATGTTTATCTATCTGCACAGGGGAAGGATTTTGTTCAAAAGTGAATTACTTCCTCCATTTTTCTCCATAACAGCAGTGCTTTCTTCATTAACTTTTGCTAGAGAGTCTAGAGATATGCTTCATTCAAAGCAAACTGTCCAAATCAAGAGTGGTTTTTGTTTTTGCATGGAGTTAGTATCGTTTGAACTGCATCATCTTTCCTTCGTTGCCAGCAATCTTCTGCTGTGTAATGATCTAGGCTGAGTCCTGACATGCTCAAATTTCAGAAAGAATGTTCTCTGTCCCATTAACTATAATCCCTAACTATTAACGCTCAGTTTGATCTTTTTCCCCCAGGCAGAAGATTTGTCTGGTGAAAAGAAAAGTGTTATCTGATGAAGAGATCGTGCATGGGTGTCCGTTGTCCAAGATTCTGCTGATTTCAAGGCTCGTTCTGCGGCTAATCAAATTCCAGGTCCTATTAACTTATTTCTGCGCGCTGCAGCGCATTTTTTGCGTCAGGAATTACCTAATTAGATCGACGGTGGATGGTATTCTCCTTAAATCAGCTGAAGTATACGCTTGAGGCGAAGAAGATGAATTTAGGAGTTTCAAACTTTCAGACACAACGAAAAGTCAGAGAAGATTGATTCTGGCCAATAACTCTTCCAAATGAAGCAGAATGGGATACTGGATTTATTTGTTGTTCGTCTGAAATTCTTGAATGTATATTTGTGATCCAGGACCAATCCGTGCAATAAGCACTTCTTCAATTTGTTAGGACGTTCGTAATGAGCAAGAACTGCAATTGAATATAGGCAATAAAACTGTGAAAATAGCTATATTTAGACGGAAGGATAGCTATATTGAATTCTTTGTTTTTTTTTGTTTTGTTTTTTTTGTATAACCGGATATCCGGTCAAGCTTGCACCCACCTTGACTAATTCTGAGACTGAAATTAATGATCGGACAAACTTCCAATGATTCCAAGATTTGGAATGGCTTTTGTTGGATTACTTATGAATTCTTAGTTGTGGCTGCTCTGCAAGGGTGTTGTGCACCATACGAACCGTCCGTTTGGCAATTCAATGGTCTAGATTTGTTCTCGGCAATAAATGGCTCGGATGCTACACAGTGGAGATGAAATTTGGACAGTTGAATTGCCGAACGAACGGCTCGGATGGCCCACGGCACGGTGTTGTGCACCAGCACCATCCCCCTTCCATGAATTTGTCCTAAGAAAGTGATGGCAGTGAAAAGGATAGTGCGACCAGAAACAGAAGCTGACTGCTGAGTGATAGAGTATCTTTTCCGAATAGAGGACAGACCAATCAGAAGCTGTCATCATGACACGTGGTATCAATCAGTTGGAAAAATTATTGACTGTTCCCGAGGCACCGTAACCTTACACCCTCGCAGCAAATTCTGACGCTCAATAATTAGCTAGCCTCCAAGCAAAACGAAGAGAGGCAAAGAAATCAAAACCTCGGCTCTGGTTTCCTTACCTAATCGAAGAAAGAGAGAGAGAGAGAGAGGGGTCAACGTGACATATAGAATCAGATATAGAGAGAGAGAGTAGATCCGTGAATCGTCATGGCACAAGCTTATGCAGCAGCTAGGGTCTCTTCAATGGCAGTGCCTAGACTCTCTAAGAAGTCGAAGTCTTTGTACTCTCAGTTTCCTGCTTTGCCGTATGTTTCTCCTCGCTCTGCTTCTTCTTCGTCTACCTCAGCTTCAGCTTCGTTTAAGCACTCCTCAGGTAATAAAGCTCTCTTGTTAAGCACTCCTCAGCTTTGTGTCTTTGAATGTACTATATGCTTCTCTTGATTGATATGCGACTTCGATGCTTTCGCAATTTCAAGGTCCTGCGTGACTTGATTGAAACCTATTCAAATCATTGCGAAATTCGATTTCTTTTGTTACTTATCAATGAAAATTGAAGGATTTTACGCTTATGATCGGCGAATATGCGCCTGTCAACCAAAGCTTTCGAGTTGATTAGGTTTGTGTCTCCCATTTTTTCGGGTTTTTAATTGGCCTGTTTTGAGCTAAAAAAATTCGATCATTCATGACTAATAAAGTGTTACTTTTTAAAGGCTTAGGCAGATCTAAAGTGGGCTATCCAAAAGACTTTAGGTCCAAAATCAAATGCTATGTGAATTGAACAGCTAAGAGTTTATCTTTTTCTTTTTTTTTTATAGGAGAAAACATGGAAAGTCTGGCTTCTATGATTGTCTTTGGATTTGCACCACCTAATACCATGGCATGGCATATGTTTATCTTAGACAGTTGATACACCCTCAGCTCTAGCCAAGCCAACGTCAAAAGATAGTGAAACGAACATGAATGAAATGCAGCATTCGAGTATATTCTCAACTGTTTTTTTCTCTTTGTGCTTATATTTTTGTGGATTTTCCTAGAGGATTTGGACATCAACATGTGCATGAAGTTGGTTATCTACTTATCTTGCCCCTTTTCTGTTGTTTCTGTGTTGTTGTCAATGATTTTTGTCAATAAAGTTTGTCAATAAAGTTGATCTTCCTTCCTAATGTCTTGGTACAAGCTGAGATTTTGACCAAAAATCAAATGATTTATATCGGTCAGTCAATAGATAGGATGCAGAATTCCATGCGGGGGCGGGCACAATGGGTACTGAGTGTCAAGGTTGCCCAGCCCCTGTACATTGCCCCTAATTGTACTGTTTTTTCAGGTTAATTTAGAAATTTCTATGGGATTGGCCCCTGCAAGTCACTTTGTGATAGTAAACTTGTTAAAATTGCTATATGTGTGTTATCTATAATTCTTTGGTCGCGGGTATAAAATTAGATAGCGGCAACGCATATACACACAATCTTGTCCCTTTCTTTTTTTTGGTCAAGCGGAAAATCATCTTGTCCCTTTCTGAAACCTAGCAAGTAGACTAGCTAAGTACAAATCTTGTGTCCGCCAATGAATTCCCATGTGAATGGTGTGGCTCTTGATGTCAAATCTCTTCCTGTGGTTGGAAACTTGATTCTTAAGCACCAAAAGAAACCTGAGAAGGGGGGGGGGGGGGGGGGGGGGGGGTTGAAGAGAGAGAATGGAGACTTGATTGTTCATGTGATTTTCATGGTCTGCATTTAGAACTCCAGAATGGTCTTAAAAAGACCCCCATGAAAATTGTTGGCGTAAGTTTATTTCCTCTGAAACAGGTTCCAACAGGTTAGCCCTATTCCAAATCAAAGCCTCCTCTTCAGAGGAGTCATCTGGTTCTGCTGAAGTCGGGGAGGGATTCTCAGACCTAAAAGAAAAGGTTGGCTCTCTATTCCCTGCTATCAGTTCTTGAAAGAATTGGGAATATCAAGTCCTGCTTGACCAATTCATTGGCTGTTAAGCTGTGCCTGTTTCCTGTGAAAGTATAGGTCAAGAGTTTGACTCAGAGAACATACTATTTACTTTTCATAGCTTGATTTTATTCGATGATTCAAGTCCTGTTTCCTCCTCTGCATTTGACAGTGGGATGCACTTGAAGACAAGTACATGTTCATTCTATACGGGGGTGGGGCAATAGTTGCTCTGTGGTTGTCTTCCATCGTTGTTGATGCCATCAACTCAGTTCCTTTGGTAGGTGATTTAGCTTAACTAACTGTGTTTTCCCCTCATCTAAGGTTAAACAATTTTCTTGGCAGCAAACTGAAGCAATTTAGGATGAATGCTTTTCCGATGCAGTGCAATCATATTTTCTTTGTTGGTTAGATTTCTGTTGTGAAATTTCATTAGACTGTTCTAAAGTATTTTCTTTCTACTGTTACATACAACCAGCTTCCAAGAATCACGGAGTTGGTTGGGCTTGGATATAATGGATGGTTTGTGTACCGGTACCTTCTTTTTAAGGTAAACTCATTGCAGATCCCACATGGTTCATGTCCAAATTTTGTTCTCTTATTGTGATCTATCTGGATACTGAATGTGTATCCCAATTCCCGAGTTACTATAAGAAAAGATAACTTCTGTCCCAAGCCATAAATTGGAGATATTGTGAACAATTTTCTTCTTTCAATTTAATGTAACAAGTACTCCTAAGGAAGTTTTTTTTTTTTTTGAAGTTTCTTCTTTCAATTTAATGTTACAAGTACTCCTAAGGAAGTTTTTTTCTTCCAATGCTTCTCTGTTTTCCTTTGGCTGATATTTTTTTATTCTTCTAGCTATTTTTTTTTTAAATTTTTGTAGTCACGTCCACATAAAACCAAAATTCCACCGGTCCCCATTATTGACAAGTGACAATGTTGCTGCTTTGGTTTTCAGTCAAGCAGAAAGGAACTAGCCGCTGAAATTGAAGCTTTGAAGAAAAAGATAGCTGGAAGTTGATAGAGCCGTATCAATTCGAGAGCAATTTTTTTTTTCCTTGCCCAACAGTAATCCATTTGATAGAAAGCCATGATAGATATCCTCTCCGGGACGCTTCATTCGCATTTACGGTGATCTTTGTTTCCCTTTCATAGTATGTCCATTTAGTTCCTGTTTCTTGAAATGACAATTAGCTAGTAGTATTTGCTTTAGAAGAATTTCAGAATTTGTAACTATGTATTCACATCCTCATTGCATTATGTTATCTGATGGTACAAATATCTTCCACACAACGAGTTCTCTCTATCCTTAACTAAATCAAATCGAGCTTTAAGTGTCAATCAATTGGGTGATGTTACTTGAATCCGTTTCTGTTTTTTATTGAGGACGTGGTTTTCCGTAATATCCAAATAACATAGATCCTTTCGAACTATTGCCTCTGTCTCTGTCACGTAAAAGTGAGGTTGGGCTTCAAGATAATGAAGAATTCGGAACGAGGATCCCTCTCAAATTTCCTTTGCAGACTGCAGTGACATAAATCAGAGAACAAGAGTAGATGTCGGATTGTCTCACTTGTGTATACGAGGGAACTGAACAGAGAAGCATTGGATAGGAAAAAGAAGGCTAAATTGCAACATTGCTCCATGTAGTTTTATTGAGATTGTACTTTGATCTCTTTTTTCTTTTTTTTTCGGTACTTAGGAAATTCAATTTCATCGGTTTAACCCTATGCCTTCAATTTTGATTCGATGTAGTCCAATTTTGCCTTTGTCGCTAAGAAAACGCGAATAATATGCCCACCCTCATTGGCGGAGAATGCGTAAGGCCCATTTATCAAAATACTTTTTGTTATAGATGAAATTATTTTGGCAGTTAACACTTTCTCTTCTCACGAGAATTATTTTTTGTACATCAGTATTGGGAAAAAAAATCTACCACCAACACTTTTCTTTTTTAATTATTGTAAAACGAACCAAACAATATGAGCTCATCTCGAGCTTGACTCGACTTTTGGCTCATTCAAACAAAGAATAAGCAAAACTCAATCACTTTTTATTGTTTGCTTAAAAATTCAAGTCAAGCATGTGCATATAAATGTTTGGTTTGATAGGCCTGTGAATAAGGGTCATTCCGCAAATATTGCAAAGATAGGGGTAAATTAAAAAATCAAATATGTGAGATCTTCCCTTGCATCTTTCCACCAATCATGGGCGCTGCTATTCGCACCCCTCAATTTTCTCCCGTAGCCCGTTAAAAATTTCCATATGTTTCGACAGTTAGTTACCGAAATTGAGATACATTTTCGACAGTTAGTTACCGAAATTGAGATACATTTTCAGCATCCAATTACCGAAATATATGTTTCTTGTGCATTTCCGACATGTAGTTACCGAAATATAATCTTATTTTCAACAGCTATTTACAGAAATGTATGTTCGGCAGTTGTTTACCGAAGGTTGAACATATTTTCGACATGTAGTTACTAAAATATAATTTTCAAAAATTTTTAACGGGCTACGGGAGAAAATTTGAGGATTGCGAATAGTCGCCCCCCCAATCATGGGTACATTCAGTACTCAGTAGGACTGTAGGAGTACTTTTTTTGCAGAGAAAAATTCAAAATACCTCCCAACCTTTACACCAAAATTCAATTAGACTCCTAATCTTTTAAAAACTTCAATTTTACTCCCAACGTTATCTTCCGTTAATCAAAACGCCACCTTCCGTCCGAATGACTAACGGATTTCGTTAAAGGCTCCGTTAAATATCGTCCAGATCGAATTTTGATGATCCGAGCCGCTCGATGTGTTCAAAACGTGATTTTAAGGGTATCTGCAAGAAATCAGGAAAAAAAGACCGGGAAGGGCTTCATCTGAATAATTTTTTATTGAATAGTTCAATAAAAAATTATTCAGATGAAGCCCTTCCCAGTCATTTTTTTTGTTGATTTCTCGCGGGTACCCTTAAAATCACGTTCTCTTTACATTGAATGGCTTGGATCATCGAAATTCTATCGGAAAAGGGGAGGTGCAGACCGAAGCAAAATCCGAACGTCCGGACTTGAACAAAATCCGGATCGATCCGCACCTCCCCTCCCAATCGAATTTCGATGATCCGAACCGCTCAATGTGTTCAAAATGTGATTTTAAGGTTACTCGCGAGAAATCAACAAAAAAAATGATCGGGAAGGGCTTCATCTGAACAGTTTTTTATTGAACTTCAATAAAAAAGCTATTTCAATAAAAAACTGTTCAGATGAAGCCCTTCCCGGTCATTTTTTTTGCCGATTTCTAGCAGACACCCTTAAAATCACATTTCGAACACATTGAACGGCTCGGGTTATCGAAATTCGATCGGGACGCTATTTAACGAAGCTTTTAACGAAATCTGTTAATCATTCGGACGGAATGGGGCATTTTGATTAACGGAAAATAACGTTGGGAGTAAAATTGAAGTTTTTAAAAGGTTGGGAGTCTAATTGAATTTTGGTGTAAAGGTTGGGGGTATTTTGAATTTTTCCCTTTTTTGCAAGTTAGCTTTCTTTCCCCAACTTTTGTCATTTTGGAACGGCACAGGCTTAATAGCTTGAAATTTCACGAGCTTAAGCTTAGCTAAGCTTTATCAGGATCATAAGATTTTAAATGTGAGCCAAACTTAAACAATTAATTTTCAAAAAAAATCAAGCTCAAGCCAAGCTTGAATATGTATAATGAAGAGTTGAGTCAAGCTTAAGCAATATTGTGTTCAATTTATTTGGCTTGATTAACACCCCTAATCGTAGTCACATGCAGAAAAGGGCTACCTGCCAGTCTCATAAGCTTATTTCAGGGCATATTTGTCTTTCTCCCATAACTCCTGCCCACAAACCTAAACTGATTTTGTCTAGCCTAGTAATAACATTGATAAGGATTCTGATTTTGGCACTCAACTTTTAACCATTGACACTCCATTTTTTTGTTTTTTTCCTATTTGAAATTACAAACAATACTCTTTAAAGTGGGTAAACACTAACAAAATAAAGGGTAATTTGGTAATTTCATATAAGAAACCCTCTAATTTCTACCAAATGTTAAAATGGTCGCTATTTCCAAATCCCTTGTAGGTCCCCCATGGTGAATTTTTAGTCACATAATCCTTTAAAATGTCCAGTGCTCCCTCTCTTAATCTTCGCACTACGCTCGCACTTTAATTTCTCACTCTTGCGAATTTTAGTAGTTTGGTAAATGTTTCAAAGACACTTTCACGTTCGAGCAAGCGAATCATGTGACTCGGGGTGAACCAATGAACTTCTGACACAATCACACAGACCACCAACACCCAAAAGTTATGTTCTGTAATTTAAAGGATAAAGAGAGGTTCCGAAGGAATAAAACCCAAGAGATTCCCTTTCCCATTACAAAAATGCTAGGGGTACATATGAAATGTACATATTATGTACATATCAGTTTTGTGGGGCCCACCTCGGGTCCCACAAAGATGATTCGAACCACCCATAATTTTTCAAACATTTTTTTATGGAGCCCTGTAAAAAATCAGCACAACCCGATATCGGTAAGGATTTTTTTTGAATTTGTGAGGGTAATTGCTTAGTTTCGCCCCTACAAATTCAGAAAAAATCCTTACCGATTTCGGGTTGATCTGATTTTTTACAGGGCTCCATAAAAAGATGTTTTAAAAATAATGGGCGGTTCGGATCATCTTTGTGTGACCCGATTTGAGCCCCACAAAATTTGTATGTACATTGTATGTACATTTTGTATGTACCTCTAGCAGGACTCTTCCCATTACAAAAGTACTATTGATTCATTGAATCTCAAGGCTCACATGATCCCAATTCCCAGCCCCATGCATTTTCTCCACTGCAGAAGGGTTCTCTCACGATTCCTTTTTTTTCTCCTATCCCAAGCCGCGTAAGAAAAGCAAGGAATATGAGGGCCCGTTACGTTTTCTTTCTAAACCTTCTTTTTTTTTAAAAATGTAATTTCAAACTCAAATATAATGAAAATGAAAAATATTTTTTTGATTTTTTTTGCACCGTTTAGAATATCTCAATAAGATCTATCAAACAAGATCCATATTGGTAGAAAAATTATTTGCATAAAATCATGATTTTTGAGCTTGAAATTACATTTCTTTTCTAAAAGCTCTTTTTTTAAGAAATTGGAACACCCCTGACTACTTTATGTACAAAAAGTTCCTTCAAAAGCAAATGCAAACAAACAAAACCCACAAGTGATTAATGTTTTTGTGTTTGCCCTAAAATATATAGCTAAGCTTTTTTGTTGTCCTTTTTGTTTTTTTTGTTTTTGTTGGTTATAATAATCTTTTTGTGTCAACAACTTATCCGGTGGAGAAGTCCATGAAAACTTATCATGAAAGTGTCCATAAAAATTATCGGTCGGTCCAGATTCCATGAAAGTGTCCATGAAAACACATCGGACGCCAGAATGAATCTGGATTGTCCGATATGTTTTCATGGACACTTTCATAGACAGTGTTCCTGGACTTTATCAAACCCCTATCCAGCCTCAACATTAGCAATCTATTTCACTCACGAATTTCTTTGTAGGAACAACCGGCCTTGTTCTTTCTCTTATGATCCTTTTGCGAGGATTCAAGTATATTCGATTCTCTTATCTTTGCGTGAGGATTCAAGTATATTCGATACGCTCGACACAATAATAAAAATCTTTATTACCTTAATTTAATGTTACTTATGATTTGCTGACAACTATCCAATGAGCGTGAATAATATATAAATGCACATTCTACGTATTACAGTATAAATTTACAGTTTTCATGAACTTTTCAAAGATTCCGAATGCTTTTTGCATAGTATTCACCGCCGTAAAGATACGTTTGTATTTTTTATATGGTTGATTCCGAGAAAATAATATCCACTTTCTTATTAGATCTCGAAGACAAAGAAGGTTCACTGAACCTAACCCAATTTTTTTTTTTTTTTTTGTAAAATGGTTATCATGCTTCTAGATTCTGAGAATTAGTTGATGTGCATGTAAGCTTACCGAAGTTATAAAAATACATGTAAAAAAATCACGTTTCCTCTTTTTGCTCCTATCTCTTTCGACGTGAGAAGCAAGAATATGACTACTTCATGGGAAAATCTTATCTTTCCTTGAAAAGTAAATGCAAAATGGCGAGACCAATTTCTTTATGTTTTTGTGTTTGCTCCACAATATATAGTTGAGCTTTGTTTGTTTGGGAAATTGTGTTTTTATTTGTTGTTTTTTGTTTCTTTTATTATCCCTTGTGTCAACTATTTACTTTAGGTTGACCCATGTTGTCTATGGGTTGGTCTCCGGCTAGGCCTATATTATCTATGGGTTATGCCTTTTAGTTTTTGGGTTAGGGTTTCGGTGTTTTGGGCTTAATTGTTGTATATGGGTTTTGGGCTTCTCGTGGGCTTTATTGTTATATACCCTCTAGACCCCTTTGGCGATCTGGGCTTGGCCCATTGGGTGCTCTGTTGGTTTCTTGCCAACCTGAGCTTTGCTTTATAATCTTTTTTTCTTATCAATAAAATTTTTGCTTTGTTGTTAAAAAAAAAAACTACTTAATTACTAGCCTCAATTAGATTAGCAAATTTGTTTAATTTACTACTTTCTAGTTTCTTTGTGGGAATTGACAACTCATTAGTTTTGTTTTTACACTACGATTTGTTAACTATCGTCCAATAAGTGCGAAAAAAACACACTTCATGCGAATATCAATACGCGTTTCACGTATCTTTACACGCTTTTCAAAGATACGTATGCCTTTTACACTCTACCAATCTATTTGATCACTAGAATTTCTCCGAAGAAACAAGCCAAGCAACTGCTTTGTCATTCTTTTGTATTCTTTTTGGATCAAGATATTTCCCATCTACTAATCTGACAAAGACACAATTACGTAATTTTCCATTTTTATAGTCTCTTTAAATTGTCACCATATATTTATGAAAATGATGTATCATGATCATTTCCCCCCTCCTACTTAATTAATCCTAAATACTTACATGAATGGTACTTATACTATTTGCAAATTGTACATTATGAACTCAATCAAAACACTTTTCTTTTGTCGTATCAAAATATTTTAGAATCCCAAGCATTATATCTTTTCCTTGCCTTCAATTTTGTAAGAATAAAGAATCCCAAGCGTATGTCTGTTGGTCAAGGTTTGAGACTCAGGGGTTCGCTATTTCTTAAGATTTCAGGTTCTAAATCTTCAAGATACTATCAACTGTTTCGGGACCAGTGGCCATACGAGGCTTTACTTCAACGTTGACCAGTTTTTCCCGCTTGTGAACGGTGAGTCCCCCATCATATACTCTCTCTTAGGGGCGTTACAAAACCCGATGGACCGAAAAAATTTGAAAAAACCGACCGATCGGTTCAGTTTTCGGCCAGGGTGATAGCGGAATTTTTTCGGACCGGACCAAATCGAACCGAAATTAGTTCGTCACGATTTTCGTGAATTTTCACTGGACCGAACCAAACCAACCAAGTATATATTTTTATATATTAACTTATTAAGTTAAGGACGTCCATTTCCCGACCAATTTGCGATGATTCGAGCCGCTCAATATGTTCAGAACGTGATTTTAAGGGTACTCATAATAAATCAGCAAAAAAAAAAGACCGGAAAGGGCTTGATCCGAGCAGTTTTTGTTTGTATTTTATCGAACGGTTCAAATAAAAACTGCTCAAATTAAGCCCTTCCCGGTCTTTTTTTTTTTGCTGATTTCTCGCAGGTACCCTTAAAATCACGTCTTGAACACATTTAGGCTCGGATCATCAAAATTTGATCGGAAAATGGGAGAAAAAAGGACGTCCGCATTTTATTTAAAATGAGGACGCCCTCATAGGAAGAGGACTATTACATATATATACTTTAAATTAAATAGAAATTTTATAGTTCGGGCGGACCGAAATCCCTAACCGGACCGATCCCACCCCGAACCGAACTCAACTCTGATCGGGATTGGTCCAGAAAATATTTAGACCGAACCGAATCGGTCTTCGAAAATTTCACTCCGGACGGAACCGAACTGAACCGAAACCACCCCAACAGTCTCTCTCACTCTCCCTCTATCGAAATTTCGTTTATTGGATCAATGAATAAATTAAGGTTGACTTCTCCATTCTTCTTTTAACAATTGTACTGTAGTGAAATGAAAATGAGCACCATTGAAGGTGACGGATTGGTGACAAGCTCTAGTCGTGAAGGAAGAAATCTCCACGTCATTGCTTACGTTGCGCTGTCGGTCCCATTTACCCAACAAATGAACAGACGAACAGTGAAAGCTGTCAAAGCCACGCTACACTGCAGACAGCACCTAAATCCCTTTCTGCCAATTTTTTCCACGTGTCATTAATTTGCTCTAACTGCTGGCCGAATTGACAAAAAGACCCACGATTTCCTTGCTGGAAACGATGACACGTGGAGGATACAGTATATGAGTTCCCGTTCTGTTGTGCACGGGATAAAATTCCCCCGACCAGCCTCCAAAACACAATCTCACATAGTACTCCGTACGTAACATTACACTGGAGCACTACTGGCATGTGCATCAGTGATCAGTCATATTTGCGCACACACTCACATATCTAGTCGAGCGCGCTATTGTCTCTCGTGCGTAACTCGTACCTGAACTGACACATACGTAACATGCGTGAACACGCACTCATGTACAGTGGAGGACTGCTGGCAGATACGCAACTCATACTTGAACACACACTTGGAGTACGTAAATTTATCGATAAGCGATTCATAAAAACAAATGGATGATTTTTTTTTTGATCCGCAAATGGATGATTGAAATTATGAAATTAACACGTCTATAGTTTTTTTTCATTAAAACATGAAAGAGGCAATCTATGCATACGTGAATGCTTGATAAGCCATGGAGTAAATAATTTTGCTCATAGAAAGGGCTATACATAAGATATTTGATATGCAAGATTTGAAGTAATTGAATTTTTTTTATATTTCTTTGTTTTACCTCTCTCCAGTCGAAATAATAGTATAATAGAAAGAGAATAAAATTTGTCACATTTCCTTGTGTTGTGAAAAGATTTTTTAAACTCTATAAAATTAAAAAGATGGCCAAAAGTCTTTTTGCTAATAAAAAAAATGGGGGAACAAAAGATAAAATGAAAAATATATATTTGACTACAAAAGTTGGATGCTTAGTTGGATGGATGAGGTGTAAAGGATACTGATCAAGAGTTAACATCTGAATCCTCCAATCGATTGCTCCCATTTAGCGCCACGTGAAGACCTGGGGCGATTGGCCCTGACGCTAAGAAAGATCTTGTCAAGGCGAAGAAAACGAAAGGTCTTCTTCCACCCCAAGATCACACCGAATCCCATCGGTTGGTCTTCTTCCACCCCAAGATCACACCAAATCCCATCGGCTGTAAGTGATTCATCCATGCTGTCAAGGAGTCGACGATAATCAAGGGATCCTTGTCCCTTGATTCGATCTTTTTTTTGAAAGGATCAATCCCTTGATTCCATTTACTATGAAGCATATAAAAAGGCAAGACATGTCCACAAAAAAGGGCCGCACTCTGTTTTTGTTAGTGTAAGACAATTTGAAAGATATAATAGCTAGGAGGACATGTATGATTAGGTTCCATTTGTATACTTGGTGAAATCCATCGACACAAATCATTCATACATTCTATTTCTCCATCTAACTTGATCGTTGAAGGTCCGTGACTGGAAACTCCACCGGTCCTTGAACTTGTTTCGCGGAAGCCTCTCGGATCGCTTGAGAATTGCAGTTCCAGTTTTCGGCATCGTGATCAGGTACCATGTTTCTTCTAAATTTCTTGTTAATCTTACGGAAAAAAGAAGAAGAGAAGTCACATGGATTACTATTCCACGAGCTTAATATTAGTATTAAAGTCTAAAAAGAGTGATAAACTCAAAAAACAATCGGTCATTTTTTTAATTGGCATCCAATTGATTGAGCACTGTAAAGGGGGGGTATGATCAAGCAAGGCAGAGGAAGCAGGGGATGACGGAGCCTCGATGCCTTGCAAATTGTGTATTTTTGTGAGTAAACTTTGTATATAACCCAGTCGAAAATAAGATAACGGTTTTGCTAACCTCTGCCCACTAGGCCGAGGATAATACACAAATAATTCCAAACAAGTTCGGATACCAATACATATTTTACGGATATTAATACACTTTTCACAAATATTAATACACTTTTTACCTATTATCCTCCACCCTGAAGGCAGAGGTTAGCATTTTTCATAAGAAAATTAGTCGCACAATTAAGATAAACTTAAGTTTGATCTTCAATGTGATTAATTATTTTTTTCCTTTGTTTACAAATTTTTGCTTTTGTTAGTTTTTCATAACGACTTTTGATCGGACTACTGTTATCTCGACTAGAGGAATGTGAAAATTTATGATGTTTTTAAAAAAAATCACTAAAGACAAAAATAATCTAAAATAAAAAGATTTCTTTGAATTTATTTTTATCTTTTTCTGAGCATTTTTCAAGTTTGATTAATATTTGTGTACTTTTTAAACTACTGTCGCTAAGATTAATAAATAATTCAAAGAATTTATAAAGAAAATATAATAATTTAATAATAAAGTTAGACCAAATCTTTCTAAAGATACAATGAAATAAAGAGTACTTTTGAGTATACTACTTACAATAGATTCGATACATTAAATTACACAGAAAAGTGCTCTACGTATTTTTTTAGTAGGAGTAATAAAATATTATATAATTCTACATATAATTAACTTTGGTCTTCAATGAATTGGTTTTACCCTATTCTTATAGTAGTAATTTTTGTTAATCTTTTTAAACAATCCAATCAAAACATAAGCACTTGAACATCATACTTGCAAGAAAATTGATACTCCGTTCTATAAACTATACACAAAAGAATATACTTTGTGTATTTTGTACTACTCTGATAAAATATTTATCTCTAAGCCCAAAGGTTAGTCCGGTCGGTTGGTGAATTTGCTTCCCAAACAATTGACCGTGCTTCGATTCTCGTAGTCAGGTCACAAAAAAGTAATTTCTTGTGAATCTCTTGGTCCCGGCATGGACGACCTGCTTTTAACCGGACCGAATAAGAGATTAATTTAGGTGCGTGTAAGGTAGTCCGGACACTTTTGCCGTGAGGAAAAAGAATTGGTCCGCCGGGTGACTAAGCACACACATGATTCCCACCCACGAACTCTTAAAACGCGCCTTTTCGCCCTAGAGTTGTTTTCACCGCATATTCTTACGCAGTAGTAGTATTTTCCCCCTCATTTCCTCCACGCCGACCCACACTCTCTCTCTCTCTCTCTCTCTCTCTCTCTCTCTCTCTCTCTCACCTTGGATTTTCCGGCGGCCGAAAGCCCTAGTTCTCTCGTACCTCGAACGGCGCAAACCAATGGAAAGAACAGATTCTGAAGGTATCTCTTTTTCGCCCTAAGCGTCCGTATTGCTCCATATGTTCTGTGTGAGATCCGAGTCCTTCGTTTCAGGGGAATAGATGCTGCAGTGTTTCTATATTCCGCCTTTTTTTCCGATAATAGAGCTGAACTTGTGTTTTGTGAGAATTTTTTTCTCAGTTTTGCTTAAGAGGTTGGAATAGATTGTCTTTATTGTTGGGTTTGTTTAAATTTACTTGAAAAACTTGTTTTTTCCCCTTCTTTAAGTAGTAATTTTGTTGAATTTGGAGTAGTTAGGATCTTTCGGACTTTCGGTTTGAAGGTGATGCTCAAGTATTTGCTTCTAGAAGACTAGAATGTTTGGGGGCTATCGCTTTACTTATTGTGGTAATAGGGGTTATTGGAAGGTGACGAATGACTCGAAACTGTGATCGAATTCACAGCAACTATCGAATCGTGAGAAAAAACTACTTAGAAGTGTGTTGTGTAATTGATAAAGGTTATGGTGAATGATTCACTTGTGTTGCTTGCTCCGGGATGTGTTCTCTGTCATTTTACTTTTTATGTGAAGTATGTGGTCGACAAATATCATTGCAATGGATTTTTTTTGGTGATATGAACTCTTGTTTATATTATATTTTTGCAAATACTCTCTCCTTAACATTCCTTCTTCTTTTTTGGTATTTTTCATATTGTTTGACAAGGGCTCTTCATTACTTCTTTTGAACTTTCTCTCAAAATTTCTTGAAAATAGGCTTAAACCAAGAAGCCGGAGAAGTCTAATGTCATACCTTACGAGCAACCTCAAAATACCTATAAATGAAGGGTCTTTTATCTCCTTCCTATCTAATGATTCTATTTGTCTATAAATTTCTTTCATGGCCACAGCGTTTTACTCAAGGGCCAGCTTTTCTTGAATGCTAGGAATTCCGTTTTCCACTGAGTTTTAAGTCTTTTCAAGCATTTGAATGGGGGCAGCTTTTCAATTTTATTTGTTTGCTTAACGTGTTAAGCTTGGAGAACCTTTGCTAATCATATTTACCCAAAGAAAACCTTTGCTAATCATATAGATGCTGGGTAGTTCTTTTTGTGCTACCTGGAGACTTCTACATGTGTAGATGCAGAATATGGATTACTTAAGGAAGTTAATCTCATAATATTGTTGTTCCGCAGAAAGTGTTAGCTCACTCAAGTTGTTTTCCTTCTTCTTACATAAGTACCACCTTCTAATGAACTTATTGTCTCTGGAACAGGTTTCATGTCCAGTATGTTGTTACGGAGGATATGAGGCCTTTTTGGATTAATGGTTAATTGCTGCTTGTGATTGGGTCAAGATATTTTGATTTCACAGAATGGATCGCTGTGATACATCAGGGTTTGTTAGTGGTGGGTGTGTGCTGTAATATTTGAGGCTCTTTGAACCTTGTACATATATTTATTTGGTTATGTTATTTTGAGTTCATAGAATGGATCGCTGTGATACCTCAGGATTTGTTAGTGGGGGATGCAATCTGATCTTTTGAGGCTCCTTGGAACCTCGTACTAAATATTCTTTCCCAACCCTGAAGTTAGACGAAGTGTCAACAATTGTGAGTAGGTTTTGGTTGGTGGCTTTCCACTTTAACTTTAGATTAGATAATTTAGATGGACAACACCCCTCGACACTTTGTTGCTAGTGTTGCTTCAAATGTGTACAAGAAACCGAGCAGTGTAGTTGATACAAGAGTTGTTTATTTCCCCAGTGCTGCTTCGCGTCTTGATTCCCCTGGATCATCAAGCTGTTATTTCTCGAACTGCAAGGGAAGCAAGAGAAAAAGAAGTGCCAACGATGGTTCTCAAGTTTTTGGTTTGGGTTGTCTGTCAAATTCTTGTGCTACCATGTCCTCTGGGAAAGAAACTGACGAGTCTACAGTCCATCTCGGTCTGAGTATCAACCTCCATTTTCAAAATGAGAGAACAGCTAAACAAATGAGTGTTACCTGTGGGACTCTGAAGGGAATGGAACCGGAAAAACCCAATCTGGACCTTGGACTGACTCTGTCTACTGGGCCTGCTGATTCTGGTATCACCACTGTATCCCAAGAATTTCCGAATTTTCAGAACAATGCAGAGTCTGCAGACATATTTGGTGCAGTACAACTCGTGGATGATGGGTCAACATCATCGCGATGGAAACAAGGGCCTATTGTGCCACCATTGCATGCATCACAAGCCACAGAGCGCGTGATTGATTTCGTTCATCCTCGAAGCCATATCAATCTGAATGCTCCAAATCTCACATCAAAAAGCTCAGTTGGTGGTGCTTCTGGGGTAACTCGTCCTCAACAGCATCGACGTAATGCTAGTGTGAAAATATGCCAATTCGATGGATGTAAGAAAGGAGCCAGAGGTGCTTCTGGCCTATGTATTGCCCATGGTGGCGGTAGGAGGTGTCAGAGACTTGGGTGTCAGAAGGGAGCAGAAGGCAAGACAGTATTCTGCAAAGCCCATGGGGGCGGCCGCCGTTGCCAATACCTTGGTTGCACAAGGAGCGCTGAAGGCCGTACGGACTACTGCATTGGCCATGGCGGAGGTAAGCGGTGCAGCCATGAGGGTTGCAGTCGTGCCGCTAGAGGGAAATCTGGTCTGTGCATAAGGCATGGTGGTGGTAAGAGGTGTAAAATGGAAAACTGCAGTAAGAGCGCTGAGGGCATTTCTGGCCTCTGCATCTCCCATGGTGGGGGCCGCCGGTGCCAGTATCCTGCCTGCACAAGAGGTGCCCAAGGGAGCACGATGCTTTGTAAAGCACACGGTGGGGGGAAAAGGTGCACATTTTTAGGGTGTATAAAGGGCGCAGAAGGGAGCACACCCTTCTGTAAAGGACATGGTGGGGGAAAAAGGTGTTCGTTTGAAGGGGGGTGCACAAGGAGTGTTCATGGGGGAACCTTGTTTTGTGTGAATCATGGTGGGGGAAAGAGATGTGCTGCGCCTGAATGCACCAAGAGTGCTAGGGGTCGTACAAACTTCTGTGTTCGTCATGGTGGAGGAAAAAGGTGCAAATCTGAGGGATGTCTAAAGAGTGCACAAGGAAAAACTGATTTCTGCAAGGCACATGGTGGAGGGAAACACTGCTCTTGGGGCCAGTTGGGTTCAGAGTTTGGCGGTCAATGTGGTGTTCCTTGTGATAAGTTCGCAAGGGGGAAATCTGGTTTATGTGCTGCCCACAGTTCCCTGGTGCGAGACCCATTTTCTAGCACAATGGAGAAGATAAAAGCGGACAACCGTGTTGACGGTATTAAAACAGCTGGCAGCGTCACTACATCGATTAGTTTCATGGGTTTTGGACATGAGCCGATTCCTGTGCAGGTTCCATCCCTCAAAGTTTTGTCTGTTGGAAATACTTTAGGTCACTTGTCAGTTCCAGAAGGTCGGGTGCATGGAGGAAACCTATTGGCAATGTTAAGAGGGAATGCCAACTTTGGAGCCGGAAGCAATGATCAAGTAGTTGATGGCCCATCAGAGCCAGGTAAACCGTTTCATATGCCTCATATTTGGGTTTAAGCAAACCTCTCGTGTTTGGTTCGATTTGGTCCTCGTAAAGGTTCTCAGTGCTGGTATCAGGTCTTCTGTTTGTATAATTATTTGGTGGTTAATTTAGGGGTTTGGTGATTTTCATCTCATTGCATTGCATTGCATTGTTAAAAGTGATTCCCTTGAAACCCTTGTGAAGAGTAGTGGGTAATTTAGCTTGGGCACATATGTAAAGGCAAGCTTAGTTTGTTCATACAAGTGTTCTCTGTTGTCCTGTAAATATTTGTATATAATTTGACCGAAGAACTTGTGAATATACCCTTTTGGTTTCCCTTCTTTTCTTTTATTGAAAGTCTTGTCTCCATTCCTTTGACGATTAGTAATCAGTTAGAGAAGCCAATATTATGGTCACCTGATTGATTATCAGCCATTTGAGTTGAGCTAGCACACAGGAGGAATGAGGATTAATTCGTGGAAGATAACACTGCTTTTTATTATCAACATTCATTTGTTCAGCCGCAGCTCTTTACAAAAGCTTACTATGGAGACAGCAAAAAATAAGTTGACTGAAAAACACAAACAATAAGAAAAGAACACTGATGAGATTCTGCAAAAAAAACAGAGGTTCATACAAGCAACAACTGCGATCCAGCGAGAGAAAGGACTGGAATAAATATTAAGGCTCAAACATTTGAGACATTGTAGTCGCTGAGTGTTTTCTCTGTAGGTTCCATCTACACTTTCCTGATCTGAATGTTGTGAGTGGATTCGAAGCGCCAGATGGGTTGCCTCCCAGTCCTGACGAGAGCTACATGCTCTCCTTCCTTCACCGTCCCTTGCTTCTGCATATTAAACCGACTTTCACTTATTAGAATGGCGGAGAAGAAATCTTATGTCGGCAGTTATACAGCGAGAATCATTTTTCAGCCCAAAAATCAGATGGTTGTTTATTATGTGCAGGGGCGGCGGCACTAGTAAAACAGGGCCCTGGACTAACAAAAAAATGTACTAAAATTTTGCAATTTTTAGGAGTACATGTAATTTATTTATTTTTTATATTGTCGGCACTAAAGTGTTCATATGTAGCCAAAGTAAATGAAAAGTCACTTGAATTTGTAAGTACGTACAAAATATATCACACCAAAACAAAATAAACTAGGCCTAATAAACTTTCAACTGAAATAGATACTTTTATTTTATATAGAGCTTTGTATATATTCCCCCGTTTCATAGTTGGTCCTTTTTGCGGATTTCAAGTTAATAAGAGAAGAAAATCATTGCATTTCTTATCACTTTATTTTTTCATTTACTCCCTCCGTCCCAAATTGGAGTATCTTCCAATTAGGAGTATTACATTTTCTTACTTTGTTAGTACTACTAATTTAAATTGGAAGGGTAAAAGAAAAAATTCATTAAATATTGCCCATTTAATTTTGAAGTGGAAGAATGTTTTTGGGACAGCAAAAGTGCTAACTGGGACCAAAAAAAAGAAGGGATGAAGGTGTAAAAATTTCTTTATAATTTTGTCACCGTTGAACAAAAATCCTGGAGCCGCCCCTGGAAGGTTAAGTCAATTCAGCAATACAAACCACAGGAAGCCAACTATTATTCGATTACCACCACTATGTGCTGCAAATTCCAGTTGATAAGATTCTTAGGGCTGACCATCAAGGCCAGCTCAGTTGGCCATAGTCCTGCACCTCGGTAGCAGGTCAAGGGTTCGACTCTTTCTTACATGAAGGCTGTCTCTTTATTATAGTGCCTATGAAAGCTATTGTTGAATATTTGTGTTATCCGAAATGTCCAAATTGATGTAATTGTCACGACTTTACAGCTATAATAATAATTAAAAAAACAAAGATTCTTAGGCCTGAGAATTTTTTTGAGAACATGCAAGACGTGTTAGTTGTTAGTATTGTTAGTGAGACTTGACCCTTGGTCTTGTGCATGTGGGTATATGGTGCCTTCCAACTTGGCTACCACCCCACTTGCTTAGGCCTGAGAATTCTTCATTCATAGAAAAGGCCCAGCTAGGTGGTGAACAAGTTACAACATTCCCCTGCCATTTGGTATAAGACAAGTATATGTTGCCACTATCTAATCAGGTAACTCAGGTTTGACAAGTAGGCCCATGAAACCTCACCTGAAGCACAGCCATTGCATTTGTGAAGGTTTCTTCAGCATCATCTGAGAACTGCATGTATATGGGACATACGCCTTGGTATAAAGCCAGTCTTTGTTGTATTCTCTTCCTGCATGACCGTCATACCCATTCGATGAGTCAAAATTCAAAAGATGCGTACTTGGTCCTAGTCCAAACCCTATGCTCACAATCTACCATAATTTCTAGTGACATACCCAGATATATAGTGATGGGATGTTTTTCATATAATGCTTGTAAAAGCAACACTTAAACGGTGGCATACCATTTCATCCCCACAAGGTATCCACTCATTCAATGGAGTTGGCATGATTTTTAGGGAAATATTTTATGTCTTAAGTGTAAAGTAGTTGATGCCGTGATACCGAAGGATTTGGTCTTACTAAATCTAAGTGAACATGTAGCCCTAGACAGAGCTCAATAGAAAAATAGAATTGTAGCCGACCCCAATTGATTAGGAGGCTCGGTTTGGTTTGGTAAGTGTAAAGTAGTTCAGTCATGATATAATCGAACTATTTCCTACACTATCACTTAACCAAGATATGATGACTGTTTACAGGCATGCTAAATAAAGAAAGTGAAAAGAAAGAAAAGTAACAGGAATAAGGTTCATGAGGAATGTTTGAAAGTATGTTGAAAGAAATTGGAAAGAAAGCAAATCAACTGGAATAAGGTTCATGAATGCAGGTTGATGAATTTTAGTGCAATATAATACCACAAGGATAAATTTCGCCTGGTTGTTGGATTCATCTTCGTTTTCAAAGAAATTTTCAAGAACAAAAGGCATTGTTTGAAGGATAAGCAACACTGTATGCATGGGAAGGATAAGCTCCTTCTTGGTGGTTTGGTATCTGTAAAAACAAAAATCATTTCATCTTTTCGAAATCTATGAATATTATTGCATTACAATGAACTGCATACATCAATCAAGCGTTATCATATACCGCTGCCACTAATACGGGAAGGATAATGCTTGATTGTTGCATGCAGTTCATTGTAATGTGATAATTTTTGTAGATTTCGAAAAGATCAAATGATTTTTGTTTCAACAGATACCAAGCCACCAAGAAGGTGCTTCATGACTTTGTAAGAATGGTACAGCTGTTGAAACATCTACAAAATACCAACCCAACTGTCCAGTTGTTGAACTTAAACAGATGAGGAAAATTTTGATGTAAGTTAGGTTACAGCATCAAACTCACTCATTTGTAAAGGCAAATATGGTGCTAGAAGGTCGATAGTGGCTCAGTAAAATGGCCATGAAAGCAGTTCTGGTGAAGACAACAATTGGGGTTCCGAGATTGTTAGCCATCTTTGTTGCATAAAATGCGAACATCTCACTCGTTGGGTTCTGCAGGATACAAGCAGCTAGGTTGACATCAAATGAAGATTTGAACTAATGTATATTTCATAAACAAATTAACATGGAATCCAACATTACAAGTGAGGATGCAGAAGGAACCTCGAAGGCTTGGCCAAGATTAGCAGGTGTTTCCCCAGCAACCAAGTCTGATTCAGTCCGTAATGCTACAGCGTGCATAACATTGACAGCTTTCAAAGGAAACCTGAGCAGGATAGGATCAGTCCAGTATAACTGTAACAGTTAAAGCTGGAGTCATTCTTACTTTAGAGCTTATCATCAAACCAAACTTTAATCTTGAAGCCTTCACCAATCCGTGTATCGGTTTCTACATGGAACTTCTTGTGGGTCCTCCAAAAAAGTTGTTAAATTTTGCAAGACCCACTTGACTGGGCAAACTCGGTGGCCCTTCCGTAGTCCAGGTCCTAAAACCTAATACTTCCTCTGTCCTACTTTCTTTGTCCATTTTTGCTTTTCAGAGATCTCAAAAGATCATCTATGTTTACTATTTTGTTATTTTTTATTATTGGAACTTCGTCTACGAGAACTAAATGAGATATTTTGATTGGTGAAAAAGATTTCAAATTTTTTTCCACGAAAGTTCATTTTTTAATCTGGTTAAAGGGAACGATTGCCAAAATTATACAAAAGTTATACAGTATAACATACTTTCCATGAGCAGTTTCTCCAGAAAGCATAACTGCATCAGCGCCCTCTCGAACAGCCATGGCAATGTCGGACACCTCTGCTCGCGTAGGTGTTGGATGGACAATCATGCTTTCCAGCATATTTGTTGCCACAATAACAGCTTTCCCCATGCTACGGCATATCCTGATTATCTCATCCTGCATGTTTGCAGCAAATTGCTTACTGAATGATAAAAATAATGTTGTACTTACACCAAAAGGTTAAAGGTGTTTGAAAAATGAAGTTATCCCCATCATCAATCTTCCATCAGTTCAAAGACTACCTGCAGCAGTGGAACTTCCTCAACTGGTAGTTCTGCACCAAGATCTCCTCTTGCGACCATTGCCTGATATCATTAGATGTGCTACTTCAGTAATTAAGGGATAAGTAACTTAATAATGTGCATAGGAGAGTGTGTGGACCCAAAACAGCTCGAGGTAAAATGTGACGAACTATAGATCCACTTGGATTAATGGGACAACCCTTGATGAACTTCATTTGGAAGCATTTTCCAAATCTCTTTCCTTATTTTCTAACTGTTAAATAAACCCCAACACAGTGAAAATTTAACAGCAAAAATCAACCCCACAACATCACCAAAGGAAAAATAAAATATCAACAGCTGAGGAAAATTTAAGTAAAGAAATAAATTGAATTTCCAACTTACTCCATCAGATGCTGTGATGATAGAATGCAGATTTGGAATAGCATCTGCACTTTCAATTTTCACGATAACATGTATATCAGCACCGAAACCTGCCAAAACAATAATAATGAGAAGAAAAAACTTTTGAGGCACCTATCATGCATGTAGACAATGTTTACTCCATGTGTGTAAGAAACTCATTATTCAAATACTTTGGAGGTAACTCTGCAATTCATAGACCACTTCAGCATCTTTGACAAAGGAAACAGCATAGAAGTCAACTTTATTGTCCACGCCAAACTTGATGTCATCCCAGTCCTTCTCTGTCACAATCCATGAAATGGGTAATGTTCATTTGCAGGACTTTCCAATAAATCTACGCGGTACTCCGACACAAGGAGATAATTTTTGGGTCAATCGATTCTAACCAGTGATGGATGGCAGTGTAGCACTTTTTCCTCGAACATTGAGATGTCGTCTGGATTGAAGCTCTCCTCCGTCAACCACCTCGCATTTTACTGAATCTCCTGTCTTGGACTTCACCATTAATGACATCATGCCCCCTACAACATAACCGGGAGTGAATTATTCTTAAAGATGAAAGCAATAATTTCCGTCTGGCTTATTGGAACCCAATAAGTTGAGTACCATGAAAGTGATTCAATCATGTTGTCAACAAAAAAAATTATTTGGAGATCCCCAGATTTCTCACCTGCTGGAAGTGAAAGCAATGATATAAACCCCATCCAATGGCATAACCTTTGCATTGGATAGGAACAAATTTTGTTCTTCAGTTCAACATGACCTTTTTCAACTGCTGCCCACAGAATACTAGTTTTGTGTTCACCTTGGATTGAACTGAAGAAAAGTTTCATGATACCGTAGGCAAAATCCCGGTCTCCCAATGAAGTAGACAGGACTGCCACTAAAAACTTCTTAGGTTGTGTGTGTGTGTGTGTGGAGAGAGAGAGAGAGAGAGAGAGAGCCTAGCGGCTAGCCACATACCATCAACAAGAAGCATGTCACCCGCCTCTACATCATTGACGAAATCATCATAGTTAACACTGACACAGTCTGCGGTACCGACTCCTCTTCTAATCGTGAAACTGAATTCTTGGCCAGTTACTAAGGTGATTGGCTGGGGCAAGTCGCCACTCCTAACCTCAGGGCCCTACCAACAACACCACCATACCAAACACATACAGATAATGAGAAACCTGGCAAAAGAAGTTGAATTTTAAATGAAAAACAAACAATTAATTAACAGAAAAACAAACAAGAGTTTACTTGGTTGAAGCTAACAAACAAGAGTTTGAAGTTTTAGTGAATCTTTAATTAGGTGCATTTGGCAACACACAATCAATTATCATTTACCCTGAGAAAAACACTTCAAAAGAAGGGCTCGGTCTAAGTTAGAGAGACTAGACACCATTGAACGGTTTACTTGGTTGAAGCTGGTTTTGAATCCCATCTCAATGAAGTAACATAGGCCTATATAGGGAAACTATATAGTAGATAGTCTAGTAGTTGTAACACTATTAGCTCAAAACCCAAATTCCCGATACCTGATTTTCATTTCAAAAAAAATTAAACAACCACACAGTTAAACAAGTAGGTGCAAAAGAAGAAGACAACAAAAAATTTGAAGTAAATTATTACCTTCGTATCAAGCATGATTGCAATGACATTGCCTTCACATTGAGCATTGTATTCTTTAATCAAATCAATAACTTTCTGATGAGATGCATGGTCCCCATGGGACATATTCAGACGAGCAACATTCATTCCAGCCTCAGCCAACTTCCATATCATTTCTCTGGTGTTGGTGGAAGGACCAATTGTGCAAACAATCTTTGTCTTCCGTCTCGCTATCGGCTTTGACCACAAACTCACTGAAGTTTCACCTAGCTGCTGAATTTGCTCTTCTATCTGAACAATAGCAAACAAGAATGACAAAAAAAAAAAATGAATGACTGTAGCTTCCAGCACATTTCCCATTTACAACTGGAAGGATGCTTCTACCACACACAGATTAATCTAGATGGCAAATATGGTGTACAAATTTTCGTTCAAGTAAAAGAAACCAGCAGTGTTTCCCTTGACATGCACCCATGGGGAAAACACTACAATAATGTAGCAAGAACGAATAAGTAACAAGCAAGCACAGATTATACCATAGTGGCACTTCTATTCAAAACAGGTGAACCATTCTATGAACCCCAACTCTATTCAAAACTCATTTTGCACCAAAGATCTATGGCAGCAATAATTTTTTCCTCCAATATCCACTACCGGGGGTGACAACCACTCCAAAGTCTTGAAAGGCTTGTTAGCAGTATCACTCATGGATATTTTCAAATTTTATTAGTAGTCCGAACCCAAGTTTTTTTGGTGGAAACTAAACATTACTATCCTTGGACTTTTTAACAAGTTAAAACTAACCAAGTTTTAGGCAGATGAAGGCTGTTTGATATACAATTCGACTGGATTCTTTGACTTAGTCGCGTTCGGAGAATGGATTCTCACAGTCACTTTCTATTACTAGTATGGATCAATGCAGTATTCCGTAATTTCATGACTTCCTTTTCTTTTTTTATGTAACTCAGGTGTCTAGACCAGCTTTCGTGCACCTCGACTAGTCATAGGGAATTTCATGATTTCCTTTGGTTGCATATAAATAGGTAAAATCCAGAGTCAGCGCATGGTTTAAACTTTTAAGCACCACAACCACAACTTATAAAACGAAACAAACACGAGAGGGATTGAAAAACTAAACCGGAGGAACAAACATTGACAAAAAAAAAAAAAAAGAGTTAACGGCGGTAAAAACAACAATAATATACGATTAAAACAGAACAGCACGGCGAATGAAACTAGGAATTGACGGAGTTGTGGCGAAAGGATCAACCTTTGGTTCATCTACCGGTGATACAGGAATGACCTCTGAGGTGGATATCGTCGCTGCGATCGGGGATGCAATGCGGAGAGTTCTGTGGCTCTTTCGTGATGCTGGAGCCTGTACTTTGGAGGAAAAAGAAGAAGGTTTGATGTTCTGGACTTGGGTTTGGAGGGATACAGAGCTAGGGCTCGCTAAGGAGCTGTGAATCGGTCGAATGGCCGCCGCTACTTGTGCCATTGTTGGAGAGAGAGAGAGAGAGAGAGAGAGTCGAAATGAGGCTTCGTTTGTATCGGAACTTCTTATGCAGAAACGGTTGACAAAACGGAAATATTCGTCGTTTGTTTCTTAAATACCAAATGCCATGGTGTGCGGATCAAAAAAAAAAAAAAGCCATGGTGGGAAGGTTTAGCGATGGCAAACAAAAACGACAGCGTTTACGTAGCAAGTAGTAGCATGACTTGGTGGGGTGATCTGATATGACGCGGTCCATATTCGAAATTCACGAGATCACTAGGAAAAATATTTTCAATTTAAGGGACGATTGAGATTCAGTAAGTCTACTGGTACATAAATTCTGTACAGATTTTGCATACAGATTTTTTGTGGGGTTCACTATGGGTCCCATACAAATGATCCGAGCCGTTCATTAAATGTAAAACAGTTTTTCAAGGGCCCCCGCAAAAAATCAGTTCAATCCGATACTTTTAAATACTTAATCCAATCATATAATGTTTTATTATCCGATAATCTAAATCAAAAGTTAGATGATTGGATTAAGCATCTATAAGTATCGGATTGAACTGATTTTTCGCATGGGCCCTTGAAAAACTGTTTTACATTTAATGAATGGCTCGAATCATTTGTGTGAAACCTGTAGTGGGCCCCACAAAAAATCTGTACCAATAGACTCACACATTGAGATTATTTGTGTGAGACCCCGAATGAGTTCCACATAGCGATATGTGCACAATCTGTGCACACATAAATCTGTGTGCATAGTTGAACTTTTTTTTTTTTAGTTTGATTTGGTTCATGAATACATAGATGCAAATTAGAAGAAATAAATAATAGTAATGGTCTCTATGTGCTTGTTAATTTTTCAATATATATTGGTAGATATCATCTTTAGTTTTAGAAGATTTTTTTTTTAACCCGCGTTTTAGAAGATAAATAAGTCAATTTTGTACTTTTCGGTTTTCCAGTTCATAGAAGATAGATAATTCAATTTTTAGCTCGTATTTTGGATAAATTAGTGTATGGGTTAAAAGAGTAAATTTTAGCTAGTCTATAAAATTTTCTACAAGTTTATTACCTAAGAGCATTCGCAGACTGCATTAGGATCAGGTGATTTTGGACCAAATTAATCTTCAAAACCCACTTCTTTATTTTAATGAATCACTTTTCTACAATTACACGGCATTAGGCTCTTTACTCTCACTCTCTACTTAATTAAATATTCAAACTCACCCTAGTTAAATATTTAAAAGCAATCCTATTAACCAACGGTTGAGTGAATTATTTTTTATTGCTCCAAAATATAATATAAAGTATTACTAGTTGAGTGAACAGTGGCTCTCTTGGAGAGACGAGTAACTGTTCCAAGAAACTAAAATTTTGATCAGCGGTCCCCACCATTGACGAGCCTGATGTGAGGTTGTTTTCTTCATTTTGCTCTTTATTTTAGCTTAAAGGAGTGTTTGAAGAGCCACATGTGGATGTTCTAACTTAAACCTTAACTAAGTGAAGTGAACTCTATCTATGTGGGCACTTTAACATGTAAAATTGTAACATCTCTATGGTTGGGGGCATACACACATATTTGATTAGAAAATCAGAAATTAGGGTGTGTTTGGAGCTTAGGGGAAAAAAATGAAAAAAAAAAAAGGAGAAAACTTTAAACAAATAATTTCTATTGTTTGATTTCTAGAGAAAAAAAGGGTTTAGGGTAATGATTAGAGATAGAGATAATAAGTAGAGAGAGATAGAGAGAGAAATGAGAATAATGATTGAAGATAAGGATAATAAGTGAAGAGAAAAATGAGTTTTTTTTTTTCCAACCCAATTTCTTCCTTAACTTTCAACCTCATTTTTTCTTTACTAATTTTCTACTCCTACTATTCTTTTTCTTTCCTTCCCCACGTTCCAAACAGAACCTTAGAGAAAGAAACAGACGGACGGACACGATTTTGCCACATCATGGATGTCTACTTTGAGCCAGCTGCCGCAGTAAGTAGGAAATCACCACTCCCAAAAGACTTCTCAGCGCGGGAAAATTCGGGACATTATTGGCGCCACAAAAACCCTAAAAATGACAGAGAATCACTCACTGGTATGCGACTTGAAAATCTTGTTCTTTTTCCCCTCACTGAAAGTGTTCTCTCGCATCTGATTAATCAGATCGAGCGCTTTCGATACCCTAATTCGAACCATTCCAAGCTCAGATCGACATGGAGGGTCTATCCGCCATTTGCGCCGGTCTCGGAATCATCGAGGAGGACGACAATGGCGGCCGCATCGGCTACACGAAGGGAGAATACTGCTTAGGTATCACGTTAATCTGTACAATGTGTAAAAGGCGTATCTATATCTGAAAAATCGAAAAATCGTGTTGATTTTTCGGTGAAGAACGCATATTGAAATTTTAACTTGGCGTTATATGTACACTCCTATTATACACCACCTAATAGGCAGCGATTAGTAAGACCCTACTTTATTTGTTACTTTGAATACGTCGTTGGGCACCGGAATTATTTGTTGTTTTAAGAGGTTTCTTAAAGATTTATGCTTTGTGCAATTGGGTGGCAGATAATTTGAAAGATTTGTTGAGGTTTCTGAGGCGAGACGATCCGCAGACCCGAGAAGTATTCAAGCAAGTTTGCAAGTGGAATATTGTTGGCAAGGATTTGATACCCATTTTGGAACACTGCCAGGATGATCATAATTTGGTGCTAAATGCAGGTATCGCCAATGATTTTTTTCTGCACGACGGACTTATTGTTGAATTCCGAAAGTAGGGGGGTCTAGTGGTTTAATGTTTTCTTTCTAAAAGTATTAGTTTTTGATACTCATTACTGGACGTAATTATCACAGTGAAGGTGTTGGTGTTTCTAACCATGCCTGTCGAACCCACATCCAACGACATCCCCCAACAAATAGAGTACCTTTGGGCTTTGAAGTCTTCAATTACCTTGAGTGACACTGTCCCAATAATCGTCTCACTTCTGGAGAGCCCATTGGAAAACTTAGAATGGTAAGTTGGATTTCGTTTTCTCCCCTTTGTTGTTCATTGTGTAACATTTCCTTTTGACATTCAGTGGTTCCTCTTCTACGCCAACCTATTTATGAACCTGCAAGTAAAATGATTGGTGAAGCATCATAATCATGGGCGACTGGCTCTTTTCTGTTACAGAATCTATTCCACATGAATTTTTAAGAGCAGTAGTGAAACATATACATGCTCTTGTGTGCTGCATTCAAACATGAATTTGGGTAATCATTTGTTCTAGACTCATGTAACTAACCAATTTGACTTTGTGTTGGATATGGCAATTGCTAATAAGTTCCATGCATCACTGAATCTCTGGGCTCTTTACTTTGTAGTGCTTTAAAGCAGACAGCCTGTTTGCATATCTAGTGTCGTTTTCTTGTCTTCCAATTGTCTGTTTGTTTATTTCTTTTTCATCTGCATGCTTAATAGTTGTCGTAACAGCTTTCATTTCTTACACTAACACTGTTCTCATGATTTAATTTGTTGCTAAGCAGTGACACATTTACGGAGGATGACTGGAAACTAGTCCAGCTGGTGGTTACTTTATTTCGTAACATTCTAGCTATCCAGGAAATCCCTCCGCACCAGATGGCTGGCGCGACCACACAGTTCTTGTCACTCAGAGATAAGTTTTTAGAACTACTGTTCAATGAGAATGTGATGGACTTGATCTTAGTTCTAACACAGAACATTGGCGGCTCTTCGAGGTTTCTCCGTCAAGATAACTTGCTTTTGTTGGAAACTTTCCATTACGTAGTTGTGGGTCAGGAGCCAGAACTGATTGCTAAAGCATATTCAAAGGACTTGAAGGTTGGCCTCTATTTAATAATTTCAGCATTTTTTCTGTTAGCAATAACTCTGAAATAGCTTGTGCCATGCTCGATAAGGAAATGTTGTTCTGGATGAACTGGGAGTGAATATGCATTCCTTTAGAGTTCCTAAAATGTTTAGGTTAGAAGAAAAAGAAAGCAAAAACAGATTATTAGGCATATAACTTCGCATCAGTTGCATCTTGCTGCATCATATATGAACTTGTTCTTATCTATATTTTGTCATCTCACGTGTTTGCTACTGTAGCAGTATACTGTAACCATAGTCAAATGCATCTATGTAAGATATTGACTACAGGAGATTTGATTAATTAGGTGAATGAAGATGCCGAAACTTCTATCGACAGTCTTAGATCTATTATGGAAGAGGAAGCTGAAAAAAGAAAGCTTACCAGGCTACGCAATATGGGTTGTTCCTCTCAATTTAGTGGAGCATTTACTCGGCTAACCATGGTAGGTTGTTGTCACTTTCTGGATGCACTAGGAATTAGTCACAGTCTCTATTAACTTGAGTAGTCCTTTGCAACAGGATGGTTCTAAAACATTATTCATGGGAAACCCATGTTCTGCTTCTCATGGCAATCTGCTCAAGTCTCATAAAGTACAACATCGAGGTCCACTCAAAAGAATGGTGTGGGACTATGAAAGATTACCGTCAACAAAGGACAAAATTTTAGAACTGCTTCATGATTTTGTTAACCAGCTTGTCTCAGGGGGCTACAATGGTAAAACCTCTGTGATTGAATCCAAAAGTTTCTTCCATAACCTTTTCTGTCTTTACAGTGGTAAAACCTCTACATTCATGGTGCATGTTCTCACTTTGCTTCAAATCATTTCAGTTCTAATGCAATCCATTCGGGAAGATATAGAAAAGGAGCACATAATTGAGAGCAGCGATGTTGCCATTTTCTTTCAGGTTGCTCAATTTGTTACATCTTTTCAATATCAGAAGTCCTTGTTTTTGAAGGTGAGGAGTTATACCGAGTAGGTTATAGTATGCCTCAATTGTTGCATCTTACGTTCTTTGTAACATGTATTAAATCTTTTTGGGGTTGATCCAATACTTTTCATTTGCTTCCAAATGTATACTTTATATTAACGGTGGATGCTTGACAATGTCAAGTATTAAAACATGGCATTGTTGATGCAAGCCTCAAAATGGATTGTTTCCTGTTTTGAGCTTTTACAAATTGTGACATGTGTGCCTGTTAATGGTGATTATATAGTCTCATTTCAGGAAATTCTTTAGTTCTTTCACTTTCTAGCAACGTTTTCCTCGTACTGAAATTAAATACGATCTGAAAAAATGATTATTGACGTTTCAAATAATTTTTTATGCACGTCTGGTTATAACATGGGTGGTTGACTATCATGGTTGATATGGTGACCAAAACCAAGAAATGCCCAACATATGAAGGAAACCTACTTTGTCTTGAAAAACATGTTTGCACCAACTATGGTGGCTTGTGTATGTTGATGTGGAACCTTTTGAAGCTTATGGTGAAAAGACTGTGACATAGTGCAATTTTATGCTGGCTGTTGGTTTCTCTACATGAGAAATTGAGAATGGTAGCTATTTTTGTGGTGATTGTTTAAAGGCTAGAGAAGAAGATTGATTTCCACGTAGCGTATATTGGCTAGGAAATGTTGCAGAGTTTCTTTAGGAAGAGAGCTCATTGTTCATCTCATTTTCGTTGACGGTACCATCTGACAAATGAAACTGGGGGAAGGGTGATGAGGCTTACCTGAATGGCTGATACAGGAATGGTGAAACTTGGTGGTATGCTATTTCGGTTTCATTACCCATGCTCAAGGAAGATTGAAAAGGGCATACTCACTGATAGAAATCTGATGCAAAACATGAAATGGGAAATTGCTTTGTAAAGTGTTGATTACATTGTAATCTTTATGAAATGATTGTCAATGGATGAAGCAAGGTCATATGGAGCCAATTGGGAGGTCAAATAACATGGTTGACTAGGTGGTGGAAGAAGTTAGTATTCTTACATGACGGGTGAATGATAGTTCATATCGCTTGATTACTAAAGGAGAGTCCGTTCTTAAATGTTATGGACTGGGGTATTTTGACATTTGAGCTTTTGGTGGGTTAGGATTGTACTTGTAAAGGTGTACTTGGTATAATTCTTCCAAGTTGATAAGGTTTTATATCATTAACATCTGATAAAAAGCATCTATATTCTACAGGTTTGGATTGGAAAATCATTCCATATGTCAACATTTTCTTCCCCGCCGAATTTTGCTTCTTACTACTCTATCAGCCCATTCAATTCATGTTCTGTTGCTCAAATATTGCCTCTATAGCGTTTCTTTTATATGGCAGCTTAACTGCTCTCACATGGTCTCTCTTTGCTTCAACAGCCTGAAACAAATGCTGATGTATTCGAAGCTTCCTTGAATCATCATGCTGATAGTACACTTTTTAAAGGCAACATATGTGGACCAATTGCCGCATCGATGAACGAGTCAATGTTCCTCTTATTATTTTCAAAGTGGCAATATGCATATGATGGCTTGAAGGAGACAAAGGACTATAAGTTTGTATCTGCAGCAGGATCTCTAATGAAAATCATGGTAGTCTGTACTTGTTTTATCTTTTATGTTTCAATTTGGTATTTTCTTCATCATTTTCAACTCGCTATTTACGTTCATGGATTTTCATAACTTACAAATTCTTTTCTCCAGAATGCATATGGTGGTTGGAATTCTAACCTCATGTCCTATAAACAGCAGTTGATATACCGAAAACAGTTACTGTTGCATGTTTAGTTGTGAGTACTAATGATGTTAGGACTTACAATCTTGTCTACCTCTTGGTGTTTCGAGTACTTGGCACTTCACTAAATACCAGTATATCACATTTTCTGCAACCTAAAAAAATCATTGTGTCCTACTTTATGCTTTCTACATGAAGGCAAAAATTTTGGTCTATTTCCGGCTATCCTCATGGATAATTTGTTGAAGTTGCAGCTAGGATAAGACTATCCGTACATAAATTGTCCTTATTACCCACAGTAACTATGTTTTGTGTAGATTCGTATGCTGGATTTAGTGCTTAAGGCATCACCTGAAGATTCTAAGGAACCTCAAACGGCTCGCATTCTTCTTTACAAGTTATTTTATGATCAAACTGATCAAGGGATGACACAGTTCCTTTTGAACCAGATCAAATCATTCGACATTCACAAACAGGCAAAAAGGTTTCTTCTTGCACTTATCTACTTAAAGTGTTCATTGTCGTTACACGACGACACATTTTATGTCTTGTAAGGTACTGCATCTTTAGAATTTCATGTCATGGAACTATAATAGAAAAGGTATTTTATTGTAGAGCTACATTGTACCATATATACATCAGAACAGGGGAGCTTGTCATAATGCACGGATCTGATAAAATATTTATCAGCATATGGGACTGTTTGTTTTCAAATGGTCAACATCGTAGAACTTTTTGATGTTCTAGAGTCTAGACCTTCAAGGATGATAGCTTCCTGGAAATATATATCTATACCTCAGTCACCATATATTTGGCTTTTGCAGCATTTTTCTGGCGCTTACTTTGAGGACACATCCACGGGAACATTTAGATGCTAATTTTCTGCTCTACAATTTTGATTTATTTTCTTGTTGAACTCTATTCCTTTTCCAGTTCCATATCAACAGTATGGTCTATTTGAAATGGTAGAACTTGTAATGCTGATACCTGGGCACATAAGTGATTGGGTTTAAAAGTACATCCTGAGTAGAATTGTGAATAAATTATTAGCTTGAAATTAATCATCTTTGCGTTGCTCAACATTCTCCAGAAAGCAGGCCAGGCGCCTGCATACTATGGGAATTCAACAGTTTCTACTTTCAAGCCATTTCGCTTTTTCTTTCTGTTTTTCTACTTATGAAACTTTACTATAACTCATGGTGCATAAAGAAAGTGATTACTGAGAACAGTGTGATTACTGAAAATAATTGTTGCTATTTTATCATTTGTTTATGCCAGTGATCTCTCCGACTTGATAGAAACAACATATGTAGTTATAAGGCTCATGGAGAACCTTCAAGAACGAGGCACATTAAGGGTACGCATGTCCTGTTTTACTACATTTTCATTTGCGGTGAACACTAGATAGGATTTTTTTTGTCTTGTTATCATAACTTTCAACTTGCTTTTCCCCTGACAATGTAGGGATTTAGTTTGTAGGCCAAGCAGATCCGCCATATCTTAGCTGAAGTTAGAAAAATTGGTCTAATAGTTGATATCCCAGTTTGCGGCTGCTATCTATACTGGTCTAATCAATACGAACATATGACAGCTTCGAATTTAGACGTAGTTGGAATAGCTATTCGACTAGAAAGTAGCTTATTAAGAAAAGAAAGAAAGAAACTTTGATGTGGGTGTGGGGAGATCGTGCCCATATGGCATCAATGAGGTGGCGAGCGGTAGAACCCCCTCCTCTAGTTCACGAAGTTAAACTATTTGTTAATAATATTCCTTGGAACTAGTTTAACAATAATAATATCTTATATATTAAGTTAGACCTGGCTCCTGGCAGTTACCGTGCTTGTAGTAACCTGAAAAGCTTTCTCTGATATATTCATTGCTTAGTAGTTACCTTTTGGCCTCTCGTCATTTTCATTATTGTAAGTTAAAGAACGCAAATAGCTGTAATTGTTTGAAATTTACATGCGTGGATATTGCATTATCATACATAACCAGATATATTATTTAGTGTTATCTGTGTCTGAGCGAGTGACCACTGATTCAATGTCAACAAGCGTTCTCCTTGTGAGGTGTGAATGCCATATGTAGTTTTTGAAGCAGGTTGTCCGTTTAATTATTGGTTTTGGCTTCGTAAAGTGGCTACACCGCTACAATAATCGCACAAAAAAGGCCTCTCTATGTGTATGTAACTGAATTTGCCCATTTGGTGTCTGTCTCCTTTTTACTGTAATCTTGTCGTTCAATGTTTTTCCTAATCAGGTAAGCCTTTTGTTTCACCTTCTACATCTAAGATTCTAAATGTGGAAATTTTCTTTTGGTTAAGGTTTCTAGAAAGTCTAGGAAGAAGAGAGCAAAGAAAATGTTGAATGACAAGAGTGATAACATTGATCAACCAGTTGGAGATCATACTCCCCTTCAGAATGAGATTGCTAACTCTGGTTGTGAACCAGGTGAAGATCATACTCCCTTTCAGAACAAGGTTGGTAACTCTGGTTGTGAACACTATGCAAATTCAAGCATGTTATCTGAGGAGAAGTTTGTTAATCCAATATCTGATGCAAAACAGGACGAAGCCGCAGTACCTGTTCAGGTTAATGAGCCTGAAACTTGCGGGGTAGAAACATCTAATCACAAAACCAATCTTCAGGGGATGAAAAATAATAAGTCTGATGAACATAATGGTGATCTTCATGATGGAATGGGTGATTCTTCTTGCGATGAGCAGCTAGCTGGTACTGACGAAGTGGACTTCAGAGTATCTACTTTGATTTCTGCCCTAGCAAATAACAATATTACCCAAAATTTGTGCTGGTTGCTGAAGTCTTATAAAAGCAATTCTACAAGTACAAACCACTACATTTTATGCATGCTGCGGAAAATTTGTGATGATCTGGAGCTTTCTCCAATGCTATATCAGGTAAAGAATCAGGAACATTTTAGCTTTCTTAGATTATTGAAGTATTATATTGGTGATATTTTGTGTGTTTTTCTTCCCAACAACTTGCAGTTGTCGTTCCTAAATATATTCTACAAGATCCTGGATGAGCAGAAGTCAAGCCCATGCAAGGAATATGAAAACATTGTTTTATTTCTAACAAGCTTGGTTAGGAGAATGCTTAGGAAAATGAAGAAACAACCTCTTCTTTTTGTAGAGGTGCTCTTCTGGAAGACACGTAAAGAATGTCATTACATCAACTGTGAATCTTTGTTGCATGAAGTTGGCAACTTGAAGAGAGAAAGCGAAAAGTGGGGAAGTGTTTCTAATGACGAAGGAATCTATTCATCTCAAGGTCAAGGATGGGTTCATAGGAGCATAGCTGATGCACTTGGCGACGATGAAGCTGACTTTGTTGACCCAAATGAGATCAATAAGCAGAAGTAAGATAAGTCTGATAATAGGCTTAACATCCTTTGTAAAAGTCTGTCTTCTCTGTCATCTTATTTCATCTTTTTATTTGATTTTTGCCTCCTGATAGCATGGGTTTACTCTTCCCCACTGTAGTAGTCCTTTAACTCCTTATTGCTATTGGGAAATTTGGACTGTGACCAGACATATTATAGCACTTGAGGCAACAAATTGGCATGATCTAGAACTTAATAGTCTGTCATTACATTTTTGCCAAGACATTTGCATTCATGAAAGCTTCGATAGCTGGTATGGTGGGATTGTATAAGCATGAAGGATTTGTAGTTTGTTGCTAATTGGAGTAAGTTTGACAGTCATATCAGTTTCTGAGATGATTTCTTTAATTAACCACAGGGAGGAGGACCCTTATGAGATCAAGATTCAGAAAGTTTTTCAAAGAAGCAAGGGGAACAATGGACAAGTGAAGGAAAACGTCAAGTCAGTTTCTAGTAGGGGAAGTCACAGCAAGGAAATTTCTGATAGGTTGGGTGATAAGAATTAAAGCCAATGAGAAAATGCTTAGTTACTTCATCTTTTGCATCACAAAATTATCTCTATTTATTCTGGCTGTTGCAGTGAGGGGATTATTGAACATGAGTCTGAAGGGGTATCTAAAAGAAGGAAAAGCCTTGTTCTTAATCAAGATCTAGAAGGGAAAATCAAGGGTCTATATGAAAAGTGAGTGTCATTTCATGTGCATGATTTATGTTAGAAGTAGAATTACAATGATCAATTCATAAAGATAAAATGGTTACGTACATTTCCCCTTTTGGCATTCTCTTTTTCTTGGAGATATATTTACATACTTGTGTTGGTGGATAACTCACATCATTTTCGCAACTTGTTTTCTGATATTTCTTTGTCTCGGTGGAAAACAATTTAAGATACAAGGACGATCGTCATTGTAGTCGTCTCATTGCTGAAGAGCTTGATCCAGATGGAAAAGTTTCACCAGTTCAGGTTTCCAACAAGCTTAGACGGCTTGGGCTTAGAGTCCTGCGACAGAAAAGGAGGCTTCAAGCTGGGGGTCCTATCCAACTTGAGGAAGAAGGGGCAAGGGGAGATGAAAATGATCTTAGCAAAAATGAGTTTGAGGAGAGTTCTGCATTGAGACAACCTCTGTAAGTAGTAGTACACTTAGTGCTGGTAAATTTGTTTTCGTTATTACATTTCATCTCTGTTGAAAACAATTTGACAAATCAGCTAATTGTTTGTGTTTTCTCCTTAGGCACACTAGAAAAAGAGTACGCGCCTTTAGCAAAGATCAGGAGATGAGGATCAAAGCTTTATTTGAGCAGTGAGTGCTTGACTTAGTGGCTACCAGAGACTTATATTTTTGTTTTCTAGAGAGATGGTTTTTTGGTGAAAAAAAGGATGCTATAACTAACAAAATACTGTAGGTTTAAGGATCATAAGAGGTGTAGTCACATGATTGCAAATGCAATGGATGCTGATGGCATTATCACAGCGGCACAAGTTTCACGCAAACTCAAGCAACTTGGCCTTCTTGTTCCTAAGCGCAAGAGATCGGAAGGCCACATGCATTCAAGGGATGAGGATCCTGTCAACTTTTCTGCAGAAAGTGCAGAAGACTCTGACAATGAAACCTTATTGTCACTGGTAAAAAGGTAATGTGTCCTTTCCATATGTTGCTGCAGATGTGTGAAAGGATGTCGTAGTTTAAGCTTATGTCTCTATTAAACTACAACACCGTGATTTGAAGACAAAAAATATGGGTCTCATGACTTCAACCACAATTCAATTCAGCCTCTCTTTCGCAGTTGGGATAAAATACTACCTTGTTACATTTCTATTCTGGCTAATCTTACTTGCTATTTGGTATTCTAGGAGAAAAAGCAAGAAGAATGAAAGAGAAATTGAGGTGGCAGATGAGAACAATGATGGAGAAGGCAATTCTGATGATGAACTTCCAGGCGCTGCTTTAAGGCAAGTCCAGTCGCTCTCAAGGTGGATTTCTAATCATGCAATACCCCAAGACAAAAAGTGGATTTGATTCTTTGAATTTCAGTAATTGATCCTTATGTGGCATTGCTTTGTATAGATTAATTGACCAAAATGCTATCAACATAAACCAATATGAATAGATCCGGAATAGATGTGTCCGAAACCGTCCAATGTGTACAGGCCTCTCCACATTTACCATGTGGGACTCACCTTTATTGGAAGGTTCTGGACACGTGTGTCCGAATTTGTGCAATTTCATGTGTCCGCAGCATTGCTATAGGGCCTGTTTATTTCATCGTGATTAGTGTATATCTGTAAGTTTTTATTCCTGTAAGGTCCGGGAAGAATACCATACATTGCAACAACATGAGTTTGGTAATAATTCTGTTATCTGTTTGTCAGGGATGGAGAAGAACAACCCAGTGGGATGGAGGGTGAATTTGATGAAAGTTCTCTCGATTACGCTGCCAATGCAGAAGCTGAAGCAAGTATCCTCAGCAGCGAAAAGCAAGAAGGTGCTCCACTTGTTGACAATGCGAATCATTTGCAGCATCAACAAATGCATGAGGAGCTGGCTGATGAGTTATCAGATTTTGGGGACGATGCAACAACTCCTGTTGCATCCCCGAAAGATGCCGTATTGAGAAGGAAGATGAGGATGGTGCTTGATCTCGAGGATGATGACTAGGACTGTTGTATAGAGTAGTCTTTTTATATTATCTGCCCTTCCAGATCTTTTTGGCTTGAACATGATCAGATATGATGTAGAGTCGCACATAAATGAATGATGCAAATAGTTCTGGGTTTCCTATTGAAAGGTGCTTCGCTGTTTGTAAAGGATTCAAATAGCAATGTTTTTCTACAGCAAAATAACCGAAATAACCGATTCTTCTGAGACAACTGGACAAAATACACCCCAATTACAACTTCAGTACTAGCATTGCTTGGTGTGAAGTTCCTCCAACACAATCTGTTGTTTAATTACATTTCGGAAGAAGTGTTGATAAAAATAATTTTCTTCTTTCTTTCTGGACCTAAAGAACAGAAACATTTCGGAATTACACTGACATAAATGCCTACAACAAAAAAACTGGAAAAAGGGCACAAAACCAATTAGGACTGCGGTCAAACCACTGCACGGGATCTATTTCATGCTATATGGCACTCTCAAAGCTACAAATAAATGAATAATCAGAAAGGAGAAATCTTCATGATATTGATGTCACACGAACTGAGTGATCGGCTGAACCAGTCAGGAATAACGGCAAGGTTGGGTGCCAATCAACAGTGGTTATGGCCGCACTGTGAGGAAGGGTTTTCACTCCATTCATATGACCTCTAACCTGAACGCATGGAAATGTGGATCAGGAATAGGGAGGTTTAAGCCACTAAAAGATCTGCGTGCGTGTGTACGTAGGAGAGAGAACGGAAATGGAGATTTACCTGATATATGGGTGCTCTCACTGAGCCAGATGTCACCAAAAGTCTCCTCCCATCAGCATCTAAAGCCATTTCATGTCTACAGTGTCCTGAGTTCTCATGATTGCAGAACCTAAAAAAGAAAAAAAGAATAGGGTCATGTTGCCAAGGTACTGAGTTCCCATAACCCTGATCCTGTAAGGTAGTCTGTAAATCACAATGTAAAGATTTACCAATGGGCTGCATATAGAATACAAACCGCACGCCCTCAATCTTGACTCCAATAAAATTTCAACTACTAGGAAGCCAAGTAGCCCGTTTTGCTGTATAACTATTTTAATTTCAGATATATACAGGGCTGGCGATTTAAGTACCTGCTGCAGTTTCTTGACCAAAGAACTTTACCTTGGTTTTGCAAGCTCCATTCAAATATCTGCAGTGGATGCTAATTTGCTGAGATCCCACATAATTACTAGACATAATAATAAAGGAAACCCAGCTAAAACGAATGACCAAATTTAAAAGAGCAACGCACGAGGTATCAGACATAAGCCAATCTCATGCCAAACCCCAAAAAAGGTGCTAGAGTAACTTGCCTTTCCATCAATTCCCAAGCTAAAAATGCTTGTCTCATCAGGCCCAAAAAGAATGGAGCTAATAGCAGAATCATGAGCTGGCCATCCTGTAATTTGTAGTCCAGCAGACATATCTTTGCCAAGTTAAGGTGTATATACTTTGTTCAGGGTACTCATCCAGCAAGGAGAAAGGTTTCCCTTCCAAGAAGAAAGGTATCATCATTCACCCTTCCTCCCATCACCTAATGCTCCAAAAAGTTAAAAATAAAAAGTAATCCTTCTCTTCTTCAACTTTTTATCAACTAACTGTACCAGGAATAGTAAAACCAAGGGGTTTGTGATTCATCAGGCAAAAAGATAAAAACAACAAGGATACCAAACATGTGAATCATTCCATCAGTTGCAGCAGCGGCCAAAATCTTCCCGTTATGGTTGAAGCATAAGGAAGTTATTGCTGGTGGATCTTCACCAAGAGGAAGGACTGTCTTCAATAAAGGTGAGAGCTTATTAAAGACTTGTAGGCTGTTCTAAGAGAAAATTGACTCCAAGATAGATACATGATTTGGGGGAAAAACAAGTTCATACCATTGCTTTCCATGTTTTCATGTTCCAGACAGTTAAGTTTGCAAATCCCAACTTATCCATATAACTGGTGCCATGCCTACAAAGATGAAAAGTCTAAGAATGTCTTTTGTAAATTAAAAAATGAATAATCACTAAGTATGACGATAACAGGTACAGCATTGGGAGCCTAAACTGCATACTTCAGACAAAACCACAAGGTTTCCGAAGGAGAACGAAGGAAAAAAGATCCTACAGAATGCAAACGCAGAAAATATGCATCTCTATGCAAGCACTACTTAGGTGTTGAATATACCACTCTCTTGATTAAAATCCATGTTTTCTTAAGTAGCAATGTAGGACTGGAAGTGTATCATTAAGATATCAACTGTGTCCTTCTCAGCATCTCTCTCATTCACACTGGCACTAGGTATTTTTGATGTGTGGTTTGATATAATAAAATATTGAGAAGAATTGACAATCCCACTTAGTAAAACATAGAATAAGGTTAAGAAACTCTTTAGAATGCTAAATCTAGGGGAAAAACGTACCCTCTGGATGATGCTGCAGAAACAAAAATTGGTTCCACAGGACTGCATTTCAAATCCAAGACACTGCATTACACCAAATGCATGAAGATGAGTACAAAGGAGAACCATTGTATCTCTCTTTCTGAACCAGGTTAAATTATTGAATCAGAACCTCGGAAATGCTTCAATTGTGTTGAGATCACAAACAACTCTCTTGGCATCAACATTCCATGCTTTAATGCCACCATCAGCAGTGCCAATCAGAAGCTTTTCTCAAAACAAAGAGTGAAGTTACAAGTATCAATTCCACTATTCAACGATCAACATCATATTCCAACAGAAAAACGACTATACGATGTTCATATGATGCTTAATTACATACCAAGCGATCTGATTTACAATCCCATTCAAGCGACATGATCTCTGCCCCACAGTATATGGTTGCATTTCTTGATGCTGGAGTTGCTGAGTCACATGTCCATATCCTTCCATCAACATAAACAGAAGAAATCATGAAATTGCAACAATCTCTAAACTGAAAATGATAAGCTACACAGATGGTCCAAAAGGCACCACCTCTAGGGTTGGATATCATGGTAAATGAACCGCATATAACTTCACACCCTCACAAACCAAGAAAAGCAAAAGCAAAAACAAAAACAAAGTGGAAATAAATCGAACCACAACAAGAAAAATAAGCATAAGTGGAGGACCCCAAAAAAAAGCTTTCTCATAAGAAGGTTGAAATCATGAAATTCATTTGATAACATGGCCAATACGCTTCCAGGATAGCACCTAGAATGTGTCAAGTCCAGAAAAATAAAGAAAGAACACATCCAAGGAACAAATCAATAGCGAGGTCATCATTCATCAAAACTAGATAAATCAAACCAGTTTGTCTGCCCCGGAAGTTAACCCCTTTGTATAGGTAACCTCAGCATGATACAGGAAATCATCATAAATACCTGACTGTGCCATCCACAGAAGCACTTGCAATATTGTTCCCAGACGCAGAAAATCGGCATCGACTGATAGGACTTGTGTGGCCCAAGAATGTCTCCTGCATCAAGTTTTTCCACAGACATAAAAGACAAGACAATGCAGCAAGTAAGGAGGACAGATATAGCCAAATAGGGGCATGGAAATTTGCAAAGAAAGACCAAAAGTCAGCAATGGTTTTTACGAATTTTTTACCTGAAATTCTACTTTCACTTCTGGAAATTCTTCTTCTTCCTGCATTTCTGTGCTAGTCTCTGCCACAAGATAAATTCAAGTTACTTTAACATTTATTATGAATAAAGCACTGCATCATGCTTTAGCCTCAGTGTGACAATAGGAAAGGTCCTCATAGTGTTTAAAGACCTGCTGAAGAAGCCATGTCCATAATCGAGGTGTAGGAAATGCAAAAGTCAAGCAACCACTTGAGACATTCCAATAAGTTAGGAAAACAAAAAGTCATGAAAACCATGGAAACTCACATAGCTAGTAGGAATTATTTTGGGTATCTAGTGGAATGGAATTGTAACCTCCAAAGCAGAAACAACTTTTTAATAATTTTAAATGTGAAGTTAATCCAGTCTTCTGAAAAGAAATGAAACAAATATAACCCTTCCTATTAATGAGTTTCCATGCCTGTGCTGTGTTGTGTATGGATAAGTCTCCATCTCCTAGTGGCATTAATGAGCAAAAAGCCATTGTCTTATTTAATATGGACAAAAGAGAAACTAATTGCAACCATTGCTTACCAATATTAAAGCCATCCTTGATCATTTCCAGAGGATCATTTATCCTCCCACTCTCTCTGACCTCCATTTTTGAGCTTGAGCTTAGAGTAACCTTAGATGAGGCCAATTTTGGAGCACCCTCAGCAGGTCCAGTAACGACCCAATTCCTAGGTGATTCTTGTTCACTTACAGGTGTACTCAAAGGTGCACACGTCTCATGAGAAACCCTGGGTGGAATAATATCCGCTTCATGGCCACCATTCAATGGAGTCCAGGTTACAGAGTTGGTTGGGCTGGTTTTCTGACCCACACTTGCTTCCAGGGGTGATGAAGCATAACTGGACTCAAAACAATACGGTAACCAAACCAGAGTTTTGATCAAAGGAAAGAAAAAAAAAAAGCAAGCCGCCAGAGTCTGAAAAACATCTAACTACATCGATGCAGAAGTCCCTTACCTCCTTGATCTGCATAACTGAGCTTCCTTTTCCTCCAATAAAGCCTGAAGTTTGGACAACCTAAGATTAAGTTGCCTAACGTCCTTTTTAAGACGGTTGACAGTAATCTTTTCAGAACAGATCTTCAATATCGCAGGGATGCGTAGATCAGCTAAGGAAAAGTTCTATGCAAACAGCATGTAATGTGACAATATAGCGACTAAGAAAACCAAATGCCATCAAAGTATGTGGTGAAAGTGACTGCAAAGGCATGGCTATATTAGTTTCTCTACTTAACTTCAGTAAAACTGGCAATAAGATAATATAGTTCCATTTATAACTTTGCAGTAGCATTTACTCCCTCTGTTCCTTAATAATGTTGCTCCCTTTTGAGAGCTCCAACTTCTTAAGAAGACAGGCAAAGATAGAACTTAAATTCAAATCTAAAGACATCATCTCCATCACTACCCCTAAATTCTAACTACTTTGGAACACTCATAGACACTTACAAGGAATAAACTTGGACTTCTCAAAAAGGACTAACATTTTGAAACATCCCAACATGGAATAATGGAACAACAATTAAGAACAGAGGGAGTAAGAAAGTAGGGAGAGTAATGACGGAATACAGTTAATTAAGCTCAGAACAAGTATGGACGAATATCTGAGAATTTTTGCTCAAGGATATGGGTACCATTAAACATCTCGCTTAAAAAGTTCCTAACTGACAGAAGCAAGGCGTTAAACCACTCCTGTGAAAAAAATATGCGAAACTGTGGATCCGAGCTGGGGTTCTTAATGTATGGGATGGCTGCATGAAATATAACATCATTAAACTAAAGATAAAAAGTTCAAGAGAGCATCATGAACAGGAGAAGGAAGAAAAAAATCCTACCAAACCAGTAATTCCAATCCTGGTCTCTTTGCAACAAGTCATTGCCATGCATCCCGAAAAACTCTATAACTTTGTCCTTCCTTCCTGATAGTATGGCACGTACTACATAACAACGGAGAATAGAGACCTCTAGTTTTGATAGTGTAGGAATCAACAATGTCTCAGATGAAGAAGAAAAGCACTGCTTGAAAAAGCTCAGCACCTCAATCAAATCTTCTGCTCGAAATTGGGGAATGTAGACTGAGAATATTAGTTCCAATATCTTATCTACTTGAAATCCTTTGCCTATATCAGTGCCTAATTCTCTCCCAAAAGCTTGCAAAGTACTTGTAAACCCTCTGAAGACAAGAAACTCCTTCACAAGCTCCTCAGCGTACTGCATATTCTCCATCTTGTTCCAAGAGCCCTAAAAGGAGAGGTGTAGCTTCAGCCTGCAGGATTCGAAAAGCCAAATAGTCCAACTCAGGATATATCTTCACAACCCGCAAGTCAACTATCTAGTATATAGCAGTAACCACCTTGTTAAGCACAACATTTACCACAGAACTCCTCTTAGTGCACTAGTTAAATAGAAACAACTTTCCCAGTGAAAACTTTTTGAGCATTCCACAAATAGAACAAGTGAGGGGGGGACAAGAGGTGCACCTGCCACCCTTAGAATTTTGGAAAAGGTTGCTTTCATATATGTTAGTTTCCTTGTGCCACATGTAGTGGTGGCAATTTTGTAGAAAAAGGAAGGTAGGGATTAAACAGAAAACAGTCCTGCCTTTCCCCTCGAGTCCACTCTTCAAGATTGTCATTAGGAATCCTTGTCTTTTCTTTTTCATTTAGGCCTCACATTGAGGACAATTATGGGACATGTCATAGCGATAAAAAAATTGGTGCTTTTAAGGGTTTTTGAGAGAGGACACGAATATTATGTATGCCATGAATTTCAACTACTAATGCTCACTGTTAAAAAGAATTACCTCCACTTAGCCCTATTTCGAATGTGGATTTAAGACTAAATAAGCCACTAAGCAGTGGCAAAGATATGACGGAGATCATAAACATGCTTAAGGAGGAAAGTGTACTGTAAATATCGAGTGCTGTTAGTGACTATATTTCAAAAATTCTGACCACTTAGCTCTTCCAAATGATGTCAGAGCCATCCAAATTAACTGTTGGAGAACCAAAATGCCAATCGCCGCTCCAGTAAGGGAAGGAGCTCATGTTTTGAAAGAATAAGAATATCTTTTTAAAAAATAATAATAATAATGAAAGTTTCTTAGAAGTTTTGTCCAACTTCACCAAATGTAGCAGGTCTTCTTTTTCCTATATAAAGGGAAAAACTAAAAAGTTAATTGATTCGGTGACAAATCAATCAAACTGACAATCTACAATTTCAAAAAGTTTCACGAGGCAGTTGGAAGAATTTCGATTCACTACTACCTCATCTTCTACGAGGCCACTTCATCCAATGACGAAAAGAGAGTTCAATTGACAATTTTGTCAACAGAGTTCTGACTTTTCAAGAAACAAATTTTCATGCTCGATGCGTCGTAATCTACAAAGTAGGCGAAGATTTAAGCAAATCAATTTCAACTGGAAACCCTAGAAATTCATCAGAAATAAGCAAATCGTACAAGTTAACACACTACAAGTCAGGTGACAATAATAAAAGTTGATGAGAACAACCTTAATTCAGTTTGTTTGTTAGCGCTCGGCTTCAGTTCCCACCTTTTCCGATATCTCGGGTCCAGTCCATCTTTGTTCATCCGTCTCTCCGACTCTCAACTTCTTCTTCTTCTTCTTCTGCAAATTTCTTGTTTCAACAATTGGATTCCAAAAAAGCTGAGGAGATTTCTGCCCTTCACATAAACGTGGCCAGGTGAGATTCGTGAGTTGTAACGTATACTCCATTACTCCTACAACTCATCAGGTTTTGTGGCAGTGTTTTGGGCGACAAATGTGAATTTACTTTCATACCCTTCAACTATTACTAGCCTAGGGGCTGTTCATTTGCACAGAGTCGATCGCGACTTGGCTCGGTAAAAGCTCGTTCGAGCTCGACTTAAGACATAAATAAACAAGCTCAAGCTCAAATTCTAGGCTCGTTTCGTTATTAAGCCGAAAACAAGCCAGTAGAGGCTCGACTCGATTTGGCTCGCAAGCCAAGACTTAGTAGACTTTTTACGTTAATTACTAGAATTAGCATTAGCATTTTGATATTTTAATGCAGAATCCTTACAAAAATATATTATATGTTATTATTATTCTAAAATTGAAATTATTTTCTTGTAGATTATAGGAAAATAAAAAATATATACCTTCACAATCAATATATTTTTGATTATATTAGACCTATGCGAGAATATATATACGTTTTTTGTTGGCCCACTAAAACTCGTAAACAAGCTCGAGTTCGAGTCAAACCAAGACTTGCTCGGCTCGAGCTCGTTAAAAACTTAATTAACAAGTTTTAGAACGGTAAAACTCGGCTCGTTTGCAGCCCTATCAATAATAATTTATATTCTTCCTCCCCAATCGCACCGGCGCTCGCAAAATAATCTCTCTTTGCCGAAAGGGTTGGGGTGTCGCAGAGAGAAACATGGAGAATCTCCAGGTAAGAATCTTTTTGAAGTACTCCATTAACGTCTGAATATTTTCTCCTTCTCCTGTACCGCTTTCTCCTCTCTTTCTCTCTCAAACCAAACACAGGACGAGAATTTTTTTAATATTTTCCCTTTCTTTCCACATGTTTTACATGATTCGGGGCAAATTTTTATACTATCATCTTTCAGTTTCGACCGTAAGAATCAGAAAAGTATGAAAACATATGCCAAAACTGAAAAAAATTCATATAAAACAACGGAAAAAAATCGAAAAAGTCGAATCTTTGTGGTCGCCTTATGTGTATTTTTTTCAACTTTGGGCTATGTTTTATACTTTTTCGATTCTTCTCGTAGAAACGATATTTTTTTCAACTTTGGTCTATGTTTTATACTTTTTCGATTTTTTCGATTCTTCTCGTAGAAACAAAATATGATGTAAAAATTAACCCAAATATAGAAGTAATAAAGATTAAGAAAAAACAACAAAAGACTGTGTCAAAAAGCCACTGAAAAGTCTGTCGAAAGAGACCCGATATATCGTTGCAGCATGTTCCGTAGAATGTAAGCTAGATTTGTAAGTGATTCAGCACACTTTTTTTACTTCATTGTATTTCTCGCTACCATCTCAAAGAATAGTTTCCTGCGTAAAATTTTACACCTTGAAGCCATTTGGTCATGAAAAGAAGAACAACATGGGCTGGTCAAAACAATATGATGAATTTGAAATATGAATCACACGACCATCTATTAATTCTTCGGTAGCCGGCCCTTTGGAAACATTGGAGGGTTTATAATCTCAAGAATTCTCTCTCTAATTTAGTGTTTCACTTCTGCTGAATTGAGAAGGGATCAATCACCATAGAAGCCCCTACCGGAAGGGACGGCCTTGGTTCCTATATGCTTTTGTTGTTGTTATCTAGGTCCCCTCGAATCCTCTGTACCCAAAATCATGTGCATTTTCGGCCATTAGATCACGTGAATCTCTCTATCTAGGCGACATGGTGGAATAGCTACATGTAGCACGCGATGATGGATGACTAGTAATGGTGAAGGAGCTGAACTGATTTAACTCTCTTCTCATGGCTTTGTATACGTGATCCAATCCTTCTTCAATCAATTCCAAAACTGTCTGTGGCATTGGGGGTACATTGATGTCCCCTGGTCCTTCCAGCATCTTTACCACTTCCCCCATTGAAGGTCTCATGGAAACCTCGTCTTGGATGCACCAAAATGCAACTCTCAGAGCTCTCACAAGCTCTTCTTCTTCTACCGTTCCTCTCATCCTTCTGTCTGCAACTTTGAGTGGTGTTCCATTTTCCATCTCCTAGAAATACCATAACTGAAATTAGACCATGTATAAAATAACTGCGATTCAGAAAAGTTAGCTAGGAGACAGAGATTCGGACTAGGTCTATCACTATCTCGTTGAATTGCTATAATATGTCAACTCATGTGGATATTTTGATGATTGATTCGAGACTCTGGTTGAATCTAAGAGAGGAATAGTTAGTTTACGTTATGGAATAATGGAAGAATGCCATGTATTTGTGAGACGACTAAGGCTAGATATTGACAAACTATATTCGTGCTTGTTTGTATTTCCCAAATTTCAGGGCTTAAAAGGTGCTTGAAAATGAAGGGTACCTTAAACGCCCACCCGGGATAGAAGAAGTCCTCTGCGTCATGATTCATGTCTAGGTTTCTTCGGCCACCAACAATCTCCAGAAGAAGCATTCCGTAGCTGTAAACATCAGCCTTCACTGTTATGGGGCGGTTACTGACCCATTCGGGGGCTAAATACCCTCTGGTTCCTCTAACCATTGTGACCACATGTGAGTGCTCTCTTGCCATCAACTTAGCTAGCCCAAAGTCTGATACTTTAGGGCAGAAATTCTCATCTAGAAGAATGTTTTCCGGCTTAATGTCGCAGTGTATTATCCTGTCCCGGCATTGCTCATGAAAATACGCGATCCCTTGTGCAGTGCCAATAGCTATATGGAAGCGAGTCGACCAATCTAGTAGCCTGTCTTGGCTGGTAGGTGACGGGAATATCCATTTGTCCAAGGATCCATTTATCATGAACTCATATACTAGAAGCCTGCAAAATATCATTTTCCAATGTAAATTTCAGAACAAGGTACCGAGTTCTAATGTTCTGTGTTTATTACAAAGTATTACAGCACTAAGTTTGGATTTACAATACATCATTCAGTTTGAGTAAAATTCTGGTCACTGGAATTAATTTTCTTCAAGAAATGTGACATACCGGTGTGACCCCTCAGAGCAGTACCCGCAGAGACGAACTAAGTTCATATGATGCATAGAGCCTATAGTATTCACTTCAGTTATAAATTCCTTCTCTCCGTGAGGCAAAACCCTGTCAAGTTTCTTCACTGCAATGAAACTACTATCCCCTAGGCTTCCCTTGTATACGCGTCCGAACCCACCTGTAAAAAAACAACATTTCAATCCGAATAATAAACAACTAAACGAACAAAATTCCACCCATTGAAGCAGTTTCCTCTGCTTACAAACAGATCAATGTAGTCTGCCCTAACCTGTTCCAAGCAAGTGTGAGAAATTATTCGTCCTGCATTGCAGATCCCGGAAGCTAAAATTAACAGGAGCACCCGAAACAACCAGCAAGGAGTTTTGGAGTGCTCTTTTTATGGATCTCCTTCTATGAACACTGAAGTACAGTAAGCAACAGAGGAGTCCGATCAGAACGGTCATGGTTAAAACAATAGGAAGAACCACAACCTTCTTGTTAGGGGCATTAGGGTCACTATCGTTTGAAGCCCCAGACCCTCTCGTGTTGCTTTCTGGGTTCGATGAGCCATTGGACTCGACCTTCACAAACAGGGTTGAGCCAGTGTCCTCGAATCCCCCAAACTCCAAATCCCTCAGAATCCAGCAATAGGCCTTTTCCTCACTAAGCCCATAAACAGAAGCAACACACTCACAATCCGATAAACAAGTGTCGCCGCACTTTGAACCTGTCTCCATATCACTATAATTTGCTATCACTGATGAGTCAGAGTAGTAGTAATTTGTCTGTTGGACCGCTGCTATTTTGAACTGAGACGTTAAATTCTCGTGTTGAGACCCACATTTTCCTGTCACCGATGAATTTCCATAGCACTGGGTTTGAGTTCCTGATTTTGAAGAACCCGGCAGGCATGTGCAGGACGAGTTTGTCATGTTTTTCTCCAAATTACATATGCCATTTCCACATATACCTGCAATGTCACAAGGGTTTGACACTGCTGCCCATTCAGGGACCCACTGGCGGGAGCCATTAACGTCGTTATCCCATCGATAGAGACGCAGATTTCCGTTTGTCTCTAGGGTTATCCGGCGAAGAACTGATGGGCCGGTAGATTGGTTTGTAGCTGAAGATAATCCCGCATCATCGGCATCATTCTTGTACACATAAACGGCCCCATCCGAAGATGCGCCATAAACGACTCCAAAGCTACCTGATATTAATCAAAAGACCCGATGCAATAATCAAGACAGAACTACTGTGCTAATACAAAAGAATTAGTATTTGCTTGTGTACCGGAAGTTTGAATGAGATCAATATTGGCTTTGAAAGCGGAGTGGCAACTCAACTTGTATGTCCAAAATTTCAATATTCTCACTTGGACTACAACGAAAACAACAAATAATATGATTCATATGTCAGAAATTTCAATACCTGCTTTGTCTAGAATGGCAACAACCTCGCCGGTGACGTTTGATATTTCGGGTCCTGACCAGTAGGAGTAGTTGTTGTAGGAATCCGGCGAGGAATCATAGGACTCTGGCAAGTTGTAGCTCAGGGCAAGACTTAGCGAAGTGGGTTGTTGCAGCATATTCAGCGTGTAGTAACCGCCGCGGGAAGAAGAATTTGAGGATTTCAGCTCAAGCGAGACGGTTAAGGGTTGGCCGGGGAGCAGTGTGTCTGATGGGTGGGAAAAACTTTGCCAAGCGATGCGTTGGTTGGCGGAGTAGAGGATGAAGTTGCCAGTTTCTGACATGATGGCGGCTTCGACGCCTACGCCAGAGGTGTTTGATGTCCACACAGTGGTGGAGCCATCGAGGAGGAGGAGGTTGCCGGTGGTGTCGAAGTCCAAGAATGCAGATGTGCCGACGGGAGAGTTTCTAGTTAGATGATTGAGAGAAAATGAAATGGTTGGCTTTAAGTCAGATTTACCTGCAAAAGCTTTGGTAACTCTAGAGATGGAGAAATGGCTTGTGATTCTTCCTAATTGAAAAAATCAGATATCACAGAATATTTGTTTTTCTCTTTGAAATTTGAATCTATAAGAGTATGATCTTTGACATTTTAAAGGCCAAAATTCGCTCACGAAAACACATGCGCGCACAATTTTTAAATTTTTTATTGCAGAAAAATGAAAACTGGTGCTAACCAGACCTTTGACAAAACAAAGTAGAGCTCATGAGTCATGAGATAGCCAAAGTTGTGTGCTAACCACATGATAGACTTGCTAAATTGGTTTCACTGTTCAGTTTATAAGCTGGCATGCAAGACTGATACTTAAATCATACTCCAAAACCACATGTTACTATAATTCAGAGTTCTGGTAATTCATTGAACTCACCTGTTAGCTGACCAAACAACTGTTCGATCGCCAGGGAGTTCCGCGAGCCAAATCGCCAGCAGATACTGGTCAGGGAAGTCCACTGGAGTGAACCCAAATGCAAAGGTCCCATTGTCAGAAACCCATGCTTGGTTCTGATCCTTAGCTGACAATCTCGAACCCGGACCAATCTGGGCCGATACGCACCGTCCGAACTCAGGTACAAGTAGGAAGAACAAAACCCAAGTGGAAAAAGAAGCAGCAGTCATGGTGAGCTAGCTTTAAGTTGCGAGAATGAATGTGTAGTACTAACTTAATCCATTACTTATACACGAGTGAAAAGGGTTCATTTGTTTGGGAGACAAATGGGAAACCTTGACAGGTGTCCAGTTGGTGGGTGAGCTAATACGTTGAATTTTCATTTCGAGACGCAGTGGTCGGCTATGAGCAATTATTGGATTTGGATATTGTGGGCACATGTTTCAATTTGACTGGCGGTTTTTCGGTACTGAAAGGCCTCTCAACACCTCTGCATGAGAATGTTTCTGGTTTTCACACTTATAAAAGTGAGGATTTGGATTGCACATTTGTACTTGTTCAAGTCTTACTATAGTCTGAGAATGACCCACCCAGAAGAACAAGAAATGTAAAAATCTTGTAGAAAACTTTTCTGCTAAATTTTTACGTTAATTTGAACTACTGTCTCGTGAAGTCGTGTAATGCTTGTAGAACAAGTTATTTTTTCAGTTTTTATTAGCATTCGCTCTCTTGATGCAAATAAGTCGGAACTTGAACGCAAGTTGAAACCCGTTTTTTTTTTTGTGGATTTGCAACTAGGTAGCCCTAATCTGGTTGGCAAATTCTTGAAAGAGAGAGGACATCTTGAGATTGTTTGAGCTCACCTCAGATTCGATAAGTTGATGAGCACGTACTGTATATCAAAAAAGGTTAGCTAGACTGCTACGAGGCTCGTTTGAGAGTGATTGTAAAGATTAGAAAAGGTTACTTTTGGACACATTTTTTAGCTTCTCAATTACAGTAATTAACAAGCTTGATTATGATGCCAATGGTAGATGACTTTTTCGACGAAATGGTAGATGACTTGGAAGTACTTTAAACCACAAAATGGTGCTCATCTAAGAAAGGACAAGACGAAGCTTAAAGTAAAAAAAAATAGAAGCCGATAACAAACCAACATGCTATTTGCACGCAGTTTATACAAAATTGAGGTGGGCTCCCAACACAATTTGATCGGAAAGGATTAGTTGAGGTGTCGGGTGCTTGGAAGCCGGCTTGGACACTTCTTGACTATCTACCTGAGATCGTTTGCATTGTAGTTGTAATTGATGGGTCGGTAAAGTATATATAACGACTGTTTGGCACTAGGTGCTTGACTATATATAATTATTTAGGGGGACCAGAAAGAAAATAAGGTTCCGTAATCCCATTTTGGCGTATAAAGTCAATAATCTAAATCAAATGCCAAGATTTTACGTTACTTGTAGACTTTAAGCCCCATGGTGTCAAATTCAGAAATTAATTACCTTGACCATATCAAGACTTGCATGCAGGGATGGATCCAGGAACATAGTTTAGTGGGGGCACCTTACCTTGTTAACTATAATGACAAAAGTTTATTTTTTTAGTCAACCATAGTAAGATCGTACAAAATTATGGTATGCATTACTAACTACAAAAGTTTATAACACGTACTTTAAGTTAAATTAGGTAAAAATGAGCACAAAATCTTAGACAAAATTTTTAGAGTATGTTTTAAATGAATATTGACAAGTTTTAGAATGATCAAACTAATTTTGTTAATGATTTTATTGTAAAATATTTCTCCAGGTAAAAATAAAAAAAATCAAGAAAGAATAGCTCCAAATGGACAAACAGCTCATTAAGCAACAAGTATAAATGCACTATATGATGAAATTCAAACATAAATCTAATTCTATACGTGTATTTTCGAGATATATACAAATGTGCATATTTATATATTATCACACTTTCATAATTATGTTAATTTATATAAAAATATTTTAATTTCGAGTGGGGGCACGTGCCCTGCATGTCCCCACGTAGGTCCATCTCTGCTTGCATGCATGTGTTTGTCTTTAGGAGCTTTCTGTGCCGAAATAGACGGCCGAATCAACAAACATGTTTTTGCCGAAATAGACACTCGAATCAGCAAACGTGTCCGTGCCGAAATAGATGGCCGAATCAGCAAACGTGTATGCGTAAATTAGGTAAAATACACCGTATGTATACGTAAAATACGTCGTCGCTGAACTCGTCCTGGCTTCAAATGTCGAGCTTGTCGTGACGTGGTTACCTTCAAGGCAACAACCAACACAGCACAGTACGGGCTGCCTTTCCTCCACCGACCCCTTTTCTCTCTGTCCAACTTGGCGTCACGGATTTGCTTCTCTCTCTCTCTCTCTCTCTCTCTCCTGCAAGTTTGTTCCTTCGTCGGAGCAGACAGTCTCCCCGTCCGTCGAACCACGAAATTAGGGTTTTCGCAATTCGATTCCTTCTGATGCAAAGAATTAGGGCTTCGTCCCTGTGATGCAGCATGAGCAAAGGCCACGATGTCATCAGCCCCTTGCTGCCGCGCCCTCTCTCATGCTCCCTCCCTTCTCTCTCCTCCTACTTCCAGGGCTTCCCTCCCACTCAATCGCACCCCTCGCCTCGTTGATTCTCTCTCCAAATCTTCCAAAAACGTAAATACTCTCTCTCTCTCTTTCTCTCCCTTTCCATGTTTACATATGCATATGAGGTGTATGTTAGGCATAGTGATTGATAACTCGTCTGATGTCTTGCAGAGATGGAAAATTTCATTCCTTAGACGTGAAGAGACTCCTTCGGAGTTCCACGAGTCCAATAACGCAGAGGATAAATTGCCGGAATTACCGGTGAACCCGGAGCTCGATGAACCAGGTGTTGCAAAGGAAGATTGGATTGCGAATCTTAGAAAGGTTTTTTTTTCCCCCCACTTGTTTTGGTTGGACTGTTTTAGTGAATTATTCATCGTTTCATAGTTTGACTATAGCTTAAGAACTTCAGAGTTATTTCCGCTAAATGGAATTTTAGTTGATTTTAGTCCGTTTAGAGTTTAGACAATAGGAAAACCCAGCCTGAGTGTTTTTCGATGTTGATTATTAGAAAAGTTTTGTCCTAACTCCAACATCAAGCTCAAATCTTGAACTTATCTATCGAGGATGAGAGTAATGCTTTTGCCAATCTGTTTAGGTGATGCCATGGTTGTCGGATTTGCTAGACAAGGTGTGGCCTTTTCTGAAAATGAATACCCTTCGAGTTTAGCTCCAATTTGCTAGTGACATTTCTGAAAAGCTATGGATCTTCTACTCCCTAGTAGGAAAAAAGTACACCACAACTGGAAATTATATTAGTTTAAAGAGTCGCGTAGTTCATTTTTGCTCATAAGTTGGAGACTAACAATTAGTACACTGGGCTTGGATTGAGCAAGTTGGAGGGAAAGTGTAACACAGAGAGGAAATAAGAGAGGAAGAGGAAGTACATTGACTATGGAGGGTTGTGAGGATAGAGAGGGCCAAAGAGTCTTGTTTCCCCACAAAAAAAATTGCAAGGAATAGGAGGTGAATGAAGAGATATTTTGTTTATGCCAAGAATGCCCCTGAGTTTATGAGAAGATAAGTAATCTATCTGTCTCTGCTCCTCCCCTAGGCCCTATCTATAGTGTTAGTCGGATCAATAAGAGGAAGGAAATTTCAGCCAGCCTTCCACTTGGTTAGGTATTTTCTAAGCAAACAAGATGAAGAAAATTCATGTGTCCTTCTCCTTCCTTTGGTTTGCCTCATAACCTACACTTCCCTCGCTTCACCTCTTTTTTGTCCAAATGTAAGTTAAGTGCAGTTTTGAAGAGGTTTGTTGGGTTTAAGTTCAGGGTCGTCACCTGTTTGTCTTGCCCCAACTATCATTATTTACTTGTAATAAAGAGTAAAGCATAACTCCAAATCTTGATAGAATTGTCACAATTAGTGATTAATCGGCTGTTTTTGTTTTAGGCTGCAGAGGCAGTTCTTAGTTCAGAACCTTGGATAGTGCCATGGACAGCAAAGACCATTCTGCGGGTAAGGCATTTCTTTTTAAATTTTTGTGCTAAAGTTGGTTCTACCACTGTAAGTAATGGGTGAGAAAGTCATCTTTGTCTAGCACATATTTGTAACCAGCAATTCATTTGCAAAAACAAGCAATGAACTACTGGTTAATGGATTTGAGGCTTTTTCTGTCATGTGCTCAGCTCATGTTTGTCGCAGGAATTATTTTCATCATTTACTCATGGATGATTGTATCTTTCATTTGCATGTCTTTGCTCATCATAATACATGTTCAGGCTGAACTGAATAGCTATCATATTATCGCAGGTGTCAATAATGTTTGGATATACAACAAAATCAACTAGTAGAAGTGGAATTTATTTTCCTAAATCAATAGGCTTTGCACTGTCTAAAAGATCAGATGCCCTGTTCTTTTGCCATATTCTGTAAACGTATACATGTATACGTATTCCTTTATGTAGATACATTGCTTATGAGAACCTAAGACAACGCCTGTTATACTCTTTCTTTTTAAACACGAGGCTCAGACATTCGACTGAAAATATTTCATCAGAGAGTTTTATGAATATGCAACTTAAAAATGAACATCATAAGGGTGTATTAATGATCAGGGTTGATTAGTCCTGCGAAAGGTTGTGTTATGTAAGAAACTGTAGAATAGAACACAGGCAAGGTAATGCATGCCATAAAATCTTTACCACAACTTATGCATCATCCTTTACTGGCCAGTGGCCAATGTGGGACAGTTGTGTTCATAGCTGGACAGGAATCACTGGAAGAAGTGGATAACCACCTCGTTATATATGATGGGTATCGTGCATGTTCTTTATGCGTCCCATGTTTCCTTAGTGTATTCAGTAGATGCAATGGGGCTACATAAGTATAAAGATCAACTGACATGGAGCCATTCAATGCTTCAGTAGTGATGCATGTTCAAGCAGCTTGCTTTACCAAGGCAACTCGAGCCAAGCTCTGGTTTGATTTAACGCAATGAGTTGAGCTTGTGCTTGGTTGTTTTGGCACAATTTGAGCTCAAGCTGAGCTTGAACACTTCAAAACTTGACTTAGCTTGGTTCGGTCATGGTCCTTGAGATGAAGTTTGAGCGGAAAGAATTGTGTTGGTTCTCCACATTAAGCTTTTTGCTATCATAGATATGGGTTGTTAGCACTTAGCTCAACCAAACGAAGGGAATGGGTTTAGCTTTTTCCAACTCATTGTTTTTATCCTCTCTTTCCCTTTCATTTTCCTCCACAAAGGCAAAGTAGCTTCAAAGAATAGTATGTAGGTATTGAAGTAATTTTTTTCGAGTAGGACTTAGAAAGTCATTTTTGCAACCACAGATCAATTAGTTGGTAGTGGTGGCTGTTTTCATCACTTTGTATCTCATTTTGAAGCTTTTAGTTGTACTTATAAATGACGAACTTTCGCTGTTGGAAACAATGCGATATCATTTGCACATCCTAAAAGCTTTCTCCCCAAGCATGAAAGCATTTCTGTATCGTAACTGTTAGAGCTCGTCCCACTTTGGGTAATTATAATCGTTTATGAGCCTGAGTGGCCTCTCCACTCATTGCCAATTAGTTTTTGAGTTGGATGCGTTAAGAGTAACGTATGAACTGGTGAAGGTTAATAACTTCCTGTTTTATTCAACTTGAAGCTGAAAATGTTGCCAATTATACTACTTTTAGAGTTCGTGATTGATAGAACATAACAGATATAAACAATAGCAAACTGAAGTTCTCTGGTGGTGCAGGTAATGCTCCTTTGGATCTCTTCCTTCTGGTTAGTAGGATCTTGGATAGTTCCATTCTTGGCTCACACAGCAGGATTCAGAAAAGAAACCTTGACATACAGAGGGCAAGCTTTATACAGCCTTTTGACAGATGTGGCTGAAGGTCTAGCTGGTATTGCAATCCTGCATCGATGCCTTGCAAAGTTCCGCCCCCTAGCACCCGACTGGTTCAGGTTTAGCCTTGAAGGGAAGTGGCAGTTTGATGTTGTTTTGGGCTGCCTCATGTTTCCCTTGGTCAACCGGCTCTCGCAGGTCAACCTAAATCTGTTGCCCATTTTCCCTTCTGCACCCGTCACTGTCTCAAACGTTGAGCAATCAATTGTTGCGCGAGATCCAGTGGCAATGGCCCTCTATGCCATTGTGGTGTCAGTTTGTGCGCCTGTTTGGGAGGAGATTGTCTTCCGTGGGTTTCTTCTCCCCTCTTTGACCAGGTACATGCCGGTATGGTGCTCAGTTCTTTTGAGTTCGGTAGCCTTTGCATTGGCACATTTCAATTTGCAGAGGATGCTGCCACTTGTATTGCTTGGGGCGGTCATGGGTGCTGTTTTTGTGCGATCAAGGAACCTTTTGCCATCCATGCTTTTGCATAGCCTCTGGAATGCATTTGTATTTTTAGATCTTATGAAATGACATTCTTGTTTTGTAGTTATATTTATTAGTGGAATGTATTTTCCATTTCTTGAGTTGGTGTATATAATTATAGTGCTGGTAAATAGGACTTTTGCAAAGATTGATTTAGGCAGATATTCCCGATTCATTTCATGTAACTTCTATGTCCTACATGTTTACGAACTTTTAAACCATCTGACTACCATCCCTGTGGCTGTGGGGTTTTTTGGCTGGGGGGAAAGAGTTGTAATGATTTCCCTCTACGCTCCTTGCACATTTTATCACTTAATGACGTTGCACGATATGTCCAGGGACTAACTACTGGAGTAAAGGATTTATATACTAAAGAACAGCTCTATACGGTTATAGACATGAAAAAACTTTTGTCTGTTATTTTGACTAACTAGTGAGATTTCTTACCGCAAGCCTGTAAGTACTTTCGGGTTTTGATATTAGAGAAATTTAGATTTCTGACCTTTTAGTTGGCCGTAGTACAGTCTACAGAGCTTCCTTACCTTGCCCGTTGTGATGGACACTTTCTGATAGGCTGCTCTCTGTAAATCCTACTTCACTCCATTGGCAACCAAAGAGAGAAAAAGCTATTCAGTATGTTTTGATGATTGCATAGTCATCTTCGTGACGTGATTTGGTACTGGTGTTTATCCACCAGTTTATGAAGTCTTTTATAGGAGTATTCAGAAAAAACTTTCTTAGTTCTTCCTGGAGTTTGATTGTTTATGGGGTTTGGATCTTTTTGCAATCACCTTTTGTCTTGAAGGAGAACATCATGGGGGGCCATTTGGTTTCAAGTCATTTTCTCTTTCCTTTTCTTGCCCCTAGAGCCTTTGTTGATGTCAATTTCTCTCTCCGACAACTCTGGGGACCCTTGCCTGTTATTCTTGCTGTACTTTGGATTGCTTACAAGTTAGAAATACGAATTAGTTCAATTTTCATTCAAAGGGACAAAAATCTCTTTAGCATTTGAACTTGAGAAGAGTTGAACTCACAACCACTCGGACCCTTAGTGGATGTGAAAGCCTGAAATTTCAATACCAGAAGAACTTTGTGATGTTTTTCTCTCCATTAGATTTCAGCATAATCTTTTCCTAATGGTTCAACCGTTCAAGGTCGACAGTATTGTTATGGTTATGGGCATCTCTAAATTTCTTCTTTCTTTTGTTTGGAAAATTTAATTTTCCCTCTCATACAATTTTGTTGTGATGTTGAAAGGGAAAGTGTGGTTATGTACCAAAAAAAGAAAAGGAAAGTGTGGTTAGAGATCCAGTGAAGAAGTCATTTATTATGTCCAAAAATCTTCTGACTTTATTCTATGTACACAATCCATGTGATGCAGCTATTTTACGTTATTTGAAGCCTGTTGGGAGCGTGTTACTTTTCAACACTTACCTTTTATAAATGTGACAAATATTGTGAGCAACTGGTAACTGAATTTGATCTTGCCGATAAAAAAAAGAACTGAATTTAATCTTGGAATTTTAAATATATTCCAGGACTTAATGTGCTGTGTTTTCGTAAAACTTGCCTTGGAATAAATGTGCAAATTGCACAAGTATGATTTGCTGATGCTTTCAGTTTCTGAATTTGTTTATATATTGCTGACTTGATGTAGGCCTGTTTTGAACCGATTTAAGGGTAATTTTTGAACTAATAATGCCACTTGATATTATGGACTTGTAACATGAGTGTTGTAGCATGATGCTAGAATAGTTTCTTCCTACTCTTGAAATCATTGTAGAATCTTGCATAAGCACTCCTTGAATACTGGTATACTGGTACAGTAAAGTAGTTATCATCCAGTCAGAGACCTGTGCTGCAGTAGTTGGGATGCAAGTATCATAATGTTGAAATTCCTCTTTCTAACCTGGTTCTACCTGCCAATAAGTTGCTAAATGAAAATACAAAGCATGCAGGATGGGGTTGTGTTCAGTAGAATCAACATTGGAAACCACAAGACTGGAACTAGTAGTAGTTGTTTACTTAGTTTGTTTTTCATTTGGAAGCAGCCTTGAATATAATAATGAGTGTGGATGGACATGTTTCCCATTAGCACTCAGTGATCTTTCTTTAATTGTTTATCTATTGTGAAGAAGCTTAGAGGACATGAAAAGAAAAGGTCAGGGTAAAGGAAAGGTTCCTAGGGTACAGTATGGCTGGTGTGGGGCTCACAGTTTCTGTCTTTTTCTCCTCTTTTCCTTTTCAGTTATTAATAAAAATGTCTGTAGCCAAGGCCACCACATGTACGATTGTTCTGGAGATGATGGTAAGTTAGTTATTTGTGGGTGTATATATATATATAGACTAGGCATATCTGCCATTACAGGAGGGCCTCTGCTATACCCAGCTTGTATACCTTGAACTCTACAGAATCTGCTCTCCTCTCATTCTGTGAAATACCCTGATAGGATGGATACTTCCCAAACTCTTTCCATTGAAAGTTTCTCATATAGCTGGTTAGTGAACATAAAGCCATCTTTTGATAGCCTAGGAGAGTCGTTTAGGGCCTCCATCGATGCCTACGACGAGGCTTCCTTCATCGAGATGGACCCGAAATTACCAGCCTCGAAGAGATTCTTCATAGGTTCCCAGGAATTCAACTTTGATTTTCCCAAATCAGAGTCTCCTCGTACTCTTGTCCATGCCGATGAGCTCATCTCTGATGGCTTTCTCATCCCTCTTTTCATGAAGTCATTGGAGACTATGGAATGCTATGATGATGTTTATACATCAGATTCCACTCCAACAACACCTATCTCTGGACATGACCAAAAGAAGGGAAAAATTCGCCGTTCATCTATACGAATGTGTCGGATGTTATCGAAGCGAATTTTGGAGAAGTACTTGGAATTCATTAGGCCGTTGTGCCAGAAACTACGAGGCCGAAGATTTGGCTCCAGAATTGAAGCTGCTGGTTCAAGAATGCAAGTGGTGTATTCACCGTCAACTTCTCCGCGGGCAAGTTCGGGTGACTCTGTTGGATATTGGCGAATGCCTTGCGATTCCGAGAGCTCAATACGTGAGGCTGTTCTTCACTGCAAAAGATCCATCGGTATGTTCATGTCCCTTGCCTTACTTTTATTTGCTATTATGATAAATTGTAGAAATTGTGGTAAATTTATCAAGTTTCTGACAGTATGTAGAACTCTGTCATTTTTCAGGTGAGTAAATGAGGATATTGAGCATAGAAGTGAACAAAGGAGGATAAAAGAGGGGTGAATGTGCAGAAACGAAATGAGAGGTCTCAAGAAGATCATCATCAGTCACTTCTTCTTCACTGCCCCTTTCTTCTCTTTTCCTGGACAATTATGTATACCTGTCCTAGCTGTAGAGGATGTAAAGAGAGTTTAGGCACTGAAATTGCATCAATTTGGGAAGAGGGAGAAGATTTGTTTGATTTTCCTTGAGACAAAATTCTTGAATTTCCCTCTTATCAAGTGTATCGTTCAATGAAATTAGAACTATTATTGTAGATTTGAACATCATACGTATCTTTCCCTTGCGGCAGAATTCCTGAACTTCCCTGCTGTGAAGTTCTCATCCAATGAGATTAGAGTAATTATTGTTCATGTTTGTGTCCACATCCATTCAAAGAGTATCTTAAACCAATAAATGGAATACAGAAAGGGTATACGGCAAACAGGAAATACGGTAGACGAAGGAGCTGTTTAACAGAAAGAACGGTAAACCAGAATAGCAACAGCATGGGTAGACGAAGGAGCTGTTTAACAGAAAGAACGGTAAACCAGAATAGCAACAGCATGGGCGGTGAGAGCGGTGCAGTGTTGCGAGGCAAAATAAGTGGTGAATTGAGATTTATCAGATGGATTCAATTTATTCGAATCCCTGGAGGAATACAGCGGATTTAGTGATGCAGTATTTTTGTTGGTCATTATATTTCATAATCAAACCAATGGTCTGGAAAATCCAGATTGGACTCATTTAAGCAACTTCTAGTCAATAGGGCTAAAGAATCAAAATTTGAAGCAGTTTTTTTTAGCGCAGGAGAATCTCCAGTTGCACCTGCCTAGCTCTTGCATAATGAGGAAAAAAAAACCCCTTAAATCTTGCCACCTTTAGTCACATACTTCTTCATGTCCTGCACTCCTGTTCTCAATTCTCATACTGTGCTCGCGGATTTAGTAGTTTGTGATGTGATTCCAAGGCGCTTTAACGCTCACGTTCCCGCTCACGCACTTGCACGCGAATTATGTGACTTAGCAACCACCTACCAAATAAATTTACGAATAAATTAGTTTTGGTTCACGCATGCGCTCCCTAATAAATGTAATCGCACTTTTTATTTTTAAATTGTCTTAATTTTTGTCATTATTAGGTCTTAATTTTTGTCATCATTAGTCTTTAGTACTCTTTTGCTTTCACAAGCAAGGAGTCATCATTTAGTTTAAAAGATTTGATTAGTCGACACCACTGCTTAGTTTAACTCTAAGCTTTAAATATCCACTTCTCTTTTGGTGGTGTGATGTGCCTTGATTGTCGACAGCGAAGGGAACAAGAGGGAAAAGAAAAAGGAATTTGGCTAGAAGCCTACAAGCCCTAGATGAGAAACTCTCCACGTATCTTTGCAATTGTATAATAGTCATTGGCAGCCATTTTAGCTAGGGGAAAAATTGTATGGTACTCAAAAGTACGAAATGAACCATTCAGATCGTCAAATAGACTTGTGATCGATTCCATTTTGCGTCACATGAAGAACCGCATGAGAGGATCTCAACTCCTCAAAATCCATTAGAAAGCTTATCCAAAATGATGTCGCGTTAAAATTTTCCAATATTCGAGTTTGTATTGCAATTAGCATTGCTAAGTATGCTATTTTAACCCAAGAGGTCGAGTGGGAATTATGACAAGCAATTACTGGTCTTACTCTCTCAAGTTTTAAGGTTCGTCGACTTTCACCGCCTAAAAAAAATACCATTGCGGCAATTGGAGGTATTGAAGGTTTGTTTGGTTGTTAACTTTCGAGTCCCTAGTTTAGTCGAGCATAATAGTACAAATTACAAAGTAATGCTACTTTAGCAAAGAAAAACAAATCCTTTTGCTTTCTCTCTAAAGTAAAAGGGCAATAATATTGGCAAATTACTTCCTTTATATATGTGGGTTCATTGAACTTTGCTGCGTCCTTGAAGAGTGGCCAATGGTTTGCCTAAAGGCAGGCAGCAAAACTTCCATTATATTTACTTGTGCCAATTTGTCTATGCCACAAGCAGAGAGGGCTTATTTCTACTAGGAATATTCATTGCTTCTTTCCACAAAACCAATGCCTTGGGGGGAGGGATTGGGGAAACAAGCCATCTCATAATAAGGAGGAATGAAACGTATCTTTTCTTTCATCTTGTTTGGATACAAAATAACTTCCAGTTGTTAGTTTTTTTTTTTAAACACGGAAGGGTAAGAGAGTAATTCTACTTACCACCTCCACTAGGCAATTGCTGATTAGGGAGGGATACGAGGACAGTTAGTTCAACGTTGTTCTTATTTTGGACTTGTTTTTTTACTACAGCTGAAATGAGTAGGTAACTGCTAAACTGAGTTGGAAAAAGTCAAGGACGGACGCGAGATTTCAACCTTAGATGGGCGAATATCAGATTTTTCGAGAAAAAAATCTGAAAAATCGTATGCTTTTATAGATGCATATAATCTGGTGCATGCATCTTATTCGTTCCAAAAGGTAATATGGTATTGGAATAGATGCATACAAGTTCAATAGGATGATTATTGGAATTCTCTAGAAGACTTGGATGGGCGGGCATTGGATCTTTCCATGAACTGTTGGGCAGACGAACTAATATGATATTGACGTTTTCGAGAAAAAAAAATACTATTGTTAGTCTGTTATCCTAAAGAAATTTCGAAATTTGGGTAGGGCCGGGGTTCATCTGCCCGTCCCTCCTTGGGAAAAACGCTAGTAGAACCCAATTTCAAAAAAAGACACCAACTACAGAAAGTAGGACACAAAAATGATGTATTAATGTTTTCTTTTGAAAAACAGTTTATGGAAAGTTGTTTTGTAAGAAAGGTAACCAAAATATGGACATGTTACTTGAAACGAAAATGGTGGTTGCCTGGTCCACCACGTGAGGGGGGGTTCACCATTTGGGAATCCCTATCTCCATCAGTTTTGAGCTTACTCAAGACCTAAACATGTCACCTTCTTTCTTTTTTCTCGACGGTCACTGTGTTCAGGTCAGGCACATCTCAACTAATCCCCAAACCTTAGCCGCCAACAACCCTTCCCCTTCTCAGGCGGCGGGAGGGGAGGGATCCTTCCCCCCCCCTCCCGATATCTCTCTCTTTGTTCTCTTCCCCCAACTGTCGAACCGTCTTCTCTGTCAATTTCGCCACTGAAGTTCGGGCTTCCATTGGGAACTTTTCAGCCAAGTTGTTTTCCGGCGACGTTTCGGAGCTTTGGTTTTAGTGGTTGTGGGTAAAATGTTATCCACCACCATTCTCAGCCTCCATCTTCTCAGATCTGTGACCTGATGCTGTCTACTGTATTTGCTGGGCGACCACCTCCCAACGATGTGTTCCTATTTTGTGAAGCGGAGGTGGTGATTGCGAGTCTATCAAGGTGGTTGCGAAAGAGCGGCGGCGGATGTCTCGGATGTGCTTCTTTTATTTGGTTATTTGTTTTAATAATGTCCTCTCTTCGGGGGGGTTTTGTCCTCATTTGGGGGGTTTCTTCTCATTCTGTAGGGAGGCGCATCTATGCGCTTATATGTTCTTTCTGTTGAATACTACCTCTCAATTTTTGGTTAAAAAAAAAACTAATCCCCGAACCTTTCCGGTTTGGTCAAAGATAAGTCATCCACGTCGGGACTCGCCGACTCGGGAATTCACAAGAAATTACTTCCTTGCGGCCTGACCCAATAATCGAACCCTGATCAATTGGATAAGGAGCAAACCACTAACTAACCGGACTAACGCTAACATGTTACCGAATCATCTGTAGCTGAAAACAATTTATGCACTGCACAAGTTGACTACACCCCAGGTGTACCTTGGCTGCAACTCCTTATTCCACACGTAATTATGTCCAAATTATTAAATTTTAGTCCAAGTTTCACGGGACCACATGGATATTTCAATGGATTACTTCTTGATACATTAATCTCTCTATTAATCCCATTTCACCAATTCATATGGTTTGTGGATTTTGATTTCAGTTTGGCCTTCACTGTGTTCTTGGGATTTTTGGTTCAAATTCGACCCGATCTTTTAACCGGTAAAAACGACCTGCGAAGAGTGAGAAGAACTGTCACATGGCAACATGTGGGAAAGGGAGACATGGACAAATTTGTGATAGGAGAAAATGCCCAAAGGGTTGATATAAATCAGTGTCCTGTACTGTATCTATCTGTGTGTCAAGCAGTAATCTTATTTAGTTCCTTTTGTCTTCTCTGTTGGATCTTCTCTTCTTCTGCAGAAGAAAGCATCACCAAGGGAACCTTCATATCTTTGTTTTTCCCTTGTATTTTGCTCCCATATATCAACTCAGAAGGGGGACCATAACCTCCCAACTTGTTGCTCATATTCATTCGTTAGTCATTGTTGCTACTAGGAAACAAAACCGCGGTTTAAAAAAATGCTCGGTATTATCTGTTCTCTATTTTAATGCATTCACGGTCATAGAATTATATCTTTCAGGGCATTTAAAATCCGGACCATTGATTGCCGAGACGGACGGTGAGATGTTGGGCGATGAAACAGAGCGGTGGGCGCAACACCGCTGGATGATAAAATTACTCTCTCAATGAAAACTTCAATTAGTATTGAAGTGTCTAAGTTGTCAAGACAAGTGACAATTTCTCTTGCCTTGTAAAATGCTTAGAGCAGCTCTAACAAGTGCCTTAAAATCCCACGTTGTGAAGCAATTGCCACTTTTGAAGCGAGTATCGGCGAGTACCTGGTTGTCACATTAGCCTTCAAAAAATACTTACACCTCCAAATTCGAAGCTAAGGTTGGAGATGCTCTTAATGCAAGAAAAGGCACTTTGGGCATTTAGAGACTCAAAACTGATAACACAAGAGTGCCGCCGCGTAAGGTCCTCGTGTGTTGTACAAACATACAAAGAGCGCAATGTAAATTTCAGAAACCACAAGAGAAGTCCATGTAATTGTCCTAAAAGTTAAGGATAGAGAATTTAGGGTACAAACTTGACAAAATAGCAGTTTTTAGGTGTTAAACGCAGGGACTTGAGTTCGTGCAAAAGAACTCAATTCCACTGGTAACTACCTAGAACCCCTCTTCCAAAACAAATTGATTAGATAAAGGAAAATTCCAATAGTATGAAAAGAAAATGACCAAAAAAACACAGTTTTGTATGTGTTAAAGTGCCTTGAAATGTGTAAAAAGTGCATCGAAAACTGCGGTTTTTTTTATTTTATAGTATTATTCTTATCTTACTGACAAACAAGTGAGCTGTCAATAGCGTAACCGTTAAATAAATAGACGACGCATGAACAAGATGTTACTGACTAGAGCAGAATAATTACTGCTTTGTTTAAGGAGACAATCTTCTCGGAGATAGAAATGCTGAAAGAGATTGGAAGAGACATTGAAACAAACGAGAAGGTAGACAAAAACCTTGTTTCAATTGCCGCATGTCCGAAGCATTCAGCCTAACTAAGTTCATTGGTTCCAATGACCAATGGTCCAATGTGGTATCTATTAGTACAATGAACACCACTGCAAGGCGATTCCAGTGACAAGATTCATCATTTGATGGATAGTGTCGGTAATCGTTATCGAATGAGCTCGCACAGCCACGGATACAAAGTCGCCACGACATTCTATTTCGTACTTGTAGGCGTGATTTTTCGAGCCGACAGTCTGCCTGAAAGCAACTCAAGTGTCATACACTGCTTCTGGCAATGGTCCGTTCGACAGAGTTTTGGTGTCTTTCCGTTCAATAAAGGTGTCTCTACTCATCAAGAACGAACAAACAGTGCCTTTCAAACCAGTTTGAATGCTGGCCTACATATGGCTAGACCATGAGGAATTTAACTTATGTGCCTCAATTGTGGAAAATAAGACATCTACCAACTATATTATAGGCGAATCGTTCAACGCGTGATTGTGCTTGGCTGAAAGAGAATTCCGCTTTCGGATTTTTTTGAGCATCTTTTCTCTAACCAATGCAAATGCAACTTACCCATTTGAAAGGATAATACGAGATATTCTTAAGATCTAAGGGGGTTCAATGATATGGTACCGTGGAATGAAGAAAATCGATACGAAAAAAACGAAGTTCAGCAAGAAAATATGAACATAATGATTTCCCGAACAATAGATGAGAAAATAGGTTGCAATATCATAGATTCTCATGATTTACAACTCAAAAGACGTCCATACGGTAATCATTACAACGTAAACCTCCATTTTTCGCAATACATCAAGTTCACTGGAACGGCAAAAGCCTATTCCTCCCTTGTCCCCAAAAATGTGAATCTTCCTCATTTGTCTTGGTAAAATTCAGAGGGATTGCAGTGTGCTACTGTTGTGCCAAAACTGCCGATTCCTTTAGGAATGGAGCTTGGAGGCATCATATAGAAGCCGCGATATCCTTCCCGTGCCCAATTTCATACAATTAAGGTAATTTTCGATATCTTTATCTGAGCTTCCGGTTCTCCTATGGAACCATTTATGGTGGCGTGCTTTTGGCCTCTGGTCGGTAATGGCAATAGCAATGTCATTTGGGAAGAGGTCACGTAGCACAAAGGCGCGGAGGATAGTCGTTACAAGCAGCAACGTGACGACGAGAGTGGAAATGGCAGAGAGTAGTACAGAAAGAGTTTTCGTTGCCACGTTCGGTACCTCAGCGGAGTAGTTGATGGTTGCAATGGCAGCTCCAGTCATGGGGAATGTGTGTAGGCCCACCAAGCCAACGAGAACCTATACAAGCCGATAAATGAGCTTTAGAAACTAAGACACGAGGATGAAGATACAGCTGATACGCACAAAGTGGGGAAGAAGTAACCATGCCTGAATCCTCGAAAGAAATTGACTCGAACGGCCTGTAGTAACAAACAAACAAAGCAGGCTCATTAGCGATTATCACAGACTGATTTAACAATAAGATCACTGGAAATAAACCTGGAAGGGGGTGCAATGCAACCTGGTTCCATTTAACATCAACCAGAAACTGAGGTTACCGAGTTCTCCTTTTTTTTGATCAATCATTATTCCAGGGCTTAGTCCGATTCGAACACTTTTAAGTAAGGTATGGGAGGTTTCTAAATGGATTTGGGCTAATCCTCTTCAGTTATAAGCATCTATGACTCACGGCAACTGGGTATTGGAACTCTGGACATTCACTAGGTGAACACTAACAAGGGGGGAACACGGAAGCATGCCTTGGTAGCCAAAAGCCTGACCAGGGTTTAACATCTCCAAGACAAATGATTCTAAGTTTAGGGTAAAGGCATGCCTTGGTTCTAGATTTGCACAACTTCTTGCAGCCCTAATATACAGCAAATGTCATTCCCACTTGTTTACAAGGCGAACGCGATCTAGACTCATCTAAATGGATGATGCAAGACAAGTTAGGGACTCTATATCCTGTCCAGAGCTTGTCTAGCAAACATGCTTTCCATCATCAATTATGGTATCTTTTCTGGAAGAAATTAAATGACACTCAGTACGGGACTTGGCAAAGAACGCTCGTGCTCATAACCCCGTGCTAGACAACTTCTGTTCCCTTGTACTAGCAGCTAACGGTGATAAGTTTCTGTTGGAAATTCTCTCATATCGGTTAATTATCTCCTCCAAAACTAGTATATGAGCCTGGGCGGCCTCTCCACTCATAGCCAATTCGTATTGAGTTGGATGCTTTAACAGTTTCTAAAACCAATTTCCGTGCCAAATTTTTTGTTATTGCTGCAGGTAATGCAATTCCGATTGTATCCAAAGTTGGTAAAAAGTAAGAACTCATGATATGAGTGACACGAAGACTAACCAGTGATAAATAAAGGAACAGGGCGATGAAGTAAGCAATCTGCGACCCATAATCAAAGGAGCCTTGAATCCTCGCCCATGCTATCGAAGCAGCACTGGGTGCAGCGACAAACAGAAAGAAAACTGGATGGAGCTCCTTCGGGAGTGTCTCATTCGTTGGAAGTCTCCGGTAGGGAGTTACAAATAAGACAGTATAGTGAACCAATCCAACTGCAAAGAAGAATATCGGTCCTTCCTTTAGCCCCATCGACGCACCCAATAAAGCCCCCACGAAGTTCCCGACAACAGACAGGTGATTTGAAGGATTTGCCACCTTTGAAAGTCTCCTTTGTCCTCCTGACATCCACTGTCCATAAATCTTAAGCTCTAGGCAAAAGATTGGCGTCATGAGAATATACCAGAGAGCCGAATGTATGTTTTGAGCAATGGATGGTGGGACTCCAAGAACTAAGAACAACAAGGCTATCCATGGGGCGAAGAAGTAGTTAATACGGACGGGATGATAGTATTCACGGCGAACCGCTTCAAAGTAGAATATGACTTTGAGCATGTAGGTGAAAAATACTGTGGCTACCAGAGCAACAGCTATGCACCAAAGGACGAGGTTTACGTCCAGGCTCACATGAAGGAACTTTGTGGAGGGAGAAGTGGCCAGGGTTTTCCACAGAATGGCTTGGCTGCCAACCCCGAGGCAAATACCGAATGAAGAAACAGGAAAGCGTAGAAGAAACGGCCACCGCTGGTCTTCTGGAAGCAGGATTTCTTCTGAAGCCTGTGAAGCGAAATTCGTTTTTCTTAAACACTTTGACGTTAATGTCCAGTAATTACAAAAGGAAAATTACTAAATCACATTGCAAAGTTTAAAATGTTGGCATATCAAATATGATAGTACCATAAAGGGATTAAAAACACTTGGCAGAAGGATTGTTATTCTTTCGCGATTTTTGTACATTGACCAAGTGTAGAAGAGGGTCTCATTCATAGATATAAAGTGATGCATCAGATTAAAATGGCGTGTTTTTCTGCAATGAATCGCCACCAATAGAATCGTATACCTTCGATTTATGTTTTAAAGGAACAAACTTGCTGAAAAAATTTTGGGGATAGAAAACACATACCCAGGGTATCTAACTCAGGTCCTTCCAAGGCATCGAAGTATCGATGCGCAGGCAAAGTCTCCACCTCTACGTTCTGCACAGTGTTCACCTCTTGTCCTACTTCCCGAAACTTTCCACGTAAATTTGATAGCTGCCCTTCCAACTTACCAGAGCATGTTTTGAAAGAATCGAAGCTTTTTCCCTCGGCCTTTCGATCCTTGGATTCTTTGGTGGGAGATGCAGGAGGCGACTTGGAAATAATCCACTTGCTGCAACTGCCTCATGAAATGCAGAACCAGTTGGCATTGACTGACAATGGAATTTCGCCTGTTCGGTGCCAGACGTTGTAGGATTTGCAATATCACTGTCGAAAATCGTTCCGTCTTGATCTCTGAAGAAAACTCTTTTAGTGCTCTGTAAGTGAACTTCCACTGGGGAAGATGGCATACTGATAGAAACAGAACGCATTTTCAACAACAGCTGTTTTTTGGTTGAAGTGTGTTTTAAAGTATCCTCTGTGACGCTGATTCCTTGCTCCGCCACTAATTGATGATGGTAAATAAGAGACGGTCTGTGCGTTCGAATCGAGTGACCCAAGATTCCGCGAGAACATTTGAAATAGCGTAAATGGTGTTAAGCCATGCAATGGAAAAATATGACTTCACAGCAGATGTAAGCCAACATTAATTTGAAATAACAAGTTGCCATTAAAAGACAGCCAGCCTCGAGAAGAAAAACAAAACTTCTACAGTTGACTAAAGCTTATGACTCCCTGTGAAAAGTGACACCGCGAAATAAACACGGGGCTAGATAGCATTTTAGCAAACGAGATAAACACTTGAATTTACGAGCCCTCAAAATGTGTTGGGAAAAGAGAGAGAGAAACTCCGTAAATTTATTGAATCAAAAGATGCTTAATTATGCCCTTAGGCTTAAAAGAAAAGAAAGGAAGAGAAAAGAAAATTAAAAGAATTTCCCTCCTATTGTTTGGTTCGGAGAGAAATTTGAGAGAAAATAATAAATTCAAGTTTTATGAACAATAAACTTGTCCTCCCACTTTCTTTTCTTTTCTTTTTCTTTCCCCCGCTTTCTTCGAGTGCCGAACAGAGGCGTTAAACAAACACGGCAATTACCTCGGAGACGAAGGCTTTGACTTGGTTTGGAGACGAAGCAAAACAATTGTTTGGAAACCAAAATTAAAAAGAAATAAGACGTCTTAGCAAAATCAGGAAAATAGTAAAATTAGAAACGTGCGAAACAAGGCAGCAATAATTTAGGTCCCCTGCCGATCAAAAAAATTTCCAAAATTGTTATTGTAATTGGCAATTTCCGGATGCGACAAACCGTTGGAGTCTGTATTTATTCTTTTTCCATTTGGGTTTGGGAGGTGATTTTATTTTGTCTAGATTAGATACTCCACCCGTTGGTTCAAAAGTTGATCATGAAGGCCGTGCCGTGCATTTTGCTTGGAAAGGTATTCGCATCTCATGTGCATTTAGCTTAATATTTTTCCATGCATCATTAAAGGTTTTCAATGTCTTAATCCTTTATGAAATATCATGTATGCATTAACCTTATATTATTGGCCATGTTTTATTTGAAAGAAAACTTTGTCTAAGGCCATTTTTAAGTGCTTGCGCCTTAGTAGCGCCTTACCAGACTAAGGCCCTTGCACGCGTGTTAAGAGCGCGCGCCTTAGTAGTGCCTTAGCGGACTAAGGCCCTTGTGCGCGTGCTAAGAACGCCTTAACAGGGCACTACCGGTTTTTTTCTTGCTTGGTCATATATATACTTGTTCTTCATTGTTCTAGGGCAAGAGAGATAGAATAGCCCACTTTAGAGAGAGAAAGCATTATCTCCTTTGCTCATGTGCCTTCATTTGCATTTTGGATGAATTGAATCTAGCATTCAATCATCTTTGTTCAATCTAGAGAAATACTTTGATGATCCATGTATTCTCTCTAGATTGATTCTTTTGCACAAAAACCTTCACTTTACAAAATCCATACTTTCATGCCTATGATACTACTTGGCCGGATGATACCGGAGCCGTGGTGAACGGAGATCGAGGCGTTGGCCTCGTGGTGGCTATGGGATCAAGAAGGAGTTCGGGGAGCTACATCAAAGTGGTGGAGTTAGGATAAGCTTTTGGGGTAAAGTTGTTATTCCTCTCTTAGCACTTTGTAAACCTTTTGATCTATAGCAATTTTGGTAGTTAGGCCGTGGTTTTATGCTTAGGGTGTGATTGACCCTAAGTAGTTTCCACGTATATCTCGGTGTTTGCATTCTTTAGATTAATTGCTCTTAACTTATATTATTAATTTGGATAGCATTGGCATGGAGTTTGGATAGTAGCTTGAATTGTTGGTTGCTTTAAATTTAAATTGGTCGTCCTATTCACCCCCCTCTAGGACTTTGTAGCGCATTAGATTATTTCAATTGGTATCAAAGCAGGGTGCTCTTTGTTGGTGTAATTGCCTGAGTTTGATTCTGTGTTTGCGCTATGGAACGTGATAATCATATGGAGGGTGCTTCTAATTCTCGACCTCCTTATTTTGACGGTAGTGACTACCCTCTTTGGAAAACAAAAATGAAAAATCATTTAATATCCCTTGGCATTAAGGTTTGGAGATCCGTTTTGTATGGCTACGAAGAACCCACTATTGAAGATGCTGTCACTAAGAAGATTTAGAGTGAAAAAGGAGGCCGAGTGGGATTCCGGTGACATTACAAATTGTGAGACTAATGCCCGCGCTTTAGGAGCCATCTTTGGTGCTATGTCTAGAAATGAAGTCATACGTATATCCTCTTGTGTTACGGCTAAAGAGGCTTGAGACATTCTTCGTACATCTCATGAGGGAATAGAGACGGTTAGGGTGTCTAAGCTTCAAATGTGCACAACACGATTCAAACAACTTAAAATGCATGATGAGGAAAACTTTGATGGCTTTATCTCTAGGTTAACCGATATTGTCAACACTTTCCATAGTTTAGGTGAGCCACTCTCCGACCTTAAAGTGTGTCGCAAAATCCTTAGGTCTCTTCCCGAGAGGTTTAGAGTTAAGGTCACTGCTATAGAAGAACGTACGGATGTTGATAAGTTGACCTTTGCCGAGCTTGTAGGAAAACTCCAAATCTTTGAGATCAACCACCTCTCCGATTTCAAACCCTCAAAGACTACCTCCAAATCTAATAACGGTATAGCCTTTAAGTCAGCTCGTGAGGAAACCTTTGAAACTTGTGAGGATGACGATGATATAAGTGATGAAGAGATTGCCATGTTTGCTAAGAAATTTCGGAAATTCTTTAGGAAAGGAAACAATATAGGTAAGCCTTCTAAGCCATCTTCTAGCTTTAAGAAAAATGTCTTTGGAAATAATGATAAACAATTGTCGGTTGAAAAATCTAGAAAGCCACAAGGAATTCAATGTCACGAGTGTCATGGGTTCGGACACATTCAATCTGAGTGTGCTAATACTCTTAAGAAGAAAATGAAGAAAGGTCTTAAAGTCACTTGGGATGATGATAGTGATGAGGATGGTAGTAAGAGTGGTGGTCCAGAAAATGGTGAAGGAAATTCTCTTGTATCCGTGCTTGTTGCCTCTCTTGAATCCATGGAATCATCTAAACTTCCTATATTGTCTAATACTTCTAGTGTTAAGACTTCAACTACTAGTGGGGATGAAAAAGAAGGTGATGAGGATATAGGTTCAATTCATGAAGCGTATGATGAGATGTATAGTGAGTGTCTCACCCTTAAGAAGAAGAAGAAAGAGTTAGAAAGTGAGCTTAAGAGGATAGAGAAAGAAATGGTGTCACTTAGGATTGAGTTTGATGATCTTAAGAAACACAATGCAAATCTAGTCGAAAAATTTAACACCGCGGAGAAGGAAAGAGTAGAAGGTTTGAGAGAGGTTGAGAAGGCGAGATCTAGGATTTGTGAGTTAGAGAGAGACCTAAGTGAGGCTAGTGAAGCTATTAGAAGAAATGATTGTGGAGCCACTAGGATTGCCGAGATGACACGCACATTTAGAGATAAGAGTGGTCTAGGCTTCATAGATCCACCTTCCCTAAAAACGGAGTCTAGTGACCCTAAGGAGAAAATCACATTTGTAAGTGCTAAAACCATAGTGAATCCTTTCTCCTCTAGCAATGCTAAATCTAATGAGAACGAGACACTTGTGAGTGCTAAGTCCGTAGCAAATTTACCTTCATCTAGCATCTCAAAACCTATAGTGAATGAGTTTTTTGAGAAGAGAGTCCTCACTTGTCATCATTGCGGAAATGAGGGTCACATTCGACCTAAGTGCTATCGTTTGAGGAGAGAGCTTAAAAAGAAAGGTCAAACTCAAAGACCTCAAAAGCGATTTGTTTCTCAGGGCATTGTCCTTGGTCAATCCACTTTGGAGAGACCTCGTAACACTTCTCCAAAACCTATTAAAACTCAAGACAATGACTTCTTTGCTCAATTGAATAATCTTGCGACTCAAACTTCTTACATTGTGAAAGAAATCAACAAATTGAGTGTATTTGCTAAGATTTTTGATGTGAATGCTCTTGCTCGTGATAGAAACTTAAATGGTAATTCGCATACTCATGCTCATCCTAACAAAACATGGAAAAAGGTTGAAAATGTTTGTCACGTTGCACACATCGCATATAGAGCTCATAATGCTTGCATTTGGTATCTTGATAGTGGTTGTTCTAAGCACATGAGTGGGGATAGGGGTATGTTTACCATGCTTGAAAACTATGATGGTGGTCTTGTGACATTTGGTGATGGTAAAAAGGGAAAAGTGGTAGGTAAAGGCACCATTTCAACCCCCGGTCTCCCTACTTTGCATGATGTTTTGTATGTTGATGGTTTGAAAGCTAATCTCTTGAGTATAGGACAATTTTGTGATAATGAGCATAATGTACAATTTTCAAAAGATACTTGTTCTGTACTTAATTCTAAAGGAGAATGTGTTGTTAAAGGAATTAGGTCTTCGGATAATTGCTATTGTGTTGAACCTCATCCTTCTAACGTATGTCATCGTGTTCTACTTGATGAAGTTGAATTGTGGCATCAACGCTTGGGTCATGTTAATTTTCTAGAATTGTACAAAATTACTAAGCGTGAGGTTGTGAGAGGTGTGCCCAAGCTTGCCATCTGCACACCCCAAACTGCAGGATCCACCACTGATTGCCTGCAGAACGACCAAAACAACCCTACACAAAACGATCCAACTTCACAACTTCACAGACACACGAGGGCAATCTTGGCAGTACACAAAGTTCATCGCTTACACGTACGGACAATGTCAATCCTCCTTTAGTGGCCCTGAGTGGATTCTCGTCCGCTAGCTTTTGCCGTCCAAACTCCATGGACTCCCCAGCAAATCACCCATCCTTGCATGGCTGCGGGACAAACAGACCAGTCTCAATTTTTCTCTCTACAATGTGATCTTTCTCTCACCATAAATCATTCAAATGATCACTTACACTAGTATAAGGAGTAATTCCAATACGTAGCTCATGAGGGAGGGGGGCTTGATATACGTAGAGGAGGAGCGATAGAGTGCAAGGAGAGAGTTGTGCGGGGGGCGGGGGGGGGGGGGGGGGGGGGGGGGGGGCGCGCGAATCTACACAATCAAAATTTTTTTTTGTTGATACATTTTTTTTCAATGTAAAAGCAGAGTTTTTAAAAATTGTAGGAGGGCGACACCCCCTTATTAGCCCCCCTCTGGCTCCGTCCATGGACGAGGGAGTGGGGTTGATTGGAAGGGAAAGGTGGTGAAGGGTGGAGTGTATATCTATACTTCGATCACGAGCTACCTAGTGCCATGATGGCTAGGGTAATTATAGCATATATTCTCCATTTGGCATTTTTGTAATCTGTTTGTTAAAATTATTATGTTATACCGGAGTATGACAAAAAGCATTAAAAGTGGAGTCCACGGTTACGTGTTAAGGAATTTGTTAACTAGAGAATGAAAATGTACTCCATATGACCAAAGTTGTGAAATCCATTTCGTACCGGCCGGTACGTACCGTACCGGTGCTTAAACGGAACACAAAAACTCAAGATCCGTTCCGGTTGAAATACCGGCCTGTTCCAGCCAATACCGGATGTACCGGACGATACCGGTACGTACCGTACCGGTGCTTAAACGGAACACAAAAACTCAAGATCCGTTCCGGTTGAAATACCGGCCTGTTCCGGCCAATACCGGATGTACCGGACGATACCGGTCTATTTCGGATATTTTCCGGTGTTCCGTTCCGGTCTTTTTTTTTTTCTTTTAACTTGTGGGCTCTAAACTAATATATATGGTAGATATATATTAAATATATAAAAAATATTAATTGCGGTAAATTCGGAATGGTACTGAGATACAGTCCGGTACCGATACGTACCATTCCAGTAGTGAAAATGGTACGCTGGCCGGTACGGGATTGACAACTTTGCATGACACTTTTTAAGGTGTTTTTTAGTAGTAGTGTTAATTAAAGTATAAAGATCTCTCTCTCTCTCTCATCTACTAAAACTCAGTACTCTACTGGGTTTGCAACGGTTGCAAAGGCAGCAAAATTAATGGACACAAAATCAAGGTGGTAGCCCATTTTTAAAGGCAAAAAATGTGATCGTTTTTTATTTTACTGAGGCTTAGTTTCTAAAAAAACTTGGATTTTTTTTTTGTTTAATCCTTCTTCAAATTTTTTTTTTTTGCATTTGTTAGTTTTACATCAAAATTTTGTGAATTATTAGTTTGTCTTGACGAGAGGAATCGAAGAACTAAAAAATTATTAGTTTGTCTCCACTTTGTTCATGAAGTTATTAGTAACTTCACGTTAAAATTGGAACACCATCAATAAAAAGTGGAGCACGAAAATCAATTTCCTTTTACCTAATCTGGTGCATGTGACTTTTTAGATTTTTGCTCTCTACAATAGCTAGTATTCTCTTTTAAAGAGCCTGGTGTACATGCAGGTTGAGCCTAATTGGTCTCGGTAACTGACCAAACAAAGGCCACAAAAATCCGAATGGAGATGCTTTTAAGGTTGAGCCTAATTGGTCTCGGTAATAATCCTTTCAAGTCACATCATCCTTTAAAATGGTTTTCGCTCCCGCACTCAATCATCATTCTGTTCTTGCGATTTCAATCATCGCACTCACAAATTTTAGTTGTTTTGTGAAGTTTTGAAAGACACTTTCACGTTCCTGCTCGCGCTTTCGCACCCGCACGTGCATCATGTGACTTAGGTGTAGGAGATAGGTCCTAGGGTCTAGGTTAGTAGGGTGGGTCCCACTAGACTAGGGTACTAGTAGTAGTAATTTCCGAATCAAACAAAAATCAAGTCACCATTTGAATGCACATATATAGTCACATAGTAATCAAGATGTACGATTAAACATTGGAGTTCATTATTTATTTTAATTTAGGAATTGAATGTTACAAAAACCTTCAGAGGAAATTTAACAACTCCAAATTCGAGGTAAAGTTGGACGTTATTTTCTTGAGTGGATGTCAAATTTAAAGATGTCAATATTTCACATTAGCCTTAAAAAAATTGACACCTCCAAATCTAAAGCCAGTGTTGAAGATGCTCTTCATAGACAAAATAGCAGTTTTTAGGTGTCAAATAAAAAGAGGGGCTTGAGTTTGTGCAAAAGAAAACAATTGATTAACTAAACAGAGTGTTACTTAAAAGTTTTCTGAAACAGATGAGAGAGACATTGAAACGAACGAGAAGGTAGAGGAAACCCTTGTTCATTGTTTGATTGGATAGTGTCAGTAACAACCCGCACAAGCTGACTTGTTAACCATTCGTCTAATCACGTGACTCAAAAGATTAACCTCAGATATGGAATTCACTTTCCATATCTTCCCGATGTGGGATGTGGGACTCCACCGTGTCAGTATCAAATCACTTGTTAGGGTTGGAATTTACTTTGCAGAAAATGAACTTGCACAGAGACGGAAACAAAGTGTCGCTTTTTTTTTTTTTAGTTGAGGTGTATTCGGGTCAATTTATGCGCACTTCAATTAATCCTAAAATAAAATAAAAAAACAAAGTTTCACGACATCTATTTTGTACTTGTGCAGGAGCAGACCGAGCAATGATATTTTTAAGGCTCAAGCTGACAGTTTTCCTGAAATCAACTAATGTGTCAAACACTGCTTCCGGCATTGAGAGAAACTTTTATGTATCCCCAGTATACAAAGGGGTTGGTATCCTCTCCAGGAAGTTTCTAATTTTCCGGCTATTTTCCGTTCGCATTTGGATGATTGGCTCCGTTCATTTTATAGAGTTCAGCGAGAACCTTAATCAAACCAAAAATCATATTCTTCGGACTTTAATAGATACATGATCGGCACACGTGAAAATTGAAGAAAATCAAAACTGGGTCCAAAAACACACTGAATCGAAACCCAATTTTGTTTTTTTTTGCAATTTTCACGTGTGCCGATCATGTATTTACTAAAATTCAATGAACACGATTTTGATATGATTAAGGTTCTCGCCGAACTCTACATAATAAACGGAGCCGATCATCCAAATGTGTATGAAAATTAGAAAATTAGTACCAGTTTGAAATGCTGGCCTACTTATGGCTAGACCATGATCAGTTGATTCAGTTTCACTTATGCGCCTTAATTGTGGGGAAATAAGACATTTGCCAAGGCTAATGGATCAATGCATGGTTGTGCTTGGCTGAAATAGAATTCCACTTTCAGATTTTTGGGGCATCTTTTCTTTAACCAAATGCAAATACAACTTAAACATTAGAAAGGATAGTATGAGATGTTCTTAAGATCTACGGGTCAACGATATGGTATCATCGAAAGAAGAAATTTCATACGAAGAATCCGAGGTGCTTTTACAAGATTCGGTAAGTTACCGGGTAGTAAATTAGCCGACAAGTGCAGAATAGCATAATACCAGACAGTAAGATGGGAAATATGTGAATGCTTGGGCTACCCTTTATGAGGTAAAATTCAAGTTCAGCAAGTGAAAATAAGGAGATCAATTTCCCAAGCAAAAGGGCTGCAATATTATTTATAGATACTCATGACTTACAACTGACATGATGTCCATACTGTACCCTCTCCCAGTTACAACATAAACCTCCATTTCTCACACTACATCAAGTTCACTGGAATAGCAAAACCCTATTCCTCCCTTGTCCCCCCCAAATATCTGAATGTCCCTCAGTGGTCATGGTAAAATTGAGAGACATGGCAGTGTACCTCTGTCGTGCCGGAACTGTCAACTCCTTTAGGAATGGAGCTTGGAGGCATCATAGAAGCCTCGATATCCTTCCCATCTGAGTTTGTAAATTTGAGGAAATTTTCAATGTCCTTATCTGAGCTTCCTGTTCTCCTGTGGAACCATTTATGGGGGTGTGCTTTTGGCCTTTGGTCACTAATGGCAATAGCAATGTCATTTGGGAAAAGGTCACGCAGCACAAAGGCGTGGAGAATAGTCGTTACAAGCAGCGATGTAACGACGACAGTGGAAATGGCAGTGAGTAGTACAGAAAGAGATTTTGTTACTACGTTTGGTACCTCATTGGAGTACTTGATAGTTGCAACGGCAGCTCCAGTCATAGGGAATGTGTAGGCCCACCAAGCCAACGAGAACCTATACAAACCAACAAAGGAACCTCAGAAAGTTAAGACACAAGGATGAAATATGGATAGCTACAAGTAACACACAAGAGGGAGGGACCGGGGGGGGGGGGGGGGGGGGGGGTGTGTGTGTGGTGCGGGTGAGTAACTATACCTGAATCCTCGAAAGAAATTGACACGAACAGCCTGTAGTAACAAAGAAACAAAGTAGACTCATTAGTCATTAGTGAGGCAACTATTGCAGAATGAAATTTAATAGATATTCAGAATGGTACGAAAAGGGAAGGACTCAACACTTCTGCCGGGGTGGGGGTGCAACTTGGTTCCATTTAACATCAACCAGATACTGAGGTTACCGATCGAGCTCCCTTCTAGTTGTTCAAACCGTAATTCTGTTGAGGTCTGACTTTTTAAAACAAGTATGGGAGGCTTCCTAAATTGATTTGGACTAATCCTCTTCACTTCTAAGCATCTATGAGTCATGGCATCCACACATTGGAACTTTGGACATACACTGAGTGAGTACTAACAGGTTGGAAATGGGAGCATGCATTGCAAGAAGCGACATAAAATTGGAATAGCTCATTACATGACGCCATACATTCGGTCATGTGTTAGGTGACCGATATAAATTCCCCCTTCACATGGGTAAGGCAATAAAAAAGAATGTCCAAAATAGTTTCAGTTTCTTGACCAAAAGCCTGACTAGGGTTCAACATCTCTAAGACAAATGATTCTTAGGGTAGGGTGGTTGTTTAATTCTAGATTTGCACAACTTCTTGCAGCCCTAATTGAGCTGTAAATGTCATTCCCACTTATGTATCAGGCGAACATGGTTTTGACTCTATAATGGATGATGCAAGACAATTTAAGGATTCAAGGCTCCTTCACCAATTATTGTAGCTTTTCAGGGAGAAAGAAAATGAGACTGAGTGCGGGACTTGGCTAAGAGTACCCATGCTCGTCTCCTAACGACATATAACCCCAGGCTAGAAAATTTCTCAACTTAAAATGGAATTTCTTTTGTTCCATTTCAAAAATTCAAAAAAGTTTTTTTTTTTGTTCCCATGTAATGACAGCTACAAGTTTCTAAAATGAATTGCAGTGCCACCGTTTTTGTCATTGCTGCAGATAATGCAATCCCCAAGACAACAAATGCCAAAAGGATTCTATCCAAGTTATGATGTAGATATAAAGTAAATGCTCATGATATGAGTGACAAGAAGACTAACCAGTGAGAAATAAAGGAACAAAGCAATAAAGTAAGCAATCCGTGACCCATAATCAAAGGAGCCTTGAATCCTCGCCCATGCCATCGAAGCAACACTGGGTGCGGCGACAAACAGAAAGAAAACTGGATGGAGCTCCTTTGGGAGTGTCTCATTCGTTGGAAGTCTCTGATAGAGAGTTACAAATAAGACTGTATAGTGAGCCAATCCAACTGCAAAGAAGAATATCGGTCCTTCTTTCAGCCCCATCGACGCACCCAATAAGGCCCCCACGAAGTTCCCAACAATAGATAGGTGATTTGAAGGATTTGCCACCTTTGAAAGTCTCCTTTGTCCTCCTGACATCCACTGTCCATAAATCTTAAGCTCTAGGAAAAAGATTGGTGTCATAAGAATATACCAGAGAGCTGGATGTATGTTTTGAGCAATGGATGGTGGGACTCCAAGAACTAAGAACAATAAGGCTATCCATGGGGCAAAGAAGAAGTTAACACGGATGGGATGATAGTATTCACGGCGAACCGCTTCGAAGTAGAATATGACTTTGAGCATGTAGGTGACAAAGACTGTAGATACCAGCGCAACAGCTATGCACCAAAGGACGAGGTTTACATCCAGGCTTACATGAAGAAATTTTATGGAAGGAGAAGTGGCCAAGGTTTTCCACAAAATCACTTGGCTGCCAACCCCAAGGCAAATACCAAATGAAGAAATAGGAAAGCGTAGAAGAAACGGCCACCGCTGGTCTTCTGGAAGCAGGATTTCTTCTGAAGCCTGTAAAGCGAAATTCGTTTTTATTTTCAAACAGTAGTAACGCTTTGACATTAATGTCCAGTATTTACAAAAGGAAAACAACTAAATCACATTGCTAAATTCAAAAATGTTGGTGCATTGAATATGAAAGTATTACAAATGGATCCAAACACTTTGCAAGATGATTGTTTTTTTTTCCTTTTTGATGATTTGCAGGATGATTGTTATTCTTTCATGATTTTACAGTAGTACATTAACCAAATGATGGGTTCTACTTATGTTTAACATCTAAGGAGAGAACTTATTGGTAACACTTGCTTCATTTACCTCGGAACATTGACAAACATGAAAGTTATATTTTAGAGGGTGCCACAGCAGCCCACACTTGAATGGTGACATTACACATGCAACATGGAACCCAATGTATAATGGAGAAAAGTAAGAATGCTAAAGAACCAAATAACTGGAGGAAAGCTACTTGTCATGCAAAATTATGAAAATTTCAGGATCTATCCACCTTTAAAAGTTGGAGGGAGACTACTTTATGTAACCAAATAACAGGAAGAAACTTGCAGAAAAGAGTTTGGCGATAGAAAACACATACCCTGAGGGTATCTAACTCAGGTCCTTCCAAGGCATCGAAGTATCGATGTACAGGCAAAGTCTCCACCTCTACGTTCTGCTCTGTGTTTGCCTCTTGTCTTATTTCTTGTGGCTTTCCACGTAGATTTGATAGCTGCCTTTCAAACTTACCAGACCATGTTTTAAAAGAATCAAACCTTTTGTCCTTCAGCCTTTCAATCCTTGGATTCTTTGGTGGGAGCTGTGGGGGGTTTGAAAATAATCCACTTGCAACTGCCTCATCAAATGCAGAACCAGCTGGCATTGGTTGAGAATGGAATTTTGCCTGTTTAGTGCCAGAAGTTGTAGGATTTGCAATCTCATCGTTGAAGATTGTTCCATCTTGATCTTGGAAGAGAACTCTTTTACTGCTCTGTAAGTGAACTTCCATGGGGGAAGATGGCATACTGATAGAAACAGAATGCATTCTCTGGCTTTGGACAGCAGCTGTTTTGGTTTCCTGGTGTATTGAGAAAGTATTACACCAGGATACAGTGTTTTTTGATAGAGCTACAAAATTCACTCCATATTGTAGTATTGCATATAAAAGAACAAGAAAAAAATTTGAATTTATGCAATTCACAACGTAATAAACAACCTAATATCTCTATCTCAAGCTCAGGTAGCTTTGTTCCTATGAATACCAATATACCACAATATGAATCATATTAGGAATGCAAATCTATGGGTATGCTAGACATGTCAAGACAACCAAAAAAGTGAAAGATGAGCATACAAAGAAGGATATTAATGCTTACTCCCATCTGGTGGAAAGAAAAAAAACTTACTGCAGCTGAGGAACTGAAGAACTGAAAACCAGTTTGTTGATGGTGAATATCCAAGTTTTTGGGCTCCTCAACCCTATCAAAGCCAGCTACTTCATTTGCAGCTATAAATTTGATGAGAGATGGAACTACTTCAGGAGAGCCCAGCTTTGACAAACCAAGATGTTCATTGTTTTCCATGACAAAGCAACTACACCTACAGCTGCAAACAGATCAGTTATTCAGGGATCTTTGCAACATTCAAACGAACACATTAAAAATCCAGCTTCTAAGTGAGGAAGTGAGTTACGGTACCTATACTTCAGTGTTGTAAAATAACTTCAGATTCAACCAAGATTACTTCTAATTACATGCTATACGTAGACTCAACCCTCTCAGCAATACCAAAAAGAACCCAAAAGTGGTATCAAGTACTCTCATGATATCAGACGTAGTCAACGCAATTACACAACCGTAACAATAAGCAAATTTAGAAACCATTTTCTGTCAACAGACAAAAGTTTAATTGCATATATTGGCAAACCTAAGGTCCTACAGAAACAATCAAAATATGCCTTACTGGCACTATTCTGTTTATGGCGACCCAGGTCACTTGTAGATATTGATTTCTAAACCAATTTTATGCTTTTTTTCTGGCAATAGATATTAGATGGTTTTTTCTAATTTGTATCTCGTACTGATAATATTCTAGGATTTGATTGCCGTGTGACAATCAGATTCATTTTTTAAAGGAACTAAGATGAAAATCTTCAGACACGAAGTCAATTCCACTGGAAAAGTTGCATTTTCGTGACTACCATCTCCACACAACTCTGTTGAAATGCAGATAATTTTGAAGGAGAATGACAGATACATAAAATTACTAACCAATCACGACGAAATAAAAAACTTAGCTTCAAACGTCCAGAGTTAAAGATTGTTGGTGATAAGAAAGAGACATTCTGTACCTTCAAATTCAATGACCCTGTGAACTTGGGTTGATGGTTATTAGAGCTATGCCTTCAAGCACCAAAAGAGGTATACCCTTTTCACTGCAGATAATGAGTCAACAAAAGACTCATATGAGAAGGTTTTTGGCAACCACGAGGTGCAGGAAACACAAAACAGATTTATAGAAAGACAAACATGATTCCCAACCATGGGAAGCAGTATAAATACCGTAAGGCTTGCAATGTTTTTGCAACAGCTACATCAACCCCACACTTCATGTGAGATAAAAAATATACTTTGTATGAAAATGACATCTACGAAAACGTCAAGAGAGAGAGAGAGAGCAAGACAGTGTTAGGCTTGAAAATTTTGGTTTAACAAATCATTTTCAATTAAAAAATTAGGTTTGACTATATTCACTTGACAGCTATGTGCAGAATGGATGACAATGGGACATATTTGCATGTTACTGCTAAATAGAGTTCCAATTTTTAAATGATGAATTAGTAGTGAAATTTCAAGAAATATGAGACTTTGAAAGGGAAGGGAGAGGAGAAACATCAGTTGCTTTTGCCAATGGACAAATATTGCTTCATAGCAGATCTATGCTAACATTTGAAATAAAACTTCAGCACTAAAAAGACAGCCTCAAGAAGCATAATATAACCTCCACGGTTGATCAAAGCTTATGTCTCCATACGAAAAGTCACGAGTTCGAATCTTAGAGTAGATCACTGGGTAAATATACTCTTCTTGACGCCACCAAGAATACCCGGGACTTGGAAGATTATTGAACGTTATGCTTTCCGCTTAAAAAATTAACAACAGAGTTTCCGGACGAAAATACGACAGCAATTTTCAACAAATTGATGAGTACAGAATCTAACAAATTGATGAGTACAGAATCTAACAAATTGATGAGTACACAATCAAACAAATTAATGAGTACAAAAAAAGTTAAGAAAGTCAAAGGACTAACAAGTAGTATAATACTCAAACACGGTTCTAAATTCTGATGGACGCCAACAAACACATGGCTGGGTCCAAAAATGGATTTTATGAGGAGACAGACCACACATGTCTTGTTTGGGATATTTAAATGCAATTAATGCATCAACCTACGCCAATCTGTCAAACCAACCCAAAAACAACATCCAAGAAAAAAGTCCAGGAATTCGTATTCAAATTCTATAACAGCGGCTGATCGGTGACCACCTCAGGAAATCATGGCCAGTTTTTTCTGGGCATCACTTATCAAGTCATCTTCTTTCTCCCCACAGCCGACTCGGGACCGCCTTGAAAAATTTACTGATATTTCCAGCTCTAGCTAGTGCCAGTCCCCACATCCAGCAAAGGTGAAGAAGTGATGACTCATGGAATATTAAGAAGAAGGGGAAAAAAAGAGCAAAATTAATTGAAAAAGAGATTAATCACCCACCTCAAGAAGGTCCACGGGGGGTCCTTTATCTTGATGGCCAAGGGAAATAATAATGTCCCACAAACTGGGTTTCCGGGACTGTTCATTGCCATTCTGCCCATTTACAGCCCATTCCACTTTTGGATTACTTGAACCCTACGTAGGGCAATCAAGTTTGGAGGTGAATCAAAAACGTTGAAGAGAAAAAGAGAAAAAGAAAAAAATTCCCTAAACGTAAGGGAATCCAAGCTCGACACCTGCATCAGAAACCACATATTACAGCGGAATTCCTGTTCTGTACATTTATTTTTACGGATGGATATAGATAAATATGCGTGGTGTACGCGTGCGTGTAGAGAGAGGGAAGGGTGGGCCTTGAGATCGCCTGCCCGATTCTCCCTGTCGGACATGTCTTTCCCACCCCTCTCATTGTTGATTAGGGATGAACATGGTCTAGTTTGGTTCGATTTTATAGTAAATTAAGAACCAAATCAATACCTACGGATTATGAATTTGGAGAACCAAATCAACCCATAAATTCCATAGAACCAAACCAATCCAAACCATTAAAATACGGTTTGATTTCAGTTTTAAACCACGATTTGCTTTGACTAAGCTATCATCTTCAAAAAAAATTTGAAATACATAAAATTACGAAGATAAATTAAAAGAAAACTTGTATATATTAAAACCAATTCCATTCAAATTACCAAAACACACTAATATCAACCAATTTATTAAGAGTAGAATACCAACAATTGTTTCAAGTCTTAAACTTTGAAAATGAAATAGTGGTAATTCACTAAAGTGAACCACGTAAGAATACCAACTACAGTACTAAACATCTTGGCAAGGAAGAAAAACTAAATATTGCGGTAGATTAATAGGATCAATAAATTAGAAAAGTAGTTGAGCAAAGCTCCCATAATTAAATTATATATATATGTATGTATGTATTGTGCGGTTTGAATCGGTTTGAAATCATAACCATAGATGTGAATCCACAAACTGAACCATATAATGCGGTTTCTAATTTTTTTAAACCATGATAAAACCATACTACTAAAAATCCGAACCAAACATTTCAATTTGAATTGGTTTGGACTGGATTTACGGTTATACGGATTTTTTGCTCACCCCTAGTTGATCTTGCAAATCAACGGCTGAGATGGGTTGAGCATGTTTTGCTCCAAAACGATATCGTTTTGAGAAAAAAATGTTTGGTTCATTTCAGCCGTTGATTTACAAGATCAACAGCCGAGAGGGGTGGGACTGGGGGAGTTGGACAGGGGATCCGGTCTCCAATGGTGGTGGGAATCTGACTAGGACGGTGATTTTTTGTTTGGTAGCGAAAAAATGAACTGAATTTTGACCTAATACCTAATTCCAACTCTATGATCCGTAGTCCACTAGTCCGTACTGATAAGGTGGATTTCCTACGTATCAGTTTTTTGCCTATACGTTTGCGGAGATTGGAGGAGTGTTTAGTAGGGAGAAACTTTTATGTATACTGGGAGTTGGTATCCCCTTCGGTCCGTTTCTCATTTTCCGGCCCATTTTTTTTATCACATTTTGATAATCGATTCTATTCATTTTGTAGAGTTCGGCGAAAACCTCTAATCATGCCAAAATCGTGTTCATCGGATTTTATTTGATATATAATCAGCACACTGAAAATCGCAAAAAAACCAAAACTGGGTTCCGATTCAGTGTGTTTTTGGACCCAGCTTTGATTTTCTTCAATTTTCACTTGTGCCGATCATGTACCTACTAAAATTCGATGAACATGATTTTTGGTATGATTGAGGTTTTCGCCGAATTTCTACAAAATGAAAGGAACCGATCATCCAAATATAATCAGAAAATGCAAAACTGGTCAGAGGGGATACCAACACGCTTGGTATCCCCGGCATAAATAAAAGTTTCTCGTTAGTAGGTTAGTCCACAAAAAATTTTAGAGGGTATAGTTCTGAATCCCAAACGCCCACGACGGGGATCGAACCCTGCTCTCCCACATGGGGAGGACCGGAAGATGCCAACTGGGCTAGAGCCCATTGGCATACATATCACTGTTTGGCTGCAGAGGAATTGCAAGAGGGAAAAAAACAAAAACAAAAGGAACGTCCCACATTCATTGAGAACCCTTTTAGAGACTATAGTCTTGAATCCAAAACGTCCATGACGGAGCTTGAATCTTGTTCTTTTATATAGGGAGGACCAGAAGATGCCAATTGAGCTAGAACCCATTGACCTACATAACACTGTTTGGTTGCAGAGAAATTGCAAGAGGGGGGGAAAAAAAAAAAAGACAAGAGAAAAAGGAACGTACCACATTCATTGAGAACCCCACTTTTTTCACATCATGGTTTTCATCATCGCTGCCTTAACCTGAACCACCCAAGTAAAGAGACGTCTGAAAGTTGATGTAGGATTATGAGGGAAATGAGGATCGTTAAAAAAAATGGGCCCAGACAAGTAGAAAGCAAAGCAATGCCATTTGTTTGTTTTTTGCCAAAAAAATGAGTAGGGAAGAGAATAAATTGAAATTGAAAACATGAATAGTCGAGCGTGCCTACTAACCCATTGCGTCGAAAACTTGCATAGTAGAGCGTGCCAACTAACCTAGGAAATTTGGCTAAATGAGCATGAGAAAGTAAGAAGTATTTGTTTTTCATTAGGTTGTATGTCTGAATTCCACACAGGCCAAATAATCTAAATCTTGGGCCTGTTGGAGGAGTAGTCCAGTCGTTAACTTCGAATCTTGAAATTAGTCGAGGCGCGAGGAAGCTGATTATTATTATTATTTTTTTGATTAGCAAAATATGTTTTTAATTACTGAATTCAAAAATTACAGAGATTAAAAGGACAATGACACAAGAAAATGAAAATTATTTAATCTCTATAGATACCTGAGGCCTAAGCGCGAGTCAAAGAACAACAAAATTCTAAAAACCCGAAAATGCCGCCTGTGCGTGCCACCAACAAACCCCTGCCCAAGTAACTCGATCGATCAGGATATGGTAAAGAAACAAAAACAAAAACCCCTGCCCAAGCGCGGAAGCTGATTCATATCTACTTTTATTAGAGAAAAAAAAAAGTGTGCCGACTTTTCAGGGAAATTAGTACTCCTATTGGTTGGTTTTATACTAGTATATCTTTGGGGAGATCACTTTTTAGAATAGTGGTAACGGGTAACGCCGTTGCCCATTGGTTCGTCCACAGTGGGATCCAACCCGAAACTGATGATGAAGGCTGGAATGGATCCAGGAACAAAGAAGGAATTTGATATTCACGCTCCACTTTTTACTGACGGTACTTTATTTTATTCATGAAGTTACTTTATGAATAAAATGGAGTGCTGTCAGTAAAAAATAAAACGCGAATATCAGTTTTATGAAAGAAATTAAATTAGAGTGGTGGTCCCTACCTCCAGTTTGTCGTACCTGTGGTCGCCAGCTAGTGGTGGAAAAAGTACTACTGGCATTGACGTGGGCTTTTTCAAAAAAAAAAAAAAACCCAATCCGCTGGCTGGGCATAATACTAAAAAAAACCCCAATCCAACTGGCTGGGGCATAATACAATAGGCCATGTTTGATAAGTGTATTAGGCATTGGGATAGGATTAGCAATCCCATTGGCTTCCTAACTCTTTGTTTGGTTGTCAAGCTAAGGATAGGATTGAGAAGAGGTTGGGATTACTAATCCCACATTGTTCCCGGATTACTAATACCATGGGGTACTAGGTATTAGTAATCCTGTCCCAAGCTCCCTCATGCAAAATGACCACCTTGCCCATGGTTTTTTAACTCATTACCAATAATACCCTCCATTACTACTGCACTGGCATTGTTTTGTTGTTTCTGCTGTGGTATTGCTTTACCTATAGAAATCTAATGTTGATTCTTATCTCTCCATGATTATTGGGGAAAAAGAAAAAACCAACCACGACAATCCCCGTTCGGCTAAATAAGCCAAGTGGTTTACTTTTTTGTCCTTATTCAAATTTTTTTCGTACTACTTGGCTTATCATCATTTTTTTGGGGGATTATTGTATTCTCATGACAAGAGGAATCTAAAAAGTAAAATTTTTTGATCCAAATCCAATTTTTTTTGAATAAAAACGAAAAATTAGCTTATTGGTCTATTTTCGTCTTTATTAAAAAAAATGGATTTGGATCAAAAAAAATTTACTTTTTAGATTCCTCTTGTCATGAGGATGCAATAATGCCCAAAAAATTGATGATAAGCCAAGTGATACGAAAAAAATTTGAATAAGGACAAAAAAAATAAGCCATTTGGCTTATTTAGCCGAACGGGGCTGCGCAGCGCATTTGTTCATTTTGATGGCATAAGCGTTATCAGATGGATTTGAGGAATTGGCTTTGAGAATGGTGTCTGCAAAGGTGTAGCTGTAAGTCCACGCTCTCCTCCTATTTCACACCTTTTATTTGCAAATTGTTCAAAAATTGCAAATTCGTGAGCTGGTCTTCCATGCAATTTCATAGACCAGGTTTTCCCCCATGGGTATAATTGGAAAATGTAATTTGTAATCAAACAAAGGATTGGGATTGGTAATCACAATCCCATGATTTAATCCTTACACAATCAAACACCCACTTGGGATTACACTCGGTATTATTAATCCCATCTCCTTACTAATCCCATCTCCTTACTAATCTCGTCTAATCTAACACACTTATCAAACGGGGCCTTCTAAGGGAAAATGACGGCCCAGGACATGTTTTGATAATTAATACTCACCAAGGACATGCTGAGAACATTTATTAATGCTGAAAATGTCCTTGACGAGTATTAATTATCAAAACACGTCATTGGCCACCATTTTCCCTAATTCTAACACCACACTCAACTACACACCCAATAACACATTCTCACTCACAATAGGAGTTGAGCCCGCATCCACCCAACTACACACCCCCACTCACAATAGGAATTGAGCCCGCACACAAATTGTGTGACTTGTGTGCGGGCTCAAAAACCTATTGTGAGTGTGAATGTGTGATTGGATGTGTAGTTGGGTGTACTGGTAGAACGATTGGGCATAATAATGTCAGTAAACAAAATCTGATGGGCAAATTTCACTGACCTCCCCTCAGGTTTCTGACACGAACAGAAACCTCCCTTGAAGTTTTTGAAATATCACTGACCTCCCTTTACTTTAGCTGACAATATACATATTCCCCCTTTCGTTAAGTTGATCTCTAACACCGTCAAATTTGATGATCAAATGACTAAAATGCCCATCTTTTCCCATAACATGCTATACACATACATGTGTATATATTATCTATGTATGAATCTATATATCTATATATATTTCTCTCATGTTTGAGATGAATACGATTTTGATTCTGAACCTAAACAGAGACTTTTGTTTTGATTTTGTGTCATGCAGAAGCAGAACAGAAGAGACCAAGCCAAAAACTCTATAGACCCAACCACATGCTAAAGCTCAATCAAAGAAATGCTAAACTCACATACTTTTTCGGGAAAAAAAACTAAGAAATTACATCAATCAGAAGTGGAGTACTCTTGCATAAACATAAAAACCAACTCGTAATTCTAATATGGGAGAAATTCAATACACCTTAATCATCATGTACACCCAAAAAAATATTGATCAAAGCTAAATAGTAGTAATAAAAAAAAGAAAATTACCCGATTATTGATCAAAGAATTAATAATGCAAAAAGAATTGATGAAACTCATTTCTTATCCATCAACAAAACCAACCACCACTCTCCTGCCCACTAAACCCACACCCTACTTTCTTCTTTTTCTCATCAGTCATCACCATGGTATAGGAAAAAATAAAAATCAAGAATCGATTAAAGGTAAAAACGAACACAAAAATTTGCCCAAAATACATCTATTCTTACACAGATATGAGCAAATTTATCTTTGTCAACCAAATTAGCTATCAATACATTGATTTAGGGAAATGAGGGTTTCCGAAATTCACTTTAGGAATTTAGATCACATGACGCATTGGTGAGGGAACTACAGTAGGAGACGAATATACTCGCAATGGTGGGTTTCTTTCATGTGTGAAGTTTTGATTCGCCAGGCTTCCGACTTGATCGATTAGAAAGATGATGGCATGATTTACAACGATGTGTAGTAGCACTGCGATGGCGTGGCGGCGGGGAGTTACGGACGTGGTCGATCTATTGCTCACCGTCGCGGCGGCGAGTTACAGACGTGGCGATCGACAAAGGGAGTACTGAAGATGAGAGTTTTTGTGAGTTTTTGCTCGTGATGGCTTTGATGGTGGCAGTCCTTTTGATGGGTGCGGTGGTTCATGAGGAGAGAGAGACATTGGTCGTGCAGAGGTATGAGATTTCAGTACCAAAACTCTTTTAATTTTAGCTGATGTTAAGTTTTTAACGCCAACATGACGAAAGGGGGAATATGTATATTGTCAGCTAAAGTAAGGAAGGTCAGTAATATTTCAGAAACCTCAAAGGAGATTTCCGTTTGTGTCAGAAACCTTAGAGGAGGTCAGTGAAATTTGCCCAAATCTGATTTCCACTTCAGCCCGAAGACGAGGATCTTTGCTTTCCCACTTTGCTACTGTAATTGTTTTGGGCCTTTGGCGTCTATGTAATCTGCTGTATTTTATTAGAGCGCTCCCACTTTGCTACTGTAATTGTTTTGGGCCTTTGGCGTCTGTGTAACAGGGGTGTTTGGGAACCCCATTTTCCCATTTTTGCATTTTCATTTTCCTATTTTGGGTGTTTGGCACCCTATTATGAGAACTCATTCGGAGAGAACTTTCACTTTAGAAGCAAAAACCCAAAATCTCACATTTTTGCCTGGAGGTGCTTTTCACATTTTTGCCTTTTCTCATTTTCTGATCAATTACCAAAATACCCACTTCTCCCTCCTTTATTTACCAGTTTTGCTCCTCCTCCTCTTATCCACTTATTTTCTCACCTGTTCAAACCAGACGGCAAATACACCCACTGAAAAAAAATTAAATATTATAAAAAATATATTTTAACACAATAATATATAACGGCCAAAGGTGAAAAAGAAAACAAAATTTGTACACCTTTTAAAACAATAATAAAAGCCAAGGGCAACTTAGTAAAAAACCAATCCATAATTCATTTTCATCATTCATCTACCAAACACTACTACTGTTCCAAAATACATTCTGCACATATCTCTCAAACACTCATTCATTTTCCAAAACACATTCTGACCATAATCCAAAATACCAAAAAACTGAAAATGAAAAGCCAAAAAATAAACTCCCAAACACCGTAATCTGTTGTATTTTATTAGAGCTCTCTCTCTCTCTCTCCTATAGTCGTATATATATATGACCTATGGCTATGTGCCGTACAACAGTGTTTGTCCAGCATTCGACTTGATAAAGTAATGTTGAGAAAGCATAGGCTCACGTGGATGAGATTGGGGGCTTGGAGGAGCTCGGTTCAAAGCTATCAATTTCGTACCGGCTAGCGTATCGTTTTTTTTTGTTAGAATAGTACGTACAGGTGTGTACATATCTCAATACCGTTCTGGAATGACCGCGCAACATATATTTTCTATATTTTTAGTATTGACCGGTACAGGCCGGTACGTTTGGTATCGACTAGTACATGCCGGTATTTTAGGCGGTATAAAACACCTAGAAATGTGTATCGTTTTATGTTCAGTATGATATGTACCGGCTGGTATGGTACGTAATTGACAACATTGGCTCGGTTAATTAAAGCTGTAAAGGATGTTAGTCGAGACTCAAGCAGCGTCGAAGGCCAAGTGTCCCAAAAATGACTAACCGTCTTTTCAAGCGGAAAACATTTTCAATCTTAGGATGAAAAATGTTTTACCCCATAAAATAATTTCATGTCTTCTGCACAGCCAAACACCAAAAATAAGTAAATATTTTTCAAAAAATATTTTACGTCTAAACAAACGGAGCCTTAATCCAGTAAGAGTGTTGTTGTTCAAGAAACAAAAACATCTATGAATGCTGATGAGTAACACATGCAATAACCCATTTAGTTGTTATAAACGACACGCGTCAGCTGACCTGCTAACTCTTATCCTAACAACGTGACTCAAAAAGTTAATTTCGAGTTATACAGTAGTTGTTCACGAATCCTTATGTACCAATTCAATTCAATTCTACCCACCGATATGGGACAGGTAAATGGGGCTTCACATTGATCCTCCAAACCCCCAATCTTATCTTGGAAAGGCTGGGTTACTAGCAATTTTCAAAGCCTTTTTGTTGATAAGAGATTTTCGCATCATTGACAACTAAAGATTCCAAAAAATCTAGTAATACAACATTACTACATGATTTCAGACACAATTGTATTTAGAAACATTCGATGTATATAAGGTTCATATGCATCGATTATACAGTTATTTTAAGAGTTGTGTTATAAAATTGCGTTTCCAGCCTTGCTCGATTTGGATATAAATGAATGGAAAGAATAGTCATTTTCGATAGGGCTTACTACTTTTTGGTCCTGCAGGAACTTTTAGGGGTTGATGTGTGAAATTTAGCTTTAGACCACTCTTTAATAAAGCGAGTCCTCTGTAATGTTGTTGTAAGTAACGCTTTCTTTAAGTTTTAATCTACCTTTCTTTTGTTTTTATTTTGGTTACCTTTAAAATTTGAAAGCAACTCCACTACCAACAGAGTGGATAAGGGTGTCTCCAATGATATAACCAAAAATTTCATTTAAGAGATTGCTAAACTTAACAATGTTAAGGTTTACAATGGTCCACGATTAAAAATTCATTTTTAGTAAAGAGAGATAGAGATAGTAGAGAATAAATGAGAGTGGGTGGGTCCATTGATAGTAATGGCAGGAAAGAGAAAGAGAGAGAAATGAAAAACTGAGAGTGTGGTCCCTATTTAATTTTGTTATCCAAAGCGAAAATATTGCTAGTTTTGGTTATCCAAATGCCAAAATTTGGTCATTGGTCACTACAACCTTGTAGTGACTTTGCTCATTACAGGTCCTCGGATCCCTGAGTTTGATTATATCATTGAGAGCCATATTTTGGACCAACATTGCTAATTTTAATTTTTTTTTTAATTTTGATTATGTCATTGTGGATACCCTAATGAGATCAAAACAATCTGGCCTTTCAAATTCAGACATTTATAGCCATGATGCTTTGGAAGAACTGGTATTTTTCTGGTTTGATGATTATCACTTTTCATTAAACATTACACCTCATTAATAATCCCTACAAAACTTGTATGGTTATCAAAACAAATGGACCAGAACATACCTAGAGAACGAGTGGTTGCCCATTTTATGGCTGAAGGAATAACAACTTTATTTGATCGTCAATAATAACCGCGGTCGTCGGCTGTCTCTTGACCTTTTTTTTAGCCTTTTATCTTCTGGCTATAGCATAATTCTTGTGTATTTTGTACTATATATTTTGCGTGTCAATGATTTGTGTTCTGTTCCTTAAGCAATTGTTTGACCTTCGCTCGTCGCCGACGTGTTTTATTACTGTGGCGGCGATAATGCATTGTACTTTTTTCACAATCAATGAAGTCTTCCAAAAAAAAAAAAAACGCACTTCTCGAATGAACCTAAAAGGGAAAAGAAAGAAAAGAATCGCCATTGGCTGGATGTGTTTCTCTGGTTGAGCCGTGACGACCTTCATCAAAAGTCAGTCTTCATAAAAGCAAAAAAAAAAAAGGTTTTAGACAGACAAAGGCCCACATTGCCCGAAAATATTGCCAGGGAACGTACACTCCAATTATTCCAGGTAAAAGGGGGAAGGGACATTTATGTTGTGTTTAGATGGATTTTTGAGAATTTTTGGGGTAATGTGTGGAGAGAGAAATTAACATAATACGGAGTAATTAGAGATATGGATAATGAGTAGAGAGAGATAGAGAGAAATGAGAATAATGATTATAGATATGAGTAATGAGTGAAGAGAGAAAGCAAAGTAATGATTGAAAGTATGATTAATGAGTATTTTTTTAGTTTAATTATTTTTTTCAAAAAGCATACCAAACAAGGCATAAAACTTTTTTCAATTTGTTAGTACTCCATCCGTCCCAAATTGTTGGTTCTTTTTTTTTTTTGGGAAGTCTCAAAAAATTAGATATATCTCTTAATTTATAATTTTTTCTATATCAAAATATAGATCTTGTTTGATATGAGTAGATCTCAATGCATGAGCTCTTTTATACAAAGTTTTTAAAAACACCTAAAAGATTATAGATTGTATGATATAATCAATTGAAAAATAACACGCATTCCCAAATAGGACCAACAAATTGGGACGGAGGGAGGGTTAGCAAATTTACCAATTTGCCTTGTTAAATTCCATATTACTTGTCAATGGAATATTGTTTATCGAATGTAGTATGTCATATTATCTACTTTATCTAGTATTTCTCTTTCTTTTCAAAAATGATTTTCACACTTCCTTTTTTTTATTTTTTATATCTACACTCTCGTTTTTGTCTTTTAGAGAAAAAATACATACACTTCCAACACTAGAAAACAAAAAGAGAGTGTAAACATCAAAAAAATTAGTGTGAAAATCACTCCTCTTTTTTTTTCGGAAAATCTAGCATTTCTTCACCTAACAACTTTTTGCCTTTTCCCATGAGAAAAGACCTTTTTGTGAGATTTTTTCGATTTGAAATTTTTTTGTATGGTCATTGTTGAGACATAATACATAAAAAAGAGTGAATTTTTTTTTGGCTCAGCGGTAACAAAAAGTATTTTTTTTGGTTTGAGAATTTACTTGACCTGGTTTATTTTGTTTTATTGAGTTATATTATTTACTTACTCTAAAATTTTAAGTTGTTTTCATCAATTTTCACTTCGTGCAAATGATCCATTACATACAATATTAAAGAAAAATCAAACTATACGTAAAAACAACATACAAAATTTTATTACTTGTTGGAAATTCAGAGAACCCCTCATCATACACCAGAGATGGCCCCTGGATACACAGGAAAAAAGACTATACGTGACAGATTACAGAAGAAACTCTATATAAGGGGTACGAACAGAGAGCCGTTTTGTTCCCTCCCCTCCCCTCTCTCTCTCTCTCTCTCTCTCTCTCTCTCTCTCTCTGTGTCTCTCTCTACATGGCGTTCTTGGGGGCAAACTACTAATCGCCCCCCTCCTGTCACACCCCCCCTATGACTTCCCCCTTTTACCCCCCCCCCCAACGTGCTCTCTCTCCCCCAACAATCTCTCTCTTTCTCTCTCTCTTATTTATTTATTTTTATAAAATTTTAAATATTAATAACTTTTTTTCACGTATTTATTTTAATAAATTTTATATTTTTGAAATTTTCTGAACGAAACCTATCAAACGAGCCTAATATTGATGGTGAAATAATGTAAAACGGAAGAGTTCGCGTGTAGTTATTTCATATTCAATATTAGACTTGTTTGATAGGTTTCGTTGAGTAGATTTCAAATATATAAAAATTTATTTTAAAAAATACGTGATTTCAACCTCTTTATACAGTTTATATACTAAATAATATGGTTAAAAAATTAAGTGTTCTAAATTTGAATCCGTTTGAACCGGTGGAAATGTTTTATTTTTCTGATCATTTTATTCTAAATGGTCATAATTAAATTTTCACTTTAGGGCTCTCGTTGATTAACCCTAAGAGATATTTGACTCTACGACTTTCTTAGGGTTAATCAACGAGAGCCCTATAGTCAAAAGTTAATTATGACCATTTAGGATAAAATGATCAGAAAATTAAAATCTTTTCACCGATTCAAACGGATTGAAATTTGGAACAATTAATTTTTCAATAAATTTCAAACGGATTGAAATTTAGACAGTTTAAGCTACCACAAAAATATAATTTTTCCGTTTTACGTTATTTCACCATCAATATTAGGCTCGTTTGATCGGTTTCGTTGAGTAGATTTCAAAAATATATAATTTATTTAAAAAAATACGTGAAAAAATTTAATAATATTTAAAATTTTATTAAAAAAAAAATCAAAAGAGAGAGAGACTGCTGGGAGAGAGAGAGCACGTTGGGGTGGGGGGTAAAAGGAGGAAGTCGTCGGGGGGGGGGGCGATTAACAGCGCTCTCTTGGGGTCATGTATCTTGTGTTTAATCCCCTTCTCTCTGCTTTTCGGCCTCTGTTTCTCATTTGCAAATGTTTCCGAGTTCAAATTGGAGCTCTCTTACATCACTCTTTCCCCTTTGGGTGTCCCTCAGCAGGTTCTACTCTTTTTCTTTTACTATCTCCTTTCGGATAGTGTTTCGTACTCTATCTTTTTGTATGTGTTTTAGCTAGCAGCACATATATTCACTTTTCGTTTTTAGATAGTTTTTTTTCTCTCTCTCTCTCTCTTTTGTTTCATGCAGTGGGTGAAGTAGAAACTGAGGTTTTAAGTAGATCAAGGTCTAAAGATGTCTCATTGTATAGGTTTTATCCAAAAGAAAAGAAACCTCCGCAGTTGAACATTCATATCGACAATCAATGATTCTGATTTGCTAAAGTATCTTACCGATAAGAATAGTATCTTACTGGTAAGATACTGTTGACAATTGTGGACCATTAAGAACATGTTGGGATGGTTGCGATCAATTGTACCACCTATTCGAATTCAAAATTGAAACCCGTGGATATAATAAGTGCACGTCGTTTTTTAAGCAAAAAATCATGCATTAATAAACTTTTAGCCACTTGTAATGGGTGTGTGAAAAACCTGCAAAATACTGATGCAGAAGTTATTTCTTGTTCTCTTGTGTGCAGGTTATTGCACTAAATGGAACGTTTCCTGGTCCAGTTCTTAATGTTACTTCTAATCACCTTGTCAACGTAACTGTGACGAACAAATTGGACGAAAATCTCATTACTTGGTAAGTTTCGTAAAAAAAAAATAGAAGAAGAAGAAGAAGCAAACATAAAAATATACGTGCATATGACAGATTCAAATATAGACTGTGCAGTATTTTTCTGCATAGTTTTCAATTCATGATTCGTGTGTTAGCTATCTTTCATTTCATGGGTTGTGGCAGGGCTGGATTGAGAATGCGTCGCGCTTTTTGGCAAGACGGCGTTCTAGGCACGAATTGCCCCATTCCTCCAAGCAGCAGTTGGACTTACGAATTTCAAGTCAAGGATCAGATTGGCAGCTTCTTTTATTTCCCATCACTCAATCTTCAAAGATCAGCCGGTGGTTTCGGTTCTTTTATCATCAATAACTTGCCTAGAGTACCTCCGCCTTTCGACACTCCGTATGGTGATATCGTTGTTTTCATCGGTGATTGGTATAAACAAAGCCATAAGGTTGGTATTTGATGATAAAACTGTTGTACTCTATATGCATACATCAACGAACAGAAGCTGGAGTATTTAGAAAGGGTTGGCGACTAAACCTTTTGCATATCAGGCACTGAGAGGGGCACTCGACAATGGAACAGACCTTGGAATACCGGATGGAGTTCTCATTAACGGGAAGGGGCCTTATAATAAGACTGAACAACCTTTTGATTATGAAAAAGGAATCAATGTTGTCCCAGGTAACTGATTGTTGCCTGTCTAATAAGACTTCTTCTTTTTCGCAATTATGTTTGGGTTATTTTATCTAAAACAGGATCGCGATTACAGGAAAAATCTATCGGATTCGAGTGCACAACGTCGGGGTGTCAACTTGCTTGAACTTTCGAATCCAGAACCACGATTTGCTCCTCGTAGAAACAGAGGGGCGTTACACAGCTAAACAAAACAACTCCAGCTTTGACATACACGTCGGGCAGTCTTACTCATTTTTTGTAACCATGAATCAGGATGCGAATAGCGATTACTACATCGTAGCAAGCCCAAAGTTTATGAACCCTAATCAAACCTATCAGTGGCAAAATGTTATTGGGGTTGCTATCTTGTACTATTCCGAATTGAAAGGAAACGCATCTGATCCTCTCCCAACCGATCCAGTACCACCAAATGGTGTTTATAATACATCTCTCGCGATGGAGCAGTCGAAGTCCATCAGGTTTGCTTGCCTGATTATACGCTTCTTTCTCTTTCCTGTGTTCCAATACACTTTGAATCAAGATTTGCTTGCTTTTGTTCTAGTAAACGTTCTTCCTCTTTGCTTTTGTTCTATAACCAAATGAAAATCGACCATTTTTTTTTTTTATATCTTTCAGTCTGGTTCGATACTTTCAACTGAGCTAAACGTCCTGTTAGGATATAACGCGTCTATCCTTTGCATAAAAGGATTTAAATCAGTAAAAACAAGAGCAATGCTACATTCTCATACAGTCCGCGTTACATCGGCATAGCTAAAATTAGGGTTGCCTATCATTTGTTTGTAATAGTTATGTAAGTACTAATAATGTTGTAATTTCATTCGTTGATCAGGCAAGACTTAAATGCTAATATAAGTGGCTCTAGCCGACATGGCTCGTTCAAGTACAGTGATCTGATTAAATCCTCTGAGCTCTTCATTTTAAGAATCACACAACCAGTAACAATTGACGGCAAACTTCGAGCTACATTTAACGGAATTTCGTTCGAAAATCCTGGTTATCCAATTCGGCTAGCTGACCAGTTTGACAAATCGAAAGATGTTTACAATCTCGATTTCCTGAATGCGACGTTGCCGAGCGGGCCGCCTCGGATTGCCACCTCTCTCATTAATGGAACGTATAACCACTCCATGCAACTCATATTGCAAAACAATGATACTATCTTCGAGGAACTGGTTTGTCAAACGTAATGATTTTACCGAAGAGATGATACTCCCGAACGTGAAATCCTCCGAACGTAAAGATGGCTTTCCCCTGGAGAAATCAAAACTGCCAGAGTCGGTGAACTGAGTACCCTCGGTAGCCGAACGCGATGCACAGAGCATGAAACAATTAGATTCGTAAGCCTCTGGTTTATATCGTTTTGACCCTTTTGCCCCCTTTGGTAATTTCGGCCCACTACAATATGCATCGATCAGTTCTGGATACAGTTGTTTAAGAATCATGTTATAAAATTGTGTTTGTAACATTGCTCGATTTAGATACAAATGAATGGAAAGAATAGTCATTGAGGACTGGTATGGTCCATGAAAAGAATCCATTGAAGTTTCCATGAAAATGTAATCAATGGTCCAGATTCACGCAATGATCCATTTTGGTAGGACTTACTATTTTTTGGTCCTGCATGCACTTTTAGTAGTTGATGTGTGAAATTTAGCTTTAGACCACTCTTTAATAAAGTGAGTCCTTTGTAATGTTGTTGTAACGCTTTTTAAGTTTTAACCTACCTCCCTTTTGTTTTTATTTTGGTTACCTTTTACATTTGAAAGCAACTCCACTACCAACAGAGCGGATAAGGGTGTCTTTAATGGCACGATTAAAATTGGAAAATAAAAAATTTTGGTTATTCATTTAAAAGATTGCTAAACTTAACAATGTTGAGATTTGCAATGGTTCATAATCAAAAATTCATTTTTAGTAGAGAGAGATAGAGAGAGCTGAGAATAAATTAAAGTAGGTTGGTTCATTGATAGTAATGGGAGGAGGTAGAAAGAGAGAGACATGAAAAACTGAGAGTGTGGTCTCTATTTAATTTGGTTACCCCAAAAGAAAATAGCTCATTTTTTCCCAGAAAATTTTAAAGAAAAAAAAATAGTTTTCTTATTTATAATTGGACCAACAAAATTTAATGAGTACATATTTGGTGGCCAAACCTATGGGGTGAGCTATTGAGCCATAAGTTTATGAATCAATTTTATCTAGTCCACTGTAGTAAATTTTGGCACACTCGAAAGCTAAAATTTTAGCTATTCAACCTACTGAGTATTTTATAGATCTCAAAAAAAAAACTAACGAGTATTTTATAGGATCCACTAGAAATGCTCTTAATAATCCCTACAAACTAGTACCTTATCAAACGGACCAGAACATACCTCATTGTCAGGAATGTTGTGTGCGGAGTTGGTTCCCAAGAAAATTGAAGTGAAGTAAATGAAGATGAAATTTATTTTCCTGTGTGTGTTCTCTTGACAAGAAATCTTGCAGGAAAACAAGAATTTCCTTCTTTTGGGAAAGTCTGTTTTGCAGGAAAGTGTTTCTCAGTGAAAAAGTTGAAGCTGTAAAGCCTACAACTTTTCTGATAACTAAACACGCAGAAAGTTACAGCAAAGTTGATTCTCCTATCATTTCTGTGAAACTGGATGGGACCTTTTATAGCTGAAAGGAATAATAACCTGAGTGTTTCTTTGATCGTCAATAGTAACCGCGGTCCGAAAGCGATAAAAGGGAAAGGAGAAAAAAGAAGAATCCGGCCGTTGGCTGGCTGTGTTTCTCTGGTCGAGCCGTGAAGACCTTCGATAACGAAGGCAAGACTTGAGGGTCAATCAGAGGTCGTCTTCATAAGTGCGAAAAAAGTGTTAAAGACAGACAAAGGACCCATTGAAAAGGGAACCTACACCCCAATTATTCCAGGTAAAGAGGGGAATCTAAAAGGGACATTACTTTTTTCTTTTTGTTATATTAGTTTGCAAATTTACCAATTTGCCTTGTTAAATTCCATATTACTGGTCAATGGAATATTGTGGCCGCATTCTTGTAAACTTAATTATTTTCTTTGTTCTGGGTGTTTTATTAGTCTTTTTTTAAGTTTTGTTAGATTCGAGTGAATTTTTTTTCAATTAATCACCTGTGTCGACGAAATGAGTCTAAAAAGTACAAAATTATGACAGGAAGCAAAAAAGAAAAAGTTCACTAAAGACAAAAAAAAAGTATCAAACTGTCTAATTTGTCTAAAGTGTCATCTTATTTAAATTTTTTCAACATCGGTCTATATTTCTATAATTTTCCGATTCGTCTTGTCGAGACGAATGATTTACCCTAAAAATTACAATGAAAAGTTAAACAAAAATTATGAAGAAAAGTAAAAAACACTGAAATAATTCCACTAACAAAATAAATACTTATTTTTTATCCAATAAGAACCCATGTTCCACTAACTTTTTACTTTCTTATTTTTCTAAAATCTGTGCCATTTTTCATCGCTTATATATTTTAATTTATAATGAATTTTATGATTTTGCGAACTTTGTATAATAGAACTAAGGGAAATTTATAGAAATGGTCCTCCTAGTTTCACCTGAGTCTCATTTTCATCATTCAAATATCAATTACAACTCTTTTGACCTTCAAATTTGATTTTCGTGCCAAGTTGATCCAATTGATAACTTCTCTCAACCAGACTAGACAGAAAAAATCAGATTGAGGCTAAACGTCATCAATTGGACCAACTTGGTACGAACTACAATGTCCAAACTGCCATCAATTTGATTTTTTTCATCCAGTTTGGCTGACAGAAGTTATCAATTGAACCAATTTGGTACGAAACCAAACTTAAAGGTCAAAAGAGTTGTAATTGATACTTGGAGGACAAAAATGACTCAAATGAAACTAGGAGGAGCATTTATATAAATTTCCCTAGAACTAATTGAAATCTATTAAATAATACTCATATTGCATATTTTTTGAGATCCATATTGAAATATTTAAACAATCAAAAATAGCATATGTTTTAAGAACTCTTAGTGGAACAATGGTTCTTTATTTTCCCTTCCAAAAATCCAAAATAAGTATTCCATGTTATATAGATGACATATTATCTACTTTATCTAGCATTTCTCTTTCTTTTTCGAAAATAATTTCTGCACTTCCTTTTTTTATATCAACACCTTCTTTTTGTCTTTTACGGAGTAGTAAAAAAATACACACTTTTAACACTAAAAAATAAAAAGAGAGTATAGATATCAAAAAAATAAGTGTGAAAATCACTCCCCTTTCTTTTCTTTTTTATCGGGAAATCTAGCATTTCTCCATCTTACCACTTTTTGCCCTTTCCCATGAGAAAAGAGCTTTTTTGTTTTTGTTTTTGTTTTTGTTTTTCTGCACAGTGAGATTTTATAAAATTATTCAGTGCTCTTAAATATACAAAGCTCAGTGCTCTTAAATATACAAAGCCAGAGCAGAACAGAGAGTCGTTTTGTTTCCCCAACCCCCCCTCCCCCCCGGCTCTCTCTCTCTCCCTCCCTCTCTCCATGGCGTTCTTGGGGTCATGTATCTTGTGTTTAATCCCCTTCTCTCTGCTTTTCGGCCTCTGTTTCTCATTTGCAAATGTTTCCGAGTTCAAATTGGAGCTCTCTTACAAAACTCTCTCCCCTTTGGGTGTCCCTCAACAGGTTCTACTCCTTTCTTTTATCTCCTTTGGGATACTGTTTCCTATCTTTTTGTATGTGTTTTAGCTAGCAGCACATATATTCACTTTTCGTTTTTAGAAAGTTTTTTTTTCTCTCTCTCTTTTATTTCATGTAGTGGGTGAAGTAGAAACTGAGGTTTTATGTAGATTAAGGTCTAAAGATGTCATTCTATAGGTTTTATTCAAAAGAAAAGAAGCCTCCGCAGTTGAACATTCATCTCGACAATCAATTATTCTGATTTGTTAAAGTATCTTACCGATAAGAATAGTATCTTACTGGTAAGATACTATTGACAATTGTGGACCATTAAGAACACGTTGGGATGGTTGCGATTAGTCGTACCACCTATTCTTATTCAAAATTGAAATCTGTGGATATAATAAGTGCACGTCGTTTTTTAAAGCAAAAATCATGCATTGATAAACTTTTAGCCACTTGTAATGGGTGTATGAAAAACCTGCAAAATAGATGCAGAAGTTATTTCTTGTTCTCTTGTGTGCAGGTTATTGCAGTAAATGGAATGTTTCCTGGTCCAGTTCTTAATGTTACTACTAATCACCTTGTCAACGTAATTGTGACGAACAAATTGGACGAAAATCTCCTCATTACTTGGTAAGTTTCATTTAAAAAAAAAAAAGGAAAGAAGAAGAAGCAGCAAAGAAGCAAACATAAAAATATACGCGCACATGACAGATTCAAATATAGACCGCGCAGTATTTTTCAGCATAGTTTTCAATTCATGAATCGTGTGTTAGCTATCTTTCATTTAATGGGTTGTGGCAGGGCTGGATTGAGAATGCGTCGCGATTTTTGGCAAGACGGCGTTCTAGGCACGAATTGCCCCATTCCTCAAGACCATAGTTGGACTTACCAATTCCAAGTCAAGGATCAGATCGGCAGCTTCTTTTATTTCCCATCACTCAATTTTCAAAGATCAGCCGGTGGTTTCGGTTCTTTTATCATCAATAACTTGCCTAGAGTACCTCTGCCTTTCGACACTCCGTATGGTGATATCGTTGTTTTCATCGGTGATTGGTATAAACAAAGCCATAAGGTTGGTATTTGCTGCTAAAACTTGTTGTATATGCATACAGAAGCTATTTAGAAAGGGTTGGTGACTAAACCTTTTGCATATCAGGCACTGAGAGGGGCACTCGACAATGGAACAGACCTTGGAATACCGGATGGAGTTCTCATTAATGGGAAGGGGCCTTATAATGAAACAATCAATGTTGTCCCAGGTAACTGATTGTTGCCTGTCTAATAAGACTTCTTCTTTTTCGCAATTATGTTCGGGTTATTTTATGTAAAACAGGATCGCGATTACAGGAAAAACCTATCGGATTCGGGTGCACAACGTCGGGGTGTCAACTTGCTTGAACTTTCAAATCCAGAAGCACGATTTGGTCCTCGTAGAAACAGAGGGGCATTACACGGCTCGACAAAAGATTACCAGCTTTTACATACACGTCGGGCAGTCTTACTCATTTTTGGTTACCATGAATCAGGATGCGAATAGCACTTACAGCATCATAGCAAGCCCGAAGTTTATGAACCCTAATCAAACCTATCAGTGGCAAAATGTTATTGGGGTTGCTATCTTGTACTATTCCGAATTGAAAGGAAAGGCAGCTGGTCCTCTCCCAACCGCTCCAGTACCACCAAATGGTGTTTATAATACGTCTCTCGCGATGGAGCAGTCAATGTCTATCAGGTTTGCTTGCTTGATTATACGCTTCTTTCTCCTTCCCGTGTTCCAATACACTTTGAATCAAGATTTGCTTGCTTTTGTTCTAGTAAACGTTCTTCCTCTTTGCTTTTGTTCTATAACCAAACAAAAATCGACCAATTTTTTTTTTATATCTTTCAGTCTGGTTCGATACTTTCAACTGAGCTAAACTTCGTGTTAGGATATAACGCATCTATCCTTTGCATAAAAGGATTTAAATCAGTAAAAACAAGAGCAATACTACATTCTCATACAGTCTGCGTCACATCGGCATAGCTAAAATTAGGGTTGCTTATCATTTGCTTGTAATAGTTAGGTAAGTACTAACAATGTTGTAATTTCATTCGTTGATCAGGCAAGATTTAAATGCTAATGGAGGTGGCCTTAGCCGACAAGGCTCGTTCAATTACAGTGATCTGATTAATTCCTCTGAGGTCTTCATTTTAAGAAGCACAAAACCAGTAACAATTGTCGGTAAACTTCGAGCTACATTTAACGGAATTTCGTTCGAAAATCCTGGTTATCCGATTCGGCTAGCTGACCAGTTTGACAAATCCAAAGATGTTTACAATCTCGATTTCCCGAACGCGATGTTGCCGATCGGGCCGCCTCGGATTGACACCTCTCTCATTAATGGAGCGTATAACCACTCCATGCAACTCATATTGCAAAACAATGACAATGTTGTGCTGAGCTTTCACATGGATGGTTATTCGTTTTTTGTTCTTGGGTACGTATAGTTTTTTCAGATTTCTTTGTAATTAGGTACCCTGTGCAAGTTTTAGTGCCCTGCTCTATTCGTCCTCTTTTAATGTTCAGAAATCAAGAGTGTGATACTAATGCAGGATGGGGCTTGGAGAATGGACACAAAACAAGAAGACGTTGTATAATAAGACTAATAAGACCGATGCTAATGCAACATGTCGTTCTACCGTACAGGTTTCTACTCAGGCTCTTTAGCTCCTACATTTCTTCGTCAAATTGAGATACCCTAATTGCACCGAGATGTGTGCACCGATCGGAGCACCGAGCACGTACGGTAACGAGGCCCACATAAGATTACAGTGTTCTGATCGGTTGACTATTAGGTGTAAATACTAGCGCTCGTTTTAAATATTTTTCCCCCTCTCTCTCTTTTTTCCCTGTGGAGTATTTTGTAGGTTTTTCCAGGTGGGTGGACAGCAGTTCTGATCTATTTGGACAACGTTGGAGTGTGGAATCTTAGAGTAGAGAATCTCGACAAATGGTATCTAGGCCAAGAGACGTATATGAGGGTTGTAGATCCCCTTGTAGATAATGTAACTGTGTTCGGTAGTGTGCCCGATAATGTTCTCTACTGCGGTGATATTGAAAATTACCCAAAGTAAAATATCTCCTCTCTCTCTCTCTCTCTCTCTCTCCGCACGCGCTCACAAAATCATAACTGACCAACTTATTGTTTTTTCCTTTGAATTTCAGCCCAAAATCTTTGGTATCAATCGCCGGGGAAGTTGGACATCCAAAGTTGTATCTCACGCTGCTCGTGGTGTTCTCTGCTTTGATCTCGATTATGTGCTAAGTTATTTTGGGTCAAATGAAAATAACATTCTTATGCCCAAGCCAAATGCCAGTCACTATATATGTGTGTATGTGTGTGTGTCTTCATTGTGTTTGGTTTTTGTGGTGTATTTCGAAATGCACTTGGGTTTTGGGAGAAACTTGTATGTGGGACTTGCTTATCATTGTGTGTAGGCCATGGATGGCTCCCAACTTCGTTGAATTCCATGTAGTACGTACGTTGCTCTTGTTTAAGGTTTGGAATTGTTTAAGTATTCGTGAATTTCTCTTTGCACATTATCTTATTCACATTGGGATGGCAAATCAAATGTAATTTAGATGAGAAGAAGAAAGAAAAAGAAGAAGAAGCCCAATGGGATGTTGGGCCGTTGGCCGGATGTTCAAGGTTCGGGACTTGAGATTTTGATCCATCCAAAAATGTTTAGCACAAAATCGTTTAAGGACTGAGCGCGGGGTGTCAGGACTTATCGCGTCCAACGTAAATGACTGGATGTCATTTTCTGACTTCTAACCGTGAAAGCGAAAGTGTATGACCTTAAGGGTAAGATCTCAAGTGGTTCGTAGTTTGCCACAACGGTTGTGGATTTCGTAATTTCCTAACCGTGTAGGAAAGAAGAGCAACGTATAAAATAAAATAAAATAAAGACAAAACTTTATTATGTCGGAATAATAAAGTTGGGTACAAGAAAAAGTAAAAACCTAAATTACTTGATGAAGTAATTGAGTTGAATGCAGGAAAAGTAAAAATAAAAAAAACTTTGGTGGAAGTTTGAGTTTGATAAGCGCTGGGTTTTGAGGTGTTAGGAACATTTTCTTAGTCTTGAGTTCTTCTATTTATAGGCCCAGTGATCCCACGGTTTTGCATGCAGATGAGTTTCCCGCCATCTTCTCGTGGTGCCAAGTGTCCTATGAATTTCTAATTTCCTTCCATAGTGGCGGTTATGGGAAGTTGTCTGATGAGGCGGTTTTTGGTATCTCCGGAGGAGGGGTTCCTCAACCGTCCACCTAGTCCTCCAGTGGATGAAGCGGCTTCCTGCGTGCTCAATTAACGACCTGCAAAACAGACACGGTTAACTATGGGCACCGGCGTGGCTGTTGCCATCGCCCCTCCGATGCCTAAGTCAGTTGAGATATGGAGATATTGGACTGAGTATGAGTTCCGTATCGTTTGCATACCTTTGTGAGGTGGAAGTGTGATCTTTATATAGGCATCTTTGGGAGGAATCCCTTGGGACCAGGACTCTTAAGTCTCATCCGCTCGTGGCGGGAATAGATAGGTGTTGGAATGCCCTCCTCACCTCAGGATTCCCCTGACCCTTGTCAGGTTTAAGGAGCCCTTTCACATTTGGACTCTGCGATTGCTATAGATTAAGAGTCCTTACGGTGCAGAGGTCTCCATTGGGACTGGGACCTATGGGCTCATCCGTACATGACGGGAATAGGTTGATAATGGAGTATCCTCCTTACCTAGGATTTCTTTGGTCCTTATTAGGTTTAGGAGTTCTCCTCTCCTCTTGACTATGTGATTGTCATCAATGTTAGGAGTCTTCATGGTGGATGAATCTCTGTGTTTATCCTCTAAGACTCGCGGCCTAATCTCTTCGGACGAGATAAATTCCTGGCTGTTCTATGAGTCCCATAGACTATACGAACTTTTGCCGTGGAGTGTTTTATAAGTCTCTGGCTGCAGGTTTGTCATATTTACCGAGCTCACCTGGTGAGCTGAGCTCGGTATTCTTCTATTAGCTGTGCTTGTGAGCTGGCCTCCATCCTCAGGCTAGTTTAATAGAGGCTAGCTCTTATAGGCTAGATTCAATGCTCTTGGAACTCTAGCTTGAGCCCTTAAGGCTGTGCTCGTGAGCACTTTGGTTTGGGCTGACCTTCGCCCCTGGGCTGATCCATTGAGTTCAGCTCTTCAAGCTAAGCTCCGCGTCACTAGGTCCCCTTCATGACCCTTCGTGTTGTGCTGGACTCAAAGTTGTGAAATCTGTTCCGTACCGGCCGGTACGTACCGTACCGGTGTTTAAACAGAATACAAAAACTCAAGATCCGTTCCGGTTGAAATACCGGTCTGTTCCGGCCAATACCGGATGTACCGGACGATACCGGTCTGTTTCGGACATTTTCCAGTGTTCCGTTCCGGTCTTCTTCTTTTTTTTCTTTTAACTTGTGGGCTCTAAACTAATATATATGGTAGATATATATTAAATATATATAAAATATTAATTGCGGTAAATCCGGAACGGTACCGAGATACAGTCCGGTACCGGTACGTACCATTTCAGTAGTGAAACGGTACGCTGACCGGTATGAAATTGACAACTTTGGCTGGACTCCCTGGCCTGGGCTGACCTTGGGAGGTTATTTCCTACTTATAATTGTCCAAAATAATGCACACGTTCTTATATGATCATGGGCGGTTATCAAAGGTAGTGGGGCTCTTCCACCACTTGTTCTCGTGAAATTGAAAGAACATGGGCCATTTGATAATGGGCTTATATCTCTTTTAACTAACACAGCCTGTAGCCCATAGTTTTAGGCTTACGACCAAATTGGGTTAAAAATTAACCGGGCCCCATTGATACTGTCCTGGCCCATTAATTTCAATCCATGTCAGCTCTATTCTTTGGTCCAATTTAATTAAACAATTAATTAAATGGCCCTCCAATGCTTGTTTAGGACTGGTGCTAAAAACGGGTGTAAACAGAAGGTCTCAAGTTCGAAACTTTTCGGGTGCTATTGACTTATTTGGGACTGGTCCATACAAAGTACTTGCTTGTCGAGATGCTTGTAAAATGGCCCGAACACCTGAGTTATCCGGAAAAAAAAATTGAGGACGAATGGTTGAAATGATATATCGTTCCACGATTGGAACGAAACAGATCTAATGTCGGGTGAATAAAAAATGGGTCAGCTCCTCTTAAGACCTCCAATTCAACAAATTCAAACAAAAAAATTACTCCATATTGATCAAATATTAACAGACACATGAACAAATCATGGTTTTTTTTTGTAATGCAGGATGTCTCGAGTCAGCTTGCGCGCACCTTGAACTAATCCCTACAGTCCCTCCAACACTCATTTCACACGCTTACACGCACATGACAGATTCAAATATAGACCACACAGTATTTTTCTGCATAGTTTTTTATTCATGAATCATGTGTAGCTATTTTTCATTTCATGGGTTGTGACAGGCCTGGATTGAAAATGCGTCACGCTTTTTGGCAAGACGGCGTTCTAGGCACAAATTGCCCCATTCCTCCAAACAGTAATTAGACTTACGAATTCCAAGTCAAGGATCAGATCGGCAGCTTCTTTTATTTCCCATCACTCAATCTTCAAAGATCAGCCGGTGGTTTCGGTTCTTTTATCATCAATAACTTGCCTAGAGTACCTCCGCCTTTTGACACTCCGTATGGTGATATCGTTGTTTTTATCGGTGATTGGTATAAACAAAACCATAAGGTTCGTATTTGCTGATAAAACTTGTTGTATATGCATACAGAAGCTATTTAGAAAGGGTTGGTGACTAAACCTTTTGCATATCAGGCACTGAGAGGGGCACTCGACAATGGAACAGACCTTGGAATACCGGATGGAGTTCTCATTAATGGGAAGGGGCCTTGTAGCTTGACTGAACCTTTTGATTATGAAAAAATCAATGTTGTCCCAGGTAACTGATTGTTGTCAGTCTAATAAGACACCTTCTTTTTTGCGATTATGTTCGGGATATTTGACCTAAAACAGGATCCCAATTACAGGAAAAACCTATCGGATTCGGGTGCACAACGTTGGGGTGTCGATCTGCTTGAACTTTCAAATCCAGAACCACGATTTGCTCCTCGTAGAAACAGAGGGGCATTACACGGCTCAACAAAACAATTCCAGCTTTGACATACACGTCGGGCAGTCTTACACATTTTTGGTTACTATGAATCAGAGCGCAGATAGCAATTACTATGTCGTAGCAAGTCCGAAGTTTGTGAACCCTAATCAATACCAAAATGTTATTGGGGTTGCTATCTTGTTGACGCAGCGGAATTCACGAGAGATTAGTTGCGTACTAATCAAACGAATGATAGGTACTCGTAGCCACGAGCAGTTCTTGAATCCACAAGAAAAAGAGATAAACTCAGAGATTTTATTAATGAAAAGTTAAATAATTGAATAGGTTACAGCCCTTTTTATAAGACCCTAACCCTAGAAATCCTACTGAAAAAGAAATAATAAATCATGCCAAAACAAGCGGCATTAAATAAAAGATATTTCCTAATTAATTAAAATAAAATCCTAATTCTTGTAGACCAAAAATCCTAATAAAGGTGGAAATCAAAATCAAACCGAATATGGAAAGATAATAATTCTAACCTAAATGAAAATATTCCTAGTCAAAATCTTATTCTAAAACAATAAAAATAAAATACAAAAATCCTCCAATCTTGTCCTACATCAGTCTCCTTTTCTTCAAAAGAACTCGCCCTCGAGTTCTCATTAGAAATTTGCCATCTGCCATTCCAAAGAAATAAATATTTGGAATACTTCAACCTCTCGCTTGTCTTCCAAAAATAATTTAGAAAGAAGTACACTCGCCAAGGTGATTCTTTTGCGCAATTCAATTGAATGACAATATCCACGGTACGAGAATTGAGTGAAAACTCAAACTGCTCCAACCCAAGAAAATCAACAATTTGAACTTCATTCTGAAATTGCAGTTTCTCTTGACTTTGATCCATTTTAAAATTGGTTGGTAGATCAAGTATACATGATGTCGCATGAAGAGCATTGGTATTATCTTCATCACTAGGACAAGTAATACCTCCATGTGGTTCACAAAGCTCAATATTGCTGATGGTATTAACGTGCTGAGAAATTATATGCACCAATTCATGACTTTCCTCTCCCTTCAATTCTTGTACTTGGTACGATATTGAGATATTTTCATCCTCGCGTACAATTACCTCATTGGTTGCACCTCTATCTAGATCAAACTGTTGTTCGACTGTAGGGACACTCAAACAATCCTCTGCGCTGCCAATTTCTTCTTCATCTCCAACTTCATCTTTGTCACTGAATTCAACCCGATCTCCTTCTTCTTCTGCGACCTCATATCCGTCATAATAATTGTGAAACGATTGACTGGAACTTGAAGGAACTTGATTCTTTTTTTGACTTCCGAAGCTTAACTGAGTCAAACTCGTTGGCATGTTTCTTGAATAATTTGTATCAGCAGTAACATGGCTATATTGCACATCAAAATTATCTCGAAACATTTGTTTTGACTTAAGTTTTCTCCGGTATTCTTGATACAACTCCTGTCCACGATTTGATTGAAGAAATCTATCACTTATCAATCGTCTCATCCTGGGCCATGTCCTAATGGGTTGTTTATACTGTCGCAATCTATTGGACTGCAATCGTTCCCACCATGTAGAAACATAGCCATATAATTTATGAGCCGCATATTTGACCTCCTTCTCTTCAGGAATATCCGCATAGAACTCAAAGAATTTATCTACTTTACGAAACCAATAAATAAAATTCTCAGGATGACAATACCCATGAAAAGTAGGAATCATTGGTTCTACCTGAAAAGTTGAAAAGTCGTCATCTGTGCGATAAAATCCTCCAGACCTTGAATGTCGCTTCTTCGACAGATATCCATAATAATCCTCAGGTAAATTGTCTTCAGATTCATCCTCACTATCAAGTTGATAATAAGGATATCCTCCAGAGACGTTTTGATTAATAGGTTGGTTGCGGGCAAATCCCTCAACGCGGTTCCTATCAACTTTGTGATTAACAGATTGACCATGGGCAAATCCCTTGGCGCGAGTCCTGTTAAATCCTTCCCTACGATCATCGTCAATAGGGTTTGTGTATCTTCCACGGACGAATGCCATCGAACCAGGAAAAAGCGTGGCTCTGATACCACTTGACGCAGCGGAATTCACGAGAGATTAGTTGCGTACTAATCAAACGAATGATAGGTACTCGTAGCCACGAGCAGTTCTTGAATCCACAAGAAAAAGAGATAAACTCAGAGATTTTATTAATGAAAAGTTAAATAATTGAATAGGTTACAGCCCTTTTTATAAGACCCTAACCCTAGAAATCCTACTGAAAAAGAAATAATAAATCATGCCAAAACAAGCGGCATTAAATAAAAGATATTTCCTAATTAATTAAAATAAAATCCTAATTCTTGTAGACCAAAAATCCTAATAAAGGTGGAAATCAAAATCAAACCGAATATGGAAAGATAATAATTCTAACCTAAATGAAAATATTCCTAGTCAAAATCTTATTCTAAAACAATAAAAATAAAATACAAAAATCCTCCAATCTTGTCCTACATCACTTGTACTATTCCAATTTGAAAGGAAACGCAGCTGATCCAAATGGTGTTTATGATACGTCTCTTGCGATGGAGCAGTCAATGTCCATCAGGTTTGCTTGCCTGGTTCGATACTTTCCACTGAGCTAAACCTCGTGTTAAAATATAACGCGTCGATCCTCTGCATAAAAGGATTTAAATAAGTAAAAATAAGAGCAGTACTACACTCTCATACAGTCCGCGTCACATCGGCATAGCTAAAATTAGGGTTGCCTATCATTTGCTTGTAATAGTTATGTAAGTACTAATAATTTGTAATTTCATTCGTTGATCAGGCAAGACTTAAATGCTAATGGAAGTGGCCCTAGCCGAAAAGGCGCGTTCGAATACCGTCTGATCAAATCCTCTGAGGTCTTCCTTTTAAGAAGCACACAACCAGAAAGAATTAACGGCAAACTTCGAGCTACATTTAACGGAGTTTCGTTCAAAAAACCTGATTATCCGATTCGGCTAGCTGACCAATTTAACGACTCGAAAGTTTACGATCTCAATTTCCCAAACGAGATGTTGCTGAGCGGGGGCCGCCTCGGATTGGCACCTCTCTCATTGATGGAACGTATAACCAGTCCATGGAACTCATATTGCAAAACAATGATACTGTTGTGCAAAGCTTTCACATGGATGGTCATTCGTTTTTTGTTCTTGGGTACGTATAATTTTTTCAGATTTCTTGTGATTAGGTACCCTGTGCAAGTTTTAGTGCCTTGCTCGATTCGTCCTTTTTAATGTTCAGAAATCAGGAGTGTGATACTAATGCAGGATGGGGCTTGGAGAATGGACAAAAAACAGCACGAAGTTGTATAATATGAACGATGCTATATGTCGTTCTACTATACAGGTTTCGGCTCTTAGCTCCTACATTTCTTCGTCAATTGAGATACCCTAATTGCACCGAGATTTGTGCACCGATCGGAGCACCGGGCATGTACGGTAATGAGGCCCACAGAAGATTACGGTGTTCTGATCGGTGGACTATTCGGTGCAAATACTAGCGCTCGTTTTAAATTTTTTCCCCCTCTCTCTCTCTCTTTTCTCTATGGAGTATTTTGTAGGTTTTTCCTGGTGGGTGGACAGCAATTCTGATTTATTTGGACAACGTTGGAGTGGGGAATCTTAGAGCAGAGAATCTCAACAGATGGTATCTAGGCCAAGAGACGTATATGAGAGTTGTAGATCCCCTTGTAGATAACGCAACTGTGTTCGCTAGTGTGCCTGATAATGTTTTCTACTGCGGTAAAATTGAAAATTGTATAATATCCCCACTCTCTCTCTCTCTCTCTCTCTCTCTCTCTCTCTCTCTCTCTCTCTCTCTCTCTCTCTCTCTCTCTCTCTCTCTCTCTCTCTCTCTCTCTCTCTCTCTCTCTCTCTCTCTCTCTCTCTCTCTCTCTCTCTCATATCTGACCAACTTATTGTTTTTACCTTTGAATTTCAGCCCAAAAGAATCTTTGGTATCAAGCCCAAAAGAATCTTTGGTATAAATTGTCAGGAGAGTCGGACATTCAAAGTTGTATCTCACGCTGTTCGTGGTGTTCTCTGCTTCGATCTTAATTCTGTGCTAAGTTTTTCGGGTCAAATGAAAATAACATTCTTGTGCCCAAGCCAAATGCCAGTTACTATTTGTGTATGTGTGTGCGTGTCTTCATTGTGTTTAGTTTTTGTGGTATTTCGAAACGCACTTGCGTTTTGGGAGAAACTTGTATGTGGGAATTGCTTAGCATTGTGTGTAGGCCATGGATGGCTACCAACTTCATTGAATTCCATCTAGTACGTTGCTCTTTTATGTTGACAAAGAAGTCATTTGCAGACATAAAGTAAACTTGATGTTAAAAAAGATTGTGGGTTTCGTTACCGATTGGAAAGAAAACCTTCGCTAATTTTGTTGGTGTTAATTGACAATTTCCGGATACCTGGTCCTGTCATTTTTGTACCAAAAATATAATTTATAAAACAAGAAATTAACTATTATTCCAAAGAACAGTGGCTAAGTCCAGGATCTTCTACAGAAAGTAAAAAGCTGAGTTGCGGTACTTCCAATTTATTTTTAATTCAATTATGAAAAAGATAAAAATGTGATTTGATTTGCGTAAACTAAAACTAAATTAGAAAATAATTAAAGTTTTGAAGAGAGAAGGGATTAGGGTTTCGATTCCACCTTCTCCTTGCAATATAATAGTAATAAAATCTAAGGTAATTATTCAACATAAGACAAATAAGATGACTAGGGCTTGTAATCCCTATCGACAATCGTCAAGAGGGTTCACGGGACTCATATACTATAAAGGCTATCTCAACATAGCGCGAATCGTCTCACTGAATCTAACGAACGGCACGATCTGTCTAACGTAGTATAACTCATCTCAAATACTATCTCGGAGAAGTGAAAACTATTATATGACGGTACTTGATATCCGGAATACAAACACAATAGATAAATAGAAAAAATTTGTTCTTTCATAAAAAACTATGAATCATCCCAAAAAGTCATACAATTAACTGTTGAATAAAACCCTAGAAATCAAACAATTACATTACTTGAAGAAAGTTTTCTCGTTACCCTAGCCGAAGGATATTAGCCGCGCATGAAGAAGGAGATGATCGGGCAAGGATAGAACTCCATTGAAGCTCCTGCCATCTCTGTGTATGCGTTGAAAAAGATCCCCTTTCAAGCCTACCGCCTTGAGAAATTTTTCGGTGCCGGGTGGGTATATTCCACGTGTGTGGTACCCGTTCAGCACATCCGGACCGTCCAATATACTTTTGAACTGTTCGGATTGAAACCCTCTCTCTTCTCTCACCCCAATACTTTTTCTCTCTCCAAATCTGAGCCATCTAAAAACACAATGAATGGTTCAGATGCGCTGAACGGACACCACATGGTACTTATCCGCTAGTGAAATTTTTTCCCTACTGCCTCCCTTTTATGGAGTAATAGAGTACATGCCGAGAATACTAAAGGGCATCAGTATTGGGCTTTAACGTCAACCCCATAGGCTTGGGCTACGCACCAATTTTTATAGCCCAGACCACGTGGAAAGCTACAAGTAACCTTCCGGAAAGGGATTAACTGAAGGAAAAAACTTCTTTATGGAGCAACCCGTAAACTTTTGATTACGAAACTCAATCTCGCGCATCTAAAAGTATTTTGAATGGTCCGGATTTTAAAAAAATTATTCGCTAGAATAGTAGCGAATAGTTAACTATGAATAGATTTTTTAAAATCCGGACCATTGATTGCTGAAATCGCTCAGCTCCATAAAGAGCTGCTTTGCAGTGGCTCGGTAAATAAGTTTCTCTCTTAATTGAAAGGCTACAACATAAACCTTTGTCCATATTTTTCCATTAACTTATCAATTTAACTCTGTGTGCCATTTAATTGCTTCGTAAGCCCTACAACGAAATGAACATAACAAAACTAAATTAAGGGGTGTAAATTGGACACATTTATGCACATATCAATACCGACAAACCATTGTAGTATGTACTTTGTTCATTTTCCGTTTTGGTTTGGGAGGTAGCTTTAGTTAATTAAGTCAAGATACTTCGCCTAGTGGGTGAAGAATTGGAGAATATGATGTGCCTCAAGTTATTTCAAATTCGAGAAAGAAAAGTGGCTTTTGGAGTTGCATTATTTTGGTTTGTCAACCATTTCGGTGGTGTGTAGTTTGTTTATCTTCATTCCCAGTATCAAGAAAATTTGAAAAGCAACAGGTAGAACAGTTAGGTACGTAGTGACCATTTTGCCAACAACGTGGATCGTATCGGTAGGAGGAACAGGAATAGGGCCACGTGCCTAAAGTGGAAAACGCTAAGGGTAGGCTTCTGTAGATATCAAAATCAAAACTCAATGGATGAAAATCTAGCAAAATTAAGTATCAGTTTCCAATTTATTCATGCAAAATACATTTCTAGGAAAACAGTGACCAAATTTTTCCATTTTCTCTCACCAAAATTCCATTCTCTCTACATTTTTACATTAGAAAGTTATATTTTTTGGAAATAATTTGGGGATCGCTATATTTACGGTTTTGGAACAGGAGTGTACCATGTTTCGGAACATTTGTATTGGTATGCAATTCGTTAGGGTAGTAGCGTTCCTTTCAAAACCCGTACAGTTCTGCATTGCGTGTATGGAAAATATTTTAAAGTAAATAAAATTCCCTGGCCGAGAGCAACATCGTCGTTATATTATTATTTTCTGGTATTTTGTTGTTTTGCTCGTTACAAGCTTTAGTAATTGGTCTTGATCATTTTGTTTGTAAATAGATAGCTTTGGGTTGTGTTTTCTTCTTTCGCACAGATCATTTGCCCTAATTGGATTTATGGTGAATTTGATGCTAGGATGCAAAGGACGTTAGTCGAGACTCAAGCAGCGTCGAAGGCCAAGTGTCCCATGAATGACTGACGTTTTAAGCAGAAAATATTTTCAACCATACGATGAAAACTGTTTTACCTCATAAGAAACCAAAAATAAGTAAAATATTTTCCAGAAAAATATTTTACGTCTAAACAAATATCCCTTGATTTTTAACATGTACGTATGACAGTATGAGTGCTACTGTTAAAAAAACAAAAAACATCTATGAGTGCTGATGAGTGATAACACATGCAATAACTCATTTTGGTGTTAAGAATTCCGAACACATACAAATTGTAGTGGCTCGCGCCAGCTGACCTGCTAATTTTTAGCCTAACCACGTGGCTCAATAAGTTAAACTCAAGTTATAAAGTAGTTGTTCATGAATCCTTATATACAAATTCAATTTAATTCTAGCTACCCACATATGTGGGAGTTGTAAATGGGGCTTCACATAGATCCTCCAACCCCCAATCTTATCTTGGAAAGGCTGGGTTACTAGCAATTTTCACAGCATTTTTGTTGATAACAGATTTTTGCATCATTGACAACTACAGATTCCAAAAAGTCTAGGAATACAACGTTACTATATGATTCGAGACACAATTGTATCTGAAAACGCTCAATGCACATAAAGTTCATATGCATCGATCAGTTCTGGATACAGTTGTTTTAATAATCATGTTATAAAATTGTGTTTGTAACATTGCTTGATTTAGATATAAATGAATGGAAAGAATAGTCATTGACGACTGGTACGGTACATGAAAAGAATCCATTAATTGAAGTGTCCATGAAAATGTAATCAATGGTCCAGATTCACGCAACATTTTCCATAGTCATTTTCGATCGGACTTACTATTTTTTGGTCCTGCATGCACTTTTAGTAGTTGAGATGTGTGAAATTTAGCTTTAGACCACTCTTTAATAAAGTGAGGCCCCGTTCCAGTATACCTTCTTAAAAAATAAGTACTTATTTCATATTTTCAAACTCAAAAATAATGTAAATGAAAAATAATTTTTTAATTTTTTTTGCACCATATTAAAGATCTCAATGAGATCTATCAAATAAGATCCATATTGATAGGAAGATTATTTGCGTAAGCACATGATTTTTAAGCTTGAAATTGCCTTTCTTAAAAAATAATTACTTATTTCCCTTTCAGAAATGGGGCCCGAGTCCTTCGTAAGGTTGTTGTAATGCTTTTAAGTTTTAACCTACCTCCCTTTTGTTTTTATTTTGGTTACCTTTTACATTTGAAAGCAACTCCACTAGCTACCAACAGAGCGGATAAGGATGTCTTTAATGGCATGATCAAAATTGGAAAATAAAAAATTTTAGTTATTCATTTAAAAGATTGTTAAGCTTTAGAATGTTGAGATTTGCAATGGTTCATAATCAAAAATTCATTTTTAGCAGAGAGAGATAGAGAGAGCTAGGAATAAATTAAAGTAAGTGGGTTCATTGATAGTAATGGGAGGAGATAGAAAGAGAGAGAAATGAAAAACTAAGAGTGTGGTCCCTATTTAATTTGGTTACCCAAAAAGAAAATAGCTCATATTTTTCCCAGAAAATTTTAAAGAAAAAAAACAGTTTTCTTATCTATTGTCACATGTATTACGTTTTTTTGTGTGTATTATTGTTACTAGAAGCAAGTCGATCATTGAGGCCGCTGCGCGGACCAATTCAATAAAGTGAAAATATAATGTTATATGAGAGTTTTTGTGCAGCGAAACTCAAAAAAAAATCAACAAAGCAATTGAGATCAAGATGTAACTCTACAAAGCAGAATATACAATGTTATATAATGTTATATAAGTAAAATAACGTTAGATACGAAACTGATCCAACGTAACTGTTATTTTCCGAGAATTTTGCGTGATTTCAAACGGATAATGGGGGATAATGGGCTAAACGGATGGGATTTGAATGAAAGGGTAAATCTGTCAGGCACTATTTCCCTTTTTAAATGCAGTGGACTTTATGCCTTACCAAATACATATTAGTGGACTTAGTGGGTTAGAAACTTGATCAGTGGACCTAGTGGGTTAGAGACATGCTATAGTGGACCCTAGACCAATTTTTTATAATATGTATTTGGTAAGGCATAAAGTCCACTGCATTTAAAAAGGGAAATAGTGCCTGACAGATTTACCCTTTCATTCAAATCCCATCCGTTTAGCCCATTATCCCTTATACGTTTGAAATCACGCAAAATTCTCGGGAAATAACAGTTACGTTGGATCAGTTTCGTATCTAACGTTATTTTACTTATATAACATTATATAACATTGTATATTCTGCTTTGTAGAGTTACATCTTGATCTCAATTGCTTTGTTGATTTTTTTTGAGTTTCGCTGCACAAAAACTCTCATATAACATTATATTTTCACTTTATTGAATTGGTCCGCGCAACGGCCTCAATGACTTGCTTCTAGTAACAATAATACACACAAAAAAACGTAATACATGTGACAAAAAATAATCATATAACCTTATAACGTTATACATGAGATTTTGTCCTTTCTAACTCTAAAAAAAGAAAAAGAGGAGATCTCGTAACTTCTTTCCATTATATTTTCACTTTATTGAATTGGTCCGCGCAACGGCCTCAATGACTTGCTTCTAGTAACAATAATACACACAAAAAAACGTTATACATGAGATTTTGTCCTTTCTAACTCTATAAAAATAAAAAGAGGAGATCTCGTAACTTCTTTCTCTTCGTCGTCGTCGCCTTCTTCACAATCGACTTCACAGGTAACTTAATACTCTTCACCCCTTGAACAACTGCACAAATAACATCATTTAACAAAATTAGTATATAACCAACATTGATATAACCATATATACTATCAATCGAATCCCTAACTTAATTCAACCATACCATACCGGATCAAAGATTGATATAACCACATATACTCGCAATCAAAACCCTATCTTAACTAAACCAATACGTAACCAATCAGAGTTTGATATAACCATCTATACTCACAATCGAAACCCTAACTTAATCTAGCCAAACCATTCATATAACCATATATACGTGGAGAAACGTACGTAGTGTATCAATAGCAATGTAGGATCACACACAGTTTACATTCGCAAACTATAACAAAATTCGAATATAACCAACCTTTATATAACCATATATACAAGCAATCAAATCCATAACTTAATTCAACCATACCCTAACGGATCAAAGATTGATATAAGCACATATACTCACAATCAAAACCCTATCTTAACTTAACCAATACCTAACCGATCAGAGTTTGATATAACCATATCTACTCGCAATCAAAACCCTAACTTAACTTAGACAAACCATTTATATAACCATATATACGATGGAAAACATAAACTGCTCAGAGCAGGGTCTGTGTACAAAACCCTCAATCACAGGGGCAAATAACTTAGGGATATAACCTTATATACTCGCAATCAAAACCCTAAATAACTTAGCCAAATCATTCATATAACCATATATACGAAGAGAAACATACCTAGTGTATCGATTGCGACGTAGGATCTGACGGCGATGGAGAAACGAAGGCGAAGAATGGCAACTAGCGCCACGGCGACGGCATCCGACTGAAACAGGGGCGAATCAAAGGCGACTAGGGCGACGGAGACGAACGTTGGTGAACGGGTGCGACCGTTGGTACAGTTGGTGAACGAATGCGATTGACGCCGATGACGAAGAAGGGCGACGACAAAGAAGGGCCGACGACGACGAAGAAGGCCAACGACGACGAAGAAGGGCCGACGACGAGATCGTTTGAAGACGACGAAGAAGGGCCGATGACGAGATCATCTGAAGACGACGACAAAGAACACCGTCTCCGTTTTTTTCCTCTCAATTTGGTTTGTTTTGGAAACGGGGGGAGGGGGGAGGGGTTTTATAATGGGGACTGAATTTTTCGGATAGAGATTTTTTGAAATGGCTAAAAAAACGGGGCAAAATATTTTTGAAAAGCAGGGGTATATTAGACTAACCGGGGTTATTATATCTTTACTAATAGGATAGTGGACTTAGGGGGTTATAGAATTTAGAAGTGGACTTATAGGGTTTGGAAAGTGGTATAGTGGACATATGAAAAATTCTCCCTACATATTAGTGGACTTAGTGGGTTAGAAACTTGATCAGTGGACCTAGTGGGTTAGAGACATGCTATAGTGGATCCTAGACCAATTTTTTACAAAATTTAATGAGTACATATTAATGGCCAAACCTATGGGGTGAGCTATTGAGCCATAAGTTTTTGGATCAATTTTATCTAGTCCACTAGTAAATTTTGGCACACTCAATAGCTAAAATTTTAGATATTCAACCTAATTTTGGCGGATAAAAAAAAAATTCTAATGAGTATTTTATAGATCTCAAAAAAAAAACGAGTATTTTATAGGATCCCCTAGAAATGCTCTTAATAATCCCTACAAACTAGTGCAGTTATCAAACGGACCAGAACATACCTCATTGTCGGGAATGTTGTGTGCGGAGTTGGTTCCCAAGAAAATTGAAGTGAAGTGAGGTGAGGTGAAGTAAAGGAAGATGAAATTTATTTTCCCGTGTGTGTTCTCTTGACAAGAAATCTTGCAGGAAAACAAGAATTCCCTCCTTTTGGGAAAGTCTGTTTTGCAGGAAAGTATTTCTCAGTAAAAAAGTTGAAGCTCTGAGCCCTACAACTTTCCTAGTAACTGAACGCATAGAAAATTACAGATAGGTTGATTCTCCCATTATTTCTTATTCTTACTGCGAAACTGAACGGGACCGAAGGCTGAAGGAATAATAACCTGAGGCTCCGTTCAGTTGCCAGGAATGTTATACAGGAAAGTTATTCTCTGAAAAAGTTAAGTAAAGTGAAGTAAAGGAAAAAGAAATCTATTTTCTTGTAAGTGTTCATTTGACAATTTTTTTGGGCAGGAAAACTAAAGTTAAGTGGTTTATTTGCCAGGAAAAGACACTTATGAGAAACTTCTTTATTTTTATTCTCATGGCTAATTTTAATAAAAGTAACTTTGAGAGCTAAATAATAGGCTATCATATTTCAAAAATTAACACATATGGAAAATGTATTTTATTTAATGCAAAGCCTTAACATGTAATTCCCTATTCAATTTGTTATATTCTGAATGGTCATGCAAATCCCCCATTTAAATTGACATTCTCTGACAATCAACCGTAATACAAATAAAGTTTAAAAAATAAGTAGATGATAATTAATTAAATAAATATTAAACAATCGTGCTTGATTAGTTGCCGATGCAAAAACTCATTAAAAATTAGTTAGTACAAAACAAAATTGAAGACTAATGACAAGATAAATAAATACTTCTAAAAAAAATAAACTACCAATCTTTTTCCACAATAATTATCTCAGAAAACACCATAGTAGTCGAAATTGTTGTTACTCACGTAAATCTCAAAGTGTCTTTCTAATAACCTAATTTGTATTTTTTTGGTATTTGCGTCATTCACTTTTTTTCTTACCCGCCAATTATTTTGGCCCCACAATGGATAAAACTTTTTCCGTGACGCAAAATCCTATACTTTTGGCCGGATTACTTTTGCAAGAAAGTAAATCTTGCAGGAAAACTTAAAAACATGTTTCCCACTACTTTCCTGCCAATTGAACACTACAAAAGTTATGAGAAAATTGATTGTGTTTCTTTGATCGTCAATACTATATATAGTAACCGCGATCCGAAAGCGTGAAAAGGGTAAGGAGAAAAAAAGAAGAATCTGGGCATTGGCTGGCTGTGTTTCTCTGGTCGAGCCGTGAAGACCTTCGATGTCGAAGGCAAGACTTGAGTGTCAATCAGAAGTCATCTTATTAAATGCAAAAAAAGTGTTAGGACCCATAGAAAGGGAACCTACACTCCAATTATTAATTCTAGGTAAGGAGGGGAATCTAAAAGGGACATTACTCTTCTTTTTTTTTTGTTATATTAGTTTGCAAATTTACCAATTTGCCTTGTTAAATTCCATATTACTGGTCAATGGAATATTGTCGCCGCATTTTTGTAAACTTAATTATTATTTTTGTTCTGGGTGTTTTATTCGTCTTTTCTGAATTTTTGTTAGATTCGAGTGAATTTTTTTCGATTAATCACCTGTGTTGACTAAATGAGTCTAAAAAGTACAAAATTATGACCGGAAGCAAAAAAAAAAGTTTACTAAAGACAAAAAAAAGTATCAAACTGTCTTATTTGTCTAAAGTGTCATCTTATTTAAATTTTTTCAACATCGGTCTATATTTCTATAATTTTCCGATTCGAACGATTAACCCTAAAAATTACGACAAAAAGCTAAACAAAAATTATGAAGAAAAGTAAAAAATACTGAAATAATTCCACTAACAAAATAAATACTTATTTTGTTATCCAATAAGAACTCATGTTCCACTAACTTTTTACCTTGTTATTTCTACATTCTAAAATCTGTGCCATTTTTCATCGCTTATATATTTTGATTTATAATGAATTTTATGATTTTGCGAACTTTGTATAATAGAACTAAGAAAAATTTATAGAAATGATCCTTCTAGTTTCACCCAAGTTTCATTTTCGTTCTTCAAGTATCAATTACAACTCTTTTGACCTTTAAATTTGGTTTTCGTAACAAGTTGATCTAATTGATAACTTCTGTCAGCCAGACTAGACGGAAAAAATCAGGTTGAGGCCAGACGTCATCAATTGGACCAACTTGGTACGAACTACAACGTCCAAACTGCCATTAATTTGATTTTTTCCATCCAGTTTGGCTGACAGAAGTTATCAATTGGACCAATTTGGTACGAAACCAAACTTGAAAATCAAAAGAGTTGTAATTGATACTTAGAGGACAAAAATGAGACTCAGATAAAACTAGGAGGAGCATTTATATAAATTTCCCTAGAACTAATTGAGATCTATTAAACAATATCCATATTGTATATTTTTTAAGATGCATATTAAAATATTTAAACAATAAAAAATAGCACATTGAATAACTACTTATTTTTTAAGAACCCTTAGTAGAACAAGGGTTCTTTATTTCCCCTTCTAAAAATCCAAAATAAGTATTACATGTTATATAGATGACATATTATTTACTTTATCTAGCATTTCTCTTTCTTTTTCAGAAATAATTTTTGCACTCCCTTTTTTATATCTACACCTTCTTTTTGTCTTTTAATAAAAAAAATACACACTTTTAACACTAAAAAATAAAAAGAGAGTATAAATATCAAAAAAAAATAAGTATGAAAATCACTCCCCTTACTTTTTTATCGGGAAATCTAGCATTTCTCCACCTAACCACTTTTTGTCCTTTCCCAAATTCCCATGAGAAAAGAGCTTTTTTTGTTTTTCTGCACAGTGAGATTTTTTCGATTTGTTGTTGTGTTGTTGTCATTGTTGTTCTCTCTCTCTCTCTCTCTCCATGGCGTTCTTGGGGTCATGTATCTTGTGTTTAATCCCCTTCTCTCTGCTTTTCGGCCTCTGTTTCTCATTTGCAAATGTTTCCGAGTTCAAATTGGAGCTCTCTTACAAAACTCTCTCCCCTTTGGGTGTCCCTCAACAGGTTCTACTCCTTTCTTTTATCTCCTTTGGGATACTGTTTCCTATCTTTTTGTATGTGTTTTAGCTAGCAGCACATATATTCACTTTTCGTTTTTAGAAAGTTTTAAGCAAAAAATCATGCATTAATAAACTTTTAGCCACTTGTAATGGGTGTGTGAAAACCTGCAAAATAGATGCAGAAGTTATTTATTGTTCTCTTGTGTGCAGGTTATTGCAGTAAATGGAATGTTTCCTGGTCCAGTTCTTAATGTTACTAGTAGTCACATTGTCAACGTAACTGTGACGAACAAATTGGACGAAAATCTCCTCATAACTTGGTAAGTTTTGTTTAAAAAAAAAAAAGAAAGAAGAAGAAGCAGCAAAGAAGCAAACATAAAAATATACGCGCACGTGACAGATTCAAATATAGACCGCGCAGTATTTTTCTGCATAGTTTTCAGTAGGGGTGCTCGCGGTCCGGTTCGGTTCGGATTTCTAGGAATCCGAGGACCGAACCGCTAGTCACGGTTTTTACAAAATGAAATCCGTGTCCGGACCAAAAGTCCTACGGTTCGGTTCCAATCCGATCCGTGACTCGCGGATCGGTTACGGTTTTGTCCACAGATTTTAGCAAAAATAAAGTTCAAGCATATATCCCAAACTAAAAGGGAAGAATGTTACATTCAGAATTAAGTTTAACACCACCAGAAAATACTTGTTACATAAACTACCAAAAGCCTACTTCAAAAATCAGATTCAAAAGAATCTAAGCACTAGTAAGATTGTATCATTATAGTACATAACATAAAAGATCTGGAAAAGAAACGAACTAGTGAAACTCAACTAAGGTTACCCGTTATTTATACAAAAAAACTATGATTTACTCCCTATATTTTATGTACATCTACACTATATCCCATTATTAAGATAAAATACTAAAATTGGTAGAAAAAAGTGTTAACATTACTAACAATTTATTATATAAATACACATATATATTTATATATGTTATTTATATAAAATAAATATCTCACGATCCGGTTCGGTTAATCCACGGTTTTGTAATGAAAATCCGTGGACCGAACCGCGAGTCACGGTTTTCAAATTTTTCAATCCGTGTTCGGACCATTAATCCACGGACAAAATCCAAAAGGTACGGATCAGTTTGGTCCGGACCGGTTCACGGTTTACCGGATTTGTTGAACAACCCTAGTTTTCAGTTCATGAATCATGTGTTAGCTATCTTTCATTTCATGGGTTGTGGCAGGGCTGGATTGAGAATGCGTCGCGCTTTTTGGCAAGACGGCGTTCTAGGCACGAATTGCCCCATTCCTCCAAACCATAGTTGGACTTACCAATTCCAAGTCAAGGATCAGATCGGCAGCTTCTTTTATTTCCCATCACTCAATCTTCAAAGATCAGCCGGTGGTTTCGGTTCTTTTATCATCAATAACTTGCCTAGAGTACCTCCGCCTTTCGACACTCCGTATGGTGATATCGTTGTTTTCATCGGTGATTGGTATAAACAAAGCCATAAGGTTCGTATTTGATGATAAAACTGTTGTACTCTATATGCATACATAAACGAACAGAAGCTGGAGTATTTAGAAAGGGTTGGCGACTAAACCTTTTGCATATCAGGCACTGAGAGGGGCACTCGACAATGGAACAGACCTTGGAATACCGGATGGAGTTCTCATTAACGGGAAGGGGCCTTATAATAAGACTGAACAACCTTTTGATTATGAAAAAGGAATCAATGTTGTCCCAGGTAACTGATTGTTGCCTGTCTAATAAGACTTCTTCTTTTTCGCGATTATGTTCGGGTTATTTTATGCAAAACAGGATTGCGATTACAGGAAAAACCTATCGGATTCGGGTGCACAACGTCGGGGTGTCAACTTGCTTGAACTTTCGAATCCAGAACCACGATTTGCTCCTCATAGAAACAGAGGGGCATTACACGGCTCAACAAAACAACTCCAGCTTTGACATACACGTCGGGCAGTCTTACTCATTTTTGGTTACCATGAATCAGGATGCGAATAGCGATTACTACATCGTAGCAAGCCCGAAGTTTATGAACCCTAATCAAACCTATCAGTGGCAAAATGTTATTGGGGTTGCTATCTTGTACTATTCCGAATTGAAAGGAAACGCATCTGATCCTCTCCCAACCGATCCAGTACCACCAAATGGTGTTTATAATACGTCTCTCGCGATGGAGCAGTCAATGTCTATCAGGTTTGCTTGCTTGATTATACGCTTCTTTCTCCTTCCCGTGTTCCAATACACTTTGAATCAAGATTTGCTTGCTTTTGTTCTAGTAAACGTTCTTCCTCTTTGCTTTTGTTCTATAACCAAACGAAAATCAACCATTTTTTTTTTTATATCTTTCAGTCTGGTTCGATACTTTCAACTGAGCTAAACGTCGTGTTAGGATATAACGCGTCTATCCTTTGCATAAAAGGATTTAAATCAGTAAAAACAAGAGCAATGCTACATTCTCATGCAGTCCGCGTCACATTGGCATAGCTAAAATTAGGGTTGCCTATCATTTGCTTGTAATAGTTCTGTAAGTACTAACAATGTTGTAATTCCATTCGTTGATCAGGCAAGACTTCAATGCTAGAGGAGGTGGCCTTAGCCGACAAGGCGCGTTCAATTACAGTCTGCTCCATTCCACTGAGCTCTTCATTTTAAGAAGCACACAACCATCAACAATTGACGGCAAACTTCGAGCTACATTTAACGGAATTTCGTTCGAAAATCCTGGTTATCCGATTCGGCTAGCTGACCAGTTTGACAAATCCAAAGATGTTTACAATCTCAATTTCCCAAATGCGATATTGCCGAGCGGGCCGCCTCGGATTGCCACCTCTCTCATTAATGTAACGTATGACCACTCCATGGAACTCATATTGCAAAACAATGACACTGTTGTGCTGAGCTTTCACATGGATGGTTATTCGTTTTTTGTTCTTGGGTACGTATAGTTTTTTCAGATTTCTTTGTAATTAGGTACCCTGTGCAAGTTTTAGTGCCCTGCTCTATTCGTCCTCTTTTAATGTTCAGAAATCAAGAGTGTGATACTAATGCAGGATGGGGGATGGAGAATGGACAAAAAACAGCAAGAAGTTGTATAATATGAATGACACTATATGGCGTTCTACCGTACAGGTTTCTGCTCAGGCTCCTTAGCTCCTACATTTCTTCGTCAAATTGAGATACCCTAATTGCACCGAGATGTGTGCACCGATCGGAGCACCGAGCACGTACGGTAACGAGGCCCACAGAAGATTACGGTGTTATGATCGGTGGACCATTAGGTGCAAATACTAGCGCTTGTTTTAAATTTTTTCCCGTCTCTCTCTTTTTCCCTGTGGAGTATTTTGTAGGTTTTTCCAGGTGGGTGGACAGCAGTTCTAATCTATTTGGACAACGTTGGAGTGTGGAATCTTAGAGCAGAGAATCTCGACAGATGGTATCTAGGCCAAGAGACGTATATGAGGGTTGTAGATCCCCATGTAGATAACGCAACTGTGTTCGGTAGTGTGCCCGATAATGTTCTCTACTGCAGTGATATTGAAAAGTACACAAAGTATAATATCCCCACTCTCTCTCTCTCTCTCTCTGCGCTCACAAAGTCATATATGACCAACTTATTGTTTTTACCTTCGAATTTCAGCCCAAAATCTTTGGTATCAATCGCCAGGGGAGTTGGACATCCGAAGTTGTATCTCACGCTGCTCGTGGTGTTCTCTGCTTCGATCTCGATTATGTGCTAAGTTTTTTTTGGGTCAAATGAAAATAACATTCTTATGCCCAAGCCAAATGCCAGTCAGTATATATGTGTGTATGTCTTCATTGTGTTTGGTTTTTGTGGTGTATTTCGAAATGCACTTGGGTTTTGGGAGAAACTTGTATGTGGGATTTGCTTAGCATTGTGTGTAGGCCGTGGATGGCTCCCAACTTCATTGAATTCCATGTAGTACGTACGTTGCTCTTGTTTAAGGTTTGGAATTGTTTAAGTAGTCGTGAATTTCTCTTTGCACACTATCTTATTCACATTGGGATGGGAAATCAAATGTAATTTAGATGAGAGAGAAAGAAAAAAAGAAAAAAAGAAAAAAAAAAAAGCCCAATGGGATGTCGGCCGGATGTTCAAGGTTCGGGACTTGAGATTTTGTTTCTTCTGAATGTCTCAAGTTCAAAACTTTTCGGGTGCTATTGACTTATTTGGAACCGGTCCATACAAATTACTTGCTTGTCGAGATGCTCGTAAACTGGCCCGAACACCATAGTTATTTGGAAAAAAAATTGAGGACGAATGGTTGAAGCGATATATCGTTCCACGATTGGAACGAAACAGATCTAATGTCGGGTAAAAAAGGGCCCGGACTATTAGTCCATTGGGATGTCCAATCCGGACCTTTTTTTGTTACCAAACAAGGTATTAATACTCCCATGGGATTAGTGTTCCAATCCCAAGCCCCAAACCTGTTATCAAACGGGGCCTAGTCCATTGGGATGTCCAATCCGGCCTTTAGGGGGTATTAGCAATACCCCGTAGGACTTGGTATTAATAGTCCAATCCCAACTCCTTCTCATTACCAATTTCTTCTATCAATCCAATTTCATCATCTAATCTCATCCCAAACAAACATACTCATTATCAATCCTTTCTCATTAACAATCTGTTCTCATTACCAATCTCAATCCTAATCCTATCTTCTTACGAATCTCATCCATCTATCACTGTTATCAAATGGGACCTTAATAGTTCAGACTCTTTTTTGTTACCAAACAAGGTATTAATACTCCCATGGGATTAGTATTCCAATCCCAAGCCCCAAACCTGTTATCAAACGAGGCCTAAGTTTCAGACTAAGACCACTGTGACAACCCTGTTACCCTTGGCTTATGAACAAGGGGAAATCACGGTTCAGTGGGGAGAGGGATATTTTATCCAATCATGGACTAGTTTTTGTGAAATTGCTCTAAACATGAAACGGAGGAATACAAATTCCTAATACATGGAAGGGCCATGTTAAATGACTATTACATCCCTTAGCCAACCCTCCCCCTCTCTTTCTCAACTTTCAATCCACAAAATCTCCCTCCTGTCAGAATTTCGTCACCGACCACTGTATCCTCCGCCGCTTCAACTGTAGAGACTCGCAAATTTATTGTTAATTCGAAAGTCGTTTAATGGTTAATGAAATTGCGTAAGTTAATAAGGTTGTACGTACGTTTGTAGGGGGTGTATGGATAAACGATTACTGTGGTGTATCGGACTCTCGTAGAATAGTAAAATGTTAGTTTTAATGTTGTAATGATGTAACTGATGTTTGGAAGTGTTGGTACCAAGTCGGGTTCGTTTCGGTGTCCGTTGGAAAATTCTTTTTTTTTTGCCCAGCTTGTACCGGTACAGCCTTTTCCCAGTACCGGTACATGGTGTCCAGAAGTTGTGGTTTTTGACAGTTTGAAGGTTCATGTACCGGTACAGCCTTTTCCCAGTACCGGTACAAGCTGTGTTTTCTGCAGATTTTCAGCACGCTTTTTGGACCACTATAAATACCTCTTTATGTCATTTCTCACACCCAAAGGCCACGAAAATAGATCTCAAAACCCTCTCTCACCTACCCAACTCCAATCTCACCCAAAACTCTCGATTTGAAGCGCAAATCTTCAAGATCCAAGGATTTTCTTCCTCAAAATCTCAAGATTCTTACATTTGGTGAACCAAGGGTGAGTTATATGTTCTTGTTCTCACTCCTTGATGCTTACCCACGTTTTTTTCTCTCTCTCTCTCTCTTCGATCATTGGTTGATCTTTGCTCGTTATTCATGTTTTTGGACTTTATTTACTCTAGATCTTGTATCCAAGCTCGGGTGAGGCTCGTCTTTGAGGGATTCAAGCTTGTTGCTTTTGATAGACCTAGGGTTTTGCTCAAAACCCATCTTGGTAGGGATTTCTCTCTTCCTCTACATGTTTTGAGGTGACTATGTGTGATTTAGATGTGTATTTGCTATACGTGGTTGAATAGAATGTTTTATGGTTAAAAGATAGCATATTCTTTTTTTGATAGTGGTATTGTGGTGACAAGTGATATGGTCCATGAATGAGATGTGTCATATTCGATAATATCGGTGTGTGAGGAATGAGCCTATGGCAATAGTATAAATTGTGACGATTGTATGGTGGTTGTTGTTGGGATGTGAATGGGGGTTAGTGTGACGCAAGGGGTGGAAACACACGGTTCGCAAGGGGTGGAGTCTGTTGTGACGCAAGGGGTGGGAACACAATCTCGCAAGGGGTGGAAATTCGTTGGAAGAGGCGTGTTCGTGTGTGTGTTCGTATGGGTTTGCGATTGTGAATTGTTATGATATCTGAAAATGGGTGTTGGTGTGCTTTGTTTCGATTTGTCGTTTAATTTGATCCACTTTCATTTTCATGCTTATCATCTCACTGCATGTAGATTTTGTGGAGAATTTCCTACTGGACTCTAGTAGCTCAACAAAATCCTTCTTTTCAGGTTCGAACGCAGGGCAGTAGGTTGCATGACTCGGCGTAGTTGGAAACGAAGAACATTTTGGAAGCTAACTTGATTTAGGGGTTGTTCGGATAAATAAGCCAAAATGGCTTATTTTTTATCCTTATTCAAATTTTTTTTGCATTTTGTGGCTTATTGTCAATTTTTTGGGGATTATTGCTTCGTTATGACGAGAGGAATCTAAAAAGTAAAAAAATTTGGTCGAAATCCAATTTTTTTTGAATTTCGACGAAAATTGGCGGGAAAGCCACTTTTTTTCGTCTTTATTCAAAAAAAATTGGATTTCGACCAATTTTTTTTACTTTTTAGATTCCTCTCGTCATAACGAAGCAATAATCCCCAAAAAATTGACAATAAGCCACAAATTGCAAAAAAAAATTGAATAAGGACAAAAAAAATTTGGCGGGAAAGCCAAATGACTTTTTTGAATAATCACTTGCTCATCTTTAGAATAGACTTACTTTTGATCAAAGATGACCTTGTAACTAATTTTACTATAGGATTATCTTTTGTCTAAAGTTGTAATATTCGAAACTCAACAGTATTTGTATTTAACTTAATTTGGCCGAGATGCCAACGTTGTAATTGTTAAAACTTGTGGTTTTGGTTGTAATTAAGCAGGTGGGAAATTCATTTTGGGTATTGTCTAGATTACGTGAGATTCTTTTATTAAAATGATTGATTATAATATGTTTAAAATCGAGGGCGTGACAAAACCATGATTCATATCCTTCAAAATCAAATCTTCATTAAAATCTTCTTTTGTTTCAATTCCTCGTTTTTAATTCGATTAAAGATCGAAACTTTTACTTTCTCGAGTAACATTTTCGCTTTTCCCCAACCCCAACCCATCACCGCAGCCCATCACAGCCACCATTGCCGTCGTCACCCATCACCACCACATCGCCGAGCTCAACAATTCCAGTATTCCCAAAACAAACGACTCAAACCTTCATCAACCACCACCGAGTAGTCATCTTCGATTTGGACCGAGTCAACTCGTATTGTTCTGTATTTTTTAATTTCAAATGGGTTTGTGATGGATTTACAGGAGGTGCAATGAAAATGTTGGGGTTTTGCATAAACTAAAGTATTAGTACTAGTAAATTACATTTGCTTGAGTTTAAGTTTGTGGGGAATAGGCTGGTGAAAGGTGAAGAAAGTATCAGCACGAGTTAATAAATGATACGTATGAACTTATCCCAAACAAACAAAATATGATTTGGGACAAAGTTCCCTAAAAAAAATATGATTTGGTCTATATTAACAGAAAGATTAGTCTTTACTAATATCCAATGTAGTCTTTCATAATTAATCACTTGCTCTTTTATAACTCAAATAATATGAACAATCAAATTATTTGGGACAAAGTTCTCTAAAAAAATTGATTTGGTCTATGTTAATTAAAAGATTAGTCTTTACTAATACACAATGTAGTTTTTTATAATTAATCACTTGCTCTTTTATAACTCAAATAATATGAACAGTCAAATTATTTGGGACAAAGTTCTCTAAAAAAATATGATTTTGGTCTATGTTAACAGAAAGATTGGTCTTTACTAATACACAATGTAGTTTTTTTTTATAATTAATCACTTGCTCTTTTATAACTCAAATAATATGAACAGTCAAATTATTTAGGAAAAAGTTCTCTAAAAAAATATGATTTGGTCTATGTTAACAGAAAGATTAGTTTTTACTAATACCTAATGTAGTCTTTCATAATTAATCACTTACTCTTTTATAACTCAAATAATATTAACAAGGCACCAGATCCTCTGTTTGGTTGTGGTGCGGTCGTACTGGCTGTGGTGGCGGCGGCAGCAGCGACAATTGGGGGGGGGGGGGGGGGGGGGGGGGGGGGGGAGATACCTTCTGGTGTTGCCGCAAATGGTGCTCGTGGTGATAGTTGTGGTAAGGGTTTAAAAGTGAAATGATTTTTGGGAGAGGGACATTTTTGTCAACAAAACCATGTCTTGGCAATTAAATTCTTCCTTTCCATGACTTTTCAATTCCAAAAAACTAGTCCACGACTTGGGGATAAATGGGGGAATTTTCCCCAGGTCCACTGTACCATATTCCAAACCCCATAAGTCCACTTCTAAATTCTATAACCCCTTAAGTCCACTAACCTACTAATCAGGATATAATAAACCTGTTTAGTCTAATATACCCCTATTTTTAAAAAACCTTTTGCCACGTTTTGTTATCTATTTGAAAAAAAAACGTTTGAAATTTCTAATCCCTAAAATCTCTCCCGATTTCTCTCCCGAAAATTTATCCTTTCCTTCAATACAAAACCCTCCCCACCCTCCCCCCCAGCCCCCCCTCCCCCCAAAATTTCAGAACGAACAGCGACTCGCCATCGCCACCCACCTCCCGTCGCCGCCTCTCCCCCACAATTTCAGAACGAACAGCGACAAACATCGCCACCCACCTCCCATCGCCGCCTCCCCCCCACAATTTCAGAACGAATAACGACAAAGATCTCGTCGCCATCGCCACCCACCTCCCGTCGCCGTCACATCGCCTGCTCGCCGCCTGCTCCTCCTCCTCCTCGCCGTCACATCGCCTGCTCCGCCTGCTCGCCGCCTGCTCCTCCTCCTCCTCGCCTGCTCGCCGCGGTGCACTCCTCCTTCTCCTCGCCGCCCTTCGTCGACATCCATGGCCGCTACCACCATGGCCGAGTTCCCACCCTCCATCACCGCTACTAATTTTGTTAACGGCTGTTATTTGTGCAGTTGTTCAAGGGGTGAAGAGTATTTAGTTACCTGTGAAGTCGACTGTGAAGAAGGCGACGGCGACGAAGGGAAAGAAGTTACGAGATCTCCTCTTTTTATTTTTTTAGAGTTAGAAAGGACAAAATCTCATGTATAACGTTATAAGGTTATATGATTATTTTTTGTCACATGTATTACGTTTTTTTTTTTGTATTATTGTTAGTAGAAACAAGTCATTGAGGCTGCTGCACGGACCAATTCAATAAAGTAAAAATATAATGTTATATGAGAGTTTTTGTGCAGCGAAACTCAAAAAAAATTCAACAAAGCAGTTGAGATCAAGATGTAACTCTACAAAGCAGAATATACAATGTTATACAACGTTATATCAGTACAATAACGTTAGATACAAAACTGATCCAACATAATACTTGTTAAAACTTGATCATATATATGCATAAACATATAATCATAATCATATATAACCATAGACAACCTTATATTTATTGGTCCGCGCAGCGGCTTAACTCTTAAAAAGGAGAATATATAACGTTATATATGTACAATAACGTTATATATAGTGTATCAGAAAAGGAGAATCTTCGACTGTTATATAACGTTATATAAGTACAACAACGTGATTGACGTGATTTCAAATAGAGAGAGACGAGAGAGAGATACCCGTGATTGAATGGATAAGTACAAAATTAGAAGGGATAATGGAGAAATAATGAGCTAAATGGATGGGATTTGAATGGAAGGATAAATCTGTCAGGGATTATTTATCTTTTAAATGAAGTGAACTTCATACCTTACCAAATACTTATTAGTGGACTTAATGGGTTAGAAATTTGATTAGTGGACTTAGTGGGTTACAAACATACTACAGTGGACCTCCCACCAATTTTTTAGGGATAAAATACCTCTCTCCCCGCCGAACCGTGATTTCCCCTAAATTGTTGTGTGCCCCCAAATCATGTTCCCCTCTAATCTTCCCCCCAAATTGGGCATCAGCGCCATTACAAGAAAAACCCTCCCCCTGCCACTGGTCAGGAACGCGCAACAATTCTCCGAATTCGGTGCCCTAATCGCAAAGCCATGGCGTTAGGGCAACTGGGTCATCTTTGATGTCAATAAATCAATCCCCAAAAATGACAGGAGGAGGAGGAGATCAGCTTGAGAGATACGAAAAGCTAGGGATAGGTGAGTCCCTCCCACGAGTCTACCAGTACCCAATAGCCTGCCAAGAGCTCAGCTCCATTCTCAGAGGGGCTTACTCTCAACTGCCCAAAAACCTTCAGTCTCTCGTCTTCCAACACACCCTCACCGCCTTCCGCCTCCTTCCCCAGTGAGTCTCCCCTTTCTCCAATTCTCTTTTCTTTCCATTTACTCGGTTTTGAATTTTGTTGAAGTTTGTCCCACATCGGTCAATTGTCTCCTACGAAACTAGTATATGAGCCGGGCGGCCTCTCCACTCATTGCCAATTGGTATTGAGTTGGATGCTTTAACATGATATCGGAGCTAGGTTTTCGGAGAATTTGTTACCCTTGTTTGTGCCATATGTGCACTGTTGTTTGTTGTTTCACGTGTTATGGATCATTTGTTTACCTCCTCACGTGTGAGTCGAGGTTGCACGTGTGGGGATTGTTGGAGTTTGTCCCACATCGGTTAATTATCTCCTGAGAAACTAGTATATAAGCCTGAGAAGCCTGTTTTGAGTTGGATGCTTCAACAAATTTGATCTGAATATAGCTTTGTTAATCGGGATTTGATTCAATGTTTTTCTTCAATTATTACTGATATAGCTGGATAGGTGAGACTGCTCCTAATAAATCTTCTGAACTGTCTGCTTTTGAGAAATCGCAGCATCTTGTGATTATCTATCTGGGTTCTCTTTATATTGACAAAGAAGTCATTTGCATGCATAAAGCCAATGTGCTTGATCAGGGTTTAGTGGGTTTGGTTGCAGATTGGAAAGAAAATATTTGCTAATATGAGAAAGAAAATTGGCTTTTGGACTTGCATTATTTTGGTCAGTCAATCATCTTGGGCAATTTCGGGAGCGTGTAGTTTTGTATATCTTTCTTCCCAGTAGCAAGAGATTTTGAAAAGCAACTGATGAAAGAGCTAGGTTGAGGTAGGTTTGCACAATTCTGTCCATTCTTACTTGATGTACATCTCCTTTCAAAACCCGTACAGTACTGCAATGTGTTTAGGGAAAGTATTTGGAAGTAAATAAATTCCCTGGCCGAGTGCAACAACGTCGTTATAATCTTTTCTGGTATTTAGTTATTTTGCTCATTACAAGCTTAAGAAGTAATTGGTCTAGATCCTTTTGCTTGTAATGGATAGCTTTGAGTTATGTTTTCTTCTTTCGCACAGATCATTTGTCCTAATTGGATTGATGGTGAATTTGATGCTAGGATGCAAACACAAAAGGCCATCTCAGCGGCCAACCTTCTCACTCAGAGTGCAGAGGCTGTGCTGCCAAAGCAAAGGAGGGTTTTGGCTGCGACAGAGTTCAGGCATGCAAAGATTGCCCATAAGAGGCGTTGCAAAGACCGACAAGAAGGTATGACCTATTTTTTAAAACTGTTATCTAATTGATGTTTGAATCATCTATCTTTGATTGCAATTGTTCTGTTGATGGGCCCTTGACGAATATAGCACCTCAAGGATGGGCAACTGAAAATCAAACCTAGCAGTTCGTTTGTTCTTTTGGTTAATCATCCATGAGGTGACACCATCAAAAGGATCTTGATAATGAAACCCAACAATGTGGGATGGTATATGAAAGTTACCATTACTTTTTTAAAGCATCATGTGATACAATAACCGTGGAGTAGCTCATTACTGACCCACACCTAACTTGGAATCCTACCAAATCTTCCTTTCTCTTTGGTTACTCATCCAATGATGTCACAGTCACCTGGATGGATGAAGTGATGAACCAATGATGCTGCAAAGTGATCAAAAATACTTGGAGACATTTTTACTACCTTGCTTTAATATAGAAATCTTCCCGATAACAACTACTAGTGTTCCCGCTTTCCACAATCTCTATCCAAATCATGTTACTAGGCATGTGAAGTTATTTTCAGTAGGTCATACTTCTAAGTCGAGGCAAAAACCAAATTAAAATGATATATTGTTCTGTTCATCCCATTTTGTTTGTTCATCACTTCATGTTTTCAATTTGATGTCCCAAAATGCTTGCCCACTATGAAAACTCAAAGCATCAAACTTAAGAGCTCTCACATATAGATGGTTATGGACACTTCTCATCAAGTGGGGATAAAGTGGCAATGTTTCAAATATTTTTTTGCCTTAGTAGTTTATCCAGTGCTATATTATTGTAGTTTTTGGAAGTTACCATTCATTCACATTTCTCCATATTCTCAGGTTCAACTCATCTTCCTCAAGATGTTCTAGTGCACATCTTCGGTTTCTTAGATTTGCAATCTTTACTTTGTGCTGCATCAGTATGCTGGTAATTTCCTTCGCTTTAGCTTGTTTGGACATATACATGCAGTTGAGATACCCTCCATTTCATATGTTATTTTCTGCCTCCCTCAAACAAGCTGACAAACTGCACGGCACCCCCGAAAGTGTGCTCTAGTTTAAGAGCTATAAGATGGGAAATTGCATTTTCATCTGTAGTCTATGTAACTCCATTTGCTTATTGATATAACAACATCTTGCATGTTTCATATGAAGGTTGTGGAATTCGGCGGCAAGTGACAACTATTTGTGGCATTTGCAACATGTTAGCTACTTTAGTGATTCCAGTAATTGTTTGAAGGGCAGGGCGTTGCAGAGGTGTGAAATGCTGGAAAATGATGAGCATATGCGGTTGCAAGAGGAAGTTACTACTGAAACTAGTATTGACTGGAGAGAGGCTTTTATAAAGGCATATAAAGGTACAGAAGTCTGGTATCTCACATACACACAAACACGCAGGCAATAATGATTTGTATTAGTTTTTATTGCCCATCCAACTTACCTATGCAATACTCTCATATAATTTGACACAAATTGTTTGATATCAGGCAATTCGTTTAAGACACATACATCTTATAGGGGATTCTGTGGGCGCTGTCATACAGTTGTTTGGCTGAGTAAAATGAAATGCTACAACCAACAATGCAGACTAAACTCCAAAAAACAGCAAATCACGCCCATATCTACGGAACAGGTAAATTCTCACTCTTAAATATTAAATATTCCGATAAAATGGTTGAAATATCCTGTCTTTTTACAACTTCGCAGTTACAGGTACTACTTACAGAAGTTGATGTGCTAGATTTATAATTGCTTAAGTTCTCTGTTGTAAAAAGGCATCAAGTAGGATAAAGTCTCTTTATGTTTTGAAAATTTCAAGCATATCATGATGCCAACTAGCTTGCTAGAATTACTCAGGTTGATGCAATAGGATTTAGGGGTATTGTTGTCATTTTAGTGTCTTTAGTGTGTGTAGGGTTTTGAGTCTATAAATAGGTAATTTGTCTCTTATTTTGGTAGCTTTTGAATATTAAGAATATTGAATATATTGATTGAGACATAGTTTCTCTCTCTATCCTTTGGGGTTTATCCCCTAGAATGGGATTTTGCTCATTTCTTTCAATCTTTGAATCCCCTTGATATTTTGATTGCATCATTTGGTATCAGAGCTTCTAGGCTCGATCCCCACCGTTGATCTCGCCGGAAACTTGCCGGAAACCTAAACCTCGCTAGAAAATCTCACCGAAAACCTAAGACGGCGCCGGAAAATCTCGCCGAAGCCCCCAATCCACTCGTCTCCTACAGATCTGCTCAACCCAAGCCTTTAAACCTTGATTTCGACCCTCAAAACTCACTAATTGACCATTTTGGAGCTGATACCTGCTTTTTTAAGACATCAAAACCCATTTCGGAGCATTTTGAGCACTGCTACAGTGATTTCGAGCCTTGCTACAGTGATTTCGAGCCTTGCTACAGTGATTTCAAGCACTATACAACACTTGTTTTGGCATTTCGGAAGAGACCCAGTCGTTTTCTATCCTGATCCATCATTTCGAGGCTAGATCTACCTGTTTCGAACCTCACCCAGGTAATTTCGACTATACCCAACCCCTTTTTGAACTCGAATCTGTCTTTCTTGAGCTCAAAATCTATTTTGGCACTCAAGACAGTGACTTAGACCTGTGAACTACTATTTTAGCATTCAAATCTGTGTTTTTAGGTTCGATTCTAGATGGGTTTGTCTCGTTTGTTGCGATTACTATCAGATTTTTGTTGTTTACTTGCGAGTTGAGGCTGTTTGGTACTGAGTTAACTGGGTTTGATCAATTTTGGTTGAGTTGGTTGAGTTATTGTACTTAGTTGACTAAGTTCGGTGACTGAGTTAACTGGGTTTTCAATATTTGGGATTGATTTGTTTGTTTGGAGTTAATTGTGGTATTGTAATGGCTCAAAGAGATAGAGAAAGAAGAGGTGGAGGTAGAGATGTTATGGGAAAGTTTGGTGATGAAATCCATACTTATGGCAATTCAAATTGCAAGAGGAATGAGATTAAAGAGTTGAGTGAACAAGTTGCTACCTTGTATGACAAAGTGCGGCGTTTGCAACGTCTGACTAAAAGGAAGGATTCCATTGCATTGGAAATTCGTTATGGTACTCCACATTGGCGTAGAGCAAATTTGGTTGGATTTGAATACACATCAGTGAACGATGTTGATAATGAACTTCCCAAGTTTTGTGGAAGCCCACCAGAGTTCGTTGGTTGGTTGAACACTATTGAGAGTGTTTTCAAATATTGTTTTGTTACCGAAGAAAAGAAGGTGAAGTTGGCATCTACTTGCCTAAAGGGGAGAGTTTCGGATTGGTGGACACAACTCAAAGTTAGTAGACAAAGGAGAGGCAAATAAAAGATTAGGGAATGGAGTAAGATGATGAAGAAGCTCAAGGAGGAATTCTTACCTTTCCATCAACATCTCAATGCCGATTCCTTGACTAGTTTTGGTAAGAGCAAGTCCTTAGGGGCTGTCCCAACTGAAAATCAACCTGTAAGCGGCACCTTGGAGGCTAGAAATCCATCACCTTATGAAACATTCGAATGCTTCAAGTTTGGAAAATCATCTCTTGAGTTGGAAGTTGGTGAAAAGGCCAGCGAGCATGTTCTTAATGCCCTCTTTGTTAAGGAGGTAAGAGAACCATGTTGTGATGATGATTATGAGTATAATATCATTCCGATCTTTGATGAGTATCCTAATGAAGAGTTTGGTGATGGCCTTGAAGATGTTCCCGTCTATGATGAGTGTCTAGGTGAGAAAGAAAGACTTGAGGGTGATAATGAAGAGCAAGAAATGCCTAATCCTTCGATCTTTGAGCCGTGTACATTTTGGGTAGATAGTGAGCAAGTCTTAGAGGAGAAAATTGATGATCGTGACTTCAAGATTGAAGATTTCTCTCAAAGCTTGCCACTTGAGTCGCCTTTGGTACAAGGCACTCAATTTTATGATTTGGAAGCTCCACTATTCGATGACGTGTTGGTTGAACCAAAGGTTGAGCATTGGTTTGAACTATTGCCTCCCGAGTTGCCCCAATTGCAAGATGGTCAAGTTTGTGTTGTTGCGGTGCCCGAACAAGTTCTAAAGTTGCCAAAAGAGGGGAAAGATGATTTGGGACAAGTTGTTGATCCTTTGGGTTTTGTCTTCAAGGAAGCAAGTTTTGAGCATAGTGTTGTGACATTTCATCATGGTAAGGTGGATGGTTCTTGGTGCGACTTAGGAGTGAGTGAGTATGATGAGCTACTACGATGATATTTTGATTCACAAAAGGCATGGTACACGGATGATTTCTTGGCACATAAGTATGGATGCGGTGGATTTACACAAACGGAAGCTCATATTGAAGATGGGTTATTGCATGAGGGTGACGTGGATCAAGGAAATGCAGCCACATGCCTACCTCGGAACTGCATAATAAATACTTCTATAGTTCTATGTTTTTTTTAATTTAGTTGTCTTGAGTCTTGTTGTCCAACTTGAGGACAAGTTGTTTTCTTTAGAGGGTGTGTATGATGCAGTAGGATTTAGGGGTATTGTTGTCATTTTAGTGTCTTTAGTGTGTGTAGGGTTTTGAGTCTATAAATCGGTAAGTTGTCTCTCATTTTGGTAGCTTTTGATTATTAAGAATATTGAATATATTGATTGAGACATAGTTTCTCTCTCTACCCTTTGGGGTTTATCCTCTAGAATGGGATTTTGCTCCTTTCTTTCAATCTTTGAATCCCCTTGATATTTTGATTGCATCACAAGCTCCCACTTTGATCAGGGTTTGAGAGAGGTAATTAGAAGGCAGCTTTAGCTTTTGCTTGTTAACGGAGAAATCTCTGCCAATGCGCTAGACAGATGAGCACTTGCCATCTCGCCATGTTATTGTCCTCCTTGTCTGGGTATAATGAGGACCCCCATATCTGAACTTATTCCCTTCCTTCCATATAACCAATGTGCTTTGAGATTCTTTACCCCTTTGATATTTGAGGGGTATAAGCCATAGTGTCGGTTTCATAAGAGAAGAATAATCTTTACTTCATGTACTATCTGTAATCTGTTATATGGCCAAATCAAGTAAACATCTGCCATGCCTTTTTTGTCTTGGGCCAGATTGTGGAGTATATATTGGATGGTGCTGTATGTGAGGTATCTTCATCAGAGAGTGACACTGATTCAGATGAGGAGACTACTTCCAAGCTCTGGGCCTTTCCAAGACACCTCAGTGGATACAAGAAGTAGCTTTTCTCAAAAACCATCTCAAAAACCAAACTGGGTTTATTTTTTTCCTGGTGGTACTGCAATATTCAGCAAAACAGTTTTGAAGAAGAGATGGGGCTTCAAAAAAATTCTGGGTGTTTTGATTAAGCCTGAAATGCAATTTCAATATGTCTGTCTGATATGGATGCTGTTTACCAGCAACTGTCAACATCAAGCCTAGAAGATTAGTTGGTGCCTGTTCATGTAGCGTTATGTCGTTGAATTGCAGTGTATAGTAAATCCATGTCATGTTGCTTTACGCATGTTTCATGTATGCTGAGTCTGAGACAAGCTAGAAACGATTCATGGCATTTAATCACAATATTACCATTAATTTTAAGTACTTTCTGCCTATGTATCTTCTTTTTCTTCATGTTCTCTGGTGTTCCAGGTGAATGCTCTGGGAAAGCGGTTACTGTAAGATATGCAATAAACAGTAAATTTGATTCCTGTCATGATCTTAAGCTGCCGTAGTAGGAGCCATTTTTCCTCTTACCTTGTTGAGACCTGTTAGTAAATAGGAACTCTTGGTTAAACATATATAAGATTAATAATGGCTCTAATACTTCTCTTTGGTTTGATAATTGGGATACTCTAGGGCCGGCCCCAGAACTGAATACAATTAGGTTCTCCTATGCTTGGCCTACGAGAACAAACCTTCTCACTCTTGGTTCAGTGAAACAAACTGGCTAGTTAGAAAATTCAGCTGCAAGAAGTTTCAAAATATTGGGCAATGGTATATTACCCATGGCAGCAAAAGAAACTGTAGGATTTATGGAGGCTTGCAGTTGCAGAGCAAGCATCTCTCTTCTTCCTCGAATAAAATATGATGTTAGGACTAGGGTTGCAATGTTTAAAAGAGTAAAACCATTTGCCTGAGCTGTTTATTTCGCAGTCAGATAGTCCCTATATTTGACTGATTTATTTTCTCTGAGGGCATAGTCTTCTCTTTTCTTGATATATACATAAATAGATATGTTACTGCACATATCTGTCAGAAAAATATTGCCCTTAGCACGACATGGACATCTGCAGAAAATTCCACAACTATGTCCGCCATGTTAGGAGTGCTAAATATTACGTGTGGCCCCACTAAGTGGCCCTTTTTTTTTTTTCAGCACACCAAGCAGCCATAGATACTAGAACTTGAGCATTGAGCAAGAAAGTACTTTACCCATTGAATTCAACCCACAGGTGGTGGTGTTCCCTCCATTGCATCCGTTCTCAATCCGTTTCTGCAATACGGAATCATTCACCTAATGTGAATCAAATTAAGGTGAATCAAAAGCCAAAAACTCTGTCACGGTCTTGTCAATACAACATTCAACTTTGAACCAAAAGTAGTTATAAATATAATCGGTGGTTACAACGGATAAGAAGTGACAAAAACTGTCGTAAAGCATAGCTAGCGGCATGTCAATAGCCAGTCTAGTAGAGTTCCTTCCATCTGTTTCCCTAAGCAAACTTCTTGTCTTTCAACGGTCCTCTGGGAATCTTACTCAAAACTTTGGCATCAAACACTGCATACTGTTTCTTGATCTCACCATGTGCTTTCTCAGCGAATGGGTCAACATGGTCCTCATATTTCTCATAAAGAACAGGCACCGTGTGCAGCAAAACAAAACCTGTTTTTACAACCACCCGAACAACAAAAACAAAGAAAGCAATGAGAATCACATTACCCATTTAAAAGGAGGGTATGATAATGAAAGAGTAGCACTTGAATAGACTGCTTACATATGTAGAACAGGGTCAGGAAGTTGCAACAACCACCCAAAATTGAAACCAACCATAGACCAGCAATCACCTGAGAAAACATATTACTCTTATCTTACTATGAATAAAGATAAGAAAATGTTGAAATATCTGGATTCTGGATAATGTGGCATCTGTCAATAGGCCCTTGGGAGCTCTACAATTCCATTAACCAAGGCAAAAGCAATCTGTCATTATTAGTTTCCGACGTTAAATATCATTATGGCCATGTACTATCATTGTGTTGTCTTCCAAATAAGAAAGTTGAGTTCTTCTACAATAAACACAAAAAGGAATGGGAAAAACATACAGCCAGAAATTTCTTCAAATCTTTCCCAGAAGCAATATTCCGGAGGATGGCAAGAGCTCCGTTGATTTCGACTCTCAGAGCAGAAGCTACTCCCAGAATAATCTCGTCCGGAATGCTAACTTCTGGAATTTGAGGCGGAGACCTGATTAAAGACAAGGAGTGTAAAGGTAGATGTACGGGATCATCAGAGCAGATAGGCAAAACCGGAAAAAGTCTGTGTATGGGTTGGGGGGACATTGGCGGGGGGAGGGGGGAGGTTGTTCATGCAGTTCTGAAGAGTATACTTACTTGTTGATAAAGGTGGACGCATTAGACCACAAGAAAAGGGTTGCCAGAGAAAAAATTAGGATATGGCATACAAGAGAGAGCAAGTGGTATTCAAGCAACTCAAAGAGCACCCAAATTGTAGTGACAACACCAAGCACACCACCAGAAATTTTCTTGTTCCTCCAAAGGAAAATATCGGCGGCTGCCAAAAGAGTTCATCATAAGCTAGAGGAACAAATAGACTTAAACATCTAAGCGCGTGCACACACGTACGGAGAGAATATCAGAATATAAAACAGCAAAAAGTGATATTCTCATTATGCTGTTTGTCGGAAAATAGCGAGGAATAAACTTGTATCTGTGAGTGGTACTTTATTTGCCAATAGCACTGAAAGCGTAACAGACAAAATATAAGCTAACAAGTTTTCAGATTTTTCACAAGGCTAAACTATAAAACACCTGCAAACACAAATTTATCAACTTCACAACTAAACAAAACTGAACAGTGTTTGGCATTGGGAGACAAACTCAGAAGCTTACATCTTTCAATTTACATAATCCAATACACCAAGGAAGGGATTCAAAAGTACAGTGGTAGTCTACATCTACATATCTACACTGAAATGCAAAATCCCCACTGCAACATCCCCAAAACTCAAACTGAACCCTGTATTCACTAACAAGTAGGAGTTTACACGGCAAAAGAACTCAAAGATAATCAAATTCTTAATTACAAGAACAAATACCTGCTTCGCAGTTATCTGTCTACTTCTTTCTTTCGTACAGCAAATGCAAAAAGTCTGAATACACACTCTCCTATCCAATTTCTCAATCCTCTATACCCCTCAGACTATGAGATGAAAAGAAAAAAAAAACTGTCCTGGTATGACGAGTTACTCCAACTATTGAGAATAAGGTACATAACACCAGATTTACTGAATGACGAAAGAATGTCCATTTTATGATTTTCCAATGAGTTTTACCAATTTAACCTAGAGCTCCAATGGCCTCAGCTATCTAAGACTACTCTAGAAAAGGCTGACAAAAGGTTCTACATATCTAGCTTTCCTAAAGTTTCCATACTGATCAAGTAAGTAACCAAATGAATTCATATAAAGGAAATGAAAATCACAACAATAACAATGTAGAAATAAGTCACTACCTCACTGTACCATGTCCAATCAATTAAAGCAAAATAAGGCCGATTCTCACGATTCAAGCACACTAGAATCACATTCAATGTTACTAATACTAGGAGCCATACTGATACAATGAAACTATGAGTATACCATTTGGGGGAACACCAAATGCACACCAATGATCAGAGCTGCTCGGGGTCCACACAAATGATCGGAGTTGCTCAATTTATTTAAAATGTATTTTTAAGGCTACTCAGTCGGATATGTCGGTAAGGGCTTGATCGGTTCTTTGCTCAATTTTCTAACAGGAAATTGTGCACATAATCGATCAAGCCCTTACTGATAACTGACTGAGCTGATTTTTCACAGGGATTCTTAAAAATACATTTTATAAAAATTGAGTTGCTCCAATCATTTGTGTCGGATCCCGAGGTGGGTCTCAATAATGCGGTGTGCAAATGGTGTACCCATAGAAAGACTCTAATAAACAAACTACGTAATTCATGTTTTGTAGGTTGCACTGTGCCAATATTAAAGAACGAGTCACGATAAACCAGATCCAATCAAGACATGAGACATTGTATGAAACTGGATCTACATAACAAGCAAACCATTGAGGATAAGTCACAAGATAAGCATAAAAACACTGGAAACATTGACGCATTACCAAATACCAGTAAACCGTCACTGTAAAACCTAAATTTTCTCCTGCAGACCTAACCAACGATATCAAAACGCGTAATACGAGAGAGAGAGAGAGAGAGGATCTGAATCACATCCGTACGTTTTCCGCCGCCTAAAACCTTGTGCAGGGGCCTCTCTCTGCCGAGGATCCGGTAGATCTTGGGCTTGACGGCAGACGGCGACGGAGAAGATTTCTCATTCTCCGAATCAGAAGACGACGACGACGACGAATCGTGGTCGTGGAACTTCTCGGTGATCTTCTCCGTCACCGACTCATTCTCTCCCGGGTTATCCGCCATCCGTAATAACTTTCTCCCCGCCGGTAATCGGAATCCCTCAGTTTATCGGAGTGAGCTTTTTGTGGTCTTCTCTTCTAATTTAGAGAGCCAAAAGCGGGAGAGTTGGACGAAATATCGGCAGATTAAAGTGGTTCGGATCCTAGCCTGAGGTTCGGAGAATAACGGAAACCAACGTGGTGCCAGGTAACTTGTCGGGGGTGGGAAAGGAAAGAGATTCTCTTTCATCGCTTTCATCGAGGGTAACGGAGACGTTAGATTTGGCACACGGTGTTTTATTTGCGCTTTCCTCATTTGTATCGGTCCCGTTCCGCTAATTTAAATAAGTGTCTTATTTTTTTGAATTAAAGATAATATATATGGTGAGAAAATGACCTTTATCGTAAAGCGGAAAGTACATACTTAAAAATAAAAATCTTAACGGAACATGGTCCCTTTTTTTTTTTAATGGAAATTGATTTTGTCACTCTCTTTTTTCTCTAACGGCACTCTCCTCCTCTCGCAAAACACCTAATAACGACATAAAGGGGAGTGACGTTAGAGAAAATGAGAGTGGCAAAATCACTTCCCTTTTTTATTTCTATTCTTTTTTGAAATTGCCGTCCGTTAGGTAACGGTAATTTGTGGGCACGTGTTGGGAGAGGAGTGGTGGAGGGGTTAATCAATTTGTTCTCGTAATCTGGAGGCCTTGGAATGAAAGAAAAGGATCACAGCCATGTGGTGACACATGGAACTCTTTGGGCCACGCGGTTCCACACTACTTGTTATGATATCAGCATAGTGAATTCTGTCGGTAGGGTTTGGCCCAATGATCGTGGAAGTGTAACGCTTTTTGAAGCGTAAACGAGCCGAGCCGAGCCGAGTTTCGGCGAGCTCGAGCTCAGCTCGTTTACTTAACGAGTCCAAAACTCGAACTCGGCTCGAGCCTTAACGAGCCGAGCTTAGTCATTTACTAAACGAGCCTTTCTTAACGAGCCGAGCCTCCCTTAACGAGCCGAGCTTTTGTCGAACGAGCCGAGTGAAACTCGGCTCGTTTAGTTAACGAGCCTAATAGTCGAGCTCGAGCTCGGCTCGTTTACTAAACGAGATGAGTCGAGTTGAGCCTTAACGAACCGAGCCGAGCCGAGCTCGCGAGTAGCTCGGCTCACTTACAGCCCTACTGAGGTATAAACATCGACTCCTATAAACAGGTTGGCTCTCGTAGTAATCTACTACTAATAAATGTAAAAAAAAGCTAATAACAGTCCAATGTGTTATCAATAAAGTAGCAAAACAATAAAAAAAAAACACACACATTTTCAATATGCTAAAGTGTCTTGAAAAGTGTGGGAAAAAAAAACCATATCGAATAATATGTTTTTTGTATTCTTTTTGCCTTATGGAGAACTCAGGGCTATCAATAGCATAACCGAACAAATAATAGTAACATACTATGTCGCCTGGGGATCAGGGGTCCTATCCTGTGGTGCCCAAAGGCACTATACCCATGTAGTTTCCAATCTGAATCATTCAAAAGTGTTTTCAATTATCTAGATTTAAAATTTAATCTTACATGTAAGATATTTACCTTACATGTAAAATAATCTTAGATCATTCATTGCCGACACTACAGGAGTGTAATGCCTAAAGGCACTGCAGGGACCAGGTTCCGTCGTTTGGCCCAAAAAAGTATAAGTTGTGGGTTGGAATTTGGTACAAGTCCGAGGGATGGGCTCAACTTGGGCTTAGGCCCGGTGTTTTTCGGGTTAATCCTGAGACCAGAGCCTAATTATTTTGTGGAAAATAAAGCTTGTGGGCTGGGCTTGCTACTGAGATGGGGAAATGGCCGATTTTAGATAACCGTCAGCAGTAAACGCAAAGTAGAGAAACATTTGAAACAAGAAGAAGACGGGAAAAAAATGAAACACTTGAAACAGAATGATTACTAGGTACCAACTTAGATCATCATCATTCCAGCCCATCTGAATTCTAAAATAACCGAATTCTACCTACCGGTGTTTTCACCGCACCAAACTCACATTTATTTTTTTCCGCCAAGCGGCATGGGAGGGGGGGACAAACTGCCCAGAGGTGAGGTATCAGGTTTGAGTCGATGGAGCTATGTTTCGGCATGCTGTTGTAATCTAACTATTAACGACTACTGCTACCAATTGCAAAATTTAAAAAAAAAAAAAAAAAAAAACAAGTTCATCTATGTCTATTTTAGTAGATATATGTTTTTATTGAAGGAGTTTTTTGTTGAGAAATATTGTCATAGATCCGGTTTTTGTTGGGCAAGAAATTAAGATACAAAAAACACCAAACACGAAGAACAATCAAGCAGATACACAAGGGAACCACGACAAATTGATGTGTGCGGTCAGAGCATAATGCCTACGTCCAGCATCACACCTAATTTTGCTACATTTTCTTCATTAAGGTACTCGGTACTCCTAGAAGTTCCACTGACAAATACGGAGTATAAACCTCTACAGTTTTCACACAGAACAAAAATTCCATAATGACCTTGTACACGGAGAAACATGAACCTTTAGAACTCAACATTTCGCGACAAAATTTTCCCGAAAAAACTAGAAAATCTAGCAAGATGCAGATGAATCACGGCAAATTACAACTGAAAAAGTTGCCGGTATTCGTCGAAGTCATATATTAAACGAGTAGGAGTAGACGAATGGTAGATGTTGACTCACTCTGTTTGAATTCTCTAGTGGAACCATGGTAGCGTCGGAATTGGTTGAGATAACGAGTTTGCCGAAACGGATCGAGAGATTTCCCTCCAAACGCAGCAGAGGTTTTTCTGGTGCGACGAGAATAAAATTTTGCTTCGGTTTATTGTGTGCAGATGAAGTCGAACATTTCGGAGAATATGCTGCGCAGCTATGGTGGTTGATTCGGAAGAAAAACAGAACATTTTATGGAATATCCTTTTGGGCTATTTGAGAGAAGAAAGAACGAACGTGACTCCCCATTGTGGGCTATTTGTGAGTTGGACCTAGGCCCCGCGGCCCAGAAATCTACTCAAACTCTCACCAGTAAAGATCCATCAAACTCGATCAGTAGTTTTCATATTAGGCTCCATTCTTGTAAACTATTTTTCCCTTCTTTGTTTCGTGTGTTCTGTTTGTCTTTTTTGAATTTTTGTTAGATTTGCATATAATTTTTTGAATTAATCATTTGTTTTGACGAGTGGAGTCTAAAAAGTACAAAATTATGATCAAAAGCAAAAAAAAAAGTTCACTAAAAGACGAAAAAAATATCAAACATGCAGCTATCTTTTTGGTCTAAAGTGTCGTCTTATATTAACTTTTTTCAACATCGGATTACATTTTTTATACTTTTCTGATTTCTCTCGTCGAGAAGAATGATTAATCCCAAAAATTAAGATAAAAAGCTCAACAAAAAGCTTTGAAAAGTATTTTTTTTAAATACGGAAAAAAGTTTTAGACAAAAAGTTTACAAGAACAGAGTCAGTAAAACGATATTTACGACCAATAATAAAAAATGTTGAGATAATACGGAACCGAACACAGTTTCATCCAAAGTTTGTTCTTAGACTTTTTTACTCTACATTCTTTTTTTTGAAACGGAAAAAAGATAGATTCATTAACTCATAACACGGAGTACAGAACCAATAGGGTCTTGGATACACTGGCCTGACCATCCAAGACTCTCTTCTCCTTTGCCGAGAAAAAAAAAAAAAGACTCTCTTCTCCTAACCACGTGGAGAAAACTGATTTAGGCTCAACAGGCTGAGCCCAAACTAGGGTTCGGAAGAGAATCCAATTAATGTGTAACACGTTTGGAATTATGGGTTTGGAGCTCATTTTGCATCACCACGCTATGGGCCAACAATTCATATTGACAGCCACAATGTGTAACACGTTTCTGTGTTTTTATAGCTCTTGCGACTGTGCTCAAGTATCCAAACACAGCATCACAATTCACAAATTCAAATGATGTTATTACTGCTCATGGATTCCAAAGCTCCCTACGAAAAGGATGATAGAACTTAGAAGATAGTCCACATTTTACATGTAATACGTCTAGTCAAAAGAACAAGGCCTTGGGTAGAGATTCGGGGGCGTCAGATATGGAATTTTTGCTATACAGGTCTGTGTTTGTTTGTATAGTTGTTGATTTGTATCCGTTAGTTGTTTCTCTCTGTTTCCCTCAATTCCTTCGATTTTAGTTGTTTAGGAGGTCTGGTGGTTTTGCCGGGAAGGTTTTTTCCGGTAGTCGGTTGTATTCCGGAGAGATGCCTCCGCGTAGGCTGTATTCTTTGCTTGGGCTTCTATAAGGGGTGTGCATTTATCCAAAAATAATAATAATAATAATAATACAATACTGTCAAGTGTCAACCCAAGTAAAACCTTCAGTTAACCCGCCATTGGCTCGATATGAAACTCTTGAGGAAACACCAAATGCAAATATATTGAAATTGAAAAATGATTACACAACCCAAAAGTGACCTAACGAAAATACAACCAAACACCAAAAACCCCACAGGATCCGCAAAGCAACAAAAGATAAAAGCAAAAATTGGAGAGAAAAAAGAAAAAACTGTAGGAGCCGGTACAAACAGCCGCGGAATTGGAACCACTGATGTGAAACTCAGGAGCCCACCATTGCTAAAAGTCCTCTGAGCGATCATTTCCTATTTCCCCAACCAAAAAATCCAAAGTGGAAAATTCTGTAGCCACCACCATGATTCTGGTGCAGAATCTCATACACCATCATGATATGATGCCATGTAATCCAAAATCAAACTATGTTCAATTGTCACCTGCATTTTACAGGCGCCTACCCTAATAGAAATGGGACTTTTTTTTGGTGGTAGGCCAGGTCTTTCCTGAATAGGACAAGGTCTCCCTCCACCTTCTGTCTTGCTTGCCATGAACATGAACAAAAGTGCAAGAAATCATGTTGGGTATGAATAGTGTGATTTTTTCACAAGATCTTGCTGGAAAGCTGGAAGCAGTGGATTGGCTTTTTTATGTTTTTTTGTTTTGTGGGGGCTGGGAAGTTTGAGTTGTTGGGTCACTGTTTTTAATTTGGTACGTACAGATTAGAAAATTGATCATCGATTGAGGATTACTTCCGGATAGATATAGGAATTAAGCGGCGAGCTTGTCTGAATATTCGTTTTTGCACCCAAAATATCATACGTAAGCACATCGATCGGTCATTTTCATTCAGGCATTACGAGCGATAATGAGATGGTTGAGTTGATAAAATAAGAAATGGTAGTTAAGTACGAGATAGACACTTGAAAAGAGGAAAGAGCAAATCTGACTTGAAATTTGGAAAAGGCGCAAGTGACTGAATCTTTCAATGCCTATGAGTTCATTGCACCCAACGCGGTATGAGACACAAAACTGTTGAATATTTGCAGTTTATTTTGCAAACAACTTGGGTCTCACAAGGTGCCATGAGATAGAAAATTTGAGGTTTCTAGTATTTTGTTTTCCATGTACCCAAGAGAAGGGGAAAATTATGAGTTGGTAGTTGGTACGTACCTTCTATCCATCTTCCTCTTCATGTGCAAGTTTAATTAGCATGTGAGGGATATGTCACATAGCCTAATGTATAATGTTGCTGACAAAATATAAATTTAGTGCTCCCTCTCTAGTACTACTAAGGTCTAAGTTCCGCTAAGGACTTTTTGAGATTTTTGGATTTTTTTCTTATTTTGTTTTTATTCTAATTTTAGCTGGATTTTTTGGATTTTATCTTGGATACTTTCAAAAATATTTGGGTAAAAGTCAAAAATTTTAACTTTTTCGATTCGCCTAGACGAAACGAATCAATAATCTACAAAAGTTAGGCGGAAAATTACCAAATGCGGAAAAAATTGAATAAGGACAAAATAAGAAAAAATCCATATTTTTTAGCAGAACTTAGCCTAAGGTAGTTGGGACCTGTATATACCAGGGGTTCGATTCTTGAAATCAGGCCACAAGAAAGTAATTCTTTAATCCCGGCGTAGATGGTCTGCCTTTGATTGGATGAAGAAGAGGATTAGTTGAGATGCGCATAAGTTCGCCCAGACATCCCTGACCATCGAACCAAAAACATAAAGGAGTGAAGAAAGAACTTGTTTAAAGAGAAGTTACCCACACAAAAAAAAAAAAACTTGTTTAAAGAAAAAGGAATGCAAAATGGCCTTTGCACCCTAACCTACACTGCTCACATTTGGACCTCTTGTTGCAGCATTCTTGCTTTGCTTTTTCTTTCTTTAAGAAGGGTAGATGCAAATTTTTTTTTGAAAGTCAAAACCTTGGAAAAGTTGTGTATGACACAGCCCCCTCCCTTTAAATGGTTAGGTCCTCCTTTAAAGAGAACATGCGCAGCCCACATGGACCAATGCTCATGCCCTTCAAAGGAGGAGAGAAGGGCAACCCATGTCTTTGGTGTTTCAGATTTTTGGAAAAAGGGACTCTGGGCAAAGGCAAAGGCAAAGGGCAAAGCCCAGCCCTGCACAAAGGCCCCTTATATATATGCGTGTCTCGTTTCAAAGTCTTTTCTTTTTGGCTCTTTTGCCTTTTCTTTTCTCCTCTTTTTGGAACTTTCTTGGCAATAACCCCCTTCACCGTTTACCATTCCAGAGTTCTACAGTATTTTTCCAATTTGGTCCCATTTATATAACATTATGTTCGGGCTAGTTTGCACTTTGCACCCACATCAACTAAGTGTTTATAACTTGAAGGTAGCGACCCCATCCGGTGGCCCCAATGTTTGAAATATTTAGCCTTCGTAAAATTCAAACATCAGATTTCACGGAGGACAAACATTTACTAGTATTAGATTTCTCAAGTCTATTTGACCAAATCCCTTCGGGTGCAAGGGAACTACTGTATTTACTCTGCTTTATTTAATTGTTTTTAAGTAAATAAAACTAGTCTTTGTCTATGGAGGTACACAATTTTTCCTCTGTATGTTCATAAAAGTTTTGCTAAAACAAAGAATGTGAGTTTTTTCCCCTTCCCTCAACAATTTTGGCATAGACTGAATTGGGAATTTCCTTATTCAATTGGAAAAGAGGACTATTGTTAGGTGTTATTCTCCTTATATATTTGGGTAAAAGTCATAATTTTTTACTTTTGGTCTTACTATTGTCAGCCTACGGGGCTGACGATAAACACATTAGATGACAAGAAAAACACGTATTCCTGTATACTTTATACACGGCTTTTTGACTTTTTTGGTCCCCATAGTATTTTCGCCGTGCCATTTTGGTCCCCAATATTCCAATTGCTAACATTGCATCCCCAAAGTATCAATTTTGTCTCTAAATGGTCCCTGCGGCTCACGCCGTTCCTTCCCTCCGTCAAAACCAAGGGCAAACTTGGTATTTCACATCAAAACGGTGTCGTTTGGTTGGAAATATTGATTTTTCAGCTTTTTGACTTTTTTGGTCCCCAAAGTATTTCCACCGTGCCATTTTGATCCCCAATATTTCAATTGTTAACATTGCATCCCCAAAGTATCAATCTTGTCTTCAAATGGTCCATGCGGCTCACGCCGTTCCTTCCCTCCGTCAAAACCAAGGGCAAGCTTGGTATTTCACCTCAAAACGGTGTTGTTTGGTTGGAAATTGAAACACTTGATTTTTTTAGGCTGTTTATATATTAAAAAATATGGTGAAAAAATTAAATGTTCAAATTTTCAATTTGTTTGAACCTGTGCGAAGATCTTAATTTTTTGATCATTTTATTCTAAATGGTCATAATTATTATTTTGATATATAAACAGCCTAAAAATATAAGATTGATATTTCTCTTCCATGGTTTTCTTAGGGTTCTCATTAAAAGCCTTAAAGTCAAAAAATTAATTATAATCCTTTAGGATAAAATGATCAGAAAATTAAGATCTTCGCACCGGTTCAAACGGGTTGAAAATTGAAACACTTGATTTTTTAATGCTATTTATATATTTAAAAATATGGTGAAAAAAATTAAGTGTTCAAATTTTCAATATGTTTGAACCTGTGCGAAGATCTTAATTTTTTGATCATTTTGTCCTAAAGAGTTATAATTATTTTTTTGACTTTGAAACTTTCAATGAGAACCCTAAGAGAACCATGGAGAGAAAAATCAATATTTCCAACCAAACGACACCGTTTTGAGGTGAAATACCAAGCTTGCCCTTGATTTTGACAAAGGGAAGGAACGGCGTGAGCCGCAGGGACCATTTAAAGACAAAATTGATACTTTGGGGATGCAATGTTAGCAATTGGAATATTGGGGATCAAAATGGCACGACGGAAATACTTTAGAGACCAAAAAAGTCAAAAAGCCGAAAAATCAATATTTCCAACCAAACGACACCGTTTTGTTGTGAAATACCAAGCTTGCCCTTGGTTTTGACGGAGAGAAGGAACGGCGTGGGCCCCAGGGACCATTTAGAGACAAAATTGATACTTTGGGGATGCAATGTTAGCAATTGGAATATTGGGGACCAAAATGGCACGACGGAAATACTTTGGGGACCAAAAAAGTCAAAAAGCCCTTTATACACCCTTTAATACACATTCACACACTTTCTATTGTCAGCCCATTGGGCTGATTTTAGAATATTCTTTTTACTTTCCCGATTCATGATTCAATAATTCACAAAAAAATTAGCACAAAATTAATAAACTCAATTTTTTTAAATAAAAACAAAAAGCCCGAAAAACTAAGGAGGAACAACACCATAGTAGAGTTTGTCGAAGGTTTTTTTTTTGGTCTAGAATATCTCTCTCATTTTAATTTCAGACTTACCACTGAAATTGATCTACTTAGGGGCTGTTTGATAAAATTGAAGACTGAAACTGAAAGCTGAAAAATTAAGTACTGAAAGCTGAATGCTGAATTTTTTAAGCTGAAAAGCTGTTTGATAAATATATTAAGTACTGAATTAAAAAAATGATGAATTAATTTTAGTTTTGATTATCTCTTAAATTACTAATGATCACAATGTACTTATGATAATGGTAAAGTGGTGATTGTGGTGGTGGTGGTGGTGGTGGTGGGTTGGTGGTGATGGAGCGAGGGGGGTGGTGGTGGTGGTGGAGTGGTGAAGGTGGGGATGGAGTGGGAGTGGTGGTGGTGTTGGAGTGGTGGCGGTGGTAGTGTAATGGTGGGTGGCGGTGGAGTGATGGTGGTGTAATGGTAGGAGTGAGTGGCGGCGGTGGAGTGGTGGTTGTGCAATGGTGGCGTTGTAGTGGTGGCGGCGGCGTGGTAGTGGTGGTGGGCTGGAATGGTGGAGTAATGGTGGTGGTGGTAGAGTGGTGGTGGTGTTAGAGTGGTGATAGTAGTGGTGGTGGTGGTTGTGTAATGGAGGCGGCGGCATGATAATGGTGGTGGGCTGGAGTGGTGGTGAATTGATGGTTATGGTGGTGAAGTGGTGGTGGTGATGGTGGTGGAGTGGTGGAGGTGGTGGTGATGGAGTGGTTATAGGAGTGATGGTGGTTGAATGCAAATACACAAAAATTCAGTCAGAATTAAGTAGCTCAAAGCTACTTAATTTTTTTCAACTTTTTAGCCTACATTTTAAGTTGTCCTTAATTTGTTAAGCAATGTAAAATGTGGTTATCAAATCTACTGAATCACTTATTACTTAATTGATTCAATTTTAAGTGCTGAATTTAGGTTATCAAACAACCCCTTAGTTTTGTACCCCCTATTTGAATTTTCTCCCTTTGAATTTTCTTTGGGGTTTGATGACAAGTAGCTATAGGGTTTTTTGAAAGGTAGCTATAGGGGTTGGACAATGTACTTTTCAATAAGAATGGTTTGTCTGGAGTAATTTTCGTAGAAGCAAAACCTCGTTTTCGCCGTCTTTTTCATCCGTAATTAACTAATTGTCAAAAATAAAATTGTTTTTTTTTTACACTAATACTGGAGTATTTTTTTTTTTCATATTCATTCTGCCTTTGACATCTGCCCTCTATTTTTCCTACACCATCTTTAAGTTATATTCCATCCGTTCTATATTGAGAGTCCATTACGAAAAGTTGTGTCATTTTTAAAAAAAAAAAATTAACTACTTTTTTTTGATCCGCAATTAACTACTTCCGTGTATAATTTATGCTTAAAAGACACAACTCGACTACAAAATACAAAATACTACAAGAAATAATTCATAACTTTTAGCTTAGCGAAACCGCCATTCATACGGATACAGTAGTAGTAATAAAAATAAAGAAAACACTAACCATAAACCAGGAAATTCTAAAAGTATAATAGAGGAAAAGCCAAAGCTTCTTTAAGCTCCTATAAAAAGCTGGATCGAACTCAGCCTTAGAGAGGGCCAATGCCCAACGGTTCAGATTCACCAGTCCGTACATCTGTAGACCGTATTACTCCTACTTTTATCTGAGTAAAAGCTAGAGAATATTTTGGTACAAATCTTACCCTGCCTAGAGATCCTGCCCTCTCTTCTCTCTCTATCTCAACTGTGACGTGTGGAAGTCCAGATCGACCAACAATCTCCCCACATCGATATGACCCACCAAAAACACAACCGGCAAAGTATTCAGATTAATTTACGTGCACATTAATTAATCTCCTCTTTAGTTCAATCAAACACAAAATCATCCACGCCAAGACTCTCAAAATTCGCAAAATTACCTATTTTTTCTTGCGACCTAAACCAAATAATCGAATCCTGATCAATTATTTCATTATTTGGGGGTAAACCCATAAAAAAAAAAAAAAAACTGGAGTACCCATCGGGACTCTCCCTCTGAAAGACTGAAACCACCAATGGTAAATAAAGCTGACTCTCTCACTCTTGACTATCTGCTACCTGGAAGAAATCCCCCATTAAACAAAGGGAAAAGAAAAAAATGATTTCCCTCTGCCCTCCTCCCTTTATTAATACCCTCACGTTTCGCCATCTCCTGTTTCAGACCTGTTCTCTCTCTCTCTCTCTCTAGCAAGTTTAAAACCAACAACCCAAATCCAAACCCACACCCCATTCCTCAAGGTCTCGTCTACTGCCGCCTCCACACTGGCTCTCCCAACCATGGAAGCTTTCAGCCTACTCAAGTTCTGGCGACTCAACCCCACCGACACTCCCTCACCCGCCGTCGACCTCGACGCCGACGCCCCCATCCAGCTCGTCGAATCGGACAGCGAGTCCTCATCCTCCGAGGACTCCTTCTTCGACCTCGAATTCACTCTCCCAGGCCAAGACTCACGCGACGACTCACCCAAAAACAACGACGTTGACTCCGCCTCCGATTTCCTCGAATCTCCCAACGACGGCTTCTGCAAATCCGACCCGAACTCCAAGCCTCAGTCCCCCATCTCGTTCCTCCGATCCCCTCCCAAGTTCAGCGTCCTCATGTTTTTCAAGAAGCCCAAACTGGACAAAATGGAGGCCGCAACAACCCCCGACGCCTCTCCGCTGACCCCGAGCCGTTTCGCCGTCAAATGCGACGTCGAGGAGTTCCCTATCTGGTCGCTGCTCAACAGGGTAAACAGCTCCAGGACCAAATTCGAGAAGAAAGCCTCGGAAGACGACTCGTCGAAACGGGCCGGAAAGGGTGGGGTCCAGAGGTACTTAAAGCTGATCAAGCCTCTTTACGCCGGGGACGCGAAGAGGTGCGGCGATGAGGTCAAGGTTTCGGCTGCTGCGGATCCGACGTCGTCTCCGGCCTTGGCGCGTACGCCCAGCAAGCAAGGAGAGAGGAAGCAGGGGAGCAAGACGGCGTCCCTTCGGGTGGCTTGTAAATTGGGGAAGAGCCGGTCGGCGGCAGGTGGTGTCGCGCCGGTGCCGGGGAGTAAGAGTGATGATTCTCTGGTGCTGCATAACGATGGCATCCAAGGCGCCATTCTTCATTGCAAGAGATCGTATAACTCCCCCAGAGGTACATAAAAATTACTACCAATAATAACAGTAGTCAAGTATTTTTTATAATGATCTGTCTAGGAATTCGTGTAAGTATAAACTTTAGTCGATTGGCTCCGTTCTGTTTTCTTTTTAAATTTTTATTTTAAAAAAGAAGATAATTTTAAGTTCAAATATAATGAACATGAAAAATAATTTTTTAATTTTTTTTGCGCTTTTTAAAATATCTCATCGAGATCTATCAAATGAGATTCATATTGGTAGAAAAAGTATTTGCATAAATACATGATTTTTAAGTTTGAAATTAACTTCCTTTTTTAAAACTGGAACACCCCTTAGTTTTAGTGAGAACCTAATCCGTGAAAACATGGTAAATATTAGTTCTAATTTCCTTTTAAATTTTTGGGATTGTACTAATTTGGTTCGTTTAATTTTTGCTGACAGATTTTTCGCCGCAGTCGCGATTCGCTAGCGAAGCGTCGGACGAGATCTCGGGGAGTTATAGGAATTCCAGCGAGGATGATGAGAAGGAAAGAAGCAGCATTTGAACGAAACTCTGTTTCTTCAGATTTGTGCACAGAAACATGGCTCGTAATAGTAAGAAGAAAGAAAGAAGCGGGAAAGTGTTTAATTAGTTATTAGAAGTTTTAAGATCTGACTAACAGTGTGTTTTAGTAATGCTGAAGGTGAGATTAATCCCTGTTTAAGGTGGAGTTTGTTTTTGTACACGTCATGTAGTACGTAAGCGAGTCACCTTTTGTGGGAGTATGGTCTATTTTGTAAAGAAGAAAAATAGAGGTTCAGGTTTTAGGATTTGTTAGTTTGTTAAGTCAATGTAAAGCTAGTGATCAGATCTTGGCATATCACAATGGGAACCGATCGAGGATTATGTCTGTCTGGGATTAATTATGGTAATGTCTCTGATTATGTCTGGGATTAATTATGGTAATGCCTCTGAAATATTCCTTTGTGTGTTTTTGGCATCTTGTGGCCTTCCTTCAGAGTTTTAATCACATGTTGAAATGAATAAAAATACAATTTGTGTTACCCACCTCGCTAAATCTAGGAAAATGCTACATATAAGGTGTGATAAAGTGCTTTGACTCAAAAGGTGAAATAAAGTAGCTTGAAATGAAGTAAGAGCATGTACACTAGCATTGGTAAAATGGCTTTTTAGCTATTTTGGAGAGGAGAAACTCAAAAAATACCCCTGCACTAGATTGGGTAAAAGGATAGGTAAAATGCATTTATGAATAGGGCTTAGCCACTTTTACCTAAACACTATTCACACTCCTTTCTTTTTTTTATTGTTTCTTTCTCTCTCTCCTCCCTTTTTTGGAAAAAAATAATAGGAAAAAAATGAAAAAATGTATATTTTAATTGGTGTTAGGTAAAATAGATAGTATTGGTGTAGTTGTGAAAGAAAAAGTTGATAGCTAAAATAGAATTGTGAACTATTCACAATGTAGTATACCTATGTATTGATAAACTTGCTCTAAGAGTGTTTAAAGGGTTCATTCTACCTCTCCCTAGTCAGCAATTGCCTAGGTAAGTTTGGTAGATGAAATTATCCTCTTACCCTCCCTTAAAAAAAGAAAAAAAGTAGGAGTGTCAATAAACTGATTAAAAATCTCCTAGTTTTCTTAATCCGTACATCCACGTGCATCCGGGCTACACGCGAGGGAGAGTATTAGACTTTGTCCCACATTGCTCATCTAAGCTACCCAAACTTGGTTAATATATTCTAGAGGATACTCCACCTATAGTCAATTGGTTTTAGGTTGGAACCATTCAAGAAATTTAAGGGGCACATCACCTTAGAGGCACATCAACCACACCCTTCTCAACGGGCCCCACCTTAGAGGCACATCAACCACACCCCTCTCAACGGACCCCACCTGTATGTGAGAGGGGTGTGGTTGATGTGCCTTTAGGTAATGTGCCTCTATCATTTTGGTTTCTATAAGTGAAAGAGGAGAGAGAAAAGAAGGGAGAGTGGAGATGATAAGGATAGAGATCTCAGATCAGTAGGCAAATCTTTGCCGGCCAGGCTACGGCATCTCACGAATGAACGTTATTGCTTCGACGCTCGACAGGCACAACTGCACAAGGCCAAACTCAATAATGGAACATCAGAGATCACTCAGATCAGACACTGTAAATTTGAATTTCAAAGTTTTGAAATTTATGTTTCGGTGTAAGTCAAGCGTGGAAGAAAAAATGCAAGGGCCATAATGACGCTCCGGTTAATGCCAAATGAAAAATTATGCTCCAGGGTACCGCATTGGATTCCGATTTGGATCTTGCGATTAGGTCCCGTTCTGTTAAGATTCTTATTTGTTATAATAATTATTGATTTTTTATTTTACGAGATAGGTCATTCTCTCACAATACATTATTTTTAATTCAAAAAATAAAAATTCAAATAAGTATTTATTTTAGTTAATGAAATAAAAAAGAGTTCTCCAATCCAATACTCTCATACTATGGAGTATCAAAATAATGTTTTATATTCAAAAAAGTGAATTTTGGGGATGTTTCTATTCATCTCTACTCCAAAATTTGTATTTACCATCTTTATTGTTTTCTTGTAATATATTCAACATGGATCTTATTTTAAAGATAATATTCAGACTTTTTCGATAATATTAATGTTGTAAAACATAATTTTAGGAATTAAAAGTTATTTGCATTTGAAGGTTAAAATCTTCATCCTTTCAATTTTCAAATAGAGGAACATCCTCTCCATTCTCTAAACATAGAGTACCAAAACTCATCCTCTCAACAAGAAAAGAGATATAGAGGATAGGTTGGAGTTCTCTCATACTCTTAAATGGAGTTTTAAAGCATGGTTGGAGATGCTCAATTTTCCTCTAGTACAAAAAGTTGGGCGCTTAAGCTATATAGCCAAGGATGGAAAGAGAATCAACGAGCGAACTAGATTTGATATCTTCTAAAGATGCCTTTAAGATGATCAACTGAGCTTATATGGTTGGCCTTTGAAAATGCAATCTCATGAAAATACTGTTTTTGATTCGACTTCGTCTTGCTAGTGAAGTCGTGGGATCGTATATCCAATTCTATCTAAACCACACAATACAAATACATAGAAATTTGTTTTGCGAATTTTTTTAAGATGTGTTTGAACTTAGGGAAAGAAATATAAAGGAATTTTTTTTTCATAATTTGATTTCTAGAGAAAGAGAATAAAAAATTAAAAAAAACAAGTTCGAAATTTTTTTTTTTTAATCAATATTTCTTTTCTTTTTTTTTCTCACATCCTCGCTTTCCAAACAAAGACTTGATCCCAATTCCCAAAGGAAGACCAGTGCTCATAACTGGGGCAAACCGTGCAATGATGAAAAACTGCAAAACGATTGCTGCCATCGGGGGGAAGCTTACGTCCCAACGGCAGACATCGAGCCGTGCACCAACCGCGAAATGACATCAGCTCCACCGAATAAAACTCCACCGCAGCAGACTTTACAGGATTCGATAGGGTCTCGTCAAATCACTTCCCAGATCCCCCTCATTATTACTACTACTACTCCAACGGGGAGCTGTTGCCTGTTGGCCTTTGAAGCTTGAACTACCCACCGGGAAAAGATCCTCTACTACCAGACTCGCATTGTCCAATGGGTCCTTGTAGAAACCAAAACTCTATTTAGGAAAGATTTACTCTATAATTTATTGCTTATTTTCTTTAATTTTTATATTTTATGAAGGAATTCATCGTCTTTTTAAAAATTTGAAGCTTTTGGGTCTTCAAAAAAGATGATTGGTCTCTAAAAGATTCTTTATAAAGTACAAAAAATTGAAAAAAGATGAGAAATTACGAAATCTCCCACCAATATAGAGATTTGGTCTCTAAAATGAAGATATAGAGCTTGATTCGAGACGCTCTAATAAATCATCACCGTGCGGCTAAAACTACATTGAATGAGGGAAGTTTCGTTAAAAGTGCTACAAATACTCCTAGTAAAAGTAATTTTTTTTTATTGCAGAGTAGAGAAAAAATACTTGCACTTCATTTGGACACGTAACGATATCTGGGTACGCAAAAGCGATTTCCTTAATTCCTTCACCACCAATATAGACCATTGACTTTGTGACATTGTTATGTGGCCACGCTCCATTATTTCTTACTTTGTTGTCTAATTTTTTTTTTCAGTAATTTTTTTTTTTTGTGGAAATTTTGTTTAATTTTTTATTGTATTTTTTGGGTAAGAAATTCGTCTTGATAAGATTAATCACGAAAGTAGTAATGTGGAACGAAGTTGAAGAAAGTTCGTAGAAGACGCAACGTCTTTAGACAAAACAAAAAAGCGTTGTTTCGTAGGAGTAGTATTTTTTTTAGGAAAATGATATCCACACTCTCTTTTTTACCATCCACATTCCTTTTTTGTTATTATCTACATGAATTTATTATTTTACCCTTGAATGTATGAAAAAGTAAATTGAAAAATGGCAAGAAAGTAAATTCATGTGGATAAGGACAAAAAATGAGTGTGGATGGTAAAAAAGGGAGTGTGGATATCAATTCCCTTTTTCATCTTTAATTATTATTTTCGTTTTTGGTCATAATTATTTATTTTTAAGACTCCTCTAGTTGTTACAGATGATTAATTCAAAAAATATACAATTCAAATCCAAGAAAAATTCAAAAAACAAAAACAAACAAAAAACGAAAAAGACAAAAAGAGAACTGAATTTGTGTCGGTTATTTGAAAGAGTCTTTCAATTGATGGTGGACCGTCAATAAATTAAAGAAAATGATAAAACATACCAACTTCAATACATTTTTTTAAATAAATTCTTAAATCCTATTTACAAATTTTTGTACATTTTTTTTTGTATATTTCTATATAATTTTTTAAACAGAATGACAATCCTCTGGATTGTTTTTAGCATTTCCCTATTCAAATTGGTCTCGCATCAAGTTTGAATAACTGAACAATGTTTTACCTCCGTTGAATTTGAAGGTTTCGCTTTCTAATGAGAAAACATTTTATACAGTAACTTAGGCCATGTTTAATGTCTTAAAAGTCTATTTTATCTCTCTGGCACTTAGAAAAGTTGTCCAATTTATATTAAATGTTTTCTATATTGATGAACTAGACAAACAAATGTCTATCCCATATGAATAGTTTACGAAATGAAAAAGGCTGCTGATTTTGCCACTCTCTTTTTTGTTAACGTCACTCTCCTGCAAGTGTATTTTTGGTGTAAAAATACATTTGCAGGGGAGTGACGTTAACAAAAAATAGAATGACAAAATCATTTCCCATGAAAAAAGAAGAAGCTATATTGAGAACTTTTAAAGCATGATCTTTTTATAAGTTTAAATTTCTACAGACGATAAATAATGAAAAAAAAACTAATCTCATTCCGAACGACTTAAAACAATGATAAAAAAACAGAAGTGAATTTTAAAAATGGAAACTTCGCCTTCAGAGATAGTGAAATAGATATTTTCGTTGACACAGATATGTCCGGAATGATGCGACAGCATTAACCACATAAAAAATTATTGCATTCGCCTGTAGGAGACAACTTCAGACTTTAGCGATAGTGAAACATATGTTTTTAAACACATGTGACATAGATATGTTCGGAATGATGTGACAACATTAACCACATAAAAAAAAAAAAAAAACTAATGCATTCGCATGCACGAGACGAATTCAGACGCATCTGTACCCGAACGAGCGTGCAAATTACATTTGCGCACTTAAATAACATTGCGAAAAACGTAAGCCTTGTAAAAAATAAAAATAAAAAATTATCAAGGTCCTCGGACGCAGGAACAAAATTGTGCGTGTAACTGTTGAGACACCTCAAGGGGAGATGTACCATGAACCCAGAGATGAAACAGAGACCCGACACCGTTTCATCGTCCCAAGACATCACCATTAGTTCATTAGATTAGATTTTGATGTGTGTCCCTTTGTTCCTCTTCTGTCCCCCAGAGGTCCTCTTCTCGCCGCGAGGTATGGGGGGATTGTTGGTCCTTTCTCCGGTATTGAAAGATTTGGTTGGGAAGGAATTTGTGAATTCAAGGGGGACGCAATGATGGAGAAACATTTATCTGATTTGAGTACTTTGAATCTATGCCTTATTTGTGGTGGTGTGTATCTCATATGCCTTAAATAATTGGTTTAGCAAGACATAAAAAGTGCTTTTTTCCAAGCCCACATTTGACTCTTTCCTCACATACGTCTGTGCAGGGTCAAAGTCGTTTGCCCTAAATTTCTTGTCTAAATCATTAGTAATTTAGTGTATTATAGTTGGGTTTAGGGCTGTAAATGAACTGAGCCATTTGCGAACTGTTCGAGACTCGGTTCGGCAAGAACTCGTTCGAGTTCGATTCGTCTGCTAAAGGAATTGAACCTGAACCTCAATTCTAGGCCCGTTCCGTAAATGAGCCGAACCTGAGCCTAACGGTATTCGGCTCGGTTAGGCTCGCGAACCTATACTTAAATTTAATTAATAATTCAATAGGGGTCTATTTGTAAATATAAAATTTTTTAAGGTTGTATATATAATTCAATACTTATTTTTCTCCCGAATTCTATACGATCAATGAGAGAGTTTGGGTTTGCTTGAGTTTAATGAGCCGAGCCGAACCAAACCTGAGTCTTGACGAGCTCAATTCGAGCTTAGATTCAGCTTGGCTCGATTCGTTTGAGTTTAACGAGCCAAACTCGAGCCAAGATGTTCAGGTTCAAATCGAACCCGAGCCGAACTCGAGCCAAACTAGTACCTTAACGAACCCAACTGAGCCGAACCCGAGCCTTGAAAAATTTTAACGAACTGAACTCGAGTCAAGTTGTTCAGGCTCGAATCGAACTCGAGCCAGACTAGTACATTAACGAACCCGAGCCGAACTTAACAGGGTTCGGCTCAATTCGGTTCGTTTACAGCCCTAGTTGGGTCACTAGCTTGGAGATTTATAACAAGGGAAAGTTTCCAAAAAAAAAAAATTTCCCCTGAATTTATACCTTAATGTCTCATAAACACCTGAACTTTCCTCTATTTCAATGGAACACCTGAACTAATCAGACGTTATTAAGTTGGGCAGCCGATGTGGCCCCTTAACTTCCCATTTAAAAAAGCATGTCTTCATATTTTTGTTGAAAATTTATGGAGTAGTATTTTCTCTTTCTGGACAAGGCAAATTCTCTTCTGCTTACCAATCTAGGGGAAAGGAGTTGGGGGTTGGTGGGATTTGAACCTTCACCTAAGGTGAAGACTATAGGGAGCCTACCACTTTGGTGCACATCAGTCTGTGAAAAATAAATTTTCCTTTAAATGATGCGAAAGACGGTGCTGTGAGTGACTACAGTTACTGGGCCAAAAGGACGTTAGATTTGGAAATTGGGCTTGTATGAAGTTAAAGGGCCCATACTCTGTTTTGTACTCTCTATTTTACTGGCAATCAAATTCCAGCAATATTACTAAACAACAAATGTGTCCTAGGTTCAATCTCTGTCCTTGACGGTGCTCTTATTGGGCTTTCCGTACCGAGGAGTTTTTCAGTGCCGAGCGGGTATTGCCTACGTGGTATCCGCTCGGGGCATCTGAGCCGTCCGATATACTCTTGGACGGCTAGGATTGAAATCTCTCTTCTCTCATCCCAACACTTTCTTTCTCATTTTCTCTCTCCAAATCTGAGCCGTTCAAATACGCAATGGACGGTTTGGATGCGGGAGCGGGCACCACGTGGTACCTGCTCGGCACTGAAAAATTTTCCTTCTGTACCACAGGACGCAATCCATAGAAAATAACGTTTCCTTCTCCCGGACAATTTTTTCTTTCTTTCTTTTCTTGGGAAAATGACGATCTAGGATGTGTTTTGATAATTAATACCACTTGTCAAGGACAAGCTACGAACATTTGTTAATGCTGTCCTTGACGGGTATTAATTATTAAAACACGTCATTGACCGTCATTTTCCCTTCTTTCTTTCTTTTGTTTTCGTCCATTGTAACTTTTATGTATGTTATTTTTGGTATCCTTTATGGAATTTCGATTATCGAAAAATCGACAATGCTCTGTAAGCTCAACAACGCTATGATTCACCGGGCTCATACGATCAGCCTTATATGACAATGCCAAACGGACTATCCATTTGCGGAGTTGTGTATGTGAGAGCCCATGATGGGGTGACAATCCCACGTCGGCTAACTTGGGGAAGTAAGAATAGTATAAAATGAAATCCGATCAGCTACTGTATAATTTGAGGTTAACTTTTTGAACCGCGTGATTAGACGAATGGTTAGTAGGTCAGTTGGGGCGGGTTGTTACAGTGTATGGGATGCCGCTGGACCTTGGACCTTTTTTTTTTTTTTTTTTATAATAGTTTCGCATGCGAAATTTTTTTCCCGACCAAACATATCCTATTGTACCTACTACTAGTATAGGGCACAGGGGATGACAAGGGGGGTTTGAACCCTCGGCTGGAGCAAGGAATATAGGACGCTCACCATTTGATTGTCACTCTATTTGCCACATGCAAAGCGAAATTACACTCCCTATTAGGGAAAAATAAATAAATAGAATAGCACTGTCACATTCACTTTAAAAAATTTCTTCTTAAAACAAAACAAAAAGGGAAAAAAAATAAATAAATCATATTTTGTGATTCTTATAGTCAGACTATTTTTAGTGTACTGAATTAAATTCTCAACTCCAAAAGTTTATTTTTGTCGCATTTTTTCTTCTTCTTTTAGTTCGGCCCCTCCCACGCACGGATCTTGGCTCCGCCATTGGAACTATCATCGATTGATCGATGGGAGTTGGTCATGGATTGCTGTCAGCCCCAATCTTTACAATTATTCATATTCACCCATTAAGGTTGTGGACACCGGACAACCATTTCATATTTGGAGCCAAATAGACTCATTAGTGGCACAAAAAGAATAAGACTCGCATGTGATTGGTAAAGGTCTTGTGAACATTATCACTCGAATGAATTGACATGCTAATTATAGAGATAAAATGGGGGACCAGGCTCTCCCGCCTAGTCTCCTTACTTCGAGTCTGGTCCAGTTTAAGTCATTTGTGGGCCCTTTTCGGACTCACACCAATGATCGGAACCGTCCACTTTCTAGAGTTCACGGAAAACATCGACCACGCCAAAAATCACCTCGATCGAATACCGTTGGATATGATTTCGAAATGCATTAAGCTCGTAAAAAATTTGTGCAACAATGGATTGCAACTCATTTGAAACAATTATCTGTGAATAAAAATAGTGCGCAACAATGGATTGCACCAATTTGACACAATTATCTGAATATTAATGAATTTCGATATCATTTCAAACGATATCCGATTAGCATTGGTTTTTTGGCGTGGTCGATGTTCTCGGCGAGCTCTAGAAAGTGAACGATTCGAATCATTATTATGGGCTTGGAAATTGCCCACAAATGCTACAAACTGGAGAGGGAGACCTGGGAGAGTACGACTGGACAAGAGCTGGGTCCATGACGAAGGAAATGAAAAAAAGGAGCCACCCAAATTAGGCCGCCTTTTGACTGATTAATTATTTCAAAGTTTCCAGTCATTTTCCTCGACTGTTCTAACCCCTTAATTTTGACTAGTGCTCCCATTGACTACTGTTATCTTGACTTTCATGACTTTGGTGTTGTAGATCACAAAAGGGAATAACTCCGTGAATAAGTTATTACATTGCTTCGTTAATAGATTATTTTTAATTCGATAATAGATTGTATTTAATTCTGATCGTCCAATAATCTATTACTGGTAATATATTGTTTATAATCCAAATCGTACGACCAAAATTGACTGTTTCGGCGAGTAACGAAGTTGTGAATAAGTTATTCTATGCTCGTTGTGACTCAACGACATAGTATTCGTTAGCATATACTAGAGGAAAGTGACTATAATTCACATGAGTCACATACAATCCAATTAATTCTTCCATGTCTCATTCGTAGTTGGTCGACGATTCATATTTTAATTGATCAAATCAACATTTTCAAAATAAATATTCACTTTGATATATATACTCTGTAAATATTACCTTTTTTTTTTTTTGATAGGCGTAAATATTACCTTTTCAGTTGCCGATTTGCAATATTCGAAAGGATTGATGAGCCTTTTAATTTAGGTAACATTGCAGCACAACTATATAATGAAGCACAAAAATCGAGACGCAACCAGTGATTTTGAACGCGGAAAACATCATACTGGTATATCTAAAGGGGATAATCTCAAAACGAATACATAATCAAAACATATATCTCCCAGAAAATAACCAAAATTTGTACTAGTAACATACTACTACTATATCGCAATATCTTAATCTACAGTCCCTGCGCAGAACACAGATAAATAGATGCTTATTACTTGCACTTGATGTTCTCGAGCATCTGAGTCGAGGTATTGGCAACCATGGTGCAATTCATGTTCACGGCTTTCTTTTTCTTGAAGATGAGCATCAGCTCCACCTTCCCGCTCAATCTAGCCGTGCTCGTCAGATTCAAAGTATTGCCCGATAGATTGGCAGATGAGAGTTCCACTTGGACATTGATCTTTTTGGTAGATAGGAAATTGGCTTTCGACTTGGGAATAACAGCACTCCCAACTTCAATACCATTGTGGAGGAAGTCGACCTTGGTGCTGTCGTACTTGTACGGACCGAAATTGGTGTTCTTGACCCCGAATTGAGCATTCAGGGTAAATGAAGTGGTGTTCGTGACCGTGTTAATCGAAGAAGAAGAGCGGACCCGGAATTTGGGAGTCTTTACTTTCATCACGGTTAACGTAAACAGGACTATGATGGCGGTTTGGAACACCACAAACGCCGCGAAGTATATCAGATACTTCTTCCGCTTCTGGCGGCGGAGCTCCCCCGGATCGGCCGCCTCGGCGTCGCTCCGGGAGTATGCGTTCATGGGTGCCAGGGGAGAGGCTTGGCGGTGCTCCCTCTCTGACATCATTGTGTTGAGTTCTTTTGAGAGAGAGAGAGAGAGAGAGAGAGAGAGAGAGAGAGAGAGAATTGACGGGAGAGGTGGTGGAGATGGAAGGTTTGTGTGATGTGCTGATTTATATATGTATGTGTGGACATTCTCGAGGGTGGAAAAAGGAGACCAGCCGGGGGTGGAATTTTGAATATTTCCAAAGCCAAACGCGTCTGATGGCCTGTGGTTTCTAGACGTTCGGGGGGGTTGTTTGGATACGACATTTATCAAATGGCGCGTTATATGGATGCTTCTCCAATGATGCTGGATACGACCGTACGCTGTGCTAATACGTTATGAACCGTACGTTGTCCCAAATCACCCTAAAGATGGCTAATTAATTGTGACCCTGTTTCTTTCTTTCTTTCTTTTTTTTTTTGGGGTGTGCGCGCGCTTATTTTCTTAAAGTTCAGATGAATTTTTACATTTTTTGGATATTGGGATTTTGAAACTCCATGAGGGAATTATAATGGTATCATTTTCCTATAAGGAATGGTTTTCCAAGGAATTATATACAATTGCTCGTTTACTATAGTACTCTCTCAATTATGATATCACATAAAAAATGGCATCTGCATTTTTTTAAGGTGTAAGTATACGGAGACCCCCTCAACTATCACATTTTTTCACCGAGACCTCCTAACATTTAAAATCGCCCCTAGAAACCCCCTCAATTATAACTGTTAACCAATTAACACCTTTATGTCAAAAAGATTGATAATATAAAGGGGTCAACTTGGACAATTTTTTTTAATAAGGGGGTCGGTTTGGACGATTTTTAAGGGGTAGAATCGTCATTTCCTCCTCATTCCGTTAACAAAGTTAGACAATTTTTTATTTCATGTAGTTGAGGGGATCTGTATGAACGATTTTAAACGTTAGAGGGTCTTCATGAAAAAAAAAAACCCATAATAAAAGAAGTCTTCGTGTACTTTCACCTTTCTTCAACTACCCGTCAGTATGAATACAACATGGAAAAGGAAAATCATGTTTCCAGAGCACCTATGTATACCAAAGCAACAAGGGAAAATAACTTTTAAAAAAGAATGATTTGTAGAGAATAAAGGGATCAATATATATATATATATATATATACACTCCCCTTCTAATGAGGATCTAAAATGAGGACCTAAAATGAGGACTACCCCATTTCTTCCATTTCCCGATTGAATTTTGATGATCCGAGCCGCTCAATGTGTTCAGAACGTGATTTTAAGGATACCCGCTTGAAATCAGCAAAAAAAAAGACCGGGAAGAGCTTCATCCAAGCAGTTTTTATTAATTTTTTATCGAACGGTTCAAATAAAAACTGCTCAAATCAAGCCCTTCCCGGTCATTTTTTTTGCCGATTTCTTGCGGGTACCTTTAAAATCACGTTCTGAACACATTGAGCGGCTCGGATCATCAAAATTCAATCGAAAAAGGGAGGTCCTCATTTTATTAAAATGAGGTGGTCCTTATTAGAAGGGGACTCTATATATATATATATATTTACTGTTGGCTACTTTTATTGAAGGAGTGATTTCTTTACAAAGTAGGAATGATTTTTCTTGCATCATATATCTTCCATTCATAAACCCTAAGAAATTCGTACACCGATCAATTTCCATCCTCGTGCACCAACTTGCTTGCTGTTGTAAGTTAAATTTTTTTATTTCGATTGGTTATTCAATGTTACAGGATGGATAAGAATTATCCTCTTTCAATTGAAAAAGTATAAAAACTGGATATGTTTCCAACTTCTTTTCCTTAAAAATTGTTTTTTTTTTTAAACTTTAAAACTTTAAAACTTTGTCTAGTCTAGATGTATTCAAAAAGTAAAAGGTCTTCAAATTTTACTAAAAAACTTTGACTTAAGATGAAAAAATACCCAAATTAACCTGCATGTACAGATTTTGTGTCTAAAAAATTCATCTCCAAATACACAACCACACATAGATAGATCTTTTGTAGGAGTAGGAAACATTTGAAGAAGACTTTCATACATATATATTTTTATCCGCATTTGGAGAAGACTTCTTTAATTTCCTCGTTCGCCATTATCAACAAACAAACATGCCTCGTGGGAAATCAGGAAGGAAGAAACCGCATGCAAGCTGTAAATTAAAACTACTTCTTGCATTTACAATACCTTTTCTCGGGAGGAAAGTTTTTTCATTCCGCTAGGATGCATTTTCAAAAGAGATTAAATTCTTTACACTGCCGGTGTAAACATTTGTTTCCTTCAAATCAATTATATTGCGCCACGTTGCCACGTTTTATTGATTGATACCATTGTTTTACAACGTGGCGCAATATAATTGATTTGGAGGAAACAAATGTTTACACCGGCGGTGTAAATAATTTATTCTCTTTTCAAAATTGAAGTAGACTAGAGATATATTGACCGATGCAATCCAAGAATCTGCGTTTAAGAGGGAATTTTTTGAATTCTCATTATGCATTCTCAAAACTAATTACCCCTCTTACTTCATTCTGAAGCAAGCCAATATTTTAAGTACTATATGAAAATATAAGAATTTTAGTTTATTATTTCAAAATTAGTACTACCTCCGTCCCAATTTAATTGTCACTTTTTGGAGTTCGTGCCACTTTTCAATTGATTATATCTTGTAATTTATAATGTTTTAGGTGATTTTGAAAACATTGTATTATAGAACAAATCGAGATCTATCAAACAAGATCCATATTGGATATAAAATTCATTACCAATTTAAAGATATAACTAGTTTTTTTATTCAGTTAGAATAGAACTGGGACAAGTAAATTGGGACGGAGGGAGTATTTTACAAAAAAACTTAGTTTCACTTTTTGCTTTAACTGCCTATAATATTAGGTTTTCTTATATATTTAGGTAGATTCTATTTTCTTTTTTATTCTCAAAACTTACATTTACTTTTCACTATTAATTTTCCTTCTGCAGTATTTCTAGGGTAGACTGCTATAATTATTTCTAGGGTATAGTAGCCAGGGGAGTTTACTTTTTGATATATTGATTTACTAAGAGTCTAAAGAGGGTTTATCTGTAGGATTGTGATTTTGGCACTTCAAAAATTGATGGAGGGGCTTCAAAATTGAACTGTGTTGATACATAAAATGACGTCGTTTTGGAGTCCCTCCATCAATTTTTAAAGTGCTAAAATCAATTTCCTATCTGTATTATCGTATTTGTGATTGTCCTTGTTACACGTTTATCTTTTGCTTTCATACGCTTTCCTATATCACATTCAAAGGGTTGTAAATGAATTCTAGGGAAGGTTAACATGGTCAGAAAAAAACATCATAATCTATATTTTTAGATTACGTACAATCCAAACACTTTCACAAATTTTCGACACATTCTATGTCATATCATCCAAATGCTCTTACATATTCAAAATCTATACTATGTACAACACACAATCCATATTAAAAAGTTGCTTTCCCCTTCTCTCTCTAAACTTTTCAGTTTTCACAACCGACTGTTTTCTCAGCCTGGGGGGGGAGGGCGCCGCCTTCTCCCTCCTCCCCTTGGGCGTTCCCCCTCTCTCTTCAGCTCTCTTCGTTTGTCCTTTCCCGGTTTGCCTTCCGCCTGGATCGTCTTCTTTGGCCACCGTTTGCCCACTGGTAACCACATCTGGGGGTTATCAGTTGTCCTAACGGCTAGGTGCGGCGGTGTTCGGTGGAGGCGGTTCTCGGGGTCTCCATGCCGGCTGCATTGTTGGGTGCAGTCGGTTTTGTGCTTAACGGCTTGGTGGCGACCTCGTGATGGATGGGTGTTTGCATATTTGTTGTGGGCGGCGTTGGGTGGTGGAGCTGGTCTGCGTTCGTTCGTTGGTGGTGGACTTCGGCTCAGCGACGTATGGCGGCGTTTAGATGCTCGGCTTCCTGTTTTCCAGCCGTTTTAATCTCAAGACTTACATTTACTTTTCACTATTAATTTTCCTTCTGCAGTATTTCTAGGGTAGACTGCTATAATTATTTCTAGGGTAGCCAGGGGAGTTTACTTTTTGATATATTGATTTACTAAGAGTCTAAAGAGAGTTTCTCTGTATTATCGTGTTTGTGATTGTCCTTGTTTATCTTTTGCTTTCATACGCTTTCCTATATCACATTCAAAGGGTTGTAAATGAATTCTAGGGAAGGTTAACATGGTCAGAAAAAAACATCATAATCTATATTTTTAGATTACGTACAATCCAAACACTTTCACAAATTTTCGACACATTCTATGTCATATCATCCAAATGCTCTTACATATTCAAAATCTATACTATGTACAACACACAATCCATATTAAAAAGTTGCTTTCCCCTTCTCTCTCTAAACTTTTCAGTTTTCACAACCGACTGTTTTCTCAGCCTGGGGGGGGAGGGCGCCGCCTTCTCCCTCCTCCCCTTGGGCGTTCCCCCTCTCTCTTCAGCTCTCTTCGTTTGTCCTTTCCCGGTTTGCCTTCCGCCTGGATCGTCTTCTCCGGCCACCGTTTGCCCACTGGTAACCACATCTGGGGGTTATCAGTTGTCCTAACGGCTAGGTGCGGCGGTGTTCGGTGGAGGCGGTTCTCGGGGTCTCCATGCCGGCTGCATTGTTGGGTGCAGTCGGTTTTGTGCTTAACGGCTTGGTGGCGACCTCGTGATGGATGGGTGTTTGCATATCTGCTGTGGGCGGCGTCGGGTGGTGGAGCTGGTCTGCGTTCGTTCGTTGGTGGTGGACTTCGGCTCAGCGACGTACGGCGGCGTTTAGATGCTCGGCTTCCTGTTTTCCAGCCATTTTATTCTCAAGACTTACATTTACTTTTCACTATTAATTTTCCTTCTGCAGTATTTCTAGGGTAGACTGCTATAATTATCTTTAGGGTAGCCAGGGGAGTTTACTTTTTGATATATTGATTTACTAAGAGTCTAAAGAGAGTTTCTCTGTATTATCGTGTTTGTGATTGTCCTTGTTACACGTTTATCTTTTGCTTTCATACGCTTTCCTATATCACATTCAAAGGGTTGTAAATGAATTCTATGAAAGGTTAACATGGTCAGAAAAAAAACATCAAAATCTATATTTTCAGATTACATACAATCCAAACACTTTTACAGATTTCTGACACATTCTATATCATATCATTCAAACGCTCTTACCAAACCAATCCGAGCCTTATGTCCTAATCATTTGGGGTCGTCTACATGAATCCACTACAAGAAAAATGAAAAGAGCTACTTTCTGGCCGGTCCAGTCTGGGTGAAGAATAGCCCACTAGGTCCTGCCCAAAGAGCCCATAGTCCAGTAGGTCCTCTTCATTATTTTGTTGACAAAAATATCCCTTGCAAAAAAGAGGCGATTTGAGAGAGACGATCTAGCCACCACCACACCACCACCACCACGACCTCGCCGCCGCCGCCACTACCACCACCACCACCACTACGTCACCACCACCACCACCATGCCACCGTCGCCGCCGCCGCCACCACACCACCACCACTACCGCCACCACCACCCCGCCGCCGCCACCACTACGTCACCACCACCACCACCACCACCATGCCGCCGCCATCGCCACCACCACCACAACACCGCCACCACCACTCCACCACCACCACCACTACCGCCAACACCACCACGTCGCCACCACTCTCACTGCCACCATCACCACCACAACGCCGCCATCGCCACGCCACCATAGCTGCCGCCACCACCACCACCACCACTCCACCACCACAATTAACAGTGTTAATCCGCCACGATTAACAGTGTTAATTTTCGTCTAAATTTACATCCCAATTAACAGTGTTAATCCGCCACGATTAACAATGTTAATTTTTGTCTAAATTCACATCCCAATTAACAATGTTAATTGTGGTGGTGGTGGTGGCGGCGGCATGGTGGTGGCAGTGGTGGTGGTGGTGGTAGAGTGGTAGTGGTGGTCATTGTGGTGGCGGTGATGGCGGCGGCGGCGTTGTGGTGGTGGCGGCGTGATGGCGGCGGCGGCGTTGGTTGTGGTGGTGGTAGTGGTGGTGTAGGAGGTTATATGGGTTCATTTGTTTTTAAACGTGGGTAAAAATGTAAAATACACTCCACAGGATCTATTAGGAATTACACTCTATAGAAAAATGATCTAGTGGGCTATGAAATTGAAAAATAGGGCCGGCCCAGAATTAACTCAAATGACGAAAAAGTGGTGACGAAATTTAATTTCGTCACTGTTTTGACAACTTCCGTGATGAAATAATTTCGTCACCAATTATACTTGTTTAGCGACGAAAAAAATATTTTCGTCACCAAAGGTACCTATTTGGCAACGAAATACATTTTTCGTCGCCGAAAGCTTAAAAAAGGTGGCGAAATTATTTTTGGTCGCCAAAAATAATCATTTGGTGACAAAAAATATATTTCGTCGCCAAATGAGACCAATTTAGTGACGAAATATGTCTTTCGTCACCAAATATGTCTTTCGTCACCAAATACTTGACTTTGGTGACGAAAAATAATTTCGTCACCATTTTAACGCTTTCAATGACGAAAAACATATATCGTCATCAAATGGGTACCTTTCGTGACGAAATTTATGAATTGCGCTTTGTCACTAAATGTATTTCGGACATAACTCTTTACTAAAAACTCCGATTGAGATAATTCAAATTGGGTTTGAATAATAACTCAATTGCCTACAACTTTCATGTTTATCGAAATTACTAATTTTAATGTTTAAAGGTTCAAAATTACATTCGAAATATATTTTCATGCTAAACATACATGTTATATATTAGATATTTCAAATATCTACTGAAAAGCATGTGTGGTGCAGTTGGTTGGAGCTTGCGCGAAAAACTCAAGAGACTTGGGTTTGAAACCCGGCAGGAGTAAGAAAGAAGGATTTTTTTTCCATATGAAAAAGTCTTTTACAACGAAAAATTTCGTCACCGATTTCTTATATTGGTGACGAATTTTTTTGTCACCGATGTGACCCATCGGTGACGAATTTTTTCGTCGCCAAAAAACACAATAAGCGAGGAAAAAAATTTCGTCACCAATTATTCACTTTTTGGTGACGAAATATTTCGTCATCAAAAGGCACTATAGGTGACGAAAAATAGATTTCGTCACCAGGTAGGAATTCTCGACAACCTTTAGTCGACAATTTTTTTTTCGTCACCTATATTATTTGTGACGAAAAACATGCAATTTGTGACAATTTTTATTCGTCACCCAACGTAATTTTTCTTGTAGTGATCATTCTTCTCTATTGAGCTCTGTCAAGGGCCATTTGTTCCCACAAACCTACTATACTCAAATCTTTGCGCACCACAACATCTATTGTCAATTTAGGTCGTCCCCTCCCCGTAGCATTGCTACCCAAAGCTATCATATCCGCTCTCTTTACTACTGCATCTCCTGGTCTACGGTAAACATACCCAAACCACCTTAGCCTATTCTCCCTCAACTTCTCTTCTATAAGTGCTACACCTACCATCTCATGAACTGTTTCATTTCTAATCATGTCTTGTCTAGTCTTACCATACATCCACCTCAACATTCTCATTTCCGCTACACTTATCTTGTTCACATGTTGTTTCTTAATAGGCCAACACTTTGTCCCATAAAGCATCGTTGGTCTGATGACAGTTCCAAGGAATTTTCCCTTCAATTTTGTGGGTACCCTCTTGTCTATACAAACGCTCTTACATATTCAAAATCTCTACCATGTACAACTCACAATCCATATTAATTCTATAGACGAAAAAAAAAGAGTTGCTCCCGAAGAGTACCCCATAGCCAGTTATATGCGTCGAAGCTAGTTACAAATTAAGAACAACTTCGTCGAATGTAATAAGGGAATATGTAACTTATAAAATCAGTTACAAATTAAGAACAACTTCGTCAAAGACATATAATTCCTCTTAACTATGTGTATTGGAGTAATTCTTTTCCATATATATATACAAATCGCTGCACAATACAAGTTGCAACCCGGGCCGGCACTGAATATACAAACGAATTTTATTCATCATTAATTAATAAGGGAACATGTAACTTTATTAATTAATTCCTTCGAAAAAATATGTAAATTAAGCACAATATTATATATACTCCACGCTAACACACAGTAGGAGCAATGTATATATAGAATTAAACATGTACGACACTGCTCCATCCAAAATACATAAATAAATAAATAAATATACAAGTAAATTCAAACATGTATAATGATCATCACTTGCACTTGACATTCTCGAGCTCCCTGGTCGCGATCCTGACATCCATGGTGCAACTCATATCGACGGATTTCTTCTTCTTGAAGATTAACATCAGCTCCACCTTTCCACTCAATCTTGATTTGCTGGTCAGAGGCAAAACCCCAGAGTTTAGATCACTAGCCAGGTTTGTATTGACGCTTGTTAAATTGGCTGACGAGAGGTCCATTGCGACGTTAAATCTTTTGGTAGACAGGAAATTGGCTTTGGACTTGGGAACGGCGGCGCTCCCAACTTGAATATCATTGTAGTAGAAGTAAACCGTGGTGTTGTCGTACTTGTAGGGGCCGTAATTGGTGTTCTTGACCCCGAACTGAGCATTCATATTCAGGGCAAATGAAGGGTCGGTTGGCTGGACATCGAAAGTAGTGGTGAACGAAGCGGAGCGGACCCGGAATTTAGGAGTTTTGACTTTCATCACAGTTAGCGAAAACAACACTATGATGGCTGTTTGGAAGACAACAAAAGCTGCAATATACACCAACAATTTCTTGCGCTTTTGGCGGCGGAGCTCGTCAGAATCGGCTGTGGCCGCCTCAGCATCGCTCCGGGCATAGCCATTGGTGGGGGCCAAGGGATATGCTTGTTGCGTTTGCTCCTTTTCTGCCATACTAGACAATTAAGGTGAGAATTTCTTAGAGAGAGAGGATAGAGATTGAGAGAGGGAGGCCGGGAGAGAGAGAGGAGAGAGAATTTGGCTGGTTTTGGCAAATTTGTTGTTGAAGGTGATGATGGGGAATAGAAAGGAGGTCGAGAGGTATATATATATACACACGCATCATGCATGGAACGCGCTTCTGTTCAAGGCCCTTTTCTCAGTTGTTAGACAAATGATAGGAGTAATAAAAATGTTCAAAGTTGTCCATCGTTTGAAAGTTCAACACGCGCATGGGCTTGGTTTTTTAGCCTTCTTATTTGTTTCGTTGGCATCCGGGCCAATTTATGTGCACATCGATTAATTACTTCTTCAATCTAATCAAAGGCAGACCATTTACGCCAGGAGTAAAGAATTCGCAAGAAATTACTTTGTCGCGATCTGACCTCAAAATTCAAACGTAGTCGATTGTGTGGGGAGCAAATTAACCCATCAATCAACCTAACTTGCCCTTGGGGATGTTTTTTTAGAATAAAAATTTCCCTTTTCCCCACCGGTTTTGGGGTACTGTTGTAACTAATTTGGCGCGTAAACTGTGTCGGAAAGAACTCGTGAAAGCACTAATTTCCAGCTTCTAGACTCGAGGGAAAAAATGGATCAGACTTTTAACCGTTGGCAATGGGGTTGGGGTATTTCTGGGTGCAGGGTGCGGGGTATTTTCGAAAGAGGGGGTGGGGTGCCCAGGGGGAAAGCAATTTGCCTGCTAGATAACCTTTGATATCTGAGAAAGTCAGTTTTTTCGCTTTTTAATTTTTTTTTAGTACCATTAGAAGACGGCTTCTAATTATTTGTGCTGTTTTGTTAAGAAAAGGAAATTCCAGAAGATGTTGACTTTACACAGCCAAACTTATTTGAACCATCAAAATAGAGAAAATCATGGGTGCCACAGCAAGTTTAGACTCCACCCTATATTTATTGGAGTAATCTTAACTCATTATTTTATTGGGTCCGCAGAATAGTATATCATAATAAAAAAATCAATTTTATTAGACATCGGTAAGTATATTAAAATTTAAATTTTGTTCATAAAATGAACACTATAACAAAAACACGATAGAACCCACAATAGTTTGGTAGAAAAACTCACGGTTTCCACCGCCAGTGGACATTTAATTTAATGTCCATCCAGTTTACCAATTAACAAGAACTGTCGCACGAGTCCTATTTGAACCCCCTTTTCTTAGAACTCTACGGTTCACAAATCAGTCAAACGAAGGGTAATAATAATGTATAGAAGAACTTAAGAAAAAATAATTGTTGGTCAACTATTGAATGCCACGTATTTCAGCCCAGTTGTTTGAAAAGTCCCCATGGTTTTTCGGATTGGGAATGCTCTAGTGCAACTGGTGCACTACAGCGTGTAGTGCAGCACACGGACCGTCGATCTAATCAATCAACGGTTGCGATTGTTTTCAAACTATTACGGATAATAAATATCTTTTACCAATAATAGATTGTTTTTAATCTGAACCGTTGATGAAATCGACAGCTGCGTGCCGCCCTACACGCGCACTACACACTGATTTTTTCAGTTAATGTATTATATACTAGTACTTGCCCGTGCCTAGGCATCCCGGTAGTGCCGTAGGCATGGACATTTTTGTAATATATTTTTGTTTTTTTTATGTCAATGCCAGAAGTCGAGCACTGGGTAAAAAGAACCGATGATATTTTTGTAAAATATTTGTAAGAGTGTGGGTGTTTTCTTAAGAGAGTTTGAGAGCATACATTAGCCATTGGATCAAATGAATCTTAACCCTTCTTTAAACTTGTATTTGTGTGGTCCCCATACTCTTATGTTTTATTAGATAGATTTGCCAAGACCTTTCCTTGTCCCAATCCCAGGTCAAGTCCTAATTAAATATTTTTTTGGACTCGTTAGGAAATGAACTAAATTTCAACATCTAAAGATAATTTCCAAAAATAGTACTCTAGTTTTCAACCCTAAAGTTCCTTTCACAACCTTCTTCAGTGAATATGGCCGGCACATGTAGATCAAAATTTCCAAAAGAATCAACTCTGAACCATTCAAGACAGTATATTTAATAAGCAAAGGAAAAATACAAAGAATTACCATAGCTGGGGGACCTCGCTATAATACATCAAACACGAACTATCCCCAATATGGTTATAAATTAAAAGAACAAATAATAAATTCCAAAGCACGCGCGTATACAGCATAAGAAGCTATCATTTGCACGCGACATTCAGGAGCTCGCTGGTCCTGGTATTGACATCCATGGTGCAATTCATATTCACGGCTTTCTTTTTCTTGAAGATCAGCATCAACTCCACCTTCCCGCTCAATCTAGCCGTGCTTGTCAGAGTCAAAATCTCAGAATTCGAAGTATTGCCCGATAGATTGGTAGATGTGAGTTCTACTGGGACATTGATCTTTTTGGTAGATAGGAAATTGGCTTTTGACTTGGGAATAACGGCACTCCCAACTTGAATACCGTTGTAGAGGAAGTTGACCGTGGTACTGTCGTACTTGTACGGACCGAAATTGGTATTTTTGACCCCGATTTGAGCATTCATGTTCAGGGTAAACGAAGTTTGTTGGACATCGACTGTGTTAATCGAAGAAGAAGAGCGGACCCGGAATTTGGGAGTCTTTACTTTCATCACGGTCAATGAAAATAGGACTATAATGAGAGTTTGGAATACCACAAATGCTGCAAAGTATATCAAATACTTCTTCCGCTTCTGGCGGCGGAGCTCCTCTGTATAAGCAGTCGCTGCCTCCGCGTCGCTTCGGGCATAACCGTTGGTGGGGGCCAAAGGAAATGCTTGCTGCTGCTCCTTTTCTGCCATACTGGACAAGGTGAGAATTTGAGAGAGAGAGAGAGAGATTGGTAATTGGTTGGTTTTGGCAAATTTGTTGTTGAAGGTGATGATGGGAAATAGGAGGAGATACAGAGCTATATATATATACACGCACATCATGCATGGAGCTAGCGCGTTTGTTGAAAGGCCCTTGTTATAGTTGGTAGACAAATGAGAGCAGTATTGTTACGACTTTAGTAATTTAGCACGTAACTGTGTAGGAAAGCCAAAGGAAAGAACTCTTGAAAGCACTTATTTCTAGCTTCTAGACTTGAGGGAAAATATGTCTTCTGACGTTTTTAGCCGTTGACAATGTTAGACTGTGTTTTGATATGTGACAAAAGTCAGTTTTGCCGGGCTTTCATAACGGCATGTAATAACTTAAGTTATTTGTGCTAAGTACTTTATATTCATAAATGGAAATGGACATTTGGTATTCAATGAAAGTTTCAACAACAATGGTATTTGTGCTATTTTAGTGTTTTTGTTTCTCTTATGTACCAAAAAAAATTTCAACAATCTCGTGTAGTTGTGGCTAGCTCTTGTACGTAGGTGTCTTTTAAAACTATTATTGTTCACCGATGGTGCAAATTGTAGATTTCTGCTACCGCTAGAGTGGCCCCATGTTATTATTATTATTTTTTTGGTAGTAATCTGAACTGATTATTTAATTGGACCTTGGGCTGGGTTTTTAGGTGTTGGGCTTTGCCCTTTTTGGTATTTTTTGGGTTTGGGTTGGTTCCTTACCAACTTTTAGGCTTTTAGATGTTTTTACTCCTGATTTGGGCTCAGCCTGTTGGGCCCAAATCATTTTCTCCATGTGGTTAGAAGAATAGGGTCTTGGATGGCCAGGCCGGTATATCCTAGTTCCTAGTTGCTCTGTATTTCGTGTTATGAGAGATGAAATTTTCTTTTTGTTGAACCAAAAAAAAAAAATCCACGTAAAAAGTCAATTTGATTGAACATCGTTACATCGATAAGTATATCAAAAATTGAATTTTGATTCATAAAAGAATGGATACGATAAATATGCGGTGGGACCCACAATGATAGTAGCGGAAACCCGACGGTTTTCACCGCCAGTGGGCATAGTTTTAAACTCTTACTATATATGCTTGGGAGGCCGCTTCTCTGTAGTTGGACTGCAGAGAGTCTCTACAGTTGCATCATAGCCGTTCATCTTTGCATTCAATGGCCCAGATTTTAAAAAACTTTAAACTTTTTCCCAGAAAAGTTTCTTTTTAATCTCAATCGTTAGAAACACTATCTGACGGTTGCGATTACTTGGATAGTTGGACTGCACCTATGTAGTCCATATGTGGACTGCAGACAAGCCAAATTCATATGCTTGTGACATGTTTTAATGTGCTCTTCTACGTAATGTAATGTCCAGTTTACCATACCAATTAAGAAGTACTGTCGCACAAGTCCTATTTGAATACATAACAGACCTTTCTGTTTTCCCCGCTCCCCCTTTTCTCTATCCTCTCTCTCTAGAAAGTTTCACCTAGGGTTTCTCTTTGGGGTGGCGGCACCTATCGCTAGCCGTCCACCCTGCCTCCTTCTCCTCTCCTATCCTCTCTCTCTCTCCCTCTCCTCTCCTTATACGGTCAATAGTCTCGGTGAGTTGGGTCGCAACATTATGTATATGACATCTATTAATTATTGATGGAATCCACGTCCCAATAGGGATTGATGATACCCTCTTGAGTAAGCATATAAGTTTCGAATATGTCAAACCCTGTAGGTGGATTTTGTATCCGACATATCGAATAAGTTAAGCGGATAGTCTCAAGGTTAAGACATTGATTAAGTGGAAGATTGTTAATTAGTAATTTATTTTAATCAACGGGTATTTGTAATCTTAACGTGGGGAGATTAATAAATATTTAATATAATGAAGCTCATAATATAATTGAGATAAGGACGAAAGTGCAATTATAATTTTGTAGTGGGGTGAATTATAATTAGTGAAATAAGAAATAGAATTCTGGTGGGATTAGGGTTTCTTATTTACACTGGGAGCCCAGGCTTATTACTCCTTAGGTCCCTATCGTAACCCTATATATACACATTATGCTATCTAGGTCGGACACACGTTTTCTATTATTCACGAAATAGAGGCAGGCTAAGAGAGAGCAAACGGATCACGAAAGAGTCCACACTCGGTTCGTGTCCTAGATGTGCAAAAAATATGATAGAAGATCGTAAGGTGTAGTCGAGCAATATACGTGGCTTATAGCAAGACATGCTATAACAAGTTCATCCATCGTTCGTGTCGTAGGGAGTTGATGTGAAACCCTAATTCCGCCTTGTAGGATTTTGCAGTTTTCTTGTTGTCTAATCTTTACGCGTCATTATTGGGTTCTAGGAATCGTTTCCCAACAATGTGAGCATCCGCGTCATATTGGGGTTGGTTGTTGCCATTTCGTCTCACCTTTGGGTTGGCCAGAGGAGGCCTGGTGGTGTTTAGGTGGTGGCGATCCGGTGGCTTGCTGTGGTGGTTGGCTGGTTTGGTGGTCGGTGGTGGCTGGAGACTTTGATTGAAGCTGTGCCGAAGAGTAGGGTTAGGTTTTGGGCCTTCTTGGGTTGTGTTCTTAATTTTCAGATCTGGGCAATTTGGCCTTTTTGCTTGAGCTGTATTGTATTATTTGGGCTTTTTAAGCTTTTAGGTGCTCTGTGCTTCATTTGTATTATCTGGGCATTTCTGTGGCCCTGAGGTGTTTCGGGCTTTGCCCGTTAGGTGTTTGTCCAACCTTGGTTGGATTCCCCTCCCCCTCCCCCTCCCCCTCCCCCTTTACTTGTTGTAACATTTGACAAGTATCCTTAATAAATATTTTGCCAGATAAAAAGAAAGGTCCTATTTGAATACTACCTTTTTTAAACTCAGTGTTTCAGAATTATAGAAATTCTCCCGAAATTCAAAGTGAAAGGTCATGATTCACTTACGCGATGAACGTGTAGAGCTATAAATTCAATTGAATCGTGATTTTTTTAATTTTGATTTTGAAGAGATTTTCTTGATCTAAATTCAAGAATCATAATGATTGGTTATTAGCTTTGAGATAAAAAGATTATAGGTTTGCGTATTTTTTCATCTTTAGTCAATTGTTTTGGAGTAACATTTTAACAAAAAAAATACTTTTAGAATAAAAGTATGCTATATTATATACATCCAAAAAATTTTAAAAAAAATAAGTAAAAAATTTGATAAAAAATGGCTAAATACAAAAAAGCATCCATGACAAAACAGTCGTAAAATTTTTGCGGTCAAATATTGAATGCCAGGTATTATTAATTTCAGCCCAGTTGTTTGAAAAGTCCCCTTGGCTTTTAAGTAATATTTTTGTCGAGACCTTTCCTTGTCCCAATCCCAGGTCAAGTCCTTATTAAATATTTTTTTGGACTCGTCAGGAAATGAACTAAATTTCAACTTCTAAAGATGATTTCCGAAAATAGAACTCTAGTTTACAACCCTAAAGTTCCTTAATTTCACAACCTTCTTCAGTGAATATGGCACATGTAGATCAAAATTGCCAACAGAAAAGAATCACTCTGAAGCATTCAAGACATATAACAAATACAAATATATTTAATAAGCAAAGGAAAAAATATAAAGAATCACCATAGCCGGGGGACCTCGCTATAATACATCAAACACGAACTGTCTCCAATATAATTTTAAAAAAAACAAAAATACATATGGTTATAAATTAAAAGAACAATAAATAATTTCCAAAGCATGCACGCACGCACGTAGCATAAGAAGCTATCATTTGCACGCGACATTCAGGAGCTCTTTGGTCTTGGTATTGACATCCATGGTGCAATTCATATTCACGGCTTTCTTTTTCTTGAAGATGAGCATCAGCTCCACCTTCCCGCTCAATCTAGCCGTGCTCGTCAGAGTCAAAATCTCAGAATTCGAAGTATTGCCCGATAGATTGGTAGATGTGAGTTCTACTGGGACATTGATCTTTTTGGTAGATAGGAAATTGGCTTTCGACTTGGGAATAACGGCACTCCCAACTTGAATACCATTGTAGAGGAAGTTGACCGTGGTACTGTCGTACTTGTACGGACCGAAATTGGTATTCTTGACCCCGAATTGAGCATTCATGTTCAGGGTAAACGAAGTTTGTTGGACATCGACTGTGTTAATCGAAGAAGAAGAGCGGACCCGGAATTTGGGAGTCTTTACTTTCATCACGGTCAATGAAAATAGGACTATAATGAGAGTTTGGAATACCACAAATGCTGCAAAGTATATCAAATACTTCTTCCGCTTCTGGCGACGGAGCTCCTCTTTATCAGCAGTCGCCGCCTCTGCGTCGCTCCGGGCATAACCGTTGGTGGGGGCCAAAGGAAATGCTTGTTGCTGCTCCTTTTCTGCCATACTGGACAAGGTGAGAATTTCAGAGAGAGAGAGATTTGTTGGTTGGTTTTGGCAAATTTGTTGTTGAAGGTGATGATGGGAAATAGGAGGAGATAGAGAGCTATATATATACACACGCACATCTTGCATGGAGCTAGCGCGTTTGTTGAAAGGCCCCTTGTTATAGTTGGTAGACAAATGAAATGAGAGCTAGCAATATTGTTACGACTTAATTTTAGCGCGTAACTGTGTAGGAAAGGAAAGAACTCGTGAAAGCACTTATTTCCAGCTTCTAGACTCTAGGGGAAAAAATGACTTCTGACTTTTTTAGCCGTTGACAATGTTAGACTATGTTTTGATATGTGACAAAAGTCAGTATTTCCGGGCTTTCATTGAACGGCATCGTTTCGCATTTTAACTTTATTTTAGTTTTGTTTTCTAATCATTGTCCTATTCCTTTCTCCAGTTATTACCATATTTCTTCAATTATTAATTTCATTTCTCTCTCTATCTCTCTCTACTCATTACTCATTTCTCCAATCATTACCATATTTCTCTCTCCACCTACTACCAAAACTAAAATAACCAAAACTAGCAAACAAACAAGGCCATAATAAGGATTGTGATTTTGGCACTCTAAAAATTGATGGAGGGGCTCCAAAACTGAACTGTGTTGATACACAAAACGACGTCATTTTGGAGCCCCTCCATCAATTTTTGGAGTGCTAAAATCAATTTCCTAACTTTAAGTTATTTGCCAGTGGGCATAATATTAAACTCTTACTAAATATGCTTGGGAGGCCGCTTCTATGTAGTTGGACTGTAGAGAGTCCCTGCAGTTGCATCATAGCCGTTCATCTTTGCATTCAACGGTTCGGATTTTAAAAAACTTTAAAAAAAATTCCGGAAATGTTTTTTTTTAATCTCGACCGTTAAAAACACTATCTGACGGTTGCGATTACTTGGACCGCACCTATGTAGTCCATACGTGCACTGCCGACAAGCCAAATTCATATGCTTGTGACATGTTTTAATGTGCTCTTCTACGTAATGTAATGTCCAGTTTACCATACCAATTAAGAAGAACTGTCGCACAAGTCCTATTATTTGAATACTACTTTTTTTTTTTTAACTCAGTGTTTCAGAATTTGGACATAGAAATTCTCCCGAAATTCAAAGTGAAAGGTCATGATTCACTTACGCGATGAACGTGTAGAGCTATAAATTTAATAGAATCATGATTTTGTTTTTATTTTGAAGAGATTTTCTTGATCTAAATTCAAGAATCATAATGATTGGTCTATTCGGACAATAATACTTACTTTTGGAACCACAGTTGGTTAGGACCTTATACTCTCAAAGAGGAGTACCCTAGATTATTCTTGTTATCCACTCAAAAAGACGATCGAGGTGATTAGCAATATATGGGAAGGGTTGAATTCTGGTAGTTGGGGTCTGAATTTTAAAACAAGGCTTCGAGATAGGGAGAATCAGCAGCTACGGGCCCTGTTACAAAGATTGCTATCCTATGCCATGGATCCGTCCAAGCCTGACTCTTTACTATGGAGGTGGACGGAGGATAAGAGGTTTACAGTAAGATCAGTGTACGAACAATGGGAGGTACTAACTTTGGATCGGAATTTCTTTCTTGGTTCGATTTGGAAAATTTTATGCCATCCTAAGGTGGAAATATTGGTGTGGATGGTTATTTAGGAAAGGGTGGCCACAAAGTCGGTTGTAGTTAGTAAGAACATTGTGTTGAATGATCAATCATGCCCACTTTGCTCGCTGCATCAGGAAACGCCTAACCATTTATTCCTCCACTATAAGTTTTCCTGGTCCGTTTGGTCCCAAATTTTGGACTGGTGGCATATTTTCTAGGTTTGCCCTTCCTCGGTAGCTGGTATGGCGAGTTGGTGGTTGGATACCAGCTTTCGTAACCTGGAAAAACACATTTAGGAAGCTTGTTTCTTTGCCACAATCTGGTCAATTTGGATAATGCGGAATAGGCTTATTTTTCAGAATGTGATGATCGGCTCAGAGGAGGTAGTGGATTTAATCAAGTATAAGGTGGCCATGTGGATGAAAGTTAAATTTGATATTAAGGTGTATTCGATCGAGGAGTTCAAAAGGTTTTTAGATGGTATTCGATTGTTAAAATTGTAATCTTTGAGGTGTACTCATCCAATCTCCTGCCGGATGAGATCTGCTTTTGTTTTCTTTTGCTGAGTTGAGCTATTTTGCTCCCTAGCTTTTCTTATCGATGTACCTTTTCGAGTTCTAATAAAATTTTCTTTTGCCGAGCAAAAAAAAAAGCTTTGAGATAAAAAGATAATTAATAGGTTTGCGTATTTTTTCATCTTTAGTCAATTGTTTTGAGTAACATTTTAACAAAAAAAATTACTTTTGGAATAAAGGTATGCTATATTATATATATATATCCAAAAAGTAAAAAAAAAAAAGGGTAAAAAATTTGATAAAAAATGGCTAAAGACAAAAAAGCATCCATGACAAAACAGTTAAAATTTTGGAGAAAATATTCTTGAGAGGAGAATACTTTTTGAATGAGCCTTGCTATGGGTACATCATTTGGTATACGTACACTAATGTGTACACCGCAATATGTTGGACCTACTTCGGGTCTCAAACAAATGATTAGAGTCGGTCAATTTTTTTGAAACATTCTTTTAAGGGTTCATGTAAAAAATAAGCTCAATCAGATATCGGTAAGGATTTCATCAATTCTTTGATCAATTTCTGTTAGCAAATTGGGCGTAGAATCGATCAAACCCTTATCGATATTCGAATGAGCTGATTTTTTTACAGCGGTCCTTAGAAAGGTATTTTAAACAAATAGAGCCGCTCCGAAGTGGGTTCCAAATGGTGTACCCTAATTTTGAGAGATTATTTACTGCCCTTGGGGTGGTGCCCCAAGCCTCTATCCACCACACATGACACATTGTTGTGGGGTCCTCATACTTAGTCTCGGACCCTACAGAACTGTGTGGTTGACAAAAGGCCTAGAGGCATTGAATAATTTGTCTTTAGTTTTAGAGTATTGTTCTTTAACAAGCCAGGTATTAATTACCTGGCCTGTTAAATTTTTTTCCACTACGCACACCTCACTTTCTGCGCACAAATTAGTCAAACGAACGGTTATGTATAGCAAAACTTAATAGGGGAAATGACGGCCCAGAACGTATTTTGACAATTAATATCCGTCAAGGACATGCTGAGAACATTTGTTAATACTGAAAATGTCCTTGACGGATATTAATTATCAAAACACGTTATTAACCGTCATTTTCCAAACTTAATAAGAAAAAAGCCCATTTGAATTGTAGTCAAATATTGAATGCCAGGTACTATTAATTTCAGCCCAATTGTTTGAAAAGTCCCCATGGTTTTTAAGTTAATATTTTTGTCGAGACCTTTCCTTGTCCCAATCCCAGGTCAAATCCTAATTAAATATTTTTTTGGACTCGTTAGGAAATGAACTAAATTTCAACATCTAAAGATAATTTCCAAAAATGGAACTCTAGTTTTCAACCCTAAAGTTCCTTTCACAACCTTCTTCAGTGAATATGGCACATGTAGATCAAAATTTCCAACAGAAAAGAATCAACTCTGAAGCATTCAAGACAGATAAATCTACCAATACAAATATATTTAATAAGCAAAGGAAAAATACAAAGAATTACCATGGCCGGGGGACTACAGGCTCGCTATAATACATCAAACACGAACTGTCCCTAATATCATTATGAGAAACGAAAATACATATGGTTATAAATTAAAAGAACAAAAATTAATTTCCAAAGCACACACGTAGCATAAGAAACTATCATTTGCAGGCGACATTCAGGAGCTCTCTGGTCCTGGTATTGACATCCATGGTGCAATTCATATTCACGGCTTTCTTTTTCTTCATGATGAGCATCAGCTCCACCTTCCCGCTCAATCTAGCCGTGCTCGTCAGAGTCAAAATCTCAGAATTCGAAGTACTGCCCGATAGATTGAGGTCCACTGGGACATTGATCTTTTTGGTAGATAGGAAATTGGCTTTCGACTTGGGAATAACGGCACTCCCAACTTGAATACCATTGTAGAGGAAGTCGACCGTGGTGCTGTCGTACTTGTACGGACCGAAATTGGTGTTCTTGACCCCGAATTGAGCATTCAGGGTAAATGAAGTGTTCGTTTGCGGGACATCGAACGTGTTAATCGAAGAAGAAGAGCGGACCCGGAATTTGGGAGTCTTTACTTTCATCACAGTTAACGAAAACAGGACTATGATAAGAGTTTGGAATATCACAAATGCTGCGAAGTATATCAAATACTTCTTCCGCTTCTGGCGACGGAGCTCCTCTGTATTAGTAGTCGCTGCCTCCGCGTCACTTCGGGCATAACCGTTGGTGGGGGCCAAAGGAAATGCTTGCTGCTGCTCCTTTTCTGCCATACTGGACAAGGTGAGAATTTGAGAGAGAGAGAGAGATTGGTAATTGGTTGGTTTTGGCAAATTTGTTGTTGAAGGTGATGATGGGAAATAGGAGGAGATAGAGAGCTATATATATATATATATACACGCACATCATGCATGGAGCTAGCGCGTTTGTTGAAAGGCCCTTGTTATAGTTGGTAGACAAATGAGAGCAGTATTGTTACGACTTTAGTAATTTAGCACGTAACTGTGTAGGAAAGCCAAAGGAAAGAACTCTTGAAAGCACTTATTTCTAGCTTCTAGACTTGAGGGAAATTATGTCTTCTGACGTTTTTAGCCGTTGACAATGTTAGACTGTGTTTTGATATATGACAAAAGTCAGTTTTGCCGGGCTTTCATAACGGCATGTAATATCTTAAGTTATTTGTGCTAAGTACTTTATATTCATAAATGGAAATGGACATTTGGTATTCAATGAAAGTTTCAACAACAATGGTATTTGTGCTATTTTAGTGTTTTTGTTTCTCTTATGTACCAAAAAAAATTTCAACAATCTCGTGTAGTTGTGGCTAGCTCTTGTACGTAGGTGTCTTTTAAAACTATTATTGTTCACCGATGGTGGAAATTGTGGATTTTGTACTACCGCTAGAGTTGCCCCACGTTATTATTATTATTTTTTTGGTAGTAATCTGAACTGATTATTTAATTGGACCTTGGGTTGGGTTTTTAGGTGTTGGGCTTTGCCCTTTTTGGTATTTTTTGGTTTTCGGTTGGTTCCTTACCAACTTTTAGGCTTTTAGATGTTTTTACTCTTGATTTGGGCTTAGCCTGTTAGGCCCAAATCATTTCCTCCATGTGGTTAGAAGAAGAGGGTCTTGGATGGCCAGGCCGGTATATCCAAGTTCCTAGTTGCTTTGTATTTCGTGTTATGAGTGATGAAATTTTCTTTTTGCTGAACCAAAAAAAAAAAAAATCCACGGAAAAAGTCAATTTGATTGAACATCGTTACATCGATAAATATATCAAAAATTGAATTTTGATTCATAAAAGAATGGATACGATAAATATGCGGTGGGACCAACAATGATAGTAGCGGAAACCCGACGGTTTTCACCGCCAGTGGGCATAATTTTAAACTCTTACTATATATGCTTGGGAGGCCACTTCTATGTAGTTGGATTGTAGAGAGTCCCTACAGTTTCATCATAGCCGTTCATCTTTGCATTCAACGGTCCAAATTTTAAAAAACTTTAAACTTTTTCCCGGAAAAGTTTCTTTTTAATCTCAACCGTTAGAAACACTATCTGACGGTTGCGATTACTTGGACAGTTGAACTGCATCTATGTAGTCCATATGTGGACTGCAGACAAGCCAAATTCATATGCTTGTGACATGTTTTAATGTGCTCTTCTACGTAATGTAATGTCCAGTTTACCATACCAATTAAGAAGTACTGTCGCACAAGTCCTATTTGAATACATAACAAACCTTTCTGTTTTCCCCGCTCCCCCTTTTCTCTATCCTCTCTCTCTAGAAAGTTTCACCTAGGGTTTCTCTTTGGGGTGGCGGCACCCGCCGCTAGCCGTCCCCCTCCCTCCTTCAATCTCCTCTCTCTCTCTCTCTCTCCTCTTCTTCTATGGTCAATAGTCTCGATGAGTTGGGTCGCAACATTATGTATATGACAGCTATTAATTATTAATGGAATCCACGTCCCAATAGAGATTGATAATACCCCCTTGAGTAAGCTTATAAGTTTCGAATATGTCAAACCCTGTAGGTGGATTTTGTATCCGACATATCGAATAAGTTAAGCGGATAGTCTCATGGTGAAGACATTGATTAAGTAGAAGATTGTTAGTAATTTATTTTAATCAACGGGTATCTGTAATTTTAACGTGGGGAGATTAATAAGTACTCCGTATTTAATATAATGGAGCTCATAATATAATTGAGATAAGGACGGAAGTGCAATTATAATTCTGTAGTGGGGTGAATTATAATTAGTGAAATAAGAAATAGAATCTTGACGGGATTAGGATTTCTTATTTACACTGGGAGCCCAGACTTATTACTCCTTAGGTCCCTATCGTAGCCCTATATATACACGTTATGCTCTCTAGGTCAGACACACGTTTTCTATTATTCACGAAATAGAGGCAGGCTTAGATAGAGCAAACAGATCAAAAAAGAGTCCACACTCGGTTCGTGTCCTAGACGTGCAAAAAATATGATAGAAGATCGTAAGGTGTAGTCGAGCAATATACGTGGCTTATAACAAGACGTGCTATAACAAGTTCATCCAGCGTTCGTGTCGTAGGGAGTTGAGGTGAAACCCTAATTCCGCCTTGTAGGGTTTTGCAATTTTCTTGTTGTCTAATCTGTACGCGTCATTACTGGGTTTCGAGAATTGTTTCCCAACAATGTGAGCATCCGCGTCATATTGGGGTTGGTTGTTGTCATTTTGTCTCACCTTTGGGTTAGCCAGAGGAGGCCTGGTGGTGTTTGGGTGGTGGCGATCCGGTGGCTTGCTATGGTGGTTGGCTGGTTTGGTGGTCGGTGGTGGCTGGAGACTTTGATTGAAGCTGTGCCGAAGAGTAGGGTTAGGTTCTGGGCCTTCTTGGGTTGTGTTCTTAATTTTCAGATCTGGGCAATTTGGCCTTTTTGCTTGAGTTGTATTGTATCATTTGGGCTTTTTAGGCTTTTAGGTGCTTTGTGCTTCATTTGTATTATCTCGGCATTTCTGTGGCCCTGAGGTGTTTCGGGCTTTGCCCGTTAGGTGTTTGTCCAACCTTGGTTGGATTCCCCTCCCCCTCCCCCTTTACTTGTTGTAACCTTTGACAAGTATCCTTAATAAATATTTTGCCAGATAAAAAAAAAGGTCCTATTTGAATACTACCTTTTTTAAACTCAGTGTTTCAGAATTATAGAAATTCTCCCGAAATTCAAAGTGAAAGGTCATGATTCACTTACGCGATGAACGTGTAGAGCTATAAATTTAATTGAATCGTGATTTTTTTAATTTTGATTTTGAAGAGATTTTCTTGATCTAAATTCAAGAATCATAATGATTGGTTATTAGCTTTGAGATAAAAAGATTATAGGTTTGCGTATTTTTTCATCTTTAGTCAATTGTTTTGGATTAACATTTTAACAAAAAAAATACTTTTAGAATAAAAGTATGCTATATTATATACATCCAAAAAATTTAAAAAAAAATAAGTAAAAAATTTGATAAAAAATGGCTAAAGACAAAAAAGCATCCATGACAAAACAGTCGTAAAATTTTTGGAAAAAATATTTTTGAGAGGAGAATACTTTTTGAATGAGCCTTGCTATGGGTACATCATTTGGTATACGTACCCCAATGTGTACACCGCAATATGTTGGACATACTTCGGGTCTCACACAAATGATTAGAGTCGGTCAATTTTTTTGAAACATTCTTCTAAGGGTCCATGTAAAAAATTAGCTCAATCAAATATCGGTAAGGACTTTATCAAATCTTTGATCAATTTTCTCTTAGCAAATTGGGCATAGAATCGATCAAACCCTTGCCGATATTCCAATGAGCTGATTTTTTTACAGCGATCCTTAGAAAGGTATTTTAAAAAAATAGAGCGGCTCCGAAGTGGGTTCCAAATGGTATACCCTAATTTTGAGAGATTATTTACTGCCCTTAGGGCGGCCTCTATCCACCACACATTATTGTGGGGTTCTCATACTTAGTCTCGGACCCTACAAAACTGTGTAGTTGACAAGAGGCCCAGAGGCATTGAATAATTTGTCCATACTTTTAGAGTATTGTTCTTTAATAGAGTTTACCCTGCCTGTTAAATTTTTTTCACTACGCACACCTCACTTTCTGCTCACAAATCAGTCCAACCAACGGTTATGTATATGTATAGCAGAACTTAAGAGAAAAAGCCCATTTGAATTGCGGTCAAATATTGAATGCCAGGTATTATTAATTTCAGCCCAGTTGTCTGAAAAGTCCCCATGGTTTTTAAGTTAATATTTTTGTCGAGACCTTTCCTTGTCCCAATCCCGGCCAGGTCAAGTCCTTATTAAATATTTTTTTGGACTCGTTAGGAAATGAACTAAATTTCAACTTCTAAAGATGATTTCCAAAAATAGAACTCTAGTTTTCAAACCTAAAGTTCCTTAATTTCACAACCTTCTTCGGTGAATATGGCACATGTAGATCAAAATTGCCAACAGAAAAGAATCAACTCTGAAGCATTCAAGACAGGTAAATCTACCAATACAAATATATTCAATAAGCAAAGGAAAAAATATAAAGAATTACCATAGCTGGGGGACCTCACTATAATACATCAAACACGAACTGTCCCCAATATAATTATGAGAAACAAAAATACATATGGTTATAAATTAAAAGAACAAAAAATAATTTCCAAAGCACACGCATAGCATATGAAACTATCATTTGCAGGCGACATTCAGGAGCTCGCTGGTCCTGGTATTGACATCCATGGTGCAATTCATATTCACGGCTTTCTTTTTCTTGAAGATGAGCATCAACTCCACCTTCCCGCTCAATCTAGCCGTGCTCGTCAGAGTCAAAATCTCAGAATTCGAAGTGTTGCCCGATAGATTGAGGTCCACTGGGACATTGATCTTTTTGGTAGATAGGAAATTGGCTTTCGACTTGGGAATAACGGCACTCCCAACTTGAATACCATTGTAGAGGAAGTCGACCGTGGTGCTGTCGTACTTGTACGGACCGAAATTGGTGTTCTTGACCCCGAATTGAGCATTCAGGGTAAATGAAGTGTTCGTTTGCGGGACGTCGACCGTGTTAATCGAAGAAGAAGAGCGGACCCGGAATTTGGGAGTCTTTACTTTCATCACAGTTAACGAAAACAGGACTATGATAAGAGTTTGGAATATCACAAATGCCGCGAAGTATATCAAATACTTCTTCCGCTTCTGGCGGCGGAGCTCCTCTGTATTAGTAGTCGCTGCCTCCGCATCGCTTCGGGCATAACCGTTGGTGGGTGCCAAAGGAAATGCTTGCTGCTGCTCCTTTTCTGCCATACTGGACAAGGTGAGAATTTCAGAGAGAGAGAGAGAGAGAGAGAGAGATTTGTTGGTTGGTTTTGGCAAATTTAATTTGTTAATTGTTGAAGGTGATGATGGGAGATAGGAGGAGATAGAGAGCTATATATATATATACACGCACATCATGCATGGAGCAAGCGCGTTTGTTGAAATGAGAGCAATATCGTTACGACTTAGTAATTTAGCGCGTAACTGTGTAGGAAAGGAAAGAACGCGTGAAAGCACTATTTCCAGCTTCTAGACTCGTTGAGAAAAAATGGCTTCTGACCTTTTTAGCCATTGACAATGTTAGACTGTGTTTTGATATGTGGCAAAAGTCAGTTTTTCCGGGCTTAATTTCATAACGGCATATAATAACTTAAGTTATTTAATTTGTACTCCTTTATTCATAAATGGAATGGAAATGGACATTTGGTATTCAATGAAATTTTCAACAACAATGGTAGTGTTTTTGTTTCTCTTATGTGTACCAAAAAAAAAGAAAGAAGAGTTTCAACAACCTCGTGTAGTTGTGGCTAGCTCTTGTACATAGGTGCCTTTTAAAACTACTATTGTTCGCCGATGGTGGAAATTGTGGATTTTCTGCTACCGCTAAAGTGGGCCCCACCTAATATTTTTTGTAGTAATCTTAACTGATTATTTAATTGGATCTTGGGCTGGGTTTTTGGGTGTTGGGCTCTGCCCCTTTTTGGTATTTTTTGGGTTTGGCTTGGTTCCTTACCAACTTTTAGGTGTTTTCCTCCATGTGGTTAGAAGAAGAGGGTTTTGGATGGTCAAGCCGATGTATCCAAGTTTCTAGTTGCTCTATACTTCGTGTTATGAGTGATGAAATTTTCTTTTTGCAGATCCAAAAAAAAAATTATATACACGGAAAAAGTCAATTTGATTGAACATCGTTACATCGATAAGTATATCAAAAATTGAATTTTGATTCATAAAAGTAAGGATACGATAAACATGCGGTGGGACCCACAATGATAGTGGCGGAAAACCGACGGTTTTCACCGCCAGTGGGCATAATATTAAACTCTTACTATATATGCTTGGGAGGCCGCTAATATGTAGTTGGACTGCAGAGAGTCCCTGCAGTTGCATCATAGCCGTTCATCTTTGCATTCAACGGTCCAGATTTTAAAAAAAACTTTAAAAAATTTACGGAAAAGTTTTTTAATCTCAACCGTTAAAAATACTATCTGACGGTTGCGATTACTTTGACCGCATCTATGTAGTCCATACGTGCACTGCCGACAAGCCAAATTCATATGCTTGTGACATGTTTTAATGTGCTCTTCTACGTAATGTAATGTCCAGTTTACCATACCAATTAAGAAGAACTATCGCACAAGTCCTATTATTTGAATACTACTTTTTTTTTAACTCAGTGTTTCAGAATTTGGACATAGAAATTCTCCCGAAATTCAAAGTGAAAGGTCATGATTCACTTACGCGATGAACGTGTAGAGCTATAAATTTAATTGAATCATGATTTTTTTTTATTTTGATTTTGAAGAGATTTTTCTTGATCTAAATTCAAGAATCATAGTGATTGGTTATCAGCTTTGAGATAAAAAGATTATAGGTTTGAGTATTTTTTCGTCTTTAGTCAATTGTTTTGAGTAACATTTTAACAAAAAAAATTACTTTTGGAATAAAGGTATGCTATATTATATATATCCAAAAATTTAAAAAAAAAAGGTAAAAAATTTGATAAAAAATGGCTAAAGACGAAAAGGCATCCATGACAAAACAGTAAAATTTTTGGCGAAAATATTTTTGAGAAGAGAATACTTTTTGAATGAGCCTTGCTATGGGTACATCATTTGGTATACGTACCCCAATGTGTACACCGCAATATGTTGGACCTACCTCGGGTCTCACACAAATGATTAGAGTCGGTCAATTTTTTTGAAACATTCTTTTAAGGGTCCATGTAAAATATTAGCTTAATCAGATATCGGTAAGGACTTTATCAATTCTTTGATCAATTTTCTGTTAGTAAATTGGGCGTTGAATCGATCAAACTCTTACCGATATTCGAATGAGCTGATTTTTTTACAGCGGTCCTTAGAAAGGTATTTTAAACAAATAGAGCGGCTCCGAAGTGGGTTCCAAATGGTGTACCCTAATTTTGAGAGATTATTTACTGCCCTTGGGCACCGCCCCAAGCCTCTATCCACAACACATGACATATTGTTGTGGGGTCCTCATACTTAGTCTCGAACCCTACAGATGTGTGGTTGACAAGAGGCCCGGAAGCATTGAATAATTTGTCCATTGTATTAGAGTATTGTTCTTTAATAGAGTTACCTGGCCTGTTAGATTTTTTCCACTACGCACACCTCACTTTCTGCTCACAAATCAGTCAAACGAACGGTTATGTATAGCAGAACTTAAGAAAAAAGCCCATTTTTTATTGCGGTCAAATATTGAATGCCAGGTACTGTATTAATTTCAGCCCAGTTGTTTGAAAATTCTCCATGGTTTTGGAGTAATATTTTTGTCGAGACCCTTTCCTTGTCCCAATCCCAGGTCAAGTCCTAATTAAATATTTTTTTGGACTTGTTAGGAAATGAACTAAATTTCAACATCTAAAGATAATTTCCAAAAATAGTACTCTAGTTTTCAACCCTAAAGTTCGTTTCACAACCTTCTTCAGTGAATATGGCACATGTAGATAAAAATTTCCAAAAGAATCAACTCTGAAGCGTTCAAGACAGTATATTTAATAAGCAAAGGGAAAATACAAAGAATTACCATAGCTGGGGGACTACAGGCTCGCTATAATACATCAAACACGAACTGTCCCCAATATCATTATGAGAAAAAAAAATACATATGGTTATAAATTAATAGAACAAAAAATAATTTCCAAAGCACGCGCGCAGCATAAGAAACTATCATTTGCAGGCGATATTCAGGAGCTCTCTGGTCCTGGTATTGACATCCATGGTGCAATTCATATTCACGGCTTTCTTTTTCTTCATGATGAGCATCAGCTCCACCTTCCCGGTCAATCTAGCCGTGCTCGTCAGAGTCAAAATCTCAGAATTCGAAGTGTTGCCCGATAGATTGAGGTCCACTGGGACATTGATCTTTTTGGTAGATAGGAAATTGGCTTTCGACTTGGGAATAACGGCACTCCCAACTTGAATACCATTGTAGAGGAAGTAGACCGTGGTGCTGTCGTACTTGTAAGGACCGAAATTGGTGTTCTTGATCCCGAATTGAGCATTCAGGGTAAATGAAGTGTTCATTTGCGGGACATCCAACGTGTTAAACGAATAAGTAGAGCGGACCCGGAATTTGGGAGTCTTTACTTTCATCACAGTTAACGAAAACAGGACTATGATAAGAGTTTGGAATATCACAAATGCTGCGAAGTATATCAAATACTTCTTCCGCTTCTGGCGGCGGAGCTCCTCTGTATTAGTAGTCGCTGCCTCCGCGTCGCTTCGGGCATAACCGTTGGTGGGTGCCAATGGGTGGCCGTCATATCCTGATTTCTGCCCCTCTGCCATAGCAATCTAGAGAGTGAAACAGAGGAAAGATAATCAAGTAGAAGGGCTGAGTTTAAGGATTTTTAACTAAGAAGATATTTCTTTTGGCTTTTGCTCTGTAGCAATTGCTGATGAATGTTGTTTGTGGATGTTAAATGGAAAGTGGGGGGGCTCTATTTATAGAGGAGAAACATAGGGTCTGTACATGCAAGTTGTGGGCAAAGTAAGGAAGTTAGAGAAACGCCTACCTTTGAAGAATGTGTTTGAGGAGAGAGAGAGAGAGGACTCGGAAGAGAGAGATGGAAACGAATATTTTAAGGTACAGAAACGTGTTAGGTGGCAGCTTTGAATCTTGACTTTTGTGGGGTAAGGTTTTCGGATATTTGGAGGGGTGGAAAATGGTGATAGAAGCTTCGATGCTGAAAATGAAAGAGGAAATAGGTATGCGCTTAATGGGGTTTTCTTTCCCGGATGTAAAGCTCACAACACGGTTATCTTACCAAGTCTCTAGAGGTTGGTAATACGAAGTCTTCCACTCTTCTAGATGTATTCCATTCATCTAGTTTGATACTATCCTCTAGGGTTTGTCCTTGATGTGTTTTTAGAGCAATACTATGCGCACAACTTTAAAACATGAGTGCATCCGCGCCTGTTCAATGCACATGAGTTCGCATCAATCCATTGAATGGTTCAGACACAACTGAATTGAATATTGAAGTTGTGTGCGAAAAATCTCTGTATGTTTTACTTATTTTCTCACAAATTTGCTTCTGTTATACGCGCTATTTGATTCACAAATTTTAGGTATATGGGTCGAAATCGGAACGTATGAGTGGCGGGCCTCAGATACAGATTATGAAATACTATAGTGTCTCAATTTTTTTGTGATGTCAAGAAGAACTAATACATAAATTTACAAGGAGGGAGAGACATGTTGTCATTGAGTTGAAAAACAAGTACTCCGTAATACAATCTGTTTATATTTCAAATATTTGACCCATGCCAGTTAATGTTAGTAAATTACACTAACTATACAATATTTGTCAATAATCAGTAATCACCATCAAATACAAATAACGAGACACCACTTCAATCTTGTGAGCGCTCCATATCCAACTCATACTATTAATTTCCCCAGCTTCCTAGTTATTTCCTAGCAATCAAGTCCCAGAAGCAAATGCCTTGTAACGGACTTCTCCCTATAATGTGGAATTTTGCTGGTTTTCTCTTTACGTTTTTCCTTTGGACGACATCACATGTTTACCTATATGCGTTGTTATATAGCCAAAGTTGTGTGAACTTGGAGTAGGCATGCTCCCTACTCCTTTTTTGGGCTTTAATCTTCTTCAGTGAATACGGCACATGTAGATCAAAATTTCCAACAAAAATTAAAAGAATCAACTCTGAAGCATTCAAAGACAGATAAATCTACCAATACAAATATATTTAATAAGTAAAGGAAAAATACAAAGAATTATCATAGCTGGGGGACTACAGGCTCGCTATAATACATCAAACACGAATTATCCCCAATATCATTATGAGAAACAAAAATACATATGGTTATAAATTAATAGAACAAAAAATAATTTCCAAAGCACGCGCGTAGCATAAGAATCTATCATTTGCAGGCGACATTCAGGAGCTCTCTGGTCCTGGTATTGACATCCATGGTGCAATTCATATTCACGGCTTTCTTTTTCTTGAAGATGAGCATCAACTCCACCTTCCCGCTCAATCTAGCCGTGCTCGTCAGAGTCAAAATCTCAGAATTCGATGTATTGCCCGATAGATTGAGGTCCACTGGGACATTGATCTTTTTGGTAGATAAGAAATTGGCTTTCGACTTGGGAATAACGGCACTCCCAACTTGAATACCATTGTAGAGGAAGTCGACCGTGGTGCTGTCGTACTTGTACGGACCGAAATTGGTGTTCTTGACCCCGAATTGAGCATTCAGGGTAAATGAAGTGTTCGTTTGCGGGACGTCGACCGTGTTAATCGAAGAAGAAGAGCGGACCCGGAATTTGGGAGTCTTTACTTTCATCACAGTTAATGAAAACAGGACTATGATAAGAGTTTGGAATATCACAAATGCCGCGAAGTATATCAAATACTTCTTCCGCTTCTGGCGGCGGAGCTCCTCTGTATTAGTAGTCGCTGCCTCCGCGTCGCTTCGGGCATAACCGTTCGTGGGGGCCAAAGGAAATGCTTGCTGCTGCTCCTTTTCTGCCATACTGGACAAGGTGAGAATTTCAGAGAGAGAGAGAGAGAGAGAGAGATTGGTTGGTTGGTTTTGGCAAATTTGTTGTTGAAGGTGATGATGGGAAATAGGAGGAGATAGAGAGCTATATATATATATATACACGCACATCATGCATGGAGCTAGCGCGTTTGTTGAAAGGCCCTTGTTATAGTTGTTAGAGAAATGAAATGAGAGCAATATTGTTACGACTTAATTTGGCGCGTTAACTGTGTAGGAAAGGAAAGAACTCGTGAAAGCACTCATTTCCAGCTTCTAGACTCGAGGTGAAAAAATGGCTTCTGACTTTTTTTTAGCCGTTGACAATGTTAGACTGTGTTTTGATATGTGACAAAAGTCAGTTTTTCCTGGCTTAATTTCATAACGGCATATATTAACTTAAAGTTATTTGTACTCCTTTATTCATAAATGGAAATGGACATTTGGTATTCAATGAAAGTTTCAAGAACATGGTATTTGTGCTACTTTAGTGTCCTTGTGTACCAAAAAAAAAAAAAAAGTTTCAACAACCTCGTGTAGTTGTGGCTTGCTTTTGTACATAGGTGTCTTTTAAAACTATTATTGTTCGCTGACGGTGGGAATTGTGGATTTTCTGCTACTGCTAGAGTGGGCCCCACCTTATTTTTTTTTTAGTAATCTAAACTGATTATTTAATTGGACCTTGGTCTGGGTTTTTAGGTGTTCGGCTTTGCCTTTTTTATGTTTTTTGGGCTTAGGTTGGCTTCTTACCAATTTTTGGGTTTTTAGGTGTTTTCCTCCTGATTTGGGCTCAGCCTATTGAGCCCAAATCAGTTTCTCCATGTGGTTAGGAGAATAGGATTTTGGATGGTGGTGTATCCAAGTTCCTAGTTGCATTGTACTTCATGTTATGAGTGATGAAATTTTCTTTTTGCTGATCCAAAAAAATATATATATCCACGGAAAAAGTCAATTTGATTGAACATTGTTACATCGATAAGTATATCAAAAATTGAATTTTGATTCATAAAAGAATGGACACGATAAACATGCGGTGGGACCCACAACGATAGTGGCAGAAAATCGATGGTTTTCACCGCCAGTGGGCATAATTTTAAACTCTCTCTCTCTCTCTCTCTCTCTCTCTCTCTCTCTCTCTCTCTCTCTCTCTATATATATATATATATATGCATGCTTGGGAGGTCTCTTCTCTGTAGTTGGACTGCAGAGAGTCCCTGCAGTTGTATCATAGCTGTTCATCTTTGCATTCAACGGTCCAGATTTTAAAAAACTTTAACTTTTTTCCGAAAAAGTTTCTTTTTAATGTCAACCGTTAAAAACACTATCTAACGCTTGTGATTACTTAGACCACACCTATGTAGTCCATACATGGACTACAGACAAGCCAAATTCATATGCTTGTGACATGTTTTAATGTGCTCTTCTACGTAATGTAATGTCCAGTTTACCATACCAATTAAGAAGAACTGTCGCACAAGTCCTATTTGAATACTACTTTTTTTTAACTCAGTGTTTCAGAATTTGGACATAGAAATTCTCCCGAAATTCAAAGTGGAAGGTCATGATTCACTTACGCGATGGATGTGTAGAGCTATAAATTTAATTGAATCGTGAATTTTTATTTTTTTTATTTTGAAGAGATTTTCTTGATCTAAATTCAAGAATCATAATGATTGGTTATCAGCTTTGAGATAAAAAGATTATAGATTTGCGTATTTTTTCGTCTTTAGTCAATTATTTTGGAGTAACATTTTAACCAAAAAAAATTACTTTTGGAATAAATGTATGCTATATTATATACATCCAAAAAGTAAAAAAAAAGGTAAAAAATTTGATAAAACAGTAAAATTTTTGGAGAAAATATTTTTGAGAGGAGAATACTTTTTGAATGAGCCTTGCTATGGGTACGTCATTTGGTATACGTACACCAATGTGTACACCGCAGTATGTTGGACCAACTTCGGGTCTCACACAAATGATTAGAGTCGATCAATTTTTTTGAAACATTCTTTTAAGGGTCCATGTAAAAAGTTAGCTCAATCAGATATCGGTAAGGACTTCATCAATTCTTTGATCAATTTTCTGTTAGCAAATTGGGCGTATAATTGATAAAACCCTTATTGATATTCGAATGAGCTGATTTTTTTACAGCAATCCTTAGAAAGGTATTTTAAACAAATAGAGCGTCTCCGAAGTGGGTTCCAAATGGTGTACCCTAATTTTGAGAAATTATTTATTGCCCATGGGGCGGTGCCCCAAGCCTCTATCCACCACACATTGTTGTGGGGTCCTCATAGTCTTGGACCCTACAAAACTGTGTGGTTGACAAGAGACCCGGAGGCATTGAATAATTTGTCCATAGTTTTAGAGTATTGTTCTTTAATAGACTGTGTGGTTGACCTGGCCTGTTAAATTTTTTTCACCAGGTACACCTCACTTTCTGCGCACAAATCAGTCAAACGAACGGTTATGTATAGCAGAACTTAATAGGGAAAATGACGGTTCATAACGTGTTTTGATAATTAATACCCGTCAAAGACATGCTGAGAACATTTATTAATGCTAAAAATGTCCTTGGTGGGTATTAATTATCAAAACACGTCATTGGCCGTCATTTTTCCCAACTTAATAAGAAGAAAGCCCATTTGAATTGCGGTCAAATATTGAATGCCAGGTACTATTAATTTGGGAAATGATACACCCACCGAAGGTCCACCCACCGCACCGCCCACCGCACGCCGGCCGGGCCCACTCCGGCCACCGGACAGCCGATCCGAACCGTCCAAAAATTCTATAAAAAAAAACCGAGTGGGCTTACGCGAAAACCAACGGCATCCGACGTGTGTAGGTGCTCGAACCAAACTTACATTTTTTAACGGCTCAGATCATCTGATTTTTGGAAGTTTGGATCAAGCACTTACACACGTCGTATGCCGTTAATTTCCGCGGTGGCCCAATCGGTTTTTTTTTATAGAATTTTTGGACGGTTCGGATCGGCCGTCCGGTGGCCGGAGTGGGCCCGGCCGGCATGTGGTGGGCGGTGCGGTGGGTGGACCTTTGGTGGGTGTATCATTTCCCTATTAATTTCAGCCGAGTTGTTTGAAAAGTCCCCTTGGCTTTTAAGTTACTAATATTTTTGTCGAGACCTTTCCTTGTCCCAATCCCAGGTCAAGTCCTAATTAAATATTTTTTTGGACTCGTTAGAAAATGAACTAAATTTCAACATCTAAAGATAATTTTCAAAAATGGAACTCTAGTTTTCAACCCTTAAAGTTCCTTTCACAACCTTCTTCAGTGAATATGGCACATGTAGATCAAAATTTCCAAAAGAATCAACTCTGAAGCATTCAAGACAGTATATTTAATAAGCAAAGGAAAAATACAAAGAATTACCATAGCTGGGGGACTACAAGCTCGCTATAATACATCAAACAAGAATTGTCCCCAATATAATTATGAGAAACAAAAATACATATAGTTATAAATTAATAGAACAAAAAATAATTTCCAAAGCACGCGCACAGCATAAGAAACTATCATTTGCAGGCGATATTCCAGAGCTCTCTGGTCCTGGTATTGAAATCCATGGTGCAATCCATATTCACGGCTTTCTTTTTCTTCATGATGAGCATCAGCTCCACCTTCCCGGTCAATCTAGCCGTGCTCGTCAGAGTCAAATACTCAGAATTCGAAGTATCCCCCGATAGATTGAGGTCCACTGGGACATTGATCTTTTTGGTAGATAGGAAATTGGCTTTCGACTTGGGAATAAAGGCACTCCCAACTTGAATACCATTGTAGAGGAAGCTGACCGTGGTACTGTCGTACTTGTACGGACCGAAATTGGTGTTCTTGACCCCGAATTGAGCGTTAAATGAATTGTTCGTTTGCGGGACATCCAACGTGTTAAACAAATAAGTAGAGCGGACCCGGAATTTGGGAGTCTTTACTTTCATCACAGTTAACGAAAACAGGACTATGATAAGAGTTTGGAATATCACAAATGCTGCGAAGTATATCAAATACTTCTTCCGCTTCTGGCGGCGGAGCTCCTCTGTATTAGTAGTTGCTGCCTCCGCGTCATATCCTGATTTCTGCCCCTCTGCCATAGCAATCTAGAGAGTGAAACAGAGGAAAGATAATCAAGTAGAAGGGCTGAGTTTAAGGATTTTGCTCAGCAATCTGGGTTGCTTTTGCTCTGTAGCAATTGCTGATGAATGTTGTTCGTGGATGTTAAATGGAAAGTGGGGGGGCTCTATTTATAGAGGAGAAACATAGGGTCTGTACATGCAAGTTGTGGGCAAAGTAAGGAAGTTAGAGAAACGCCTTCCTTTGAAGAATGTGTTTGAGGAGAGAGAGAGAGAGAGAGAAACCGAATAAGGTACAGAAACGTGTTAGGTGGCAGCTTTGAATCTTTGACTTTTGTGGGGTAAGTTTTTCGGATGTTTTGGAGTGGTGGAAAATGGTGATAGAAGCTTCGACGCTGAAAATGAAAGAGGAAATAGGTATGGGCTTAATGGGGGGGGGGTTTCCCGGATGTATAGCTCACAACACGGTTATCTTGCCAAGTCTCTAAAGGTTGGTAATACGAAAGTCTTCCACTCTTCTAGATATATTCCATTCGTCTAGTTTGATACTATCCTCTAGGGTTTGTCCTTGATGTGTTTTTAGAGCAATACTATGCGCACAACTTTAAAATATGAGTGCATCCGCGCTCGTTCAATGCACATGAGTCCGCATCAATCCAATCAACGGTTCAAACACAACTGAATTGAATATTAAAGTTGTGTGCAAAAAATCTTTGTACGTTTTACTTATTTTCTCACGAACTTTGCTTCTGTTGTACGCGCTATTTGATTCACAAATTTTAGGTATATGGATCGAAATCGGAACGTATGAGTGGCGGGCCTCAGATACAGATTATGAAATACTATAGTGTCTCAATTTTTTTGTGATGTCAAGAAGAACTAATACATAAATTTACAAGGAGGGAGAGACATGTTGTCATTGAGTTGAAAAACAAGTAATACAATCTGTTTATATTTCAAATATTTGACCCATGCCAGTTAATGTTAGTAAATTACACTAACTATACAATATTTGTCAGTAATCAGTAATCACCATCAAATACAAATAACGAGACACCACTTCAATCTTGTGAGCGCTCCATATCCAACTCATACTATTAATTTCCCCAGCTTCCTAGTTATTTCCTAGCAATCAAGTCCCAGAAGCAAATGCCTTGTAACGGACTTCTCCCTATAATGTGGAATTTTGTTGGTTTTCTCTTTACGTTTTTCCTTTGGACGACATCACATGTTTACCTATATGCGTTGTTATATAGCCAAAGTTGTGTGAACTTGGAGTAGGCATGCTCCCTACTCCTTTTTTGGGCTTTAATTGAGGATCCGAAACAATGATCGGAATAGTTCATATCGTAGATTCCGCAGAAAAAAATCATCCATGAAAAAATCCGTTTGATTGAATATCAATAACTATATGAAGAATGTGCATTTTGCTTTATAAAGCATACAACATGTATAATTTTGAACATAAACGGTCTATGTCAATCGATATCCGATCATAGGGATTTTCCAGAAATATTCTTCTTTATGGAATCTAAAGGATGGATGGATGGTTTCAATCATTGTTAAAATAAATAAAAAAATTTAACAATTTAATACAAAAGAGAATGGCACAATCAAAAAATTAGTACTTCGACTTTTGAAATAAACAAACATTTTGGGACAACAAGAGAAAAATATTGAACAAACAAATAACAAAGTAAGATTCTCTCACAAAGTACAAAGTGGGACGGAGGGAGTACCACAATACTACAAACAGAGCCCTAACCATTTGCAACTGGTTACACTTCAAATCCTGAACAGAGTTTAACCACCATAGCACATCTCATCTTAGGAGTTTTGTCCTTCTTGATCACCACCTGCCCCCCTCTCAACTTGGACCCAACACTAAGCCCAACCATACCCGACCCAATATGCCGACCCAAATTCGAATCGCTTGATACAGCCTGAGAACTTATGAAAAAGTGAACGAGCCAAATAGTTTGGTTCGATACTTAATGGGCTACAAAATGTTCAAGCTTCATTAATTTATCTAATAAATCGATTTTATATGAGTTTTTAACGATTGAAAAAACAAACTCGAATTCAAATAGTTTCGTAAGTTTATTAGCCTATTTCTCAATAGATTCGAACAAAAATATATATCCCGATGTCTTTATCTCACACATTATTGTCTTTGACTTGGATCAAAGTACAAAAGCCATATCAATTTTTAATGTCTCTCATAATGGCTTTGAGTTCCACCTAGAATTTGGTGATATAACCCATGTACTGGAGACCTAGGATTTTTATCATTACAGCTGAAAAGGAGCTATACTTAACCCAAATCTAGTGGTGTCGGCTTGGGAATTAAGGGTTTGTCTTCTTCTAAGGTCTTATGTTTGATTTTTCTTGAAGGCAACTTTTTTGTAGTCACCACATCCTATGTGTAAGCGTGTGAACTAGCTGTGGGAGCTAGAAAATGTAGGAATTAGTCCAAGATGCATACAAGTTGTCCAGGATACCCTACAATTGCAAAAAAATAAAAGAAAGGAGGAGGTATAGTTTGAAGTTTGAACACATGGTGGTTGGCAAAATGGCACGTCTTACCGAGAGGGACGAGTAGTTCCAATTAGAATGGTTTTGGGCTAGGCCCGTAAACTCAATTAGGAATAAGCCCTTGAGATGGGATAATGCTGGGCCGGTCCTATCCTTCTCCTATAAGTCCAATGCTGTGTAGGTTCTATGGCATGTGTTTTTACAATAGTGCCTCGATGCCAGACACTCACAACAAATGCACATCCACGTCTCTTTTCTCTATCGACCCGCTTCTCTCTCTCTCTCTCTTCCTCTTCTGTTGTCCTCTGTCTCTCACTTCTATTGCCTCTCTCTCTTTCTCTCCCCCCTTTCTATTTTAATTCTTATAACTTTTGTTTTATATATTCGATTTAAAAAAAAAATTGAAATCTACCTGACGAGCGACGAGATCTATCAAACAAGCCCAATAATGAGTGTGATATTGAGTATAAAATAATTGATTTTTATGGCGTTGGCTCCTTTTTTTTCACTATAAAATTACGGACATGACCTTGCGGGGTATGGGCTTTGTTAAACTAATTTGGCTGGGATTTGTTGGGGGTGTAGTCTACCCGCATAGGACCAGCCAGGAATAAGTCCTTGAGATTTTTGTTTTTTGACAATCGATAGGAGATATCATTACATCATATACGAATTACAAAATATAAAATTACAGGACACATCAATTGTGTGTGTCTACAAGGTAACGAACTCCGACAATTCAACTGATAAAATAAATAAGCCCGTCATAGGAAAGATACAAAAATAGGAAAATAAGAACCCTCGAAGGAAAGAATACCACCAACACACAAGTTTGAAGTTCGAACATTGATTTCCTAAGAATATGCAAGAGTCCCAGGTAAACGAGCTAGGCACACTTCATGTTCTGAACAACTTTATCCACTAAATTAACAGCCATGGTGCAGCTCATCTCAGGTTTTCTGTCCTTCTTGATCACCTTAATCAACTCCACTTCCCCTCTCAACTGGGATCCAACACTCAACCAAACCATACCCGACCCGATATCCCGACCCAAATCCGTACCCGCCGATAAATCCCAAGAACTCACACTCACTCTGAAGCCCACCTCCGTCGTGGACAAAGCCTTGGCCTTTCCCTCGACTATCCGAGCCCTCCCCACTCTTTTCCCCCGATACAACAAATTAACGTAAGCGCCCCGATACTCGAACGGGCCGTAATTCGGGTTCTTGACGGCGTAAACCGCGTCGAGGCTGATGTCAAACGAGGCCGAGGTGGTCGTGTTGGCGAAACTGAGATCGTTAACCGCGACGGAGACCAGACGGAACTTGGGGGTCTTCACGCGGAAGATTACCAGGTCGAAGGTGACGGTGACGGCGACGCAGACGAGGACGGCGAGAGCGATCAGGGCATATTTCTTGAACGGGCTTTTCTTTTTCGGGGCCTCCTCGGAGTGATCGGCCGCGGCCGATTCCAGAATGGCGATGGCCATTTGAACCGCTTGATCTTTCATTCTGTTTCGTTGGCTTTGTTTGTTTGTTTGTTTTGGTGGGTTTTCTTTGTTTGATCAGATGGATTTGGAAGAATTGGTGGATACGGCTCGGATTTATATAGCAGTTTGTGAGATGGTTTTTGAAGTGAGATGGAGGGAAGTTGCTGATGAGTGGAGTGGTAACAGAAGATTAGGAATGAGACCTAACTATTTTGAACATGTGAGGGTTTAAGTTGAAAAAGGACCGGATGTTGGACCTTCAACCGAAATTAGGCGCCCTTTTTCCCAACATGTCTTCGATATTTTGACTTTGCAAAATTAAGGTCAATGTTTTTTTTTTTTGGAAGGTCAAGGTGGTAAACGAGCAGAACGAGTTGAGCGGTGATTGCTTGAGGTTAGATTGAAAATAGAACGAGTTTTAAGAATATGTTTAAGCTTATTTACTAATTAAGATGAACACGAGCCAATTTTGAGTAGTTTAAAATTCTTTATTCATCATAAGTTGAATGAGCCGAATAGTAGTTTGTTTGACTTTGGTTGGAAACTTAATGAGTGATGTAGGGAAGGCGTATGAAAATAAAGACGAGCGTGCGGCAAAGACAATCACAAACAAGGTAGATTGATGCTGTTCAAAAAAAATAAACAAGATAGATTTTGAGAAACTTTCTTTTAGACTCTTTTCATTCAATAATTAAAATAAAATAAAATTGCACCAACTGTTATAACCCAACTTATAGTAGGAAAAACCCTATACACTAAGAAATAGAGAAAAATGAAACTGTAAAATTAGAAATTAACTATTCTTCTTGACCGAGAAAATATTAAAAGGAGCCGTTAAAAAAAATAATAAAAGGCAACTAAATGAACTAAATAGACGAAGAATATCTATTTCTAAAATTGCAAGTCTCCCTATCAAAATAACAGAAACCAAAATAATACAAACTAAATAAATTGTTTCTTAAACAATATAATGTTTTCATTCGGCATCAAAGAGCTTTAAAAACGTACAAGGTTTTATTAATTTAAGTATCAACCCGGTTTTAAACAAGTTTTTTAACGATCACACACGAGTTCAAAGTCAAACAGTCTGGTCATTTATTAGCATGTGTAAGTTTGTATCGATAGTATCGAGCACTCATTTCACGTGTCTAATGTCTTAAAAGACATATTCGAACCTAAATATATAATATCCGAAGGCCTTTATCTCAAAATATATTAGTTTTGGCTTTGACTTGGATAAAAGTATAAAAGCCATGTCAATTAAATTGTCTCACGCCATGTTGAAGATGGAATTTGGTGAGATAACACATAAATAAACTGTTGGAGACCAAGGATATTTGTATATCATCACAGCTGAAAAGGACCTAGCCTAGCCAGCTATCTTTGAAGTTAATTTGAACACGTGGTGGTTGGCAGGTCTGACCTAGAGCCGCATTAGTTGACCTATTAGAAAGAATGCAGTTGGGCACTTGGGCTAGGTCCGTGAACACGACCCGCTATCTATGGGCCGCGCCCTAGTTCATATTGTAAAGTCCAGTTTATAGCAAAGTACAATAAGGTTCCGTTCCGGAAACCTTCTTAAAAAATAAGTACTTATTTTGCCACTTCTTATTCGAAAATAAGAAGGGTCATTCCACAAAACCCAAATAAAAAGTTCCTTTCACATTTTCAAACTCAAAAATAATGTAAATGAAAAAAAAAATTCAATTTTCTTGCACCGTATTAAAGATCTCAATGAGATCTATCAAACAAGATCCATAGTGATAGAAAAATTATTTGCTTAAACACATGATTTTTGAGCTTGAAGTTGCCTTATACAAAAAAATAAGACTGTTGCTATGATAATGGGCGCCGGCGGAGGGAAATCGTACCGGTAAATAAGAAGGGTGGTTCTTATTTTGGAAGAATTTATTTAGGTACCAATGGGCGCCGGGAGGGAAGTCGTACCGGCGGCCGCGCCGGGCCGTCTTCGGCCACCGGACGGCCAATCCGAGCCGTCCAAAAATTCTAAAAAAAAAACCGAGGGGGCCTACGCGGGAATCAACGGCATTCGAGGTGTGTAGTGTGCTTGATCCGAGCTATATACACGGAAAATGGGTTCTCGGATCAAGCACCCTATACACCTCGGATGCCGTTGATTCCCGTGTTTGCCCCCTCGATTTTTTTTTTAGAATTTTTGGACGGCTCGGATCGGCCGTCCGGTGGCCGGAGACGGCCCGGCGCCCATTGGTACCTAAATAAATTCTTCCAAAATAAGAACCACCCTTCTTATTTACCGGAACAACCCTTCTTATTCAACAAAAAATAAGTTCTTAACTTGTTTATGGAACACAGCCTAATACTACTCCAATATTAGTACTCACCTTGCAAATGGAGCTATAGTTGTCTAGTCTTTCTAGGAAAGGAGAGATTTTTTAGTGCCAAGCGGGTATATCATACGTGGTACTCGTTCGGCGCATCAGAGCTGTCCGATACACTTTTAGACGATTCGGATTGAAACCCTTTCTCTTCTTTCACTCCAGCACTTTCTCTTTCCAAATCTGAGCCGTTTAAACACGGAATAGACGGCTCGGATGCGCGAGCGGGCACCACGTGGTACCCGCTCGGCACTGAAATTTTTTTCCTAGGAAAGCAAGAGGGACTACACATGACGACGGGCTTGCATTAAAATGGATGACCGTCCGTGATTGCCTTCGTCCACTTGTGCAACCACCTAGTACGTACATGCTGCTACTACATGATATTTGCACGAGAGAGAGAGAGAGAACAATGATTATGGACCATGGTGATAGGGAAAATGCTATGGGCATTTATGAGCATGTACATATCATGCGCATATGAATTTGGGAACTGATTTTTGCGCTCCAAAATTTACTGCAGGCACTCCACCTTTTTATTTTTATACTGTGGTATTGCTGACAATATCACAGTACATTTTATTTTTACACTGTGATATTGCCAGCAATATCACAGTATAAAAACAAAAAAAGGAGCGCCTGTAGTAAATCTTGGAGCGCGAATATCAATTTCCATGAATTTTGTATTTTTGTGGGGTTCATCTCGGATCCCGCAGAAATGATTCAAACCGTCTAGTATTTTAAAATAATTTTTTATGGAGTCCTGTAAAAAATCAGCTCAACTTGATATCGTTCAGAATTTTTTCGAAATTTGTAGGAGCGAAATTACTTAACTGCTTAGTTTCGCCCTTACAAATTCGGAAAAAATTCTTACCAATATTGAGTTGAGCTGATTTTTTTCCAGAAATCTATAAAAAAAAATGTTTTAAAAATAACAGGCAATTCGAATAATCTATGTGGAACCCGAAGTGGCCCCCACAAAATACATATGTACATGATATGTACATGTCATATGTACCCATAGCAGCGGCGATAGTATTTGAACTTCTGACTTTATGCTTATATTGGTAAATTAAACTGCTTATTAAAGAGAGGAAGCATTGTACTATCTATGTTCTTCAGATGCCTCTTTGGTCCATATTAAAAATCAATTATGACCGATAATAAATAATTCTTACCGGTCATAATTAAAAATTATATCTCAATCATTTATTGTCAAGATCGATGGCCCGTGTGTGCCCTACAAGGTGCCTTGCACTACGGAATTTCCCAATCCTCGATCAAGTGTGATAGACTCTTTATCACAACTCACAAGCGACTGAAGATATGTACAAATACTCCATTTGGTAATTAGACCGATGGTAAAATTTTGAATACTGAGGCTGCGTTCTCATGCACTTAATTTAAATTTAACTTAAATCTAAAAATTTTGTTCTTATTTGAATTTTTTGCGTATTTGTTAGTTTTGCGCCAAACTTCTATGGGTTATTGATTCGTCTCGATGAGAGGAATCGGAAAAGTAATTTTTTGTGCCAAAAAGTGGTTATTTATCAAAATACTTGGATAAAAGTGCCAAAATTTTACATTTTCGATTCCTCTCGTCGAGACGAATCAATAACCCACAAAAGTTTGGCACAAAACTAACAAATGCGAAAAAAATTCAAATAAGGACAATTTTCAGATTTAAGATAAGTCCAAGAGAACGCAGCCTGAGATTGTTATCAACATTGACTCCATATTAAGGCCCTGTTTCACTAAGTATTCTTAAAAAATAATTACTTATTTGTAATTTTCAAATTTAAAAATAATATATTTACAAAAATAATTTTTTAATTTTTTTTTGCACTGTTAAAAATATTTCATTGAGATTTATCAAATAAGATAGATATTGTAAAAAAATTACTCCTTCAGTAAAGTCCATATTATGCTCTGTGGTGACAGCCTAGACGTATTTTTTGATGTATGAGATCTGGTCTGGTAGGCTTGGTTTGGGTAAAGTGGAGAGTGTATAGCTGATGGGTCTATCTATATACACTTCTAATAACTGTCTCCATTTTTGTAGTTTAGTTTCCCCAAAACAATTTATTTCTGAAACCTCTTACCCTCCGCTACCATTATACTCCTCAAAATTCAAACTCATGGAGACACTCTCCAACACATCTCCTCCCCACACTCTCTCTTATCTTTCCCCTAAACCTTTCTCCCTCCTCCCATCTCCACCGCCTCCTCCATGGAACACCCCTCCCCACCACCACCACCACCAAACACCAAAACCTACACAATAACAGCCTCCTCAATATCCTACACCAAATCCACCACCACCAGCTTCCTCTTCAAACCTTGCACTGCACCGCCTCCCACCTACATTCTCCGCGACGTCTCCCTCTCCGCCCACCCATCCCAAATCCTGGCCATCGTCGGCCCAAGCGGTGCCGGAAAATCCACACTGCTAGACATTCTAGCCGCCAAAACTTCCCCCACAAGTGGCTCTCTCCTCCTCAACTCCTCCCCTCTCCTCCCTTCCGTATTCCGGAAAATCTCGGCGTATGTCCCTCAACATGATGCGTGCCTACCTCTCCTCACCGTCTCCGAAACCTTCGCCTTTTCGGCCACCCTCCTAAACCCTAAAAACCCCAACATCTCCTCCATTGTTTCCTCCCTCCTCTCCGAGCTACGACTTACCCACCTGGCCCACACAAGGCTGGCCCACGGTCTTTCCGGCGGTGAACTCCGCCGCGTCTCGATTGGGCTGAGTCTGTTAAACGACCCCGGGGTTTTAATCCTGGATGAACCCACATCAGGGCTCGATAGTGCTTCGGCTTTCAACGTGATCCACACCCTCCGGTCAGTCGCGGACTCGCGTCACCGCACCGTGATCCTATCCATCCACCAGCCGAGCTTCAAGATTCTTTCCACTATTGACAGAATTCTCCTTCTATCCAAAGGAGCCGTTGTGCACCATGGTGCAGTTTCCTCACTCGAAGAGTTTCTACTATCCAAAGGCAAAACCGTCCCTCAACAGCTCAATGCCTTGGAGTATGCCATGGAAATACTTGACCAAATACAAGATATTGAACCAAAACCCAAAACATCTTCACCACCACCACCACCTCCTAGTGAAATTACAACTTCCTCCTCCATCAGATATAAGAGCTCAAGAATTCATGAGATCCTCACTCTATACACTAGGTTTTGCAAGATCATTTTCAGAACAAAACAACTACTATTAACAAACACATTGGAAGCACTTGTGGTGGGACTTGTTTTAGGTACAATATACATTAACATTGGGTTTGACAAGAAAGGAATTGAGAAGAGATTAGGCCTATTTGCATTCACTCTCACTTTCCTTCTCTCCTCCACAACTGAAACCCTCCCAATTTTCCTCAATGAGAGGCCAATTCTCCTTAGGGAAACCTCAAGTGGGGTCTACAGACTATCCTCATACCTCATCGCCAACACACTTGTTTTCATGCCTTATTTGCTGGCCATAGCTGTTCTATATTCGGTTTCGGTTTATTTTCTTGTGGGTCTTTGTTCTACTTGGTTAGCTTTTGCTTACTTTGTTCTGGTGATTTGGGTTATTGTTCTGATGGCCAACTCATTTGTTCTCTTCTTGAGCTCTTTCGCTCCGAACTACATCGCCGGAACTTCGCTTCTCACGATACTTCTCGGCTGTTTCTTTCTTTTTTCCGGTTACTTCATATCGACGGAGAGCTTGCCCAAGTACTGGCTTTTCATGCATTATTTGTCAATGTACAAGTATGCCCTTGATGCCCTTTTGATTAATGAGTACTCTTGTCTGGTGTCAAAGTGTTTGATATGGTTTGATGATAACAAGACGTGCATGGTCAGTGGACGTGATGTGTTGGAAAAGAGAGGGCTTCATGGAGGGCAAAGATGGAAAAATATTAGCATCTTGATTGGGTTCTTTGTGTTCTATCGGGTGCTTTGGTGGTTGGTTTTGATCAGAAGGGTTTCGAGGTCCAAGAAGTGAAAGCCTTTCTGATGATTGTTGATTCGATCTCTACATAATATTTGTAAGCTTTGTTTTTTGTTTTTTTGTTTTTTATTTTTAAACTCTTTGTTTGATATAGGTTAATAAGGATGTGAAGATTATGTAGAAGTGGTGTTTCATTTGGCTGTTCCAAGCAATATTGGTTTTTTTTTTTTTTGGAAATGTGATAACCAAATAAGAAAAAAAAAATGTTTTTATTCAGTGATGTCTTTTCATTAGTGGTTTGGGAATTGGGACATAGGAGTACTGTTTGTTTTGTACTCCATCTGTCTTTTTATTCAGTGATGTCTTCTCATGGTTTTAGTTCATTTTGTTCCTCTAACACATATATACAAAGTCTTTTAACAATTTATTGTCCGGATAAACTTACGTGCACTTGAATTAGCCGGATGGGTCAAAACGAATCAGAACAGTTCTTGCAGTTAAATTGAGACGCCACTCATAATAGCATTTAAATTTCCACGTCCCCAACAAGCATTTTGCATGATAACTTCTGGCTAAGTTCCGCTAAGGGATTTTTGAGCTTTTTCTTATTTTGTGCTTATTTAAATTAACAAATGCGAATTTTTTTTGAATAAATACAAAATAAGAAAAAGTCCAAAAATCTTAACGGAACTCAACCTAACATGTAAAATATGACCTCAGACGTATTAGTTTCCATCATCCATTCACCTAGGCATTTTTCTTCTTTTTCGTCTTAACTAATCCATACATAGTTACATACACCAAAACCTCATCTACAACCACTAAAATGAGACCAAAAAGACATTGGGCTGATATGTCTATCTATCTGCATAGATATATTGGGACGTAAATAATGGTATATGGTAGTACTGTGGAACACTGCCCCGCTAGTAAACGGTGAGGTCGATTGATCCTTCAAAGTTAATTGAGGAACGCGTAAGTGACCCGGATATCTGGCTAGCAAAAAATAAACACCTAATTAATGTTTAGAATTTTTTTTTTGTTATATCCCTTTGACTTAAAACAAAAATTTACTTTGGTCCTTCGCATTTCAATTTGGACAAATATATACTTGTATTTTGAAATTAGTTTCAATGTCATCCATGTATTAGATGCCGTTTGTTTTTTGAACGGCAAATGGAGGTAGATTTGCCATTTCACTCCCTCAAAACTCCATTCTCTCTCTCTTCCCCACACCAAAACCAGGGTCCACGTCCAGACCCAAAAGCAGGGTCACTCACCAAGCAGCTCCGGCGCCGGCGACCGCAAAACACCACTGGTTTTTCCCCAGATTTGTTCATTCCCCTCTTTCCTCTCTCTCTCTCTCTCTCTCTCTCATCAATCTCCACCTCTTCCACGAAGCAACCCAGCCAGTGCAAAACCCCAACTGGTTTTCTCCCAATTTTCATCACATACTAAACTCAATGGATTATTTTGAACTCGGATGTTGACTCTCTCCCTCTCAAAATTAAACAACTCATTCAATGTTCCCCCCATTAATGAGTCCCCAGTGGACTAGTTCAGAGCATAGCAGCCAGGTGGGCCGTGGCCTATATCAGGAGAAGGAGTTCTCTTTTCATTCCAAAAGACAACAAGGCAAGTACTGAAGTAGTACGTAATGTGAGAGAAGCATTATCTATCAATGGGTAGTGTTTCTCAAGAATGGGTTTGTGTTTCTCTTCTCTTCTTGAGCATTGTTCTGCAATTGAGTGCCCTCTCTCTTGGGTCTTGGCTATGGTGACGATTGCGGCCGGTTCGGTAGAAGAGGTTGCGGTGGCGGATGGGGTGGACGCGAGGGCGGTGGCCGTTATGGTGGCAGTAGGGGCGGTGGTGGAAGACCTGGAGGATTTGGTGGCGGCCGGATTTTTCAACCCACATCAAGATTTAGCTTCCGCCGCCGACTGCGCGGCGCCGGAGATGCTTGGCGAGTGACCCTGGTTTTGGTGTGGGGAGGAGAGAGCGAATGGGGTTTTGACTCTTGAGGGAGGAGTGAAATGACAAATCTACCCCTAAAAAACAGTCGTGTGCTGGGTGCATGACCATTTGCCGACCAAAAAACGAACGGCATCCAAATCATGGATGACATTGAAATCAATTTCAAAATGCAAGTATATATTTGTCCAAATTGAAACATGAAGGGCCAAAGTGAATTTTCGTTTAAAGTCGAAGGGATATAACAAAAATTTATATCTACTCTCTTAACTACTGCATCTCCTGATCTACGGTAGACATGTCCAAACTACTTTAACCTATTTTTTCTCAACTTCTCCTCTATAGGTGCTATACCTACCATCTCACAAATCGTTTTATTTCTAATCATGTCTCGTCTAGTCTTACCACACATCCACCTCAACATTCCCATTTCTGCTACACTCATCTTGCTCACATGTTGCTTTTTAATAGGCTAACATTCTGTCTTGTAAAGTATCGCTGGACTTATGACAGTTCATAGAATATTCCCTTCAATTTTATGAGTTCCCTTTTGTCATATAGTACACTAGTAGCGCTACTCTACTTGAGTCACCCCACTTGGATCCTACGAATCACATTATCGGCAATCTCTCCATCTCTACTAATAATTGAGCCTAAATACCTAAAATGGTCATCTGATATAATTATTTCGTAATCATATGATATGCGGGAATCCCAAACGTATTAGCATCATGTGTATCGAACAGCTCCGATAACATTCGTAATCGATTTTATACTGGAACGTATATACTCTATGTACCAGTACAGTATATATCGATCGATCATTGGTGTTATGTCACGGGTTAACTATCCAAAGTACTTAAAGTGAAGCATCCGAGGGTGGAATAGTGCATTTGTCGATCGGATCACAGAAAACTCCAAAAGTTCTGCTGGGATTGGATTGGTTCATTCACCAACATGCCAATTTGATTTGATTTCATTTTTGTAAGCTAGCTAGTAGTACTGCTGCCTATTAATTGAGAATCAGTGCTTTCTGCTTTTATCTTCACGGGTTCCATCTTTTGGGCTACCCCCTCACGTGATGGTCAACTGGACTCATTCTTCCTTTGTCCTTTTATCCTTGTTTTCATTCCACTTTTTCCTCATTTTTTAAATCAGATATGTCATTTTTGAATTATCAGTTTTATTTATTGCTTCTATAAAAGAGAATAATCAGGTCCGATGAAAATTTAGCTGCGTATATTATGTATTTTTATGGCTGCGAAATGAGAGAGTAATGAATTATTCAAGTTGGTCTGAAAATTTAACTATTTTGAAAAACCATTTGTATTTTAGTTTGTTTAGAGAAATGATTTTCACACTTCCTTTTTTATACATAATCTTTTTCTTTTCTTTTCTTTTTTTATCTTTATCCGTATGAATTGACTATGTTGTTCTTTTTTCAATACATTTTCCACACATTCAAGGACAACATATTTTTTTGATAACCGGATGTCTAGGTCAGTTTGCGCGTATCTCGACTAAGTCCGGGGGCATGAAGGTAATAACCTGGCATAAACCTTGTAAGGTCCATATTTTGGCAAATCCCATGACTAAAATCTCTTTTGATTTATATCCCATTAATTAAGTTGTATCTTATTGTTCTAGAGCATCTGTTTTAGGAAAGGATATCAATTGTACTATGTAATTGATAGAGAGAGTTTGTCAAAGGAAAGTAGCATGGTAGGAAATCTTTTTGCAAGACGATTTCGTGGATATTTCATACCACCAGCAAAGGAAATGAAGCAATCTGGTGTATGGCTAATATGGAAGTGTTTGTCAGTCTCAGTGCTTGAGCAACTTTTCCGTTCTCTCTAGCAGTCTATTTATATACCGTTTTGTTGGCTTTTCAACCTACCGAATAAATGAGTGCAACTCCTCCCTTGCTCCAAAACTGAGAAATACCCAAGAGAGATTTTAGTTTGTCTCTTAGAGTAAACTTATGATTCGTTGATCATCAAACTTTCAGAATAAATCCAAGAGTTCTTTTCAAACTCTGATTCTATTGAGTGATTTATTCTTCCGGTGGATTCTGAAAGTATCTCGGAAGGCTTGAGCGATTCAAGGCAGCAGCGGTCAAGCATTGGGTGCGGTGAACGAGTGATTCGGCAATCAACCTTGGTCAACCGAGAGCGATTCTAGGTTGTAAGTATAGGTTAATTTGTTTGTAATCGTGCAATGCGTTATAGTGCATGATTTCCTTCCCATGGTTTTTTCCCGTTTAGAGTTTTCCACGTATATCCTGGTGTTCTTTATTTGTTTGCTTTCCTTTGGTGAGATTGATTTAATATTCAGTTGGTGGGTTAATTAATTAAAGAGTTAAAACATAGCAAATCTATATACCTAGGCGATATAGGATTTTTCAATTGGTATCAGAGTAGGTCGCTTATATTGGAATCGTTGGGTTTCTAAGCGGATCCTTGATTTGCTATGGAGTTGAGTGTGAACCGCCCTCTAGTACTTGATAGAATGAAATTTGATCATCAGAAAGTGAAAACGAAAAAACCTATTGGATTTATGAGTAAACACAATGAGCTAAATGATCTAGACAACAATGATGAATATGACACTGAAGCTATGACTGTGTATATAAAAAAATTTAAAAGTTTTTTCAAGAACCAGATTAGTGAACATGGCAACAATGTCAAGAAGCAAAAACAGGCGTATAAGGTGAAAACGTGAGACAATGAATCAGAAAAAGGGGACTATAATAATAAAGACAAGGAGAATTATATGGCTTTTGTTGCTTCATTGAACTCATATGAGGATTCCGAGTCTAGTGATAATGAGTTAGAAAAAGAAGAGAATATTGGTGATTTGGAGACCTTGAAGGCCGAGTACAATAATCTATATTCAGGAAGTATCAAGGTCAATAAAATGAACATTAAGTTGATCGAAAAATTGAGGGCTGATGAAAAAATCAACGGGGATTATGCTAGAGATATTTTTACATCTCAAGTTCATGCAAAAGAACTAGACGAGAAGAATGAGTTACTTAACAAGGAGTGTGATGATCTTAAAAGAAAACTCATAATTCTTCAAGATGAAATGCATGTGTGTGTGGAAAATAAAATGCTCATGGAATCAAAAGTGGTCAAGCTGCAAAGTGAACTTGACCATTCCAATGCTACATTCAACAAATTGAATAAAGGTTCGCAAGCCCTTAATGATGTGTTGAGTGTTCAGAAGGCGACTTTAAACAAAGAAGGGCTTGGCATGGTTATGTAGAGGGTGCATCATCTTCAAAAGTTGGAGGAAAGATTGTCTTTGTCAAGCCAATTAGAAGTGCACCCAATCCTTCAGAGGTGAATAAATCCAAGTCAACCATTGAGGTGAAAAATGACTCTAGCATGTCTAAAAAGCATATTTTTGGAAACGCGAAAAGGCAAGCGACAACAAGGAAGAATTCCACCACCACGCGTGGTGAGGTAAATTTATTTAAGTTTATTCCTATTTGTCATCATTGTGGTGTTAAAGGCCACACTAGACCTCATTGTAGGAAGTTGCATGTGCCAAAGTCTTCACATAGACACTTAGCATATTCTCATGGTTATGACACACATATGCCGACATGTCATTTTTGTGGTGTAAAGGGTCACATTCGACCTAATTGCTTTCAACTTCATAGGTACCCCAATGCTCTACCCCATTATCAACATGTTAGTAAAAATGGGGGTAAGTATCGTCGTTTTGGTTATGGTTTTGATAAGAATGCAACGGCCTAGATATAGGATGACTTCACATGAAAAGAATACGATTGTGAATCCTAATCATTTGTGTAAAACCGTTGAAATAGTTGAGAAAATAAAGACTAGACATATATGGGTGAGGAAGTTGGACTTGAGACATCGAGCGGATTTGTCCACCAACTCTCTAGATGACAGACTCATCTGGAGGTGTAGACCTTGCCTTTTGAGGCCTGGTCTCGTTTCTGTAATTTAGGTTGATTTGCATTGCTTATAATGTTCCTAGAGTTACGGGTTGAGTCATTTATTTAGTTTTATTGCTTTAATTCTTTTTTAGGATTTCTTTTTTTATTCGCTTCCCTGCTTAATACATGATTTATAAAGAAAATTAAAAAAACATTCATGTATTTATTTGTTTTTGAAAACTTAATAATCAATAAATATTTTTGGAGTGAGTAGTCAGCCATGGGTTTCACATAAATGCACTTTTTTTTTTCCAAATGCATGCGTACTTCTTGTTGATCTCCACTCATGCGCTATATTCAGACATTATTTGCATCATGCCTTATGACTCTATGATTGCCACATTTACACGTCAGGATTAGAGAGAGATTATTCAGATTGAATAGTTGGTTCTCATGTCCATTGGAATGTCTCATTTTGTTTCCTCAGCGATTGACCTTTTGGCATCTTGGTTGGATACGGTGTTCTCTTAGTTTTGTTAAAAAAAAAAAGAACAAAAAGAACAAAAATATATAAGAAAGACAAAAGTCTATTTATGAGATCTTAATGCTTATCCGGGCGTTTATCGAGTACCGAACAATTGGGGTGAGGTACTCTCCCTCTGAGCGTTCGTGTCACAAAATGGATAGACTTTTTGAAGGCATCCGTGTTGGACCACTCGCTTAGTAATCGGGGATTAGTTATGAGGTACTCTTATTTCCAATATTCGTGTCAAATGGCAGTGGGGTAAAAATATAAAAACATGTGTATTTGTTTGGAAGCTTCAATAAAAATTGATATGAAAAAATACTCATTGGTTGAGGGGGAGTATTTAATCGCTGAGGGGGAGTTATTTCTAAGCCTTGGGATGTCATTCGTGTCATCATGCCTGGTTTGACTTCGTGGGAGGAAGGGTGGTTGCCATTCTCATGGAACATGAGAAATCTTGTATCCGAAGATGGTGGTCTTAATATTTCTAACATGTCACACACCCACTATGTCATAGATTCATCTCGCATGTTGCACTTAATTCCAGATTCATTCATGCTTGGGATGCATACAAATTTACTCATGCATTTTTTTGAAAATGTAGTGACATTTACTGAGCCTTATGGTTGAGCACTCGTATCTTGAATTAATGTGTTCGTCTCCTATGAAAACCCAATTTATTTTTTGTTGATAGTTGCCCGGTGTGGCGGTTGATTTTTATTTTTGAGGTTGCTTTTGGGCTCGATGGAGCGTAGCTAATATTTTGCTCTACTTTGGTGCTTGGTTCATGCTACTGTGGTACTGCTTTCTAAACATTCATTTGGTATATGGTTATCATGGCATATAGTCACACTAGTTTGTCTATAGTTTGCTTATTAATGTTATGATCTGTTGGACCTCTAATCTCATTTCAATTCTTATTGATTTGGTGCTTCATTATGTGTATTCTACCTTTGTCATTCCATGACAAAAAAGGGGGGGTAGTTTCTTGATTAACGGATTGTCTTTTCAGTGTTTATTTCTGCAGCTTCACAGGTCATGATTAATCTATTAAGGGATGGGTTAATCGTGCTATGTTTGTTTTGTCATGCAGCTTCATAGGTCATGATCAATCTATTAAGGGATGGGTTAATCGTGCTATGTTTGTTTTGTCATAGAAGTGCCAAAGGGGGAGATTGTAAGGTCCATATTTTGGCAAATCCCATGACAAAAATCCCTTTTGATTTATATCCCATTAATTAAGTTGTATCTTATTGTTCTAGAGCATCAGTTTTAGGAAAGGATATCAATTGTACTATGTAATTGATAGAGAGAGTTTGTCAAAAGAATGTAGCATGGTAGGAAATCTTTTTGCAAGAGGATTTCGTGGATATTTCATACCAGCAAAGGAAATGAAGCAATCTAGTGTATGGCTAATATGGAAGTGTTTGTTAGTCTCAGTGCTTGAGCAACTTAGAGACAGTTATATCTAGTGCTCGAGCAACTTTTGAGTACCTACCGAATATATGAGTGCAACTCCTCCCTTGCTCCAAAACTGAGAAATACCCAAGGAAGATGTTAGTTTGTCTCTTGGAGTAAACATATGATTCGTTGATCATCAGACTTTCAGAATAACTCCAAGAGTTCTTTTCAAACTCTGATTCTATTGAGTGATTTGTTCTTCTGGTGGATTATGGAAGTATCTCGGAAGGCTTGAGCGATTCAAGGCAGCGGCGGTCAAGCACTAGGTGCAGTGAATGAGTGATTCGACAATCAACCTTGGTCAACCGAGAGCAATTCTAGGTTGTAAGTATAGGTTTGTTTGTAACCGTGCAATGCGTTATAGTGCATGATTTCCTTCCCATGGTTTTTTTCTGTTTAGGGTTTTCCACGTATATCCTGGCGTTCTTTATTTGTTTGCTTTCCATTGGTGAGATTGATTTAATTTTTAGTTGGTGGGTTAATTAATTAAAGAGTTAAAACATAGCAAATCTATATACCTAGGCGATCTAGGATTTTTCCAACCTCAACGGCCCCAAGGTTTGATATGGTTGGCTTCTATGGGATTCGAACAAGCGACCTTATAGTCAAACACTTATTGTTTTCTCATGCCCACTTTGCCAAACCCTTGAAATTATCAAGGGCAACATTGAAAATTTATGTGAATGGAAACAAAAAAGAAGAAGTATGGATTGTAAAAAGGGAAATGTGGAAATTATTTCCCTTTGTTTATTCCCATATGGTAATATTTTCACACTCCATTTTTAACCATCCACACTCTCATTTTTATCTTTATTCACATAAATTTATAATGTTGCCCTTTTTCAATATACTTTTTTTTTTTATAGGTAAGAGTTACATTTTATTAAGAAAAATGGAGAAGGAAATCTAACCAAAAGTTGAAATACATCCAAATGAGAACAAAGTCCATAACACCTGAAGGGCCTAAAAGCCCAAATTATACAGTAAAGCCCAAAAACGCCCCAAAAGAGGCAAAGCCCTATAAAAGAGGCCAAAAAGCCCCGTAGCTAGATGATAAAGACATCTAATGACAACATTGTAAATTCATGATGATAAAAGACAAAAAAAAATGTGTATGCATCGTAAAAGGGTGGAGTGTAAAAATTATTTCCCATTCCCATATCAAATAAATTCCAGTAGCTAGAGCACGTACGTAAGATCACAAACTAGTTAAAATAATTTTCTTAACTAGCTTGATTTTGTTAGACTATACTAGAATATGAATTTATTGAGCCGAGTAGTTGGATATTCAATGTTGATTAAAAAGGCTTGAAAGTGAAAAGAAAATTATTTGAGATTGATTTGTTTTTGTAATAAATCAACTCCAAACAACTTTTAACGAGTCAAAACATAAGTCGAACTTGAGCAGCTTGATTCAAATTTTTTTTTTCCCCATCAAATTGATTAATTATTCATTAGCCCTAGAAAAAGCACTTTCCTAAGGACCAATAGACACGGATCACTCATGTAGTAATTCAAGCAAGACAGAGTATCTGCTAATATCTGGGCCGCAGGATACACTGTCAAGCCACAACCCATTATTTCATTAGTCCAGGCCCTGTTTTCATCTTCTTTTGTGAGAATTTGTTCTGTAAAAATAAAAAAGTTAACAGAGAAGAGAAGGGAAGGGAACAAAGTGAAGGAGAAACTGTGAAGTAATTGTAATGCATGTCCACTTTGTTTGGTTTTGAAAAAAAATTTGGGTTGGGTTGGGTTGGATAGTGATAATGTTAAAATTGTGTTTGTTGTGTCAAAACTCCAATGTATAAAAGTCTTCTATACTGCACATGGTACAAGTTTTTTGTGCACTAGAGTTTTGGCACCAACAAAAACAGTTTTGACATTATCATTTTTCAAGAATTTTCAAGTAATAAGTGATAATGAGTGAAGATAGATAGATATAGAAACATATTGAGAATCGTGCAGGAGTAAAACTGTCTAGACAGGAGTTACAAATTAATGAGAGGGTCTTTCTCATAGACAAGAATTACAAATTTGGACCACTTTCTCATATGTTTCTTTCCCTTTTGGGACAACATGCCTCAAGACGATATCAAATAAAGGAAATTGATATTCACACTTATTTTTGTTATCATACTTTTTTTTTTTTTTTTTGTCTTTTAACAGGAAAAAATACATACAATTTCAAGTTTCAACACTAAAAAATATTCCCTCCGTTCCAATTTGTTTGTCCAACCTTGAAAATTCAACTTTTTTAGGGAACACAATGATTACACCTAAAAAGATACAACTTTTCACATTTACCCTCAACTTTTTTTAAAAAGTTACTCTATTCCACTAAAGAAAGGGCAAAAAGGGAAAATTGATTCACTTAAAAGTCAAATGGACAAACATTTTGGGACACTTAAAAGTTATAAAATGGACAAATAAATCCGGACGGAGGGAGTAAAAAACAAAAAATAAGAATGTGAATATCAATTTCCTTACTAAATCTCTACCGGAATCTAAGCACAATAACATAGGTTACATGGATGCCGGAGAATCGACCTTTTCTTTAATCCGAAAAGAACTCAAAATCTTCTGTCCTTTTCTTGACATAAACTATTGTGTTTATTTTTTTCCTAAAGTAACGACAGATAACATGGTGAGTTTATGACCAAGATCCGAATTTGACGCCATTTTATTCCTCTGACTTTCGAATTTTTGAGTTGCACGATGTCTTGATTCTTGACCAAGTCCAAACCCGAGTCGACTCTTTGAGATCAACCCTTTCTCCATGACTCGACCAACTCGGCCAGTGCAACCCGGGACGTCCCTCCCTCACCCAATGCAGCCTTGGCGCCATCTCTCATTTCCATGACCCGTTCTCTGACCCGTTTCCCGCTCTCCGAGTCCATCAACTCTCTCACTCGCTTCTCCAACTCGTCCGCGCTCACAAACCCGCCTTCCGACTCTTCCAACGCCAGAGCCACCTTCATTTCCTCTACCGAACAAACCCTGTTAAATCTCTGCTCCGCGTACAGTGGCCACGCCACCATCGGCACGCCGGCTCCAACTGCTTCTAGTATCGAGTTCCACCCACAGTGAGTCACGAACCCACCCACCGAGCCGTGACTCAGTACGGCCACTTGTGGCGCCCATTTCTTAACCACCAATCCCCTGCCTCTAGTTCTATCCAAGAACCCATTAGGCAACAACACGTCCAAATCTGGCTCCGGTTTCGCTAAACTGCTCTTGCTTCCGCCATCTGTGGGTGGACTCCGCACTACCCACAAAAACCTGTGGCCGCTTTTTTCCAACCCAATTGCCATTTCCATCAACTGCTCTGCTTTGAACAACCCCGTACTTCCAAAACAGAGGAACACGACACTTCGACTCGGTTGCGAGTCCAGCCATCTCAAACACTCGTGTTCCTGATCCTCACCGCTGTTCGCAACTATCGGTCCAATACAATAAATCGGTGGAGTTGGCAAACTCGGATTGCATAGACCGTCAGATATCGCTTTGACAGCTCTCGGTTCGAATTCAGTGAAGGTGTTTGTCAAGACTCCCGATGATTTGGGCATGCTGATTGCGGCGCTAAAGAGGCTCTTATATGGGATTCCCTCAAGATCAGAGAAAGGCTCGGGCAAATCAGGAGTGGGGATTGGTGGAACTCCTGGGAAATCTATGGACGTGTTTGGATCTTTGATTTTGTCAACGACGGTTTGATGAGTTGTTGGAATTGCTAAGAGTGCAGAGAGGCCACCAGCGCTGGAGGTGAAGAAGTAGTAAGTGGGTATGCCAAGGCTAGTGAAGACTTCAAAACTGGGATTGCAAAAGAAGTCAATCATAGAAGCTTTGGGTCTTGAATTTTGGGAGATGAGTGTTTGAAGGGCGTGGCGGAGGTTTGAGTTGTAAAGCCGGGGAAGTGCGAAGGTGAGTTCGAAGGGGGTGAGGGAAGAGGGGGGAGAGATGGTGGGGAGGTGGTGGAAGAGGATGGAAGGAGTGGTGGTGGAGACGGCGCTGATGTAAGAGGAGGTGGAGCCTGTGTCGAATGGTGCGGTGGTGATGATGATTGTGATGGTGAATGAAGGGTTGTGAGTTAGTATGAGCTTTCCTAGCTCCACCATTGGAACTAGGTGGCCCATTCCTGGAGATGGGTATAGTATGATGGTGTCCTCCATGAGAGAGAGAGAGAGAGAGAGAGAGAGAGAGAGATCTTGTATTAGTAGACCAGAGCAATTAAATACGTGCCTAACATTCTCTTTATAATTGTAACCAACCAGTACTATAATCAAAGAGCAAGTCAAGATTTTACCTTAGTAGTGGCGAAATGTATACTAAAGAAATTTAGTGGTGGCAAGACTATATAAGTTGGATATAATTTTTTTTACATATAATAATTGTATTTTCTAAAATTCTTGTCGTGGCAGTCGCCACCATTAGACCCCCCTGGTCCCATCCTTGAGAGCAACTCGGACATCGTTAGTTTTTGGGTTTTGGATCCTAATTATTATCTTATTTCTCTTTAATTATTTCTTTCATTTTTCTCTTTATCTCTCTCCAATCATTACTTCTATTTTTAATTATTACTCTATTTTTCTCTACACTCGTTACCTACAAATTCAAAATCTCAAAACGAACTAGATCTAAAGTACAATCTAACTGCCCTCAGCTGAGCTCAACAACCACCAACAGAATTCCTCAACTAACCCCAGGACAGCTTAGGGGTTGTTCGGCCTAATAAGCCAAATGTTTTTGTTGTTCTTATTCAAATTATTTTTGCTTTTGTTAGTTTTTCGACGAGAGTTTTTTGTAAACTATTTTTTAGTTTAATTAAATAGTGGAAAATTTTCTCGCAGGAAATTCGTGTGTGTGTGTTTGGTTTGATCCTCGGGTAAAGCACGACATTCCGAACCGACCACCGGATGAAACCAGCCTAACCGAGCCGGAATGCTGTGTGAGCCAAAGGTTCAGGAACAAAACTCAAGTCTCGATGAACACTCCCCTTGATAGACCTGAGAATTCTCTTGACAGGTATAAAATGACTCTATTTAGGGTCATTCATACGTTGACATGCCAAATTTACGGCAAAAGATACTTCTGGTCTAGTTAAGGTTAGATATTGTCTAGATCCACCTACGGTTCTCCATTGTTTGGTTTAGCAGAACCTAATTAGTTGGTTAGCTTACCAAAGAGTCAAAGACAATAAGAAAGGAAAGATTAGACATAAACAAACAAAGTGAGAAAGAACCTTTTTATCCATCTCCTCTGTCTTTTAACTGGTTGAATTAATCCTTTTAAATTAGAACCAAACAACATTAAAAAGTTGCTATTTTCTCTGCTTCTTCTTCCTTTCTTTATCTTTCCCAATTTCTAAACTCATCCTAAGACTTGTCTTCTGTCTGTGTTTCAGGATCGGTATCTTCCAAAACAATTGTGTATTCAGACTTTCCTTTCGAGAAATGCTTGTTACATGTGACTAGAAATGGGAAAAAATGAGCCAACCAACTATGATCTCTTGAATATCTTTTCATGTGTGCTTTCGGATTCCCCCCCCCCCCCCCCCCCCCCCCCCCCCGATTGGTTGGTCAAGGTATTTTAGACACAATTTACAAAAAAAATGCGGGACATGTTACTTCCTCCATGACGAATACTGAATTCAGAACCACTGGGTCTTCAACGCGTTATTGAACATAGGAATTTATCCAATTAGTTTGCAAGAACAACTTGGCTTTACAATCTACCGCGTAATCTATCAGCAATTCAACGTACGTGTGCAGGTTTTTTTTTTTTTTTTTGTAAAAAAAAAACTGGAGTATTTTTTTTAGGGGTGAGCAAATAATCCGTTAAACCGTGAATCCAATCCAATCCAAACCGAATTATTTTGTTTGGTTTTTAAGTAGTGTGGTTTGGTCTTGGTTTTAATAAATTCAAAACCGAGTTATATGGTTTGGTTTGTGGATTTACATTAACGGTTGTAGTTCCAAACCGATCCAGACCGTATATATACAATTGTGTTCTTTGACAGTATGAGCTTTCCTAGCTCCACCATTGGAACTAGGTGGCCCATCCCTGGAGATGGGTATGGTATAATGGTGTCCTCCATTGTCAGAGAGAGAGAAAGAGTAGCTTTTAAGTTTGCAGTGCTATGAGAGAGAGAGAGAGAGAGAGAGAGAGAGAGAGAGAGAGAGAGAGAGAGTGCGATGTTGTTCCAAGTATATGTATAAGGTGTGTGTAGATTGGAGGAGAGAAGGAAAAGTAGCTGGTTGATGCATGTGCACAAGGTGTAGAGGTTATGGGACCAGTGATCGGTAACCACTGTTGTCCTTATACACTAGCTGGAAATGGCATGAGAAGGTGAAATTCTTTGGTTGCCAATAGGGTACCACTGATCTGTCGTTTTCGTAAGGAATTAACTATTTGTAGCAGGTCGAGCGAACGGCTCGAACCCCACTAAACGAGATTCCGAGCCATACTTGGACGGTTTGCCTAAATCCGAGCCTTCAATTGGTTCCGGCTCGGTAAACTGTCAGGCTCCCAGAAGTTCTGTCGGTTTCACAGTAGAAGTTCCCTCGGAATCAACCAATGCAATCCACTCGGCGCACCGACCCTCTGACGGTCGGGCTCCGCGTTCGGCCTTGAGCGAACGTGGAGGCCATGTTGCCAGCTCACCCGCGTGGGAACGGCAACCGTAACTATGGTGACGATTGTGACGGCATCCGAACGATTACAAGTTTGGATAAGGACGAGGGCACGTGAAGGTACCAGCTCACCCCATAAACGGTTACGAAACCCTAGCGTGACGAAAGAGTGACGTCAACCGACGCATGATAAGCACATGTACAGTCTTGGAGGCCAAGCTAAGGAGTACGTTCTCTATAAATATCTCATTATGCCAACCCTAGAGAGGTACATTCTCTTTGAGCAACTGTACTCATCCTTGCACCGGAGGGCCATTCCGGAGATCCTCCGGTGGGGTCTTTTAGTTGTGCTTCTTTGTGCAGACTAAGTGAGAGTCAGGAGCCATTCTTGAACCATAGTCAAGAAGGAGCGAACCAGATTCATCGGAGCCCCACACTATTATTTCGAGATTGTTCACGGAGGGTAAAAAGTTAAGTTGCGATACTTTCAATTTATTTTTAATCCAATTCTGAAAGTAAAGTGAAGGATTGGGTTTGTGATTTGATTTGCTTAAACTAAAATTAACTAAAGGCGATTAAACATTTTAGAAGCAAGGCGATTAAAGATTTTAGAAGCAGGAGAGAAAATGGAATAGGGTTTCTGATTCAGTCTCCCCTTGTAATATGATTGTGGCAAAGTCTAGGGTTTCATTCAACTTGACGAATGGACTATTGTTGGGGTTGCGATTCCCATTGATAGTTACCAAAAATATAATCAAGACTCATACTCAGTATAAACTACCTTAACACGACACAGATCATCTCTCTGGACTTAACAAACGGCACGATCCGTCTCACGTCGTATAGTTTATCTCAAAACCTATCTCGAAACATGGAAAACCATTATGTGACGGCATTTAATATGGCAAATATAAATATGATATGAAAATTAAAAGAATAAAAGCTCTCATAAAAATATGAATCATACAATCAACCAAGGGCGGAACTAGCTAAAGGTTCCTATGGGCTGTAGCCCATTTCTCCCACAGAAAAAAGAAACCAAAAAAAAAAAAAAATTATATGTAAAGTTCCAGTCTAAATAATTTTAGTCCAACTCACCATCTCATTCAACTCAACCCACCATCCAAATGATTTCAGCCGGCAATTCCTCGAATCGCAAGACTTCAGATCCATAAGTATTTTCTTATTAATTATACGGAGCACTGACTGATGTGCTTAAATTTGTACTTATGTTATTAAATATAGAGCAATGGCTAGCTTGTTTAGATTTGCTCTTAGAGTATCCACAATGCTATAATCAAAAGTAAAATGTTTTTAAAATTAACAATGTTAATGCAAAATATGGCTCACAATAATATAATTAAACTTAATAACCTTCTTAGAAAAAATCAAATTTTGGGTTTTGGATAACCAAAACTAGTAATCTTTTGACGATAACCAAATTTAATAGACACTAAATATTCTCAATCAAATACACAAATTATTATACAAAAATGTTATATATTTCTTCTCTTTTCCTCTCTCTCTCTCTCTGAACAATATTTTGAAAACAAAATATTTTACTAAAAAATTGTTTTTTTTAGAAAACAGTTTTTTTCCAAAAAAAAAAGTTTCAAAAACTATTTTCTATTTCTAGTAAATAGTTTTTATTAGTTTCAAAATTATTTTTAGAAAAAACTATTTTCTACTGTACACAGTTTTTAGTTTTTTATAGTTTGAAAAGATGATGTGACAAGTTTTGATTATCCAATTTTAATTATGTTATTGTAGACATGCATCTATATTGCTAACTTTAGCAATTTCTTAAATGAATAATCAAAAGCTGATGTGGCAACTTTTGGTTATTAATTTTTGATTATAGCATTGTGGATACCCTAATGCTGTTAAATGCAGAGCACTGGATGATGTGTTTAGATTTTTACGGATTTAGTTGATGCAGAGTTGACTGATGTACTTAAATTGGTTTAAAATGTTGGTTCTAAAATCTTACTCTTTTTAGTTTAAATTATAATGGAAAAACAACAAAAAAATCTGGAATGTTTTTTGAGATTTGTTGATGTCTAAGGGTTTTTACAGAAACGTTTTTTAATATTGTGCATGTTAAAGACAACTCTTAAGAAATAGATGTTCGATGCCCTCACTCGTTACAATATGGACATTCACAATATGCGAAGTCAAAGGTATAATGGTGCTAACAATATCCGCGGTACATGGAATGTAGTACAAGCCTTATTTCTTAGAAATTGTCCGTATGCAGATATCTTTACAAAATTATTTCCCGTAGCTCGGTTTTTATTTCTCAAATCCAAACTCATGGTTGTTGAGACTAGGGATGATATTAGTTCAGTGTGGACGATTTTCGGCCACTTTTGGAACTGAACCGGTATAATCAGATTTACATATTCACAAACCACAACCGACTAATTTTGAATAGAACCGTTGTTCGGTTTGAAATGTTGTGCTTTACTTGAGGATCAAACTAAACACACTCACACACCTGCATTTCCAAAGAGAAAATTTTCCGCTACTTAATCAAACCAAAAAACAATTTACAAGAAACTCTTGCAGTATATGCACCTCACACCGGAGCTCAACTCAATTCACTCTTGGTTCTCTATGAATTTGGCTTATTAGCGTTATGAGGACTGCACCGTGCAGTCGGCCGATTATCGGCTTGTACAGAGTTTATTTTCATGATCGCCGTTCATGTCGTAGAGCTCGCTGAAAACTTTGACGATGTTAAAATCATGTTAATCGGATAATTATTAACTTCCTCGCCTTTACAACCCTAATCTCCACCACGCCCTTCAAACAATGATCTCCTAAAAATCAAGACTCGAAGCTTCTACAGTATAATTGACTTGTTTTGCAATTCCAGTTTTGAAGTCCTCTCCAGCCTCGACATACCCACTTACTACTTCTGCACTTTAGGCTTAAAACTCATACGAGACATATCATTCGTCAATATAGATCAGTTGTCGTAGACATGTGACAGATTGGGGAAGCCCAAATTTTCGTCCAACTTTAATTACACCAAAATGATTTTGTCCTCGTTTTTTACAATGAATTTTGTCCACTGATAAGCATAATTTGTTAAAAAGTAACATGTCTTGTTACGATGACTTCATCAGCAACCGGTCTTACATGTGCAAGTAGGGTATTGATAGGTGCGTAAATATACTAATTTATGCCCACTAACTTAGGCTTGTTATGTCTATTTAGTGCGTTACTTGAGGTTTGATACTTGTTAATTGCGTTTCAAGACTATTTGAACACATGGATAACATTTGGAGGTAAAGCGTAGAATCTGATTTTATTTTGTGTAAAAATAAAGTCGGTTGCCAAATTTATTGAAGTTTGAAGCGGCAATAGATGAATATATGGTGTGGACTGATTTTATTTGGGTCAAAACATATTGTGGCCCAATCATTTCTTGGCTAGAGGGTTTTGCTTTTCCAAACATATTGTGGCCCAAGCAGCAGTCTTGATTTTTGGGAGATCATTGTTTGAAGGGCGTGGTGGAGATTAGGGTTGTAAAGGCGAGGAAGTTAATAATTATCCGATTAACATGATTTTAACGTCGTCAAAGTTTTCAGCGAGCTCTACGACATGAACGGCGATCATGAAAATAAACTTTGTACAAGCCGATAATCGGCCGACTACACGGTGCAGTCCTCATAACGCTAATAAGCCAAATTCATAGAGAACCAAGAGTGAATTGAGTTGAGCTCCGGTGTGAGGTGCATATACCGCAAGAGTTTCTTGTAAACTGTTTTTTGGTTTGATTAAGTAGCGGAAAATTTTCTCTTTGGAAATGCAGGTGTGTGAGTGTGTTTAGTTTGATCCTCAAGTAAAGCACAACATTTCAAACCGAATAGCGGTTCTATTCAAAATTAGTCGGTTGCGGTTTGTGAATATGTAAATCCGATTATACTGGTTCAGTTCCAAAAGTGGCCGAAAATCGTCCACACCGAACCAATATCATCCCTAGTCTCAACAACCATGAGTTTGGATTTGAGAAATAAAAACCGAGCTACGGGGAATAATTTTGTAAAGATATCTGCAACTTGAGCCCAGAGTCCCAATATTTATTTGTTTACTTAACAACTTTTCTCTAACGAAGTGGTAGTCCACTTCCACATGTTTTAGTCTTGCCACGAAATATGGGATCTGAGGCAAGGGCAATTGCAGACTGATTATCACACCAGAGAAGATGAGGAAAAACAGGAGGAAGTCCCAAATCAAGGAACAATAGATCGACCCAAGTAGGGGTGTCCAAAAAACCGCCCGAACCGTAAAATCGGTCCGGTCCGATCCGAACCGAACTGTCCTATTTGGTTCGGTTCTGCGGTTCTATGGTCAGGTTATGGTTCCAAAAAAATAAGAACAGTTAATTTTGGTTCGGTTCCTGGTTCTCAATTAATGAACCGTGGTTAGAACCGAACCGAACCGTTTAAAACTAAGATAAATATAGCAATACATATGTGTGTAATTAAATATGTATTTGAATTTGGTAGGTTAATCTTTTCCTTGCTATACTTAATTTATTTAGAGATGAAATCTCATTTGTTAGGAAAGCTTTTATTTTCTTCCTTCATTTTCTATTCCAGCAGATTATCTTCCTATTTCTTTAATTTTATGAATTCATATTTTGTGAATAAATATTTGGATGCTTATTGGATAGAACCGGAACCAAACCAAAACCAAAACCGGACCGGTCTTGCGGTTTGGTTCTGGTTAGGTTCCATGCATATATTGGTTAGGTTCTGGTTCCTAATTTTCTAGAACCATTTGAAATGGTCCGGTTACTGATTTTCTAGAGAACCGGACCAATCCGGACCGTGTACACCCCTAGACCCAAGTAATGTCCGTTGGAAATATGAGCTAAAGCTCTGCCCCCAGCTTCAGTGGAAGATCGAGCCACTGCATACCGCTTTTTCGCACATCATGAAATCAAGTCTAATCCCAAAATAAACAATAACGAGTGGTGAACCGTCTATCTAAATGATCCCCATCCCAATCGGCGCTTGTAAATGCTGTGAGAGCCAAAGGTTCAGGAACAAAACTCAATTCTTGATGAACACTCCCAAGATATACCTGACCTGAGAAATTCTGTTGACAGGTATAACATGACTCTAGGTTAGGGTCTAGTTAAGGTTAGATATTGTCTAGATCCACCCATGGTTCTCCCCAAGAATAAAACTGAGCCAACCAACTATGATCTCTTGAATATCTTATCTTTCCACGTGTGCTTTCAGACTTTTTTTCCTCTCCTCAATTGATTGGTCAAAGTATTTTAGACACAATTTACAAAGAATGTGGGACATGTTACTTCCACCATGACGAATACTGAATTCTAAACCACTGGATTTATCTTCAACACGTTATTGAACATGAGGAATTTATATCCAATTGGTTTGCAAGAACTACTTGGCTTTACAATCTATCATGTAATTATTACAATCCGTTCAAATCTGTCCAGATCTGCCCATTTGCCACCTCTAATGTAATCTATCAAAAATTTAATGTACGTGTACATGTTTTCATTTACAAATAACAAGCTGGAGTATTTTTCTACATATCTCAAGTAGAAGAAAAAACAATTCTCTTCCAACCTGATAAAAACCCTCAATATTTTATGAAACTAGAATTAAAAAAAAAAAGCAAATTTGAACATATGTGGAGGATGATCTGCTTGATTCTTGATGACTGAGGCCAAACCCGAGTTAACTCGGTATCAGCCGTCTTTCCAAGACTCAACCAACTCGGCCAAAGCAACACGAGACGACCCTCCGTCACCCCTTGCAGCCTTAGCACAGTCTCTCATTTCCCTAAGGCGTTCTCTCACCCCTTTCCCGCTCACCGAGTCCATCAACTCTCCCACACGCTTCTCCAACTCGTCCGCGCTCACAAACCCGATTTCCGACTCTTCTAGTGCCAGAGCCACCTTCATTTCCTCCACCAAAAGAACTCTATTAATCTTCTGCTCCGCATATAATGGCCACGCCACCATTGGCAACCCGGCGCTCAACGCTTCTAGTATCGAGTTCCACCCGCAGTGAGTCAAGAACCCACCCACTGAGTCATGACTCAGCACGGCCACTTGTGGTGCCCATTTCTTAACCACCAATCCCCTGCCTCTAGTTCTATCTAAAAACCCATTAGGCAACAACACATCCAAATCTGGCTCTGCTAAAATGCTCTTGGTTTCGCCATCTGCGGGTGGACTACGCACTACCCATAAAAACCTGTGGCCGCCTTTTTCTAACCCAATTGCCATTTCCATCAATTGCTCTGCTTTGAACAACCCCATACTACCAAAACAGAGAAACACAACACTTCGACTCGGTTGCGAGTCGAGCCATCTCAAACACTTGTGTTCGTGGTCATCGCCGCTGTTCGCAACTATTGGTCCGATGCAATAAACCGACGGAGTTGGCAAATTCGGAGTGCAGAGCCCATCGGATATCGCTTTGACGGCTCTCGGCTCGAATGCGTGACAAGTATTTGTCAAGATTCCTGCTGATTTTGCCATGTTGATTGCGGCGCTAAAGAGGCCTTTATAAGCAATTCCCTCAGTATCATGGAAAGGCCCAGGCAAATCAGGAGTAGAGATTGGTGGAACTCCCGGGAATTCAATAGACGTGTTTGGGTCTTTGATTTTCTCTAAGATAATTTGATGTGTTTTTGGAAGTGATAGGAGTGCAGAGAGGCTACTAGCGCTAGAGGTGCAGAAGTAGTAAGTGGGTATGTCAAGGCTAGTGAAGACATCAAAACTGGAATTGCAAAACATGTCAATTATAGAAGCCTTGGGTCTTGATTTTTGGGAGATCATTGTTTGAAGGGCGTGGTGGAGATTCGAGTTGTAAAGCCGAGGAAGTTCGAAGGCGAGTGCAGCGATGTTGTCCGAGGAGGTGGTGGAAGGAGGAGAGATGGTGGGGAGGTGGTGGAAGAGGATGGAAGGAGTGGTGGTGGAGACGCGGCTGATATAAGAGGAGGTGGAGCCGGTGTCGAACGGTGCGGTGGTGATAAGGATTACGATGGAGAATGAAGGGTTGTGGGTTAGTATGAGCTTTCCTTGCTCCACCATTGGAACTAGGTGGCCCATTCCTGGAGATGGGTACAGTATAATGGTGTCCTCCATTGAGAGAGAGAGATAGAGAGAGAGAGAGAGAGTAGCTTTTAAGTTTGCAGTGCTATGGTTTCGAGATGTTGTTCCAAGTAGGGCTGTCCACGGGTCGGATTTGGTCGGATTCGGGTCGGGTTGGACCCGACCCGACTTTAGTCGGATTCTCCAAAACTCCATCCGAGACCGATCGATCACTGGTCGGATTCCCGACCGACTGCAGAACCGAAATGGGCGGTCGGGTTCGGTCGGGTTGTAGATCTACAAACCCTTTTTCTGAAAGTAAAAATCAAATTTGCGGAGAGAGAAGGAAAATCCATTAAAATCTACAGATCGATAACAATAGTTACAGTACACCAAATCGATTTACACTAACAGTACACCAAATCGATTTACACTAACAGTACACCAAATCTACAGATCGATTAACATCTTCCAGACTTCCACTGCCATTGTTGGAGTCGGAGAGAGTGAAAGAAAATCGACTTACGAGTCCACGACTCCCACTGCCTGAGAGTCAAGGTCTTGCCCGCCACCATCCACGACTCTCACAGTCGATCGCCGGAGTTACGACACAGTTGAGATCCATGGCCACGGTTGGCCTCTGAGAGAGAGAGAGAGAGAGGTGATCGAGAAAATGGGGGAGGAGGAGGCGTGAGGACTGAGGAGTGGATGGTTGATGAACGCCACATACCGTCGATCGGCAGGAGGAGTGGTGTGGTGGAGTATGGTGGGCGCCGGGAGGAGTCTCGGGAGGGAGTCGGCGGGAGTGGAGTCTGGATCTGGAGTGGAATGGCCGAAAGAAATGGGTGTAAATGAGTTAGGCTAGGGGTTTTTTCGCCTATATAGTAAAACAATCGGTCGGGTCGGGTAACCCGAAGTTTAAACTATGAAATCCGACACCCGACCGACACTTCGGAAAATCCGAAATACTCAACCCGAACCCGACCGACAGGGTGTCTCAGAACCGTCCGTGGGGTGTTTTCCGGGTCGGGTCCGGTCGGGTTGTCGGTCGGGTCGGGCTCATGGACACCCCTAGTTCCAAGTATATGTATAAGGTGTGCGTAGATGTATAAGGTGAGAAGGAAAAGCCTGATTGATGCATGTGCACCAGGTGCAACCGTGCAGGTGAAATTATACAATAATCAAGAAGTACTGTCACGTGGTACTTCGGATCATTTTATAACAATATATTCCTATGAGATTTACCATTAATTATATGAACTCCGTACGAATGTGTGGTTGTAAATTGGTCCGAAGTTCTACGTGGCGGTGCTCCTGAACTACTATTGAATAATTACTCTGCAAGTGCAGATGTTATGGGACCAATGATCGGTAACCATTTGTCCCAAAAACACTAGGCGGAGGTGGCAAGAGAAGTAAGACCCGTTGCCGATGAAGTTGATGCTGCAATTATTGTAATGAGTTTTTTTTTTTTTTTTATCCGAATTATTGTAATGAGTTTGATGCTAATTAAGTTTGTTGCAGCAATTATTGTAGTGGTATTTGTGTAGCCTGGTTTGCTGCCTATGTACGTGGGGAGATTGTCACTTTGCTGCCTATGTACGTGGGGGGTTTGATTTGCCCAGTCAAGTCATAAGTCATAGGGATGCCTGGGCAGCGCAAGTCTTAGGGATACCTGGGCAGCGCCTCAGAAACTATGGCTTACTGTAATTGATAATATGGAGACGTATAAATATTGATATTATACGACACCACCCTGCTTCAACTACTCCAAAGTACTACTCTTGTGTTGAAAGATCCTCCTGTTATAAGACACCACCCTGCTTCCAATTCTTATGGCATGCTGTATTTCTTGCCCATAATACGAGAGGGAGCATTATTGAGTGTAATTTTGTTCAAATAGGGTGAACATTATCCTCCTTTTTATTGGTAGAATTAGTGTAGGTTCCACTCCTGCAATACACTGTTTGGTAAGCATGACATCACTTTGAGGTGAGATCCATACCATTTCAATCAATAGGAATAAGTGTAATGTTCATTATTTTATTTTAAGTGGGGGTGAACAAAATTAAAATGAAGATGAAACAACTGGTTGCTCATCTTATAACATAACTCACTAGCCACTTGCTCATAGGCAAAGGGAGCCATTAGTTCAATTATTCTTTTTTCACCAACCAAAGCCAGATTGCGACCATGTGAGTCAACTCAACTCTGTTTCCATGACTCTACTAACTTAGCCAACGCAACTCGGGACGACCCGCCTTCACTCATAGCTTCCCTCGTGCCCTCACTCGCTGCCTTGACTCGGTCCCTAACTGCCTTTCCTTCCTCCAAACCCATCAGCTCGCTAACTCGCTTCTCCACCTCCTCCGCCGTCACAAACCCGCTTTCTGACTCGTTCATCCACAAGGCCAGCTTCATTTCCTTCACCAACAGCACCCTATTCAGCCTCTGCTCCGCATACAGCGGCCACGCCACCATGGGAACCCCAGCGCACATCGCTTCCAATACCGAGTTCCACCCACAGTGAGTCACGAACCCACCCACCGAGTCATGCTGCAGCACTGCCACCTGTGGGGCCCACGACTGGACCACCAACCCCCTCTCCTTCGTCCGGTCCAAGAACCCGTCCGGGAGCAACGAATCCAAATCCGGGTCGGGCAACGCCAAAAGCACCTGTGTTTCCGTGGGTGGAGCCCGCACCACCCACAAAAACCTCTGCCCACTCCTCTCCAACCCGATTGCAATCTCCTTCAATTGCTCCCCTGTGAACAAACCCAAGCTTCCAAAACACAGAAACACAACGCTTCGACTCGGTTGCGTATCCAGCCACGTCAAACACTCATCCACGTCACCACCGCCACCTCCACGGTCCTCACCGGAGGCAATTAACGGCCCTATACAAAAGACCGGCGGGGTAACACCGTTAGGAACACACAATCCATCCGAGATCGCTTTAACAGCTCTCGGCTCCAGTGCTTCGAACGTGTTCACAATAATCCCATCGGATTTGGGCATGTGGTTGAAGAAATCAATGAGGCATTCGTATTCTGTGGAGTTTCTTTCGAGCATCGGACTCGGCATATCGGCTGCTGGAATCGGGGGTAAATTCGGAAAATGAAGATCCGTGTTTAAGTCTTTGAAGCTTTGGTTAATGTTTTGATGAATGATGGGTAAGTAAAGGAAGCAATCGAGGCAACCGGCGCCGGAAGTGAAGAAGTAGTTGGTGGGGATGTTGAGTTCTGAGCCAAGTGGGAGAGCGAGGGTGCAGAAGAGGTCGATGACGAAGGCGGCGATGGTGGTGGTGGTGGAGAGGGAGAGGAGGGAGCGGCGGACGTGGGGGGTGTTGAGGCGGAGGAGCTCGAAGGTGATGGCTACCGTGGAGGGGAAGGAGGCGGGGTCGAGAGGGATGAGGGGGAGGTGGTGGAAGGTGATGGAGGGAGTGGTGGAGGAGACGCGGCGGAGGTAAGGGGCGGTGGAGCCGGTGTTGAAGGAAGTAGTGGTGGTGAGGATGGTTATGGAGAAGGAAGGGTGGCGGGTGAGGATGAGCTTGCCTAGTTCTACCATGGAGATGAGGTGGCCGATGCCTGGAGATGGGTACAGGACTACGGTGGCTGCCATTGACATTGGGACTGAGATTGGTGGTTTGTTTGGGGTGTGGTTCAAAGAGGAAGAGAGTTGTAGCAGAGTGTTCTAAAATAAACTTGGCATTCGCCCAGTGAATTACTTCAGGTAGTATTAGTAAAGAACTTTAAAGAAAAGAAGGTAATTTCAAGATCATAAATTATGTATTTATGTAAATAATTTTCTTATTAATATGAATCTTGTTTGATAGTTCTCATTGAGATCTTTTAAACGGTGAAAAAAGATTGAAAATTTATTTTTTATTTTCGTTATATTTGAGTTTGAAATTATCTTATTTTTTAAAAAAAATTTAGAAAGAAAACGAAACGGAACCTAATACTACTCCATTTACGAGGTTAAGGGGTGCATTATAGCGCCCATTAGTGCGACCATTGTAGTAATAATAAGGTAAGACAAATGATATTGTCGGCCAATTTTTCCACAAAATTTGACAAAGTTGGGGAGACTTGAAAGCACACCCACCCAAAAAAAGAAAGCACACCAAAGAAATTTCTGAAGTATCAATCAATTAGTGTTTGCCCGTGCCTACGGCACTACCCAACCCGATTGGAATTGGAATTACTCTTTGAATCTTGATAGTGGCTAAAATTGTTGAAAATTTAACTGGTACTCAAAGCAACAGTTAGAATAAAAGAGTTTTCACTGGAACACAAAGCCTAACAATTGAGGAAGTGCACAAGAGATTTTGAAATTTTCCTAATATATAAAAAGAACCTAATACAAAATGATGAAGAAGTGAAAGCAAACAAATCCATCCACTCTGCAATCTAATGAAAAAACCCTCCGCACAGAGTCACGGGGGTTTTCGGCACGGAGTCCCGCCTCTTACCTCTTTGCATCACCACAGAAAAGCTCTGTCACACCCACTTTTTTTTTACGTTTTAAATAGGCAATTTCAATAACGGAATTACAACTACAACAAAGAAAAGTCTCCATACTGTAAAGGGTGAAAACATCTAATGGGTTGATTTGGATTTTGAATTTTGGATTTTGGAATTACCATCAAGACACCCAACAATTGAAAAGAAAGAGAGCAATACCTGGAAAAATATAAAGGGGAAAAGGAGTGAGGTAGTAAAGTAAATGGTTCAATTGGGTATGCACGATAGAATCAAAAAATAGTTCGAATGTCTGGTTTTCCCAAAATACCTTCAAAATGCAGCTTTTAGCCAAGACTTGAGGACCGACGCCAGTGGATTTCGCCGGTGACACCAATGAAAGTGTTGAGAGAGAGAGAGAGAGGAGAATGCTTCTGCAATAGGTGGCAATTTTGTAATTAAATGAAAGAGGCTGGGCAATTTAATAAAAGGGAAATCTCACCTCATCCCGGCCTTGGATCAATTCAATCTCAACCATTCCAACAATTTGTCCCTACACCCTTCTGTTTTATAATAGAGATAGCAGGAATCAATAGTATACTCCATAGGGCCCGTTTAAAACAGAGCGGTTTTTCACCGAAAATATCTATACATACAAACATAGATGCATCTATAGCCGTTTAATCGTACTTAGTGATAAGGTTATAGCCGTTGGATTAAAGGAATGAAGGTATTTTGCGACTATTGGTTTGTTCGGTAGGGAGTAATACAAATAAAGTAGACTATTGGTTTGTCTAGGCATACAAATAAAGTAGCATCTATAGCCGTTCGATCGTATTTTCTGATAAGATTATAGTCGTCGGATTGAATGAATATTTCCTATTATATCCACCTACACTAATGTAAAAAAAGAAGTTACACATTTTCCTCCTAGAGAAATATACACCCCTTCCTTTTTCAATTGACTTCTCTAAAGTTGATTTCCTTACCTTCAATTCAATATTTTCTTTTAAGTTGATTCTTTTAGGTTGATTTTCCTACAATAATAAAGGAAACAATCATTTTTGGATTCATACACGAAAAGAAAACAACCGTTTTTATAAGAATACACAAAATTCTTCTACGTGTTTCTTCGAGGAATAAAAATTGAACTATTTTGAGTTTTTTTGAATAAATTGATGAGTAAAGGAGGATATTATGTTGAGTTTTTTTTGCCTTTGCATTAAAGAGGTTAGAGGAATATTTAATAATAATTTTTTGACCATCGATTCGAAGCCGTGCCTTCAGGCACGAGCATGCGCTAGTGATGTTTATGGAGGGGGGATTAAATAGTAGGTTGTTTGGATGAGGTATTAGAGATGAGGAATTAAATAATACTTGGTTTGGATGGAGGATTAAAAAGGGGTATAAGGAATGGTGGATGATATAAAAAGCTGTCAAACGACCCTTTTGCAGTCTCTAAATTAATTACGTATTACGTTTTATATGTAATTGCAAATTTAATTATTCTTTCACAATTTAAGCCGTAATATTTATTTCTACTAAAAAATTAACGAATTTAGTATTATTATGAAACAATTTTTTTTTATAAAATTCCATTTTTTAAAAAAAAATTAAGTGTTCCAAATTTCAATCCGTTTGAACCGGTGGAAAGATTTTAGTTTTCTAATCATTTTATCCTAGATGGTCATAATTAAATTTTGACTCTAGGGCTATTGTTGAATCAAATATCTCTTAGGGCTAATCAACGAGAGCCATAGAGTCAAAATTTAATTATGACTATTTAGGATAAAATGATCAGAAAACTAAGATCTTCGCACCGGTTCAAACGAATTGAAAATTGGAACACTTATTTTTTTACACCGTTTATATATTAAAAAATATAGTTAAAAATTAAGTGTTTCAATTTTCAATCTATTTGAACCGGTGCGAAAATCTTATTTTTCTGATCATTTTATCTTAAATGTTCATATTATATTTTTGGCTCTAAGGCCTTTCAATGAGCACCCTAAGAGAGTCTTGAAACTAAATAAGGAGTCTTAGGATAGGTTTGAATGGAAAATATGATTTTGGGTAGAATGAAGAGTAGAAGTTGATTGAATAGTGGATGGGGAAAGGGGATAACGAGGGGTATTTTCGTCCACAAAACGCCCCTCCAAACCCGGTTTATTTTTGGGGACCTCAAGAGGAGCCCAAAAATAAGACCCGACAATCCCTACAACCAGCTAAAATGAAGAGGGTGTAAGAAATAATATGGGAACAAATTAGGATGTCGAACGGGGGAAAAGGGCTGGGCCCCTCTCCTTATACTCCTTATTTTCCCCCCCTCCTTTTTCCTTCATCCAAGCAGGGCCATAAAGCGAGAAATTTTTCAGCACCGGGTTGGTGTACCTGTTCGGCATATTTGGGCCATCCAATATACTTTTGGACGGTTCGGATTGAAACCTTCTCTCTTCACTTATCTCAACACTTTCTCTCTCTTTTTTCTCTTTCCAAATCTGAGCTGTCCAAAAACGCAATGGACAGCTCGAATGCGCCGAGCGGGCACCACGTAGTTTCCACCTAGCATGAAATTTTTTTAGAAAATTAGAGACTGGTCCTCATTTTTAGGTTCGGTTTGATCCCAACCCTAAATATTATTTCCGAAGCTAGAGAGGTTCGGTTACGTTGCATTATTACCTTTTTGCCCAATGCGTTCCTCCGTTCTTTTCCATTCTCTCTCTTTACAATGGCATCTCACTCCCCGCTCTCTTTGGTCTCTCCTCTCCGATTCATCACATCTTTCTCTCTCACATCCCCGGCGTTACCAAAATTAAGACCACGCCGCCAAACAAAACACCAGCACTCGTTTGATGGAATTGCTCTCACCGGTGATCACCTCCGTCATTCCGGCGAGAATCCCTCACTTCTCCAACTTGTACAATCATCTCGGTTCTCCCAATCTCAAGGCTGAACTTGAACCTAACTCGCAATAGGATTCACACGCACACGCCGCCATCATCTTCCACCGCCGCTAGAGCGATTGAATATAGTGATCCTCAGTGGAAGTCCAAGCTCTGAATAGGACGACTGAATTTTATCACCGGTAAGTTCTCCGATTGCACAATTGCGTCGAGTCTGTTATCAGCTCCTTCACGGCAGAGACTGGTCGTTGGATCACTTCTCCGGCAGCGATTCAGTTCACCACGGACACATCAGGGCGGTGGATCTTCGGCTACGGTGAATTCAGCGGAGTTTCAGGCACAACAGCGACTTCAAGGTTGTGTATGGATGATGTGTAGAGCAGGAGTTACCCCTGAACAAAACATACAAACAAGAAAAGGAAAAAGAGAAAGGAGCGGGCTCCCAACCTAACAACATACGAACAAAAACAACATTAACCTAGAAAAACAGAACTAGATATAGAAAAACAAGTCACACCCTATCAAAGACCCTGTTAGGGAATATTCCAAGCATCACACAAAAGCCAAATTCACGTCTTCATGAACTAGCACAAGCTCTAATGTCAGTACAAATTTGGACTTTCAACTACTGCAAAGTACTACTCTGGTGTTGAAAATCCATCAAGTACTACTCTGGTGTTGAAAGATCCTCCTGTTATAAGACACCACCCTGCTTCCAATTCTTATGGCATGCTGTATTTCTTGCCTAAAATAGGAGAAGGAGCATTATTGAGTGCAATTTTATTCACCCTCCTTAAAAGAGGATAAATATTACCTTCCTTTTTATTGATAGAAATAATGTAGGTCTTACCCCTGCAATACACTATTTAGTAAATATGACATCACTTTGAAATAGAATCCACATCATTTTAATCAATAAGAATTAGTGTAATGTTTACCCTTTAAGTGGAGGGTGAACAAAATTAAAATGAAGATGAAACAACTGGTTGCTCATCTTGTAACATAACTCACTAGCCACTTGCTCATAAGCAAAAGGAGCCATTAGTTCAATTATTCTTTTTTCACCAATCCAAGCCAGATTGCGACCATGTGAGTCAACTCAACTCTGCTTCCATGACTCTACTAACTTAGCCAACGCAACTCGGGACGACCCGCCTTCACTCATAGCTTCCCTCGTGCCCTCACTCGCTGCCTTGACTCGGTCCCTAACTGCCTTTCCTTCCTCCGAACCCATCAGCTCGCTAACTCGCTTCTCCACCTCCTCCGCCGTCACAAACCCACTTTCCGACTCGTTCATCCACAAGGCCAGCTTCATTTCCTTCACAACCAGCACCCTATTCAGCCTCTGCTCCGCGTACAGCGGCCACGCCACCATGGGAACCCCAGCGCACACTGCTTCCAACGCCGAGTTCCACCCGCAGTGAGTCACGAACCCACCCACCGAGTCGTGCTGCAGCACTGCCACCTGTGGGGCCCACGACTGGACCACCAACCCCCTCTCCTTCGTCCGGTCCAAGAACCCATCTGGGAGCAACGAATCCAAATCCGGGTCGGGCAACGCCAAAAGCACCTGGGTTTCCGTGGGTGGAGCCCGCACCACCCACAAAAACCTCTGCCCACTCCTCTCCAACCCGATTGCAATCTCCTTCAATTGCTCCCCTGTGAACAAACCCCTGCTTCCAAAACACAGAAACACAACGCTTCGACTCGGTTGCGTATCCAGCCACGTCAAACACTCCTCCACGTCACCACCGCCACGGCCCTCACCGGAGGCAATTAACGGCCCTATACAAAAGACCGGCGGGGTAACACCGTTAGGAACACACAATCCATCCGAGATTGCTTTAACAGCTCTCGGCTCCAGTGCTTCGAACGTGTTCACAATAATCCCATCGGATTTGGGCATGTGGTTCAAGAAATCAATGAAGCATTCGTATTCTGTGGAGTTTCTTTCGAGCATCGGTCTCGGCATATCGGCTGCTGGAATCGGGGGTAAATTCGGAAAATGAAGATCCGTGTTTAAGTCTTTGAAGCTTTGGTTAATGTTTTGATGAATGATGGGTAAGTAAAGGATGCAATCGAGGCAACCGGCGCCGGAAGTGAAGAAGTAGTTGGTTAAACATTTACTGCTTCTCCAAGTTAAAAAGACCAAAAATTACTTCTACCCAAGTATTGACATTTTTTTTGCTAAAAAGTGGTTATTTCTCAAAATATTTGGCCACTTGGGTAAAAGTAAAAAAATTATATTTTTCTGATTCTTCTCGTCTAGACGAATCAATAATCCACAAAAATTTGACGCAAAACTAACAAATACAAAAATTTGGTCTTCGCATGTTGTAAGTATTGCACTCCGACAGATTTTTTCAAGAACGTTATTTTGAACTTTTTATCATCGTAATCCTACCTCTATTAAAGAAGAATCGGTTTGGGTGGATTTCGCTTGGCATTTTTGGCCAATTTGGACTATTTTGCCCTCTGATTGCTGCAGCTGTGCTTTTGTTTGGCTGTCCTTGATTGTCATTTTACCTCTTTTACGTTGTGGAGTACGTGGCGCGATGGGCTGATCTCTCACAACTTCATCTTCTCTCGAACCTTCGCTCTCTATTTTCTTCCCCAACAAACCTCAAGCCCCCCAAATTTCTCTTTCTCTCTCTCGAGAATCCTCCAAAAATTGGGAACCCAAGAAGCATCACGAGAACCCTGCCCGAACCGCACCTTCGACGACATCGGCGGCGCCTTCGGCATGGGCGTGGTCGACGGCTCCGCCTTCCACTACATCAAAGGCCTCTGCAACTCCACCAGAGTCCACCGCCTCCCCGGCGCCTCCCATGTCGTCCGCTCGAACGCCCCGCGCGTCAGCGTGTTCCATTAGTGTTGCATGTTCGGTTTTGTCGCATTGTCATGGCTTAGCTAGGTTTGTAAGGTGTAGGGTTTTGACAATTTCTCGCATTTAGGTTCCGTTATTCGGAAATCATAGACTATCTCTTTTGATTTGTTGTTTGTGTTAGTTTTTTATAAATTTCTCTGGTTGTTATGCTTTGTTGGTTTGTGGGCGCAGATGTTCCCTTATATCGTCTCTCGCTCTGAAAATCGAAGGATGATAAAAGTGAGAAAAACACACTTGATTTGGTCCTCCACATTCCCAGGTAAGTTGATACGGTTTTTTATTTTCAAATTGCATTGTTTTTGTTTGTATAGATGAGTTACGAGGGTTTGAAATTAATTGATTTGTAGGACTCCTAAAGTCTGATTCGTTTGAAATTAATTGATTTGTAGGACTCCTAAAGTCTGATTCATTTTATGTATTGTTTGGCTGGGTATCTTAGCCATTGATTTTTGGTGAATGTTCTTCGGTTGCATGTAGGGTTTTCTAGCTGGAGACTGGGCAGAAAAAGGGGGAAAAAGTCAAGTCTAAGCGCATATGGATATTGGCTTCAACTAGGATGAATTTCAATGGACGAGGTTTTTTAGTTAATCCAAACCACCCTTTGCGAATTCTCGAATTTGCAGTTTTTTTTGTCATTGTCTTTGTGTGTGTGTGTGTGTTTTTTTTTTTTTTGCGTTTGGCTCCACTTTCGCATGTCAACTGTTTGATAGAATTCTTCAACTAGAAAACCTTTGCTTTCATTAATGTTACTTTTTGTTCTTCTTCAATTACATATATTTTAGTACACCCACGTCCCAACTGATCGTTTCATATTCATATTCACATTCGCCGCCATATGCTTTTAAAAAAACATGAATAGATGGGACATACTCTGAAGGATTATAAGCATGGATGGGTCGGAAACCGGATTAATAGTGAAAGGGTTTACAATATTGTAATCTCATCAGTCTAATAGTGAGGCAGTTAATGGCATTGGTACCACATACCATGTATAGTTCATAGTTTCTGAGATTAGTATCAGATAGTGTATCCAATGTAATATCCTGACCACAAAAGTTTATGGATATAAAATCCAATGCTAGCCAGACAAACAAATGGGCCTAGAGGGAGGGTAGAAACAACACAAATACTTAGAAGTATAAGGAGATCGACAAGCAATCCCAAAAGAAGATTGTGTCTCAAGTCACTATTCTCATGCTTAGGTCAATTAACTTCCAAAGTCGCAAGTTCCAATTGGTCTTACTCTATGAAACCAGAGTCCTTCCTAGGGTGAGATGATATACAAGAGTAATCTTTTGAGGTCACGAGAATAACCACCTTCTCATTTTAAACAAGCTGGTTTGTTTGGACTGATGAAAGTGCATTATCCTTCAAATGGTGTAAGTGCATTATCCTTCAAATGGTGTGTACGTTTCAGACACTTTTAGATGAATATTGAGCATCATACCTACATCTGAAACGATGGTTAAATGCTTGTTATCCCCTTATTTTCCTCCCTTGTTTAGTACTTTAAAAATAATATATTTAGAGACAATACAATTCTACTAAAGTTCCATATTAATGCCAACTGAACAAAAGAACCCGATTCTGCACATTTTCAGCTCACTATTAACAAAAGTGTGTTATTCCAAACTCTAGCTCTATTTTTGGGTTCACTGAGATGTTTGGAACCAGTCAGCCTCAAGGGAAGTTACATCTTTCTCTCAAGATATATGTGGTAGGCCTATACAAATGGACTTGTGTAGTTGTGTATAAGGTGTGTTTCTATTTTTGTTGTGCCTTAGTGTTGGCACGAATGTGGTGTAGATTTCTGCAAAGGACATGTTACAAGGGTTTGAATTTAATTGATTTGTAGGACTCCTAAAGTCTGATTCATTTTATGTATTGTTTGGCTGGGTATCTTAGCCATTGATTTTTGGTGAATGTTCTTCGGTTGCATGTAGGTGGGTTTTCTAGCTGCAACACTATTTTAGAATTTCATGCGATCCGATTTATGTGGTTGCTTGGGCACCAAATGTTGGCAGGTAACATTGTAACCTTACCTCTGTGATTCTGACCTTTTCCCCTTTTCAAGTACTAAATATTTTCAAGGCAATGTTGTGCTTCAGTGTACCATGATTCTAATTACTACTGTAACGCTGTTTCCTTGATAATAAGAAACGGGCTAGGAGCATCATTATTTGAGATGACTCTTATCTTGGGTTGATATTTCTTTTTTAGGCCATATGAGATAATAGCAATTGCAACTCACAAGGGAATTGCAATATGGCACCTTGGATTCAATCCCAAAATTGATGGAAAGCTCTCAACGGAGAAGGTTACATCGCTCTCTCTGGTCATGAATGCAGGGTAGTGTTACTGTGCTCTCTTTTCTTATTCTTCATTTATTTATTTTCTTGCTTAAAAAAGGGTTGCCTATGTTGTAGGGAAGGGTGTGCTTGTTGAATCTTACCTTTCTATCTTATTTCCGTGATCAGGTTTGGTGTTCTGTGCCTTCAAGGTGACATACTTATGTTGTGTTCATGCGTCGCGTAATTCGTTTTGCCCCTAAAAACTTGATCAAGAATGAGAATGAAGTCTTAATGACATGGTCGAGAATGTGTTGTATGCAGTAGAAGATGGGGATTCTGATCCTTTGATACTTGCCTAATCTGCTGATATAATGTCAATGGCACTGTTGGTCCAAGCACTCTGAAGAACTTTATGTGCTTGTCCAGGCCTTGGTTTCCTTGAACTGCCAGTGGTGCCCAGATTTTGTTTCAGTTAATGATTTTGGGTTCTTGGTTGGAGATATATGTCAAAGGGTTAGGATAACAACGGGCCAAGTTGCTGAAGGGCTGCTAGCTGAAGTTGTGTGTTGCTGAAGGGCTGCTAGCTGAAGTTGTGTGTTTGACTGTGGAGTTTAAGTTTTGTACTTGTGTATATCAAACCCTTGATCAAATTTATGCATAAAACATTTGCTACGCTCATTTACATTTATAATTTCAAAAACATTCATAATCGTTCTCCACAACGGGCATGCCAAACGTGCCTTGCACGTTGCAATGTACCTAGTAATTCAAAAAGAATCACTTCGGCGAAGTCAGCTCCATAGCCAACGGATGAACTTGCGTAAAAAAGAACGTTTGAGAACTCATGCTCATAAGGGCATTTCTAATCCACCTTTATTCCTCCAAAATAGAAGATGATTGTGATACATTGAGGAGATATTATAAAATTTATGTCCTTTTTTCTTCACTTTTTTACTTTTTTGGGAGAATTTTTGAGAGACCTATCGTCCTTTATAGAATTTGGTCCTCCAAAAGTAAATTTTGTTCTCTAATAATAGATGATCAAAAGTAAATTTGGAGTACAAAATCCCTCCAAACTCTACCGTGCTCTTTTTGTCTCTTTTTTTTTTGGGTTCTACGGAAATAAGACACCCCATACTTATTCTAATAGCATGCTGTATTTTTTGTCCATAATAGGTGGAGGAGCATTATTGCAGTCTACACAGACGAACCTAAAACAACCAAAATGAAGATGAAACAAATTCAGCAAAACTAGCTCTACCATGCATATATATATGTATGTATATGGAGTTATTCTCCAAGACTACCAGTTTGAAAACTTACCATTCATCATAGCCTTGTACACTCTTTGGCTCAACAATGTTTTTTTTTTTTTTTTTCTTGTTTCGGTAACTCTACTTTTCATCATTGAACGCCCAAACAAAGAATACAAACTCATCCACAAAGGAAATCCTAAACTACTAGGTCATGCAAGACCAAAAGCAGAATAAAAAATGAAACAAATTAAGCTTCCCGAACAGAGTTGTGTAGATTTTGGCAGGAAGAGAGCAAGAATCCAGAGATCTCTGTTTAATGTTATTACTACAAGATATTAAACTCCACTATTAAAACAACAGCAATATATCATTTCTTGTTATTTAACTGATCACTAGCCACTTACAACTGGTAGCTCATAGGCAAGGGAGCCATGCATTAGTTCAAATATTCTTTTTCACCAACCAAGCTAGATATATTGTGACCATGTGAGTCAACTCAACTCTGCTTCCATGACTCTACTAACTTAGCCAGCGCAACTTGGGACGACCCGCCTTCACTCATAGCTTCCCTTGCGCCCTCACTCGCTGCCTTGACTCGGTCCCTAACTGCCTTTCCTTCCTCCGAATCCATCAACTCAGTAACTCGCTTCTCCACCTCCTCTGCCGTCACAAACCCGCTTTCCGACTCGTTCATCCACAAGGCCACCTTCATTTCCTTCACCAACAGCACCCTATTCAGCCTCTGCTCTGCATATAGCGGCCATGCCACCATCGGAACCCCAGCGCACATGGCTTCCAATGCTGAGTTCCACCCGCAGTGAGTCACAAACCCACCCACCGAGTCGTGCTGCAGCACCGCCACCTGTGGGGCCCACGACTGGACCACCAACCCCCTCTCCTTCGTCCGGTCCAAGAACCCGTCCGGGAGCAACGAATCCAAATCCGGGTCGGGCAACGCCAAAAGCACCTGGGTTTCCGTGGGTGGAGCCCGCACCACCCACAAAAACCTCTGCCCACTCCTCTCCAACCCGATTGCAATCTCCTTCAATTGCTCCCCCGTGAACAAACCCAAGCTTCCAAAACACAGAAACACAACGCTTCGACTCGGTTGCGTATCCAGCCACGTCAAACACTCCTCCACGTCACCACCGCCACGGTCCTCACCGGAGGCTATTAACGGCCCTATACAAAAGACCGGCGGGGTAACACCGTTAGGAACACACAATCCATCCGAGATTGCTTTAACAGCTCTCGGCTCCAGTGCTTCGAACGTGTTCACAATAATCCCATCGGATTTGGGCATGTGGTTCAAGTAATCAATGAAGCATTCGTATACTGTGGAGTTTCTTTCGAGCATCGGACTCGGCATATCGGCTGCTGGAATCGGGGTTAAATTCGGAAAATGAAGATCCGTGTTTAAGTCTTTGAAGCTTTGGTTAATATTTTGATGAATGATGGGTAAGTAAAGGAAGCAATCGAGGCAACCGGCGCCGGAAGTGAAGAAGCAGTTGGTGGGGATGTTGAGTTCTGAGCCAAGTGGGAGAGCGGGGGTGCAGAAGATGTCGATGATGAAGGCGGCGATGGTGGTGGTGGTGGAGAGGGAGAGGAGGGAGCGGCGGACGTGGGGGATGTTGAGGCGGAGGAGCTCGAAGGTGATGGCTTCGGTGGAGGGGAAGGAGGCGGGGTCGAGAGGGATGAGGGGGAGGTGGTGGAAGGTGATGGAGGGAGTGGTGGAGGAGACGCGGCGGAGGTAAGGGGCGGTGGAGCCGGTGTTGAAGGAAGTAGTGGTGGTGAGGATGGTGATGGAGAAGGAAGGGTGGCGGGTGAGGATGAGCTTGCCTAGTTCTACCATGGAGATGAGGTGGCCGATGCCTGGAGATGGGTACAGGACTACGGTGGCTGCTATTGACATTGGGACTGAGATTGGTGGTTTGTTTGGGGTGTGGTTCAGAGAGGAAGAGTGTTGTAGCAGAGGGTTCTAAAATAAACTTGGCATCCGCCCGAGAAATTTTTCAGTGCCGGGTGGGCACGGGAAATGTGGTGTCCGGCACCAATCTCGGCCGTCTAATGAAGTTTCGGACGGTTCAGATCTGTTCGGCTGTCGAGGGGTATTTTAGTCATTTCACACTTTAAAACAGTCAAATAGATCTGGACCGTTCAAAACTTTATTGGACGGCCGAGATTGTGCTGGGCACCACGTGTCCCTTGCCCACCCGGCACTGAAAAATTTCTCCATTCGCCCAGTGAATTACTTCAGATTATCTTCTTATTTCTTCCAATCTTTCCTATTACAACAGATTATTTTCTTATTTCTTTAATTTTATATTTTGTAAATAAGTGTTAGGATGCTTATTGGATAGAATCAGAATCGAACCAAAATCAGATTGATCTTGCGGTTTGGTTCTGGTTAGGTTCCATGCATATATTGATTAGGTTCTGGTTCCCAATTTTCTAGAACCGTTTGAAATGGTTTGATTATTGGTTTTTTATAGAATCGAACAAATCCGGACCGTGTATACCCTAAAAAAAAACTAGAAGCAGTCCAAAGAAGGTGTGAGAAAGGGTAAAAATGTCAAATAAACAACTACAGTTGGCTCCCAAAATAAAGTAGTAGTTGTACACAGGGCAATAATGTTCTGACAGGGGAAAATGCTCCTCTATGTGGAGCTTGAATGGACATAATGATGTATAAGGTGCCATTCCACTTTTTAAAAAAAGAACTTTAAAAAAAGGGAACTGATTTTCGCGCTCCAAGATTTACTGCAGGCGTTTCACCTTTTTGTTTTTATACTGTGGTATTACTGGCAATATCACGGTACATTTTATTTTTACACTGTGATATTGCCAGTATAAAAACAAAAAAATGAGCGCCTGCAGTAAATTTTGGAGCGCGAATATCAATTCCCTAAAAAAAAAAAGATAATTTCAAGGTCAAAAATTATGTATTTATGTAAATAATTTTTTTACTAATAGGGATCTTGTTTGATAGGTCTCATTGAGATCTTTTAAACGATAAAAAAAGTTTGAAAAATTATTTTTCATTTTCGTTATATTTGAATTTGAAATTATCTTATTTTAAAAAAAAAGATTTAGAAAGAAAACGAAATGTGGCCTAACACTACTCCATTTAGAGCATCTCCAACCCATACTCTATTCCTCCATTTGAGAGTATGGAACTCTTCCAATCCATCCTCTCAATCCTCCTCTATTTGAGAGGATGGGATTTTGATCCTCCATATTTAGAGGATGGGAGAAAATATGGAGTATCCCCTCTATAATACTATTCACCTTTAAAAATGACATTTGTATCCTTAGAGCATCTCCAACCCATGCTCTATTCCTTCATTTGAGAGTATGGAACTCCTCCAACCCATCCTCTCAAGCCTCCTCTATTTTAGAGGGAAAAATAGAGGATTTGTGATTGGAGTAAATAGAAATAGTGATTTCCTCCAAAATCACTTTATGAATAAAATAGAATATTTTGATACTCTCAAATGGAGTATTGGATCCAATACTCCATTTGAGAGTATCAAAATAATATTTTTTACTCATAAAGTGATTATAGAGGAAATTACTATTCATGTTTACACCAACCACAAACCCTCTATTTTTGTCTCTAAAATCACTTTATGAAAAAAAAACCTTTTTTTATACTCTCATGAGGATAAAAATTAAGTAAAAAAAGCAAACAAGGACAAAAATATAGTTTAAAAAGGTGAATAGTATTTTAGAGATGGTCTCTATATTTTCTCTCACCCTCTAAATATAGAGTATCAAAATTCAATACTCTCAAATGGAGGAGGGTTGAGAGGATGGGTTGGAGTGATTTGATACTCTTAAATAGAGATATAGAGTATGGATTGGAGATGCTCTTACGAGATTAAGTATAGCACCCATTAGCGGGACCGTTGTAGTAATAATAAGGTAAAATGATATTGCCGGCCAATTTTCCCACAAAATTTGACAAAGTTGGGGAGACTTGAAAGCACACCAAGGAAATTTCTGAAGAAGTATCAATCATAGCTGGAATCAATAGTATACTCCATAAAGCGAGAAATTTTTCAGGGCCGGGTTGGTGTACCTGTTCGGCATATTTGGGCCATCCAATATACTTTTGGATGGTTCGGATTGAAATCTCCTCTCTACTTATCTCAACACTTTCTCTTTTTTTTCTCTTTCCAAATCCGAGCTGTCCAAAAACGCAATGGACAGCTCGAATGCGCTGAGCGGACACCACATAGTACCCACCCAGCACGAAAAAATTTTAGAAAATTAGAGGCCGGTCCTCATTTTTAGGTTCGATTTGATCCCAACCCTAAATATTATTTCCGAACCTAGAGAGGTTCGGTTACGTTGCATTATTACCTTTTTGCCCAATGCGTTCTTCCGTTCTTTTCCGTTCTCTCTCTTTACAATGGCATCTCACTCCCCACTCTCTTTGGTATCTCCTCTACGATTCATCACATCTCTCTCTCTCTCTCTCACATCCCCGGCGTTACCAAAATTGCGACCACGCCGCCAACACAAAACACCAGCACTCAGTTTTGATGGAATTGCTCTCGCTGGCGATCACCTCCGTCATTCCGGCAAGAATCCCTCACTTCTCCAATTTGTACAATCATCTTGGTTCTCCCAATCTCAAGGCTGAACTCGAACCTAACTCACAATAGGATTCACATGTACACGCCGCCATCATCTTCCGCCGCCGCTGGAGCGATTGAATACAGTGACCCTCAATGGAAGTCCAGGCTCTGAATAGGACGACTGAATTTTATCACCGGTAAGTTCTCCGATTGTGCAATTGCGTCGAGTCTGTTATCAGCTCCTTCACGGCGGAGACTGGTCGTTGGATCACTTCTCCGGCGGCGATTCAGTTCACCACGATCACATCAAGGCGGTGGATCTTCGGCGATAGTGACTTCAGCGGAGTTTCAGGCGCAACGGCGACTTCAAGGTTGTGTATGGATGATGTGTAGAGCAGAGGAGCTACCCTTGAACAAAGCATGAAAACAAGAAAAGGAAAAAGAGAAAGGAACGGGCTCCCAACCTAACAACATATGAACAAAAAAACATTAACCTAGAAAAAGAGAACTAGATATAGAAAAACAAGTCACGCCCTATCAAAGACTCTGCTAGGGAATATTCCAGGCATCACACGAAAGCCAAATTCACGTCTCCATGAATTAGCACAAGCTCTGATGTCGGTACAAATTTGGACTTTCAACTGCAAAGTACTAGTCTGGTGTTGAAAGATCCTTCTGTTATAAGACACCACCCTGCTTCCGATTCTAATGGCATGCTGTATTTCTTATTGAGTGTAATTTTGTTCATCCTTTTTAAAAGAGGGTAAACATTACCTTCCTTCTTATTGGTAGAAATAATGTGGGTCTCACCCCTGCAATACACCGTTTGGTAAGCATAACATCACTTTAAAGTAGGATCCACATCATTTTAATCAATAGAAATGAATGTAATGTTCACCTTTTTAAGTGGATGGTGAACAAAATTAAAATGAAGATGAAACAACTGGTTGCTCATCTTGTAACATACTAACTCACTAGCCACTTGCTCATAGGCGAAGGGAGCCATTAGTTCAATTATTCTTTTTCCACCAACCAAAGCCAGATTGCGACCATGTGAGTCAACTCAACTCTGCTTCCATGACTCTACTAACTTAGCCAACGCAACTCGGGACGACCCGCCTTCACTCATAGCTTCCCTCGTGCCCTCACTCGCTGCCTTGACTCGGTCCCTAACTGCCTTTCCTTCCTTCGAACCCATCAGCTCGCTAACTCGCTTCTCCACCTCCTCCGCCGTCACAAACCCGCTTTCCGATTCGTTCATCCACAAGGCCAGCTTCATTTCCTTCACCAATAGCACCCTATTCAGCCTCTGCTCCGCGTACAGCGGCCACGCCACCATGGGAACCCCAGCGCACACCGCTTCCAATACCGAGTTCCACCCGCAGTGAGTCACGAACCCACCCACCGAGTCGTGCTGCAGCACCGCCACCTGTGGGGCCCACGACTGGACCACCAACCCCCTCTCCTTCGTCCGGTCCAAGAACCCGTCCGGGAGCAACGAATCCAAATCCGGGTCGGGCAACGCCAAAAGCACCTGGGTTTCCGTGGGTGGAGCCCGCACCACCCACAAAAACCTCTGCCCACTCCTCTCCAACCCGATTGCAATCTCCTTCAATTGCTCCCCCGTGAACAAACCCAAGCTTCCAAAACACAGAAACACAACGCTTCGACTCGGTTGCGTATCCAGCCACGTCAAACACTCCTCCACGTCACCACCGCCACGGTCCTCACCGGAGGCAATTAACGGCCCTATACAAAAGACCGGCGGGGTAACACCGTTAGGAACACACAATCCATCCGAGATTGCTTTAACAGCTCTCGGCTCCAGTGCTTCGAACGTGTTCACAATAATCCCATCGGATTTGGGCATGTGGTTGAAGAAATCAATGAGGCATTCGTATTCTGTGGAGTTTCTTTCGAGCATCGGACTCGGCATATCGGCTGCTGGAATCGGGGGTAAATTCGGAAAATGAAGATCCGTGTTTAAGTCTTTGAAGCTTTGGTTAATGTTTTGATGAATGGTGGGTAAGTAAAGGACGCAATCGAGGCAACCGGCGCCGGAAGTGAAGAAGTAGTTGGTGGGGATGTTGAGTTCTGAGCCAAGTGGGAGAGCGGGGGTGCAGAAGTGGTCGATGATGAAGGCGGCGATGGTGGTGGTGGTGGAGAGGGAGAGGAGGGAGCGGCGGACGTGGGGGGTGTTGAGGCGGAGGAGCTCGAAGGTGATGGCTAACGTGGAGGGGAAGGAGGCGGGGTCGAGAGGGATGAGGGGGAGGTGGTGGAAGGTGATGGAGGGAGTGGTGGAGGAGACGCGGCGGAGGTAAGGGGCGGTGGAGCCGGTGTTGAAGGAAGTAGTACTGGTGGTGAGGATGGTTATGGAGAAGGAAGGGTGGCGGGTGAGGATGAGCTTGCCTAGTTCTACCATGGAGATGAGGTGGCCGATGCCTGGAGATGGGTACAGGACTACGGTGGCTGCCATTGACATTGGGACTGAGATTGGTGGTTTGTTTGGGGTGTGGTTCAGAGAGGAAGAGAGTTGTAGCAGAGTGATCTAAAATAAACTTGGCATTCGCCCAGTGAATTACTTCAGGTACGTAGTATTAGTAATTTCACCGTCGACTAGCATCGGGTCCAATGGAAGTCGGAACAAAGTTTTGTACAAACCATCCCAATACAAAAATTGATAGTAAACCTTAAGGGAAAATAACGGTTAAGAACGTGTTTTGATAATTAATACTCGTATAGGATATTTTCAGCATTAACAAATATTCTCAGCATGTCCTTGACGGATATTAATTATCAAAACACGTCCTGGACCGTCATTTTCTCAAACCTTAATTCAAGGTTCAAACGTCAAGAATCATTTTTATTTCAATAAATTGATGCATTAAGTATCTCAAATTCGATAGTATTCTCTTTCACTTGTACTTACTTTGAATGTCTTTGAAGTATACCAATTTTGTGGATGGCCGTTCCGGTTTCCCTCTTTTTTTTAAATTTCTTTTTCTTCAATTTTCAAACTCAAATATAATGAAAATAAAAAATAATTTTTTAATTTTTTTGCATCGTTTAAAAGATCTTGATGAGATCTATCAAACAAGATCCATATTGGTAAGAAAATTATTTGCGTAAACACATGATTTTTGGTCTTGAAATTACCTCCGTTTGAAAAAAAGGAACCTTTTAAGAAAGTGGAACACCAGTAAGATAAACACTCCCGATCGGGTAAGGGATCTCGGATATTGCGTTTCGTGCGGACCATGTTCTCAATCGTTGGATTGTGTTTTCAATAGTCCGGATCTGCTGATAGTCATAAACCATTTATGACCGGTCATAAACCATCAACAGATCTTGACCATTGAAAACACAATTCAACGACTGAGACGCGAGGTCCGCACAAAACGCTTCGTCCGGGATCCCTTACCTAATCCGGACTAATAAGATAAATATACAAAAGATCATTCTTTATTTATCTTCATCTTTTATATATGGTGGACATAGCTTTCTGACCGATGACAATCTGGTTGTTCGGTTAAATAAGCCACTTGGCTTATTTTCTTGTTCTTATTCAAATTTCTTTCGCATTTACTAGTTTTTTGTTAATTTTTTGAAGATTATTGCTTCTTCATGACGAAGGGAATCTAAAAAGTAAAAAATTACGATCAAAACCTAATTTTTTTGAATAAAGACAAAAATAAGCTAATTTTTTCATCTTTATTCAAAAAAAATTGGATTTCGATCGTAGTTTTTTACTTTTTAAATTCCTCTTGTCATGAAGAAGCAATAATTCTCAAAAAATTGATAAAAAACTAACAAATGTGAAAAAAATTTAAATAATGACAAAAAAATAAGCCAAGTGGCTTATTTAGCCGAACTTATTCTTTCCGCGTGAATCTGGCTTGTCTTCAGTTCGGGTTTAAACTGCCGGTTCAAGTGATCGTAATTGTCAGTTAGTGTTTTCAATGGTCCAGATTTATTTTAAATCTTTTACGAGTAATAATTTACTCTTAGTGGTAAAAGATTCAAACCATTAATTGTTAATATAAATGGTTCAGATAGGACTATACACACTTATCTGTAGTTGGCTGCAGAGAAGCCGGATACTTCCGCATTATATACAATTGTAGTAATAATAAGGTAAGACAAATGATATTGTTGGCCAATTTTTCCACAAAATTTGACAAAGTTGGGGAGACTTGAAAGCACACCAAGTTAGACCCCAGAAAAAAAGAAAGCACGCCAAGGAAATTTCTGAAGAAGTATCAATCAATAGTACTCCATAAAGTGAGAAATTTTTCAGCATCGGGTTGGTATATTCTACATGGTATCTGTTTGTCATATTTGGGTTGTCTAATATATTTTTGGACGGTTCGGATTGAAACTCTCTTTCTCCTCCTACCCCAACACTTTCTCTCTCTTTTTTTTCTTTCCAAATCCGAGCTATCCAAAAACGCAATGAACAACTTAAATGCTCCGAGCGGGCACCACATGATACCCACCTGGCACGAAAAAGTTTCCCCACAAAGCAGCTACAAAATTCGTTATAGGCCCACGGCAAAGACTGCAAGCAGGGGCGGAGGGATTGAGAATCAAGGGGAGGCAGCTGACCCTACTGCTTCCCAAATTTTTTTAGAGATTGGTATAATTTTCATCCCATTTTTACTCATTTTACTCCCCTTTAAAATTCATTTTTGCTCCAACCCATATATAAGGGTTTTGTACTTGAAAAAATAGGAGTCAAAATAGAATTTCCACCCAAAAAAATCCCCAAAACGTGAATAGCGTTTCATTAGTTCTTGCTCTCTGAAGAAAATAAACTAGATTTCTCCGTTTCTGGAGATTGGAGAGATCTCTACGTCGTCACGACGACTCTTCTTCATCGTCTAAATAGGTACTTGTCTTCTTCTTCATCTCTTTCTCTCTCCAAATCAATCTCTAAGCTGTATGTTGTTATTAATATATATCTACTTTTTGATTAACTTGTTAATTTGATTGTTTCTTTCAATTAGCAACTAGAAAAATGGAATCATACATAGTTCAAATTTTCGACCCTACTAATCGAAAATCTTGGCTCCGCCCTTGACTGCAAGCACAATCTAACAGTCAACGGTAAGAAAGGAAGCTGCATATACTTCTCCTCCCTACTCTCAGGCCTCAGCAAGCTGCAAATACTCCATCTTTTTCTTTCATAAAAATTAGGTTACTTTCATTATCACTTCTAGTCTTATGGAGCCAGTTTATGCGAAGTTTTACAGAAAATCAAATTCCGCTAGTTAACAGTAACAAGAGATTAGCCGGCGTGTGCGTACGCTGATTTAAACAACCTCAGTTATAGAAAATCAAATACAGAACATAAAACAAGTACTGATTCAAACAACCTCGGATACAGAAAAATCAAAATACAGAACATAAAAACAAGTAAAACGTCACGCAAACATGCATGCTGGGGTGAAATCAGAACCATTTAGACGTCTCATTTGAGATTCATTTCCCAAACCATTTGTGCTTCTTGCTTTGCCGACGAACCCAAAACATTTACTGCTTCTCCAAGTTAAAAAGACCAAAAATTATGCAAGCAGAGGGTACGTAGTATTTCAAAACCTTAGTCTTATTCAAATATCATAACTGTGGAGGGCGTGGTCTGGCGGAGGGGCCAGGACGGTGGCCACGTTGCACCAACTAGCCGGACCAGTGAATCTACTACCCATGGGTCGGCGGTCTGGGTCGGTAGCCGATCCGAGTCCGGCCGGGCCTGGTTAAAGTTAACCGAAGTAACGATCCATGGAAGGGAACGGTCTGGTTCGGCGTATGTATTTATCGATATGATCTAGTTCGGCGGTTCCCCGCCGAACGGGTTGGTGTTTTCCCCTGTTGAAGTAGTCATCGCCGTACCATCGGTCCGGCAGAACCTGTACTCGCCGAGCCTCATGCCCCCTAACTTGAAGAGGAAGTTAGGAAGAGTTGGGCAGGAGGAGGAAACCTCGCGTCTTATCCCGTCCCTTATATTCAGGAGCAGAATATAGGAGATTGGATAGGTTCAGGATTGAGATGTCTATCTAGATCCGAGATAGGCGGGCTCATCATACAAATAAGTATTCTAATGGGATTTGGACTCTGCATTCCCTTTGGCTATAAAAGGAGGTATTCACCTTTAGAGTAAGGTACGTTCAGAATACTCCCTCAAACCCTAAAATATACCTCAATATCTCTTCTCATGTTTACTGACTAGAGCGTCGGAGTGCCTGCCCCGGACACCACGCTCCGGGTTTGGGCACTAACGCGGTTGTTTCATGCGCAGGTCTAACCCGTCCACGTCCAAGCCTCAACCATCCAAGTCACAAGGTCCAACCGGAGGAAGCCTGCCACCACAATTGGCGACTCCGCTGGGGATCATATTAACACACACATCTTGTGGTGAAGCTCTCTCCGTTCTTTCTTTTCCCAGTTCAGAATGACAACCCCGGACGGACGACCTCTTGGCCTTGCTAACTTCAATCCAAGCCTGGGCCACCACTCCTCTCAGCGGACGGTAGTAGGGCGGGATGGAATCCCCACTGGGGGTCCCGGCGACCCCAGGGTGGTGGGTTCAGGCATCCCTGACCCTAGCAACCAGGACTTAGGAGCGGCAGCATTCCACATAGATGGTGTGCACCGCTCTGCAGCAAGCCTCACAGTTCCTCCTCCCCCCCCACCAGTGCTCCCGGTGAGCATGGCGGAGGAGTTAATGCGACTAAGGACACAAGTACAAGAGATCCAGGCACTTCAGAGCGCCCCACCCGTTTCCAGGTCGCGGGAACGGCGGCGTAGGAGGAATGCTCTCCAAACAGCTGACACTGTTAGGGCCTCTGCCTTTGCAAGGCTCGGCCCACTGTGTCGCGTTGATGCTAGTGGCATTGTCCACCTGGAACCCGGACACCGAACCGATGCGTCCGGAAACGATAACGTTCGCCGAGCATTATTTCCAACAACAAGCGCCACGGCATCAAGCGCTCGGTCGAAGTCAAGGGGAAGGCCGGACCAGACTCAAGGACTTCCTCGGCTCGGCAACACAAGAGATAACGCGGGAGACCCTCTTAATCACCCTTTTGGGTCGCGAGGTCACCAGGGTAACCACCGAGCGAACATATCTGAGGGGCGGCGATATGAAGAAGAGGAAAGGGAAACGAGCACTCGGCGCCGTCAGCGGTCGCCGGCCCATTCTACCAGTCGCTCCCACCACCGGCAGTCTGACTAGGGACATCACCGGCGATTGCCGGGTCGATCTGCCGGACAATCTAGACTTCAGGAAGAGAACAGCCAGGGGCTGCTACCGGAGGAGAGGTGCGAGATCAGCGCCGGCGGCGGGGCTTTAATAGTGGTAAATACTCGCACCGGCGAGAGAACCACTTATCGGCCCGTCCGGCATCAGGAAGAACCCTCGGCGGTGGGAAACAGGAGGGCCTCGGGGTCGAAGCGCCGAACCCCAGAGCCAAGTATCAGCGGCCGGAGGGCTCGGACCCCACCAATCAACAAAAGGACAAGGGATGATGCTCGAGAGAAAAGCTCAGCGCCTTCGGCAGTAATCCCGCCGAAGGAAGGGGTTACAGTAACCTCGGCAAAAGGTGTCTCCCCCTTTTCCAAGGCTATAGCAGATGAGCCTCTCCCTCCCCACTTCAAGGTCCCCAAATTCACCGTATACAACGCGAAGTCGGACGCACCGACCCATGTGCAGCAGTTCAAGTCCATGGCTGCGCTCTGCGGATTGAGCGAGGCAATGATGTGCCGAACGTTCTCCCTGAGCCTCCCGGACACTGCCATGTTGTGGTATACACAGCTAAAACCAGGTTCGATAAGCAGCTTCGGCGAACTGGAGCGCTCGTTCACAGCACGGTTTGTGGCAAGTAACCGGAGGCCAAAAACAATAGAAGCCTTAACGGACCTTCGGCGGAAGACCGGCGAGTCCTTGAAAGATTATTCTGAGCGCTTCTACAATGTATACAACATGGTTGAGAGCTGTGATCAAAAGACTGCGGCTACGTCGTTCAAACGTGGACTGGATAGGAATTCTGACCTATCCAAGGAATTGATGCTTCGGCCGCCGAACAATATGACAGAGCTCATGCATACCGTTGCTCGGTATATAGAGCTTGAGGAGTACATCGGTGGATCCGATGTAGCACCAGTCGCCGATCAGGGTAAAACGGCGGCCAAGGAAGTAAAGAAGCAGGTTAACGTAGTGTCCAAAAAGGAGGGCCCAGGGTTCGGCGGAAACAAAGGAAGCGGAAAGGCATGGGACCGCCCGCCGAGCGATGGGCGGGACCACCTTGCCATCACGACCTACTTCAAGGAGCCAATCTTCCGTATGCTCCGGGAGTGTGGACGGCTTCCTGGTTTCCAATGGCCAACAGGAGCGGCGGAGAAGTTGGGAACCGCCGATGGTCGGGAACCGAACCAAATGGTATACTGCTCATTCCACGACGAACAAGGGCACTATACGACGGCATGCCAGCCTTACAAAGTCTACCTCGAAGAGTTAGTCCAGCAGGGAAAGATGGATCGGTGGATCGACCGAACCAAGTCACCGAATACAGGGATCCCGCCGAGAGCCCAAGATCTCGACGGCGTGGTGCATTGCATTCATGGGCCAATGAACAAGGCCCAGGCCAACGAGCTCCACAAGAAACTGTACAGCCCTACCCCGCCTGGGGTGATGATGGTTCAAAATTCATCGAAGCGGAAAATGGACGCTCGTAGCACGTGGGAGATCACGTTCACCGAGCAAGATTTGAAGGGGTTATCTCTACCCCACAATGATGCCTTGGTCCTCTCTTTACAATTTCAGCGGAAACTTGTCCGGAGGGTATTGGTCGATCAGGGTAGCTCGGCGGAGATCCTATTCTATTCAGCGTTCAAAGCTCTAGGTCTCTCGAAAGAGCAATTGACCCCGGTGGAAGCCCCTTTGATTGGCTTTACTGGGATTTCGGTCTACCCGCTCGGCAAAGTCGTACTCCCAGTATACGCTGGTTCGGTGAAGTTGGATATGGAATTCATAGTGGTCAGTTCGCCGAGCCCTTACAACGCAATCTTGGGAAGAAACTGGTTGCACGGCATGAGGGCTGTGGCATCCACACTTCATCAATGTGTCAGGTTCATTGGAGAGCCTGGGAGACAGGAGACCATCAAAGGGGATCAGGTGGCCTCCAAGAAGTGTTTCGTCAACTCTGTTCGCAGAAAGGGCCGAGCAAAGGAGGTACAAAGTATAGAGATACCCGAGTTGCTAGATGAAGCCACCACCGAAGAGAAAACGAGAGAGGCGCTACAAGGGCCTGAAGAAGTTGGGAGACCGGCAAGCGATAGGGCCGTGGAAGACTTGGTCCGGATTGCTGTCAATGAAGATGGGACCCGTTCTTTTCTCATAGGCTCGGCTCTTGATGAGGTCGAGAAAACACAGATGGTCGAGTTCCTCAAAGAGAACATGGAAGTCTTTGCTTGGACTCCATATGAAATGCCGGGTGTTAGCCCCGACGTGATAAAACATTCATTGAACGTTGATCCGGCTAGGCGGCCCGTTGTGCAGAAGCCTCGGCGATCTTCGGCCCTACACGCCGACGCAGTGAATGAAGAGGTAGAACGCCTCCTTGATGCCGGAGCTATTCGAGAGGTCCAGTATCCAACATGGCTAGCAAATCCGGTGGTGGTCCGGAAGAAGAACGGCAAGTGGCGCGTCTGTGTCGATTTCACCGATCTAAACGACGCATGCCCAAAAGACTGTTTCCCTTGCCCTTGGATCAATCAGTTAGTGGATGCTACTGCTGGGTACGCTCGGCTGAGTTTTATGGACGCTTACAGAGGATACCATCAAGTTGCTATGGATGAGGAGGATCAGGAGAAGACGGCGTTCATCACTCCCAGTGGCACTTACTGTTACCTAGTGATGCCATTCGGCTTAAAAAACGCCGGGGCTACGTTCCAGCGTATGGTAGCCCTGTTGTTCAAAGGGATCCTCGGCAGAATAATGGAGGCTTACATTGACGATATGGTCGCCAAAAGTAAGGAAGCAGCCGATCATCTTCTCCACCTCGGCGAAATTTTCGATGTTCTAAAGAGGTTCGGCTTGAAGCTGAATGCTGAAAAATGTGCATTCGGCGTTGGTTCTGGCAAATTCCTTGGACATTTAGTTACTCGCCAAGGAATTGAAGTCGACCCAAGTCAGATCAAGGCCATACAAGAAATCAGGGCTCCGGCCACGGTGAGGGAGGTTCAGCGCCTCGCCGGCATGGCTGCCGCCCTTAATCGCTTCATCAGCAAGTCTTCGGATATCTGCCGACCTTTCTTTCAATCAATAAAAGGCAACAGCCGAAGGAGCTTCGTATAGACGCCGGACTGCGATGATGCGCTCGCCGAACTAAAGAGATGTCTATCTCAAGCTCCTTTGCTGGTTGTGCCAAAGGAAGGGGACGAGCTTCACCTCTACCTTGCAGTTTCCGAGCATGCTGTTAGTGCTGTCCTGGTTCGGCAGGAAACCTCAAGGAGTGTAACGGGCACGGACCAGAAGCCAGTCTACTACATTAGCAAGGCGCTTCTCCCCGCCGAGACCCGCTACCTCCCAATAGAAAAGCTGGCTTTGGCATTGGTAATGGCGAAGAGGAAGCTCCTGCCGTACTTCCAGAGCTTCACCATTGTAGTCGTTACCGAGTATCCTTTAAGAGCGGTGTTACGCAAGGCAGATCTCTCCAACAGATTGTGCAAGTGGTCCCTGGAGTTGGCAAATTTTGATATCCGTTATCAAGCTAGAACGGCAATCAAAGGGCAGGTATTGGCTGATTTTGTCGCCGAGTTCTCCCCTGGGGTGGAAGACGGCAGAAGCAATGAACAGGATCTGGCCAGAGAGTCCACCGGGCCAGCCCCTGGACCTCGGTCAAGCCATCCAGCTCACGAAGAATATATCACAAAGCGGCCCATCCCTTCACGCCGAGCGAGCTTGTTCACCGGGCACGCTTGGAGACTCCATGTAGACGGAGCATCTAATAACCGAGGGGCTGGTGCCGGGATTGTTCTGGTGTCACCGAGCGGGACCTTGCACGAGCATTCATTGAGCATTGGGTTTCCAGCAACCAATAACGAGGCGGAGTATGAGGCCCTCATTGCCGGGCTCAAGTTAGCTCGGCATATGGGTGCTGAAGAAGTTCAGGTTTATAGCGATTCACAGCTCGTGGTTAATCAGCTCAATGATGATTACGAGGCTAAGGATGCACGAATGAACAAATACGTGAGCCAAGTTGTTGCTCTTGCTGGTTCGTTCAAAAACGTATTTTTTGACCATGTTGGGCGGGATCTCAATTCTCATGCCGATGCTCTTGCCGGACTGGGAGCCGTATGTGCCGATCAGGGAGGGGAAAGAACGATAGTCCTCGGCGAAATCCCATCACCGAGCTTCGAACCAGAGCCACTGGAGGTGATGGATATCCATCTGGCACCTAGTTGGATGGACCCCCTCGTCTCCTATTTGAAACACGTCGTGCTTCCGGCCGACCGGAAGGAAGCTCATAAAATCCGTTGTCAATCTGCTTCCTATTTCCTCGATCCCTCCGGCGCACTGTACCGCCGATCATACACTGGTCCAGATCTTCGCGTGGTGCATGAGCAAGAGGTGCCCGGCATTCTCGAAGAGTTACATGGTGGAAGTGCTGGTTGTCACACCGGCGGCCGGTCCTTAGCCGACCGTGCCCTTTCCCAGGGTTATTGGTGGAAGAGAATGGTACATACGGCTACAGAGTTTGCCAAGCAATGCAAATCTTGTCAAAAGCATTCTCCTCTTATAAACCAGCCGACCCTACCGTTGCAACCGGTTTCTAGTCCTTGGCCCTTTGCTCAATGGGGGGTGGACATTATTGGCAAGCTGCCGAAGGCTACTGGCGGCTTTACCCACATCATCACTGCTACGGATTATTATACCAAGTGGGTAGAGGCCAAAGCACTCATAACAATCACCGCCGCCGATGTGGAAAGTTTCCTTTGGAAACATATTTTTACCAGGTTCGGCGTACCTTACGCCATTGTGTCAGACAACGGCACCCAGTTTGTCGCCGACGCAATTAAGGCCTTATACAAGAGGCACGGCATACAGATGAAGACAGCTTCCGTCTCCTATCCTCAGGGAAACGGACAGGCCGAAGCTGCCAACAAAGCTATCTCTGCCGGCCTGAAGCGCCGACTCAGAAACAAGCGCGGCAAGTGGGCGGAAGAGTTGCCTGATGTTCTATGGGGCTACCGAACCACTCCACGGCGCGGTACTGGTCGTACTCCTTACTCCATGGCGTTCGGCGTCGAGGACGTGCTCCCTGTAGCTGTTACTCGACCCACGTCTCGAACTGCAACGTTTAACGTTCCAACAAACGATGCAATGCTAGCCGCCGAAGCAGATCGAGCAGATGAGTTTCGAGACAATGCCCACATTAAGTATGCAGCTTATCAGCAGCAGTTGGCTCGGAGTTATAACAAGAATGTGCGGAGCCGCCCCTTCAATGTGGATGATCTTGTCCTTCGGCAGATAGTCCAGAAGAAACATTTGAAGAAATTCATGCCGAAGTGGGAAGGTCCTTTCCGGGTGGTTAAGAAAGTTGGCTATGGTTCGTATGAACTCGCCGAGATGGATGGTACGGCGATACCGAACCACTGGAACGCACAGCTGCTTCGGAAATTTTACGCTTAATTTTCTTTTGGCTTTTCGCCTCGGCTATATGTTTAAGCCTTCAGTTTTTTTTTTTTTTTTACAAAGATTTGTTTCGATAAAGATTAGTTTGTTTCTGTTTTCATGTGTTTTGTTAGCCTCGGTGGTATTATTCTGCTCGGTTTGCCGAGGCACGCTTTTTTCAGATTCTGTTCGGCAAAGATTTTGCATGCCATATCCTGAAGGGGGCATTCCCAGCTTCGGCCGTTCCTTTTGATCCGACGGAACCAACCTCGGTGGTAGGTTTCCTCCGAATCAGGGGCTGGGTACGGCGAGCTGGGACGGATACTTATTAGAGAGACTTTTGTTAAACCATGTGCATGAAGTGCGATACATGAGTCTTAACATGCATGAAGTGCAAAAAGTATGTAACATAAAAAGGAAACTTGACACTTTCATTGTGATAAAATTGGTCCATTACAAAAACTGGGGTTCGGCTGAACAAAATGCCTTTTGCCGACCCTAGACTCCACGGCATACAAAGGAAAGGAAAGTTCTACACTACGGTGGGGGCGTCCGTTGACTTCAGCAGCTCCACAGGAGTGGGGTTAGCCTGCTCGGTGGGGTTGACAGGCTTGGCCGAGGTGGACTCTGGGTTTTCAGCAGGGTTGGGTACCTCGGCAGGACTCAGCGGCTTGTCAACCGTTAGATTGGGCTGACCAACGGGGCTCGGTGGCACGTCAGCGGCTGGGTTGGCCTCTTCGGCTAGAAGCAGGTGCCTCGGCAGATCCACGGATGGCACCACTGGGTTCTCCCTTCGGTGGTCATCCTTGGAGACCTCGGCATAGTCTAGGCCGACGTGGAATCCACGGAGGAAGGAGGAGGCATGAGCGTCTTCGAAACCCTTCCGCTCTCCGTCCTTGAAAGCCTTTGTGACAAGGTCTTTCACCTGATCCCCATAGTAGTCGCCGGCCTCGTTAAAACCAGCATCGGCGGCCTCCTCCAGCTTGGCCGGCAGCTCATCCTCCATTCGCTTCATCCCCTCCTTGAGTTGGTCCCGCTCGGCTTCAATCTCCTTGAGCTTCAGCACCAGGCAGTCCCTCTCCTCCAGGCCAGCCTTGGCCTCGGCAACTTGAGCCTCCAACGCCTCGATTTGGTCGTTGGCCTCTTTCACCTCCTTCCTCACTGCCTGAAGGTCCCCCCGCTGAGTCTTCCTAGCAGCAAGGAGGACCTCCATGTCGTTAAAGGCTTTACTGGCGCATTGCCCGGCCTGCGAAAAGAAAAGAAAAAGTTAACATTTGAAAAGGGATATTCAACTTTGAGGTTAAGGTTGGGAATCCATACCTTGGCAAGGTGAAGGCACAGTTTGGCCATATTGTCGGCCTTCCCTGAAGGCAGCTTCTCCATGTCCTTTGGGAGGACCAGGCCCTTTAGAAGGGTCATGGCCAGATGGGGGATCTCCCCCAGGCTGTCGCCGGTAGAGATCACGTGCCCGTCAGGACAGACCAAGCTCGGAACAAAGGGCTCCGAGGATGCACCTTCAAGATGGCCAGTGTTGAGGATCTGTGCGTCCTCTTTGGAGATTCTGGCCTTCTTAGCAATATGGGGGCCCTCCCCCTCGGCGGTTGAGCTCTTCTCTCTTCGGCGAGAGGGACGTGGTGGTACCACAGCAGCGGCTTCGGTGGGCTTACCCTGGGGCTCCGGCTTGCTGGTGGGAGCTTGCACCTTCTCCTCCCTGTTTGGCAGCCCGGAGGAAGAGAGGTCTTGGGCTAAGTACTGCTGCTGCAGTGCTTGCCCGGCAAAGGTAGCGAGGTCGACCTTCTTCCTCACCATGTTATCTTTATTCTTGCGACCGACGTACCCGTTGTAGAAAGGGGTATAACCGAGGAGGGTCGGCGCGTCTCGGTTAGGGCACCGGAGCAGGGCAATCAGGTTCGTCCACTTGCCCGAGATGAGGAGTCCCTTGTTCGGTGCCGAGCAGTCTGCAAGTAATAGAAGATTAGTATAAAGGATAAGTCAATATAGAAGACAATGCATAAACAAAGAATGATATATACCGGGCTTGTCCCCGTGGCCGGGGAACCCTCGCACTCGAGGGATCTTGTAAGGCCTCTCGATCTCCGTCCCTTTCCTGGTTGGAAAGGGGTAGTCAAGTTGGGGGTTGATGGGACCCCACTCAAAGTTGCCGGACACCTTGACCAGGACCATCCACCACTTTTCAGTGTCGTAGAGGCGGTCCACCAGGTGGTCGAAATGTTGGCGGGTGGTGAGGTAGTACTTGTCATACTTGGGGATCCTTGATACCACGTACATCAGCATCAGGTCCCCAAGGGTGAACGGCAGATGGTTGATCTCTGCCAACCTTACCGCCGAACTCAAGATGCGCCAGCTATTGACTGCAACTTGGATCGGTGCGAGGTTGTAGTCTGCCAGAAACCAGCGGAGGAAGGGGTTCATGGGGAACCTTACCCCCCCCCCCCTCAATGATGGCGTAGAGAGGAAGAACGATGAAGTCCTCGCCGAAAGGAATCCGTTCGGTGGTAACCCTTTCGACAAGAACATCATCTGGGATGGAGTATTTGGTCCGGAAGGCCTGTGTGAAGCCACCTGGACCATCGCCGTAGAAGTGGCTGTACGGCATGGGTCCAAGATCCGTTGGTAGCGGAGGGATGAGGTTGACGTCCCTCGGCGGAGGTGGTTCGGCACCTCCTGCTATATCAGAGGTGCTCGGCGGCGCACCAGCTGACGTCGATGTGCTGGTCTGGGCCCCGGTGGCTGTTCGTTCCCTGTTGACCTCTTCCGAGACGGAGCCATGTGTGTCTTCCTCGGCCGATTCGCCGGGGGAGTCACTCCGCCCGTAGAGGATGTCCCTGGAGGACCTGTCGTCAACTTGGAGCGGAATGTGGATGCCGGGGATGATTGGACCCCCGGACTGATGGGCTAAGTTGCTGGAGCTTTCATTGAAGCTCCTGTACCCTCTGCCGAGCGCCTGAATGGTCTCTTGAAGGTCTGGGTAAGCTTCGGGATCGATGTTCGGCAGGAGAGAGTTGGGATCCACCATGCTGAAGACCTAAACAGAATAAGAAATTGAAGGGGTGATGAGAATTCCTACTTCAGCATGGCTGTTCATATGCGTCTAAATCCTTGCCGAGGGGGGTACTTCAGGATCCTCCTCGGCGGAAGCCGTGGTTTCTTATCAAGTGTCGAGTTTGGCACGGTGAAGGACCGCCGTTGTTGGCGGTCCAGACGGTGGCCCACGGCCGCAAGCGGCCATGGAAGATCGACACTGTTCAAGTTAAAGGCATTTTTGTGCAAACGTGGGGCTGTGTGTGGGGTATTGCAGTATGAAATGTTCAGAAGGGATCAGAGGGGGTAGCGGAGTTACCTGAGAATGCTGGTGTTGGATAGGCGGCGAGTGGCGGAGCAACGGAGGCGCTTGAAATGGCAGCAGCGGTTGGAGTTGCAGAGCAAAGGAGGCGAGAGCAAAAGTATTCTTCTGTCCTGCCTCCCCTCTTATATAGAGGATGGATTGAACGGGTGGAACCCTAAGCGTCGAAACGCGAGAACCGAAGCGTCGCCGCTCCACCCACTCTCGACACGCCACATGGAAAGCCTGCGCCGCTCCGTACCGGCGTCGTTCCCCCTTCCACCACCTGGCACCCCACGCCGTTTGGGTTTCCTGATGGACCGTTCGATCTCTGGCGCCCAACGGTCCCATCAGCCCCCGTTTGCTGCAGATGCATCATTACCCTAACGTTTCGAGAAGGGTCCTCACTAACCCTCACTGGACCGGCGGTATACGCTCGGCACGTTTGCCTCAGGACGCCCTCGGTAGCAAGTTTTCCTTACGTGGTCAACCCCTCCCACCTTTGGCAAAGGAGGAAGAAGTTGAGGGGCTATTGTGGAGGGCGTGGTTTGGCGGAGGGGCCAGGACGGTGGCCACGTTGCACCAACTAGCCGGACCAGTGAATCTACTACCCATGGGTCGGCGGTCTGGGTCGGTAGCCGATCCGAGTCCGGCCGGGCCTGGTTAAAGTTAACCGAAGTAACGATCCATGGAAGGGAACGGTCTGGTTCGGCGTATGTATTTATCGATATGATCTAGTTCGGCGGTTCCCCGCCGAACGGGTTGGTGTTTTCCCCTGTTGAAGTAGTCATCGCCGTACCATCGGTCCGGCAGAACCTGTACTCGCCGAGCCTCATGCCCCCTAACTTGAAGAGGAAGTTAGGAAGAGTTGGGCAGGAGGAGGAAACCTCGCGTCTTATCCCGTCCCTTATATTCAGGAGCAGAATATAGGAGATTGGATAGGTTCAGGATTGAGATGTCTATCTAGATCCGAGATAGGCGGGCTCATCATACAAATAAGTATTCTAATGGGATTTGGACTCTGCATTCCCTTTGGCTATAAAAGGAGGTATTCACCTCTAGAGTAAGGTACGTTCAGAATACTCCCTCAAACCCTAAAATGTACCTCAATATCTCTTCTCCTGTTTACTGACTAGAGCGTCGGAGTGCCTGCCCCGGACACCACGCTCCGGGTTTGGGCACTAACGCGGTTGTTTCATGCGCAGGTCTAACCCGTCCACGTCCAAGCCTCAACCATCCAAGCCACAAGGTCCAACCGGAGGAAGCCTGCCACCACAATAACAATACATCTACCACAGGGGCTTCAACCCGCCACAAAATACTAACTGTTTTATCGATTCTGCTCTGTTTGTCTCAGCCTCGAGTCCATGACTCTACCAATTTGGACAACGCAACTCGAGACGACCCGCCCTCGCTCATGGCCGCCTCTGCAGAGGCTTTCATTTTCGAGACTTGCATCCTCACCGATTTCCCTTCTTGCGAGTCCATCAGCTCGCTAACTCGCTTCTCCACCTCGTCTGCGCTCACAAACCTGTCTTTTGAATCCTTCATCGACAGAGCCAGATTCATTTCCTCCACCATAACCACCCTATTGAACCTCTGCTCTGCGTAGAGCGGCCAGGCCACCATCGGCACCCCCGCGCACAGTGCTTCCAACACCGAGTTCCACCCGCAGTGAGTCACGAACCCACCCACCGAGGCGTGATTCAGCACGGCCACCTGGGGAGCCCATAACTTCACCACAAGCCCCCTCGCTTTCGTCCGGTCCAAGAAACCTTTTGGGAGTAAAACGTCCAAGTCGGGCTCAGGTGGTGAGAATCGTTTGCTTTGGTCCTCCGATGGCGGGCTCCTAACCACCCACAAGAACCTCTGCCCACTTCTCTCCAACCCAACAGCAATTTCCGTCAGTTGCTCTGCTGAAAACAACCCCATGCTGCCAAAACAGAGAAACACAACACTTCGACTCGGTTGCAAGTCCAGCCACGTTAGGCACTCATTCGAGTTGCCATCATCGCTGCCAGCCTGATCATTGGCTGCAACCAGTGGTCCAATACAATAAAGTGGCGGCGTAAGTTCCTCGTCCGGCACACAGAGACCGGCCGATATTGCTTTGATGGCTCTTGGCTCGAGCGATTCAAACGTGTTGACAATGATCCCAGCTGATTTCGGCATGTGGGTTGACGAATTCAAGAAGCCCTCATAGGCCTTATCGTTCCGGTCGAGCAACGGCTTCGGCATGTCAGCCGATGGCATCGGTGGCACACCGGGAATGTCGAGATTAGTGTCAAGATCTTTAAAACTCTTGGTAATGGTCCGATGCATAACGGGGGTGTAAAGGAAAGCAGCAAGACTACAAGCAGCGGAAGTGAAAAAGAAGTAGGCAGGGAGGTTAAAATCTGCAGCAAAGGAGAGACCTGGATAGCAGAAGAAGTCCATGATAAGGGCACGGACCGTGCTAGTCTCGGAGATGGATGTGATGGCTTGGTGGACGTTAGGGTTGTTGAGGTGGAGGAGTTCGAAGGCTAGGGTTTCGTGGTGGGGAGAGTTGTTGGGAGGGAGAGAGACGGCGGGGAGGTTGTGGAAGGTGATGGAGCTGGTGGTTGCGGAGACATGGTTGATGTAAGGAGCAGTGGAGCCGGCATCGTATGGTGGGGGAGTGACGAGGATCATGATGGAGAGATTAGGAGAGTGGGTGAGTATAAGCTTTCCAAGCTCTACCATGGATATAAGGTGGCCGAAGGCCGGAGATGGGTATAGAATTACAGCATCCTCCATGACTGCTGTCTGTAGAAAGAGAGATACAGAGACAAGGCCACGGATACTCGGTTACTTGCAATGACTATTTAGAGAGAGAGAGAGAGGTGTATGCTCAGAAATTATATTGGTTAAAGGCTATTCCATCTATTGTCAATTAGTTTTAAGTTGGAATCCTCCAAGAAATCTAAAAGCTTAATCTTTGCATATAAATACATGTAATAATAGTACTCTTGTAGAAGACTAACCAATTCCATCACTGATCAACTCACAAAAAAAAAAAAGCAAATGGGACTTGAAACATACTAGGTACTAAGAATAACCTACTAGAAACACATATTCAATAAAGTTGGGTCCTTCTCAAGAAAGAGAAAGAAAAAGAAAAAGAAGTTAGGTAGTAAACTGCAAGTCTTCACACTAGAAATCCAAATTAAAACAACTCACTACCCAGCTCCTATAAAAGCCAGAAATCCATTACTATTTTATCGACCACGCTTTTGGGCATATATGGACATATGATCACAAAAATGAAGCTATTCCATTGATATTTTGTCTTCCCATATCGTCTCAATATAATTTCTGAGCATACACCTCATCTCTCTCTCTCTCTCTCTCTCTCTCTCTTAATTGCATTGGCTCTCTACCTATATCTCGACTTACTCCCTCCATCCCATATTCTTTGTCCTTTTTTGGTATTTGTGTCAGTTTTCAATCGTTTATATATTTCAAATATGAATATTGTTTAATAGTTCTCGATTAGGTCTATAATACAAACTTTTTAAATTATAAAAAACATTATAGATTGTGAAATATAAGTGTTTAAAGAATGATATGAATAACGAAATTGGACAAACAAGATGGGGCAGAGGGAGTATAAAGCATGCACAAGGATCGATACTATTTCTTGCTACTCTAAATAGTAGTAAATGCTACAAGCACCAATAAAAAGGCAGAAACTTTGGGCGTTCAGCTAAATAAGCTAAGTGGCTTATTTTTTTGTCCTTATTCAATTTTTTTTCGTATCACTTGGCTTATCATCATTTTTTTAGGGATTATTGCATCCTCATGACGAGGAATCTAAAAAGTAAAAAAATTTGATCGAAATCCATTTTTTTAATAAAGACGAAAATAAGCCAATTTTTTTGAATAAGCTAATTTTTTCGTCTTTATTCAAAAAAAATTGGATTTCGATCAAAAAATTTTACTTTTTAGATTTCTCTTGTCATGAGGATGCAATAATCCCTAAAAAAAATGATGATAAGCCAAGTAATTAATAGGAAAAAAATTTGAATAATGACAAAAAAAATAAGCCACTTGACTCATTTAGCCGAACTTAGGCAAAATTCTGTAAGCCAGCAGTGTCAGCAAAAGTTAATTTGTTACAAATGTGACAGAAGACTTGATGGAGATGCTCTAAGCACATCAAATTATACAAAAACATGAAGGGCTCGATAAGAAAAACAAACGAGAGATCAATACATTACTGTGCATAAATAATTACTATTTAACAGTGACATTATTGTGCCAGTTGGAATACAGTTGTTTTTTGACATGGAACAGAAGAAGCAAAGACAAATTATCAGAAACATGCACATAAACAAAAAACCAAAAACAAGAAGCAAATTATTTGAAAACTACTTCACATGTGACTTACATGTCTGGACCATTGGATGGCCGAATGGATGGCCCGGAAGGTGCACAGCAGGCCCCCGGGTTCGACTAACTAAAGACAGAGTCTTGGTAGTTCAACTTTATTAATTGTTCAGTTGTATTGCGAACACACACTGAACTCCAAGCTATGAAGTCGGTTGGGTTGTCTCAGCCTCTGGTCCATGACTCAACCAAATTTGACAAGGCAACTCTAGATGACCCGCCCTCGCTCATTGCCGCCATTGCAGCAGCCTTCATTTTCAAGACCTGCATCCTCACGGAGTTTCCTTCTTCTGAGTCCATTAATTCTTTAACTCGCTTCTCCACCTCGGCTGCGCTCACAAACCTGTCTTCCGATGATTCCTTCATTGGCAAAGCCACATTCAGCTCCTCAACCATAAGCACCCTATTAAACCTCTGCTCCGCATAGAGCGGCCAAGCCACCATTGGCACACCCGCGCATATTGATTCCAGCACCGAATTCCACCCACAGTGAGTCACGAACCCACCCACAGAGCCGTGATTCAACACAGACACCTGGGGAGCCCATGACTTCACCACAAGTCCCCTCTCTTTTGTGCTCTCCAAGAAACCTTCAGGCAGTAAAACGTCCAAGTCAGGCTCAGGTGGTGCCAAGAATCGCTTGGTTTGGTCCTCCGACGGAGGACTCCTGACAACCCATAGGAATCTCTGCCCACTTCTCTCCAACCCTATGGCCATCTCCTTCAACTGCTCCGTTGAAAACAACCCCCGGCTACCAAAACAGAGAAGCACAACACTTCTACTCGGTTGTGAGTTCAACCACGATAAACAAGCGTGGGAGCCAACATCTCCACCGGTTTGATCATCACTTGCAATTAATGGTCCAATACAGTAAAGTGGTGGCGTACGTCCATCAGGCACGCAAAGACCGTCCGATATTGCTTTGACCACTCTGGGCTCGAGTAACTCGTACGTGTTAACAATAATTCCGGCTGATTTTGGGAGCTGGGTTGATACATTGAAGAAGCACTCGTAGGCTTTATCATTCCTATCGAGTATTGGGTTCGGCATGTCGCCTGCTGGTATAGGTGGCAAGCCCGGGATGTCAAGATTATGTTGGGGCACGCCCAAGACCTCACCAACGAAGCACGAATACACAATCAAACCATGGATGAGCAAGAAACACACACACAAGATTTTAGGGAAAACTTCACTATATTAAACCACTCAATATAGTTACAAAAAACCCCTTCACCTCTCAAACCTCACACAAACACTCTCATCTATCCACCCCCTCTCTTCTCACCACAAAATGTATATATGAAAGCCCTAGGGGCTAGGGTACACAAAAATATCACACGGACAAAAATGCCCTTACTAACAAAGCTAATTACACATCCACCACTAGGGTGGATCCCAACAATCACCCCCTCCACCCTAGTGGGTGGAAGGTCGTCTCCTCACTTCTCGATTGGAGCGTCCGCGATCCCAAACCTCGATAGCTCGCACCCCCTCACTTGGTAGTCTCCTACCTCTTCATCGGACGCAAACACGAACACATCGGAAACCAAATCTTGTGCGAAAGAAACCCTTTTCTTAGTGCACAATTCTTCTTCACCAACTCCACTAATCGATGCTTCATTCAAACTCAACAAACAATGCGCTTCACACAAAGGCTCTTCAACTTGCGTTTTCACACGCCACACTTTTCTTCTAACTAAACGTCTATAGCTCATATCATCCCTCACAACGGAAGCCTCAATGTGGTATAATCCATGAACCAAACTACCTTCAAGCATCACACGTTCCTCTTGCCGAACCCGAAGAATACCCTCACTAGCCAAGAATGAATACCCTTTACCATCAAGCACTCCAAGCGAAATCAAATTCCTTTTCACCCCTAGCACATGACGAACATCCGATAACATCACAAATCTCCCATTCGGCAAGCGAAACTTCACCATTCCTATTCCAACTACACGGTTCCTCGAACCATTCGCCATTCGAACAAAACCACCATCAAAAGCCTCATAGCTACAAAACTCTCTCTTATCTCCACAAACATGGAATGAGCACCCGGTGTCAAGTACCCAATCCGTTTGCCTCGCAACATTAGGCTTTTCCTCAACCAACAAAAGCTCCGCATCTTGAACCAGCGTCGCTTCCTTCGATTGACTCTTCATCTTGGGACAATCTCGAATCATATGTCCCTCTTCCTTACAATGAAAACAAGTCCGACCAACTAACTTAGGGCAATCTCGAATCATATGACCTTCCTTCTTGCAATAAAAGCAAGTCATACTCCCTTTTTCACAACGATCCCTCGAACGCGAACCCGAACGTGAATTGCCTCCTCTCTTTTGATTTCTCCCTCTCGTTCCTTCCGAAACCAAAGCTTGTGACTCATCAACATGCATCTTGGCCATTCCCTTTCTTCTCGCCTCCTCACTAAACAAAGCATCTTGCACTAAACTCATACTTAATTTTCCATCCGGCGCAGAATTGCTCAAGGAAACCACCAAGACCTCCCAATCATTCGGAAGCGAACTAAGTAACAAAAGAGCTTGCAATTCATCATCAAAATCCAAACCAACACTAGATAATTGATTCACCAAACTTTGAAACTCACTCGAATGCACGGCAACCGAATCCCCACTTCGAAGCTTCAAATTCACAAGTTGCCTCATCAAAAGCGCTTTGTTTCGAGATGATTTCGATTGATACATCTCCACCAACTTCCCCCACAAAACATAAGCATCCGTCTCTTGCGCTACATGGTGAAACACCTCCTGCCCAATAAACTGTCGAATCATTGCTACGGCTTTCCTATTCGATTTATTCCAATCCTCAACCTTAATCGAATCCGGTCTCTTTCCTTTATACTCAATAGGGTCATATAACTCTTTTAGCGACAACATATCCTCCATTCGTGGTTTCCAAACCGCATAATTTGTCGCCGACAATATAACCATAGTATTCACACTAACACCAACATCCGTCATCTTTTTTTATCACCAAAAAATAAGCTAAACGCAATAAATCGACCCTAGGTACTCCGAAACTAATCCAAAAGCTCAAAAACGCGTAAAACAAGCTGAAATACATAAACCAGCAAAATCCGAACCTGATCACTGCGAACCGACCCCGAAAACGAATTCGAAACGTCAAACCCAAGCTGGAACCGGTCTGAACCGGTCTGAAAACCCCCAAAACCGAACTGAACCGAACACGAACCGGTATGAACCGGACTAAACCGGCAGAACAGATTCAAAAAAAACTCGACAGAAACGCGCCGCCTTCTACCGGCGCGTGCGGGCCACTCCCGTAATCTCCGGCGACGAACTTTTCAGATCTGGGATCGTCTCCTCGAGACGAACAAAACCCCGTATTCCAAACTTCCGTACAATGAATCCTTCACCGATCGACTGGTAAGCCGCCACTTGCTTGCGACCTTAATGTGCGTCAGAATAAGATTACCCCAAGCGTAGGGCTAGGTCGGTTGAAAGCATAATATAACCCGGAAGTCCGGGATCGATTCCACAGGGAGCGCGGCCATAACTTTGCTTTGGAGACTAGCGAGTGCCAAGAGTTTCGGCGTTAGGGCCGCCAACCAAATGTGGCGTTGAGACGGCCAACTGAGTGATTTGGAAAGATGGCTACTTAACCTAACTACGAATTTTTAACTGGAGGCTTAAACTAAAGGCTAAGTCGAGGGATAATCAACACCCATAACACAAAGGTAAGCTCGATTCTTCTCTTTCTACAAAAGTGTTAAACATGGCCCGGATCCTTTTTGGTTCATTTGGACAAACACAAAGAGGGACATCGCTTCAAGCATCAAATGTGGCACGTAGTCTAACCCGTGCCTACATTTGATCAAGAAGATTAACACCTCTAGTTTCGATACATAAAATCACCCATGACCCATGCTTAAGCTAGAAAAAACGGAATTTACAAGAGAAGAACGAGCCACACCCTTGGTCACGGGATGTTAATCATCCCACAACCCAACCTTACTACACTACTCACTCATATTAAAGGAAGACATGAAATGAGCAAGGGTAAAGGTAAGCAAAATGCTAAACATTAACTAAACTTGAAATAAACACAAGATCCTTAAAGAGGACGAGATTCCTTACAACATTAATGAAGGCGAAAAGCTTTGAATCAACCCGGAACGTACCCAAAAACCCTCCTTAAACTTCAATGAGGAGAGAGGTGGGAGCTAAGCTTTAATGGAGGTAGAGAGAGAAAGTGTAAAAGTAGAAGTGCCCTACATTTCGGGCTAAGGGTGGTATATATACCCTAAAACAAAATAATTACAAAAATGCCACCGAAATGCTCGCGCAGGAGTGAGGGATCGATCCCTGGTCAGAGGGGGATCGATCCCTGCCTTTACTGGATTTGCCCGGACTGAAGGGGGATCGATCCCTGGGATTTGGGGGATCGATCCCTGGTGCCCCTGGATCTCAAAGCTGGATCGGGGGATCGATCCCTGGGAAATGGGGGATCGATCCCCGGTGCTTCTGGACTGGGCAGATGGCCTCGATGCTGCTTTGGGCCTCCTTGGCCTCCTCCGATGGCTCGGGCACTACGCTCGAGGTTAGGAATGAACGCTCGGGACTTCTCTCAATCATGAAAACACCTCCGAGCCCCTCCGGGGATCTTTGGGAGCCTTGGAAACGCCCTTTTTGCTCCGATTACCTGCTTTCCAACAAAAACACAACTTGCGAGCAAAATCAAGTAGAAACAAGTATAAACCGCATGCAAGTGGAGTGGAACGGGATAGATAAGCCCTAATATTTACACTATTGAGGGCTTATCACACCCCCCAACTAGAACGTTGCTCGTCCCGAGTAACGACAAAAAGGAGAGAAAAGGCAACAACAAACTTCCCGGCTATAAAAAGGTACACAACATATGCTCGACACTAATTGAAGCGACAAAAGTCTCAAAATTATCTCCCACGAAGGGGCACAACTCACTCCATTAGCCAGCCAAGTACCGTAGTTCACAAACTTTATTAAAGACGCATGTGAGTAAGTTAAACACACCGAGTCTTGGTTCCAGAACTCACAAAGGCAACGCTCAATCAGAGAATTTACAAAAGCGGTGCAACAAATATCCCATGATCAAGCACAAGGGTTGCATACAATAACCGAGACAAAAAGTTATGCATGACAATCAATGAAAACGCTTGCTACGAAACGAGAGCTCCAAAAACAAAATGTACTATGAAGAAGAAGGAACGTAAGGAAAACATACTAAGTATCACAAGTTTACGAAAATGCAAAGCATGGCAAGCGTAGGCATACACGAAATCTACTAAGGACTTAACTAGCTTTTAATGAGTTTTGGGTTTCAAAGGAATAGGTTAGTCAAAACGATTGCCGGTCTTTACTGGCTTGGGGCACACTATCCCATGACCGGAAACCAAAACCTACACTACCCTACTCATCCTGCAACAAACCAACAAAAGCAAATGACTTAAACAAAAACGGAAAACAGACTCGAAGACAAGACACAACACCGACTAAAAACGACAAAAGGAAACAAAATAAAATATCACTACTACCACCGCCACCAACTAACACTAAACATCATCCTCCCCTCCATCCGCGCCAGGGCCAAAAACTGTCTCTGTGCCCTCACTTTGGAAAAATCCCGGATTTAGCTCCTCGTCGTTCTCATCAACCTCCTCCTCGCTATCCTCCGATTCCACTTCCGGAGGGGCCACATACTCCGCCGCCGCCGGGTGCCTTTCAACCAACCAATCCACCTTGTGGGATTGCCTTGACAGCATTTTTCGATCCAACTTCCTTTCCCTTTTTAGCTCCCGGTTTTCCTTCACTAGATGTACCACCATGCAAAACATCTTCTTTATCCAAGAGTCTTGCTTTTCCTTGGGCCCGGGGGTCTTGGTCATCTCGGCCATCTTTCCTTTCCTTTTTGGACTGGGTGGGTCGTGAGATTGAGACTTGCTCTTAGTGACAAATGAAGCATCGAGAGCCCCGGGTTTAAGTGGCTCAAGTTGAGCAAACCGCGGTCCCCTCACCTTTTGAGACTTGCAAATCTTGCTAATCATGCATGGGAAAGGCATACGGGCCGAATTTTGGGACTCGGCCTGGAAGTTGTATACTTGGTAAAATATCCACATAGCAGCATCAAAAACATAATCCCCACTAGCGAACATGAACAATAACTCCGCTCCCCTCTGTCTCGGATGGTGCTCGGAGCCTCTCGGGAATAAGTTCGCGTGGATAACTTTATTCAAAAAGCGAAATTCTTCCTTAAAATGGCCCGGCTTGTGGTGACCATCATAAAAGCTAATATCGGAGTACAAAGCATTATTCACAATAGCCGGGTCGATGTATTCTCCACCGTCAAGGGGGTAGTTCACAGTCGAAAGTGGGGGTCGGGTGTATCCCAAGTACTTAGCGATAATCGTGGGGGTCAAAACCACCCGCACATTGTCAATCATTGATTCGATCCTCATCTCATTCACAGGCCCATCCATTACCGACACCATATTCTGATAAAATTCAATAACACATGCCTTATTATAGCCTTTCAAACTTTTAAACCAAAAACCCAAACCTCGAGTGGCGATGTGCGGGATGCCATGAAGCTCGGTGCCCAAGCTCTTGATGTCGACTTGGCGCTCACACTTGAATCCCCTCCCGGCCATGCCGCTCTTCCAATTCTTCCTAGTGACCGGTTGAGAGCCCCCGGGCTCTTCCATTTCTACATCAATTTCCTCTTCCTCTTCTTCGATTTCCGAGGCCCGGTTAGACCCACCGCCCCGCGCCCTTTTCGCGGTGACCTTCTTCTTCCCACCGGCCATTCCAACAACCACTATAAAAATTATCCCAACACCCATCAACAACATGAGCACCCAAGCAAGGAGGGCTGATATTTTCGGATTGAGGGTTAAGGGGTTGAGTTTGGGTGAGATTCTTGCCATTTGAGTGGTTTGGGGGTGTTTTTGGTGGGTTTGTAGGGAGAGGGGTGGACAAAAACGTGGGTAGGAGAGGGAGAGAGAAATTTTCGGACTAGAGAGGGAGAGAAAAGTGGGTTACCTTGATTTGGGATGAAAACCTTGCAATGGATAGGTGGATCTTGAAGCTTTGATGATTTCTTGAAGATTGGTGGAAGAATTTTTGAATTTGGTGGAGTTTTGAGAGGGATATGAGAGAAAAAGTGAGAGGTATGGCTATGGAGTTAGGGCTTTTGGCCTGAAAATTTCGTGGGAATGAAGAGAGAGAAGAAGAGAAGCTTTTATAGTGGGGCCAGATTTCTGCATTTTTTTTCAGAAAAACCGTCGGGGGATCGATCCCTGGTCAGAGGGGGATCGATCCCTGCCTCTACTGGATCTCTCGGCTGGGAAGGGGGATCGATCCCTGGGATTTGGGGGATCGATCCCGGTGGCTACTGGACCCTGCTGGCTGCTGTCCTCAGTTCAAGCGGGTTATCCGCGGCTAACTTCCCCGAATCAATTACAACCACTTCCGCGCATCCCCAAATCACATACGCTCCAATCCACCACTCCAAACAACCCTCCGAACTCCGGTTTCCTAGGTTAACAACAAGAGGAGGACTCGACTAGGATACAAAATGGTGCAACGGTGATAAAAGGTGGTTCAATCACAAAAGAATGCCTCGTGTCATTTTTCGAATACGCCCACGACTCCACAGAAATGCATGAACGAAAACAAAGATACTCAAGCATGCACAAGAGAATTTTATTTGCTAAACTACGGGTACGGGGTTCAAAAACATGGGATATAACAAAAATTAAACCTTCACTTGACATGTTTAACCGACTCAAATGCACTTAGCACAAATTGATCCACACAATACTTGAACCTGCTAATAGAATGAGTTGGTTATTTCAAAATCAACATTTGGTCCATTCAAACCGGTCTTTTGCCACTTCCGAATGCAAAACGAGCATATGCAACGTACTTAACAAGCCAATCTACTACAAGACGGGAAGTTTGCACAAAAATTTAAAAATTTCTACCAAACGAAACGAAAACGTAAAACTCTCCCCCCAACTTGAAATGAGCAACGTCCTCGATGCACAAAGACGAAAAATAAGGAGAGAGAGACAAAAATTGTACCGACGGGGTGGAATGTCAACCACCCAATACCTCGACCAAGTTGGAGGATTTACGTCCATATCACCGTCCGTCTTTAGCAAGGCTTCCGAAGCACATTCCTGCAATCAGGCTTAAGCACCAACCATGGAAAGACATTAGAACCGCCGGCTCGCGATAGCCCGGCACAAAACTATTACGTACAAGATAATAAACCACCGAATCGTCACGTGATTAAACGGGTACTACTTTTCTCCCCATGTTTCGCTTAAGGTGTCGCAAAGCAAAAGAGACAACACCCTAGGCGAAGCACAGGTGGCTATACCGGACCACAAAAGATTTGCCCTTACGAACCGGAGCTGGGTACACGACTTATTTGAATAGCGGCGTGCGAAGCTATAAACCCAAGTCAATGATGGGTACCCCCGAAGAGGCCGGGCCTCCCAAACAATTAAGTCCAGAAGTACGCAAAAGCTCCCCGTGGAAACAATTTTAGAACAAATTAGACCAAAGGATCATCTACATACACCGGAGCTACCAAATCCTCCATTTTCTCCTCATTCTCAAACTTCTCCAAAAACGGCTTAAGCCGTTGGCCGTTCACCTTAAAAACATTCCCATTAGAAGGGTTCACCACTTCGATTGCCCCATGAGGGAAAACGGTTTGAACAATGTAAGGACCAACCCAACGAGACCGCAATTTTCCCGGAAAAATGTGAAGTTTTGAATTGTAAAGAAGAACCTTTTGACCCACTTCAAAATTTTTCCGTTGGATGTTTTTATCATGGAAATCCTTCACCTTTGATTTGTAAATGTCCGTATTATCATATGCATCCCGCCGTATCTCTTCCAATTCATTGAGTTGGAGCTTACGATGTGCGCCGGCGGCGGGCAATCGAAAATTTAAAGCTTTTATGGCCCAATAGGCCTTATACTCCAACTCGACGGGAAGATGGCATGCCTTACCGTATACAAGCCGATATGGCGAAGCGCCTAAAACGGTCTTGTACGCGGTACGATACGCCCATAAGGCATCGGTCAAACGTTGTGACCAATCCTTACGATTTGGATTAACGGTTTTTTCGAGAATGTGTTTTACCTCCCGGTTTGCAAGCTCGGCTTGGCCATTGGACTGAGGATGGTATGCGGTGGACACCTTGTGAGTGATGCCATACTTTGCCATGAGCGTTTGGAACGGCCGATTACAGAAGTGAGAGCCTTGATCGCTAATGATGGCCTTCGGGGTCCCGAATCTCGACAAAATGTTTTCCTTGAGAAATGCAAGCACCACTTTGTGATCGCTTGTCTTGGTTGGGATGGCCTCCACCCATTTTGAAACGTAATCCACCGCAAGGAGGATGTATAGAAAACCATCTGACACCGGGAACGGCCCCATGAAATCGATCCCCCAGCAATCAAACACTTCAACGATAAGGATATTGGTGAGGGGCATCATGTTATTCAACCAGAGTTTGGCTTTGTCCTTGACAGAAAACGGGAAAAGTTTAAGTTTGGCCGACTCTAACTGGGCAGGCGTAGAAACTATTGTCGTCACCATTTCCTCGAATGCCCGCATATGCGTGTACGGGCATTCCTTATCTTTTCCGTAAAATGAAGGCATTGAGTTTAGGTGATGCATTTTCACCGTAAAATTATTCGCCTCAGTTGCGGCCGGAAGAACTATGGTAGAGGCCGGCGTAGTACGTGCCGGGTTCAGATAATCACTCATAGTTCTTTCAGCCGCACCTGGGTTGCCTCCAGCACCATTGCCTGCCATTGTTTCTCTCGGAGGGGATCTTATTACAAAAGGAGTTCTTACGGGTGGTGGTGTCCTTGCCCTAACCCGACGAGGGGTTTTGGGACGAGGAGGAGAAAAGGACCGGTGAAGCCTTTTAGAAATAGGACTCCGAAAGGCTCCCCGGTGACCACCACGCATACACTTGAATCCTTCCCAGAGAAACAACGGTTGACAAAGCAAAAATTAAGCAGACAAGAGGGGCTATGCCGCCGCCTCCTAACAACAACAATCAATGAGGGGCTATGCCGCCGCCTCAAAAAGTATGTGCAGAAAGTAAAAAGAAGGCAGTTTATACTTACACTAGCTTCGTTAAACCTCAGGTTAGAGACACGCTCAGGTTAAAGGTATCCACCAGTTTAAGCATAAACTACGCAAAGCAAAAGTTAAACGAGATACTTACAGTGGTTTGGCGAACCTCCAATAAGCTATAATAATAGAAAGCGCTCCCCGGCAACGGCGCCAAAAATGCTTGCGACCTTAATGTGCGTCAGAATAAGATTACCCCAAGCGTAGGGCTAGGTCGGTTGAAAGCATAATATAACCCGGAAGTCCGGGATCGATTCCACAGGGAGCGCGGCCATAACTTTGCTTTGGAGACTAGCGAGTGCCAAGAGTTTCGGCGTTAGGGCCGCCAACCAAATGTGGCGTTGAGACGGCCAACTGAGTGATTTGGAAAGATGGCTACTTAACCTAACTACGAATTTTTAACTGGAGGCTTAAACTAAAGGCTAAGTCGAGGGATAATCAACACCCATAACACAAAGGTAAGCTCGATTCTTCTCTTTCTACAAAAGTGTTAAACATGGCCCGGATCCTTTTTGGTTCATTTGGACAAACACAAAGAGGGACATCGCTTCAAGCATCAAATGTGGCACGTAGTCTAACCCGTGCCTACATTTGATCAAGAAGATTAACACCTCTAGTTTCGATACATAAAATCACCCATGACCCATGCTTAAGCTAGAAAAAACGGAATTTACAAGAGAAGAACGAGCCACACCCTTGGTCACGGGATGTTAATCATCCCACAACCCAACCTTACTACACTACTCACTCATATTAAAGGAAGACATGAAATGAGCAAGGGTAAAGGTAAGCAAAATGCTAAACATTAACTAAACTTGAAATAAACACAAGATCCTTAAAGAGGACGAGATTCCTTACAACATTAATGAAGGCGAAAAGCTTTGAATCAACCCGGAACGTACCCAAAAACCCTCCTTAAACTTCAATGAGGAGAGAGGTGGGAGCTAAGCTTTAATGGAGGTAGAGAGAGAAAGTGTAAAAGTAGAAGTGCCCTACATTTCGGGCTAAGGGTGGTATATATACCCTAAAACAAAATAATTACAAAAATGCCACCGAAATGCTCGCGCAGGAGTGAGGGATCGATCCCTGGTCAGAGGGGGATCGATCCCTGCCTTTACTGGATTTGCCCGGACTGAAGGGGGATCGATCCCTGGGATTTGGGGGATCGATCCCTGGTGCCCCTGGATCTCAAAGCTGGATCGGGGGATCGATCCCTGGGAAATGGGGGATCGATCCCCGGTGCTTCTGGACTGGGCAGATGGCCTCGATGCTGCTTTGGGCCTCCTTGGCCTCCTCCGATGGCTCGGGCACTACGCTCGAGGTTAGGAATGAACGCTCGGGACTTCTCTCAATCATGAAAACACCTCCGAGCCCCTCCGGGGATCTTTGGGAGCCTTGGAAACGCCCTTTTTGCTCCGATTACCTGCTTTCCAACAAAAACACAACTTGCGAGCAAAATCAAGTAGAAACAAGTATAAACCGCATGCAAGTGGAGTGGAACGGGATAGATAAGCCCTAATATTTACACTATTGAGGGCTTATCACCACTCGCCTCCGCCCGCCGCCTTTCGAACATGTTTTTCGGGCTATCCCAAACTCCACCGGCGACGTTCTACACACCCCCGTGCTCGCCTTGACAAGACAAACAAAACCCTGTGCTCAAATCTCTTCTTCGATCATCCACAACTTCGGGCTTTTCAAAACAGCCTATCTGCCCGTCGCCGACTCCGCCCACTGCGATCGAATGGCTCCCGAGCCTTCATCCGATGACGAAACTCGACCCCGTCACCTCCTATAGACTCGTCTCAGTGAGGTGCACAACCCTTACTGGTCAAAAATAATTTTCGAACATCTTCATTTCTGACCAGATCCGTGAACAGTAACAAAACGCAACCCGAACCCGAACCTTGCTCTGATACCACTGTTGGGGCACGCCCAAGAACTCACCAACGAAGCACGAATACACAATCAAACCATGGATGAGCAAGAAACACACACACAAGATTTTAGGAAAAATTTCACTATATTAAACCACTCAATATAGTTACAAAAACCCTCTTCACCTCTCAAACCTCACACAAACACTCTCATCTATCCACCCCCTCTCTTCTCACCACAAAATGTATATATGAAAGCCCTAGGGGCTAGGGTACACAAAAATATCACACGGACAAAAATGCCCTTACTAACAAAGCTAATTACACATCCACCACTAGGGTGGATCCCAACAGATTAATGTCAAGATCTTTCAAACTTTTGGTGGTGTTCCGATGGATGAAAGGGAGGTAGAAGAAGGCAGCGAGGTTAGAAGCACTAGGAGTCATGAAGAAGTACGCGGGGACGTTCAACTCGGCGGCAACGGACAGAGCCGGAGTGCAAAAGAAGTCCATGAAAATGGCACGAACCGCGGAAGTCTCGGAGATGGATACGAGAGCCTGGTGGACATGAGGGTTGTTGAGACGGTGGAGTTCAAAGGATAAGGTTTCGTGGAGGGGAGAGACGGAGGGAGGGAGAGAGATGGTGGGGAGGCGGTGGAAGGTGATGGAATTATTGGTTGCGGAGACACGGTTTATGTAAGGAGCAGTGGAGCCTGTATCGTAGGGTGGAGTGGTGATGAGGATCTTGATAGACAAAGAAGGATACTGGGTCAGTAAGAGTTTTCCAAGCTCTACCATGGCTATAAGGTGGCCAATGGCCGGAGATGGGTATAGAACTATGGCGTCCTCCATGACCTTTGAGAGAGAGAGATGAGGCAGTGGTGTCTTAATGTAGAGAGAGAGAGAGAGAGATGAGGCAGTGGTGTCTTTAATGTAGTACTCCTTGTCTTGGTAAAGGTGAACAAAATTAATTCTTCGAAAATGCTAGAGGCACTCCATAAGGCTAGTGATTTTGTCACACTATTTTTTATTAACGCCATACCCTGTAAGTGTATTTTTGATGCAAAAATACACTTGCAGAGTGTGGCGTTAACAAAAAATGGTGTGGTAAAATCATTTCCCCTCCATAATTATATATATATATATATATACAGGGGCGGACGCAGAACTTTATGGCACTAGGGTCAAGTCTTATGTCAAAACTACTATGGACACCGATGGTGCACATACAGGCACGCGAGTCTCACTCCAGTTCTTGCATGGATAATCCGAGTCAGATATGAATGAAAAATTGGAAAATTGATCGAGCACCTACATATATTCAACTAACTATATCTAACTAACTTGAGTTTTCAATAGCCCACTCAATTTGTTTTTTAAAATTATGGAATAGCTTGGATTTTTCGTGCGGGATCCGGAGTAGGACATTCATGCCGTCATGTGCACCGTCGGTGTCTAGGATTTTTGGTCATATATAGGAATATGTTTCATGAGCTCTAATGGCATGATAAATAATTTTGTTTACTTATATTTTAAAATACTTGCAATACAATTTCTATGTTTATTTTTGAAATTTGTTAAGGGTCTCATTTGAAAAATTCACTCCGGACTTTGGAAAAGCTCAAATGGAACTTGGAGAAAAATTTACCTATAATACAAAATCTACTTTGACTTCAATTTTGCCCTGATTAATTCAGCTTTCGAGCTTTCAAATTGGAGCCCATGAATCATATTTTATCTGATAATGAACATGGAGGTGTTTTTTTATTTTTTGTTTTGTTTTTAAAGTTATAGGTGTTGCTTTGCTTTTTGCTACTACTATAGAGAGAGGGTGTGTATTGTGTGGGTATGTACTCGTGGACAGACTCCAAAGTCCCATCAGATCACATGTTTTGATAGGGAGAGAAAGAAAGAGTGGGTCAGACAGGCTTTCGTGAAGGATCCAAAAAAAAAGACAGGCTTTCGTGAGGGTAAATTTTTCAGTGCCGAGCGGGTACCACGTGGTGCCCGCTTGTGCATCCGAACCGTCAATTTCGTATTTGAACGGCTCAAATTTAGAGAGAGAAAAAGGAGAGAGAAAGTGTTGGGGTGAGAGAAGAGAGAGGATTTCAATCCTAGCCGTCCAAAAGTTAATCGGACGGCTCAGAGGCGCCGAGAGGGTGCCACGTCGGCAATACCCGCTCGGCACTGAAAAACTTCTTGTTTGTGAGAGCAAAAATTGTAATCACTGTGTTCGGTTGCCATTTATTTTTAATCATTACCCGATATCTTTCTTCAATCATTACCATATATCTCCAACAATAATGCTACGGCCACCGAAGCCAAAAGCGGTGGCCGGCCACCGCACGCGTGTGGGGCCCACTCCGGGCCCGGCACGGATAATCCGAGCCGTTCAATAATTTAAAAAAAAAAAACCGAGTGGGACTCGTGTGAAATCACCCCCGTCCGATACGTGTAAGTGCTCGATCCAAACTTCCAAAAATCAGATGATCCGAGCCGTTCAAAAGAAAAAGATTGAAACGAGCACTTACACGTATCGGACGGGGGTGATTTCACACGGGCCCCACTCAGTTTTTAAAAAAAAATTATTGAACGGCTCGGATTATCCGTGCGGGGCCCCGAGTGGGCCCCACACGCGTGCGGTGGCCGGCCACCGCTTTTGGCTTCGGTGGCCGTAGCATTGCTGTATCTCCAATTATTAATTTCATTTCTTTCTCTATTTCTCTCTAATCATTACCCATCTTCCAATCATTATCTTATTTTTCTCTCTACCCACTACCAAAACTAAACAACCCACTTGACCCCACTTGCCACCACGTGCATCTGCCAGTATATATATATATGTGTGTGTGTGTGTGTGTGTGGGGGGGGGGGGGGGGGGGGGGGGGGGTAAATTGGAGTATAGTGTTTTGTCACTCTGTGTGTGTGTGTAGTTTCACGTTGCAAATCAAAAGGGTCGTCACCGACAGTCCAATGTATCAGCAACGATCCAATCCATAGTGGTCTAGTACTGGACTCCACAAACATGTGGATGTGTCATCTGAGTTTCATTTCTCAAAACCACAAACATAACAGGTAAATTGAGTAGGAAGACATACTAAAAATTTTCCTCTAAAGTCTAAAGGATATTTTGTCAAAAATTTACAAATAACCCCTCCTAAAGTTGACCAGCGTTGACCAAGGTTGACCGGGGTTGACCAAGGTTGACCGGGGTTGAAAGTGCCTAAAACCCTAGGGTACTCTATGAAAGTGCCTAAAATTTTAGGGGTACCCTATATATGAAAGTGTCTAAAACCCTAAGGTACCCTATAAAAGTGCCTAAAACCCTAGGGTACCGTATGAAAGTGCCTAAACCGCTAAAATCCTATAATAGGAAAATACACCCTAAAATCCTATCAAAGTGCCTAAAACCCTAGGGTACCCAATGAAAGTGCCTAAAAGCCTAGGGTACCCTATGAAAGTCCAACAAGATCGAAAAACATGAAAAAATACATATTTTGTGTTAGCCAAACAAGGCCCTTGTCTAATTTAAAACCATTTAAATGAAAAAAGATATTTTTGTGTTAGCCAAACAAGGCCCTTGTCTCATTAAAGGCAATTTGGTCTTTTCACGGACCTTAAACTCCAAAATATTTTCATTAATGGACTTTACACATCACTTAAACTTAAGCTGGACTAAATCTACTTTGGGACCTCTTCTTTTGGACTTTAGACCAATTTGCTGAATCTTGTTCTGCTTATGAACCAAACTATCGACTTCCATTATGAGAACCATAAAAAAAAATAAAGAAGGAAAAAAATGAAAAATCATGCAATTTGGGCTCGTTTGTTTCAACCTAAAATACAACAACAATAACAGAACCCATGTATGTAGTCCTCAATCATTGGAGCTATGGGCGGGGAGGATTGAAGATAGACCTAACCTTTGGCAATATGTACAAAGTGACTACTCTCATAATACCACTGAAACAATGGCCCCCCTATACCTGTTTTGGTGCAGAATCATGCCCTCAAATCAAAATCAAATGACATTAGAGAGTGCAGACCTACCCAACGTAAAATATTTTACCTATTTTTCGGTATTTAGTTGAATAAAAAACAAGGAAAATATTTTCTGGTGTAAATTATTTTCCACCATCCGGCGTAAATGACGGTAAGATGTTTTCCCTTTGTCTCGACATGAAGTTTCAGAAGTGTCCAATAGCTAGCTGTTTCCCTTTTCGAAATTGGACCCCAATAGTTCACTGACAGGAGGAATCTCTCTCTCTCTCTCTCATACACACACATATCAATTTGGGAAAATGACGGCCAAGAACGTGTTTTGATAATTAAAATCCGCTAAGAATATTTTTAGTATTAATAAATGTTCTTAGCATGTTCTTAACGGTTATTAATTATTAAAATACGTCCTGAACCGTCATTTTTCCTATCATTTTTCCAATGACGTATTTTGATAATTAATACCTGTTAAAGATATTTTCAGCATTAACAAATGTTCTTAGCATGTTCTTGATGGATATTAATTATCAAAACACGTCCTGGACCGTCATTTTTCCTATCAATTTCTGTGTCTCTCTACAAAGTTGTACCTAGAAATTCTATACTTCCCTCTCTATAATTTTGATTAGTCAAAAATCATTTACAAATATTTTCAACTCGAACCAAACAATGGAAAACACAAGTAAAAACAAACATTTTACTCAAAATCATTTTACGTGGAAAACATTTCACATCGAAACAAATGGAGCCTAGATGACAGAATTTTAATACCTTCACGATAGTCGAATTTCTTTACAATACATTTACTACAGGGGCACCAGCCAACCCTCAACAAGCATGTGACATATCTAATACTCCACTAGCAACTTTATTGATCTGTTGTGTAGCACCACAAAGCTACAAAGTTGTACCTAGAAACTCTGTACTTCTCTCTCGTGAATTTTGTCTCAGCCTTGAGTCCATGACTCAACCAATTTGGACAAGGCAACTCGAGATGACCCGCCCTCACTCATCGCCGCCTCAGCGGCGGCCTTCATTTTCAACACCTGCATCCTCACCGAGTTTCCTTCTTCAGAGTCCATCAAGTCACAAACTCGCTTCTCCACCTCTTCTGCTCTCACAAACCCGTCTTCCGACTCCTTCATTGGCAAAGCCAAGTTCATCTCCTCCACCATAACCACCCTGTTGAACCTCTGCTCTGCGTAGAGCGGCCATGCCACCATCGGCACCCCTGCGCACACCGCTTCCAATGCCGAGTTCCAACCGCAGTGAGTCACAAATCCACCCACCGAGCCATGATTTAGAACCAACACCTGGGGAGCCCATGACTTCACCACAAGCCCTCTGTCTTTCGTCCTGTCCAAGAAACCTTTGGGGAGTAAAAGATCCAAATCAGGCTCGGGCGGTGCCAGGAATCGCTTGCTTTGGTCCTTCGATGGCGGACTCCTCACCACCCATAGGAATCTCTGTCCACTTCTTTCCAATCCTACAGCAATCTCCTTCAACTGCTCTTGTGAAAATAACCCCAGGCTACCAAAACAAAGAAACACGACACTTCGACTCGGTTGCGAGTTTAGCCAAGTTAAACACCCATTTGAGCCTCCATCATCACTGCCAGACCGATTGTCAGAGGCAATCAGCGGTCCGATGCAATAAACTGGCGGCGTAGGTTCATCCGTCACACAATGACCATCCAATATTGCTTTGATGGCTCTTGGCTCAAGCGATTCAAATGTGTTCACAATGATCCCAGCGGATTTTGGGAGTTGAATTGACGCATTCAAAAAGTCCTCATAGACTTTCTCATTCCGTTCGAGTATTGGCTTTGCCATGTCAGCAGATGGGATCGGTGGCATGCCGGGGATGTCAAGATCAGAGTTGAGATCTTTGAAACTTTTGTTGGTGCTTCGATGTAGGAAAGGCACGTAAAAAAAGGCACCAAGAGAAGCAGCACCAGAAGTGAAAAAGAAGTACGCGGGGATGTTCAAATCTGCGCCAACAGAGAGAGCCGGGCAGCAAAAGAAGTCCATGATAAGTGCACGGACTGTGCACGCGTTAGAGATGGATGCGATGGCTTGGTGGACGTTTGGGTTGTTGAGGCGGAGGAGTTCGAAGGCTAGAGTTTCATGGTGGTGAGAAGAGATGTTGAGAGGGAGAGAGATGGGGGGGAGGTGGTGGAAGGTGATGGAACTGGTTGTTGCAGAGACACGGTTGATGTAAGGACCAGTGGATCCAGCATTGTATGGAGGGGGAGTGATGAGGATCTTGATAGAGAAAGATGGGTAGTGGGTGAGTATGAACTTTCCCAGCTCTACCATGGATATAAGGTGGCCGATAGCCGGAGAAGGGTACAGAACTATGGCATCCTCCATGACTCTTTTCTTCTTTTTTTTCTTTTTTTTTTTTGAGAGAGAGAGAGAGGGCTGCCGTGTATGCTCAGTTTACTTGTTTTGAGACGAGAGAGAGAGAGAGAGAGAGAGAGGTGCCGTGTATGCTCTTTACTTGTATTGAGACGTTAAGGAGGACCATATATCAGGATAGGCACAGTAGTTGGTGAACCAAGAAAAACATCAAAATATTTCTTGTTCATGTCTGTAAGTCGAGAAATTTTTCAGTGCCGGGTGGGCACGGGACACGTGGTGCCCGGCCGGCACCATCTCGGCCGTCCAATGAAGTTTTGGACGGCCCAGATCTGTTCGGCTGTCGAGGGGTATTTTAGTCATTTCACACTTTAAAACAGCCGAACAGATCTGAACCGTCCAAAACTTCATTGGACGGCCGAGATGGTGCACGGGCACCACGTGTCCCGTGCCCACCCGGCACTGAAAAATTTCTCCAGTAAGTCAAGTATCCTTGCTTGGTAATAGACAGTGGGTTACCACCACTAACCAATCTTAAAATTCTAAGGTGAGGGTGGGCCCCAGCATTTTTGTTTCCAAGCGACAAGTAATGGAATCACACGGTATCTATTATCTAACGAGGAGTGGAAGAGGTTAAAATTAGAATATAAAACCAAATAATGTATCGTCAACTTCAGTGGCTGTATCCATCAAATACACATTGTGGGGGAGAAAAAGTTGGAAAAAACTGGATCACTGACTTGACGAATTTCCGATAAGATTACTACCTGTAAGCAAAAGCTAATCAATCATTCTATCTCCACACTCAAACACATACCCATTTACACACACATTCTCACAATAAGGGTAGAGCCTGCACACACTATACATCCAATGTATGTGGGATCCACTTCTATTGTGAGTGTAAATATGTAAATGGATGTGTAAATGGGTGTGGCGTTAAAATTTTCCAAAGCCAATAGACCCAACAGTGGTACCTAGATTTCGACATACCCTGATAGAAATGAGTATCACACCCTTAACCTAACGACGCACTGGAATAATAAGGAGAGCTGTTCCCCCCTTGTCAGACCCCCTGACACGGCCCCCCTCCCTTCCTCCTTTTACCCTCCTTTCTTTTACCCTCCTTTCCCACGTGCGTTCTCTCTCTCTCTCTTGTTTTCTTTTTTTTATTATAAAATTTGAAATGCTAATGATTTTTTTTCACGTATTTTTTTTAATAAATTTTATATTTTTAAAATCTACTCAACGAAATCTATCAAACAAATTTAATATTGAATATAAAATAATGTGTTTAATTAAATGATTTTTTTGGACCCAATATATATTGTATCTCTTTGTTTTTATTTTTTTGTCCTTCATTTTTTTTAAACTTCTATATTTGAGTTTTCAAGTAAATTATGTACGTTGAATTCACTTAAATTTACTTTATATTTCTCTGAACAGTCAATAATGCAAACTGAAATCAAACTTCATTTAATTATAATTGAGTATATAGAAACAATACATGAACATAAATAAATATACAAATTTAGTTAATATTTCCACCAAATTGTGGTCATCGTCCCGGCGGATCTATCTCCATCACTTCGTACCACAATTGGAGACGTGTTTCATAAGGATGAGCCCATCTGCGTACTTCGACTGATGCATTTGGCCTTCACCATATTATGATGGGTGGTACAGGATAATGAGGGTATAGAAAAACTTGCAAGAAGTGATTGTCATTAACATGGCCAATAGCTATATGTTTGCGCGCTGCGAATGGAACTGGATTGGAGCTCAACGGCAAGTGAGTAAGACAACTCAAAGCAATCATATCGAATGTATGCAGTACAACGTTGAATGTTGATGCGATGACAAGTCCCAATGGTATAGAATCTATCCCATGATCCTCTGGTGCCGATGGCTGGAAGCAACGAAGTCTTTGTAGTACCTAGTATACATAATCATGTTCTGGATAAAGCTGATCGTACAGGACCCAATTTTGTTCAATCTCTTGGATAAGGTCCCGTCGTACTTGAGCCCATTCGATCATCTTCGCCTTGAAAGTTGAGGATGTGGTGAATGAGAGTAAGTGTGAAGTAGTTATATACTGTATTGAGAATTGAAGATAAGAAGAAAATCTGAATTAGTGGTTAAAATTGAAGATAAGAGAATAAAAAAGAAATCTAAATGAGTGGTTATAATTGAAGATAAGAGGATAAAAGAAAATTTAAATGAGTGGCTATAATTGAAGATAAGAGGATAAAAAGAAAATCAGAATGGGTGGTTATGAATAAAAGTAGAGGGAATAATAGATACAATGTGCTAAAATTATTAAACTACCACAAAAATATAATTTTTCTGTTTTACATTATTTCACCATCAATATTAGGTTCGGTTGATAGGTTTCGTTGAGTAAATTTCAAAAATATAAAATTTATTTTAAAAAACGTGAAAAAAAAGTTATTAGCATTTAAAATTTTACAACAAAAAAGAAAGAGAGGGAGAGAGTACGGTGAGTGAGAGAGAGAGAGCAAGTGGAGTGGGAGTAAAAGGGGGAAGGAGGGGCCGGGGGGGGGGGATTAGTAACCAGCAATAATAAGAGGATGTTGAACTAACAGATAGTATAGGACAAAAAATGTCTGTTATTACGATCCATTTAAATTGGGGAGTGATTTTGCCACTCTCTTTTTTGTTAATGTCACTCTCCTTTATGTCTTGATTAGATAATTTATTTTGTGAGAGAAAGAGAATGACATTAACAAAAAGGAGAGTGGCAAAATCAATTCCCTTTAAATTTCATCTTAACACATGCTTACACTAGTAAATTAATCACTTCCACCGCTTCAAGATTCATAAAAAAAAAAAAAAAAAAAACGAAAGGATGTATGGAAGAGGAAATGATCTTTTTTTTCTTTTCTTTTTATCAGCAACGAAATTTTTACTATTAATCAACAAACCGAAGTTACAAAGATTAAAGGGAAAACGGGAAAAAAATGGCATCACAACCTACTACTTACATCCCAACTATATTGGCACCTAAGACGAGGACAATCATATATCACCCGAGGAAGGAAAGTTGGCGAGAAGCCAACCACACGATCTAGAACAGAAAACCAAAAAACAAGCATCTTAAATCCCAAATTAAAACAGACAGAGAATCACTAAACTAGCAGACTTGTAAACAAAGACATCGAAGCCTAGACTAGACTAGAACCAATCTTGATTCCAATATAACAGCAGCACTCTCAACAGCCATGGACCTCATCTAACCAATCTCAACTAACATTTCAGAATTCCACGCGAGTGTTGGAAATGATCTTTCACAACGTGCACCCAACTTGTTGGACAGATATGAATGAAGGTAGCTGCACATTTGGGGGAATGATCTTTCACAACACCCAACCATTTGGGGAAATTTTGACTTCCCTCTACGCCATTTGGAACCCACTTGGCAGTGAGATGACTTCCAGGTTGCCTGCCATACATCACCCGTGCACTTACACATAATCCGCGCTACACTAGATACGAAAATACCTTTTTATACTCTTTAGATAATTTTTCTGCGTTTTCTGATTCAAATTAACCCTATATCATCTTCTTTTTTTGATCTGCAATTACCCTATATCACTACCGTACGTGTGTTTCATGGGAAGATATATACCAATGCTGATAAATGACAAAACCAGACCTCGTAAATTCAATGAACAAGATAACAATCCAAATTCTAAATTAGACAATATCACCACGATTGGAAACCACAACACTCCCGAATATTAATCGGAACAATTTCAAATTTTTCGAAGTAGTAGAAGCAGAAACACACCTAGTAGGGTCCATCTTGGCCGCCGATGATTTGAGAGAATAAAAGTAGAACGAACATGAGCTGATATCATTATGGTCCTGATGAAAAATTACGGGTGGTGTAGTACGCGATTCCGTTCCTTGTAAAGCAGACACGCCCCATCCCTGTTGTACAAACACATCGTAAAAGCATCGTTTGCCGATGCCGGAAGTGATTGTGTACGTCTTCTCTGACCTTGCAAAGAATTTCATCTCTTCTGATTGTCGAAATCGACCAACCTAACTACACATAATATCAGATTCTAGTTACTCTATTAGCATAATCTATTGGAGACAATACGGAAGGGAATTCCTAGGACATGAACCGAAGTAATTCTCTAAAAATCCATAGAGAGAGAGAGAGAGAGAGAGAGAAGATTACCTTCAAGATTTTGTTAATGGCGTCGAGTACGGACGAGAGGGAACTGTAACTGTAACAACTAATGCAAAGTTTGCCGGATTCAAGTAGTAACTATTTTTACCGATAAAATTTCTCCAACTTTTCTTTTCATGCATTGCATCCCATATCGGCTTGCGCACACCTCAAACTAATTCGTACACCCCTTTCACAGCAGTTTCTTGTGCTTATGCGTGGAGTGATATGGCCTCAAGCTATCAAGACTCTGGCAAAGAATATTGAACCGAGACCTTTAGTGGGAGCACATCTATTAGTCTCAGGATAGTCTACTAGATTACATTCACAGGTAAACCATTCAGAGAAACTTATTTATGGAGGCTCCATAACCTAAGTTTTACAACGCCAAATCTCACGCGTCCAAATCCAGATTTTAAAAGAATTCTTCTTTTAAAATTTGGACCATTGATTGCCAAGACAGACGGGTGAGATTGTGCGCTACCATAAATAACTTATTCACGGATGAGCCGTGAATAAGTTATTCTCGTCTTGTAAAATGAAATCTAATGACGTAACTATTACATTAGGGAAGTGCACTCCTGACCATCGACATAATCCGCAAAAAATATAAGCACAAAAAATCTATCAGAGAAGGCAAATCGAAATAATAATCTGCTTCAAAAAAAAAAAAAACTGGTTCAAAAAAAATAATCGTCATAGGACCCAAAGAAAATGCTAACTGTATTACATCAAACACAGTTTGTTTCAGACAATGAAATACCGAAGAAATGTTTGACAGATATTACGAGTCTCTACTACTCGGTGTTGAAATCAACAACGGCTCGATGGACTACTGATGTGTTATTTCAGCATATCAAATAAACCCTTCGATAACAGCAAAACTATGGACAAATTCAAAAGCAAACTGAGAAAAACTCTCACACCCATTTTACAAGGAATCCAACTGGGGCACAAAAGTTCAGTATTCCCACTTCTTCACCTCCATACCGTCCGGAGGGCTTCCTTCCACCATCTTCGAACCAACTTCATTCCAGTTTGTGGACAGCACTGTCCCATTTGACTCAACCTGCACAATAACCAAACACTTATTCTACTAATGGAATTAGTGAATGGTAGTGCTTCCAGCAAATACACTTAAACACTAACTAACACAGATATCAAGGTTCTGGTTCTTCTTCTTTTAATCTTTGCTCAGCATGTCACGAGGTTGCTTTCCTCAATTTTTTTGACCATCAGAAACTTTTTTGTCTTGTGCGGCAAGTTAGATACCAATCATGAACAATTCTACTAAATGGTTCAAAAATAAAGTGATTGTCAGTCTTACAAATGATTTTCTCATAGCTCTTCTTGTGTCCTCATCAGCATCTTGATATATGTCCCGGAAAAATTTGTTCAAAGCAGCATCTCCATCCAACTTCTCTTCTTTCTCCTGACAAGCAAGCCACCAGTTAGTCATGCTCAAAAGCCAAAACAAATCCAAAAATTTGATGTATCTAGACTCAGATATTGGCCAGAAGTCTTACCTCTTTTTTCACTTGAGCTTCTAACTTTTCCCAATCTACTTTTCTTGGTTTTGAGGAAGGGTAACTAGGTCTTTGAGCACCTACAAGATGCAGCAGCAGCAGCCAATGTGAGAAAAGGTGACGACGAGCACAAACCAGGAGGTGATTAATGACATAAGCATGTCGACCCACCTGATGACACAATGATGCTCTGTGGTACCATAGCATCATTGCTGAATTCAAGAGACGTCCATTGCAAAGCTTCAGCTTTTGCAAGTCGGATTTCAATCTTTGTCGACAGAACTTCATACTTACATTGCGCGGGTATTATCTGTAAATCATGCAAAGGAAACAAAAAAAGTTGGCAACTAGAGTGCAACTGCATGCGGTGGAAGAAAATTTGAACATCATTAGTGTTTGAAAAAAATCATTGTCTATGTCAAATATCTTCCCAGGCACCTAAGTTTCAACACAGTATCATGAATACAAATATGATTGAGAGAATACACAACTGGTGGCAGGTAACATAACAAAGTTTGTGCCTTACTTTTCCAAATAACCGAGGTTGAAAAGTGTATGAATCTTCACCAGGAACATCAATGGTGACACTCAGCTGAAAAACAACCATACAAAAATTAGGACAAAGGGGAAAGAAACATACAAAAAAATGATTGCATATAACCAGTTTTCTGCTAAAAAATTGAAAGAACCAAACTGTTAAACACTGAAAGTAAATCCATATGGATATAGAAGGAATTTATAGAACAATGTAAACGTACTAATTGTTCACCAAAATCAACCAAAACACCAGTAGCTGGTATTCCCTTTGCAAATATAGTAACAACCACTTCCCCTGGTTTCTGGTAAAACTCATGCCTGCAGAAAAAATAGTTCATTTTAATTGACATCATCTCTATCAAGGACAAATCACTATTGGGCCATACATCTTGTAAAGATGTCACTAAATGAGATGTAGCTAAATAGTAAGTTCTAGGCTTCTAGCACATCACAAGTTCGCAACAATACAAGATCCTTCAGTGCTCAAAATATGCAACAGATAAGTGACCGAACTTTTCATATCCTGTTTTATATAACCTGCAAGCATTGTAAAGACAGCCAAAAGTAGCCACAACCTGTATTTTGCTTTGCTTGATGACGCAACTAATTGAGCATCTTTTGTAGTTTCAACATTTATGTCCACCAATTCAGGAGCAGGCGTAACTGCAACGCTACTTTGAGTTTGATTTGACGACTGATTGGGTGGCTCACCATTTTCCTCTGACAGGTCATGCAAAATCAACCGATCAGACAAGAAAATGAACTAGTCATCGTTAAATTGGACTTCACTTTAAGCTATGACAGTATCCCTATAAATCCCCCCTAAAGACTCTCATAACAATGCAGAGGAAATAGTAGTCTCATAACGTGAAGTATGACCCACAGAACACGAAGTTCGACACTTTTAAGCAAGTCTTCTGGCACCAACAGGTCAATTTACAGGCAAAGAAGTACCTGCAATGCGCTCGTCACATTCTTTGATCAAATTCATGAATCTCGAATCTCCTGGTGCCAAAGAAGCACCTGCTTCAAGAGCAGCCTTAGCAGTCTGATACTCTTCAAGCTTGATACAAGCAGTGCTGTAAGAAGAGTAAAGGAATTAATAAATATATTATAGAGACTTTCGTACAGCGTTTCTCAGGATAATATACATTTAGCCAGAGCCAGTGTGATCTACCATGGAACCACAGGTAATCTGAAGAAGATGTTGGAACTTGTTCAGAAAGAAAGAAAATCAACAGAAGAGTATAACATATCTCAACATGACATAGTCAATGGTTATAGGTATGATATGTCGAATAAGCTACTAAGAACAATGACATGTCCATTACAACTAATGCTGTCGTATATTGACAATGTGCATCCAAGGAAAACTCTTGTCAGAAAACTTCCTCTGGAAAAAGTTGGAACTACCAAAATGCATGTCCCCTTGATGCAAATTTGAGTACATTAAATACATGTCCCCCCTAAGAAAGTTGGAAGTCCTAAACTGAACATATAATGGGACGGAGGGAGTAAAGATTAGTATCATAAATACAAAAAGATAGTCAACATATAAAAAATTCACATCTTCATACAACCAAACTATACAGGAGAAAATGTAACCCACCATGCATGCTCCTAAAGGATATACTGCCAACGTATCATATGTACAAGAACTCTTTGAAAGTCCAATGAAATGCCAAATAGTACAAGGGGGGAAACAATAAATATTGATATAAGGACCATATAGGTGCCAGGAACTCAAAAGAACCTGACAATTACCTCGAGATGATCCGGACATTGAAGAGTCCACTAACTTGACACAATAACTATGACAAACAAACTTTCAAGGATACTTAATCTAGCACAGAACGACTCACCCTTTACGCAGATATGCTTTGAAAATTGAAGGGTCCAACTCAATTGCTCTGCTTGCATCAGAAACAGCTTCTGCTCATGAAATACGTACAGATGAATCACCAGGTCAAAAATGGAGACAGCTAAATCAACCAAAGTGAACAGGATGAAATGAATTTGCAGGTCAATGGTCATGGCCAAATGCAAATAGAAAGAATTTTTCAAAATTAAAATAAATAAAAAACCTTATCTAGAACATAGTTCTAAATATCTTGCAGAAAACACACTCCAAAAATTTCTATCAACACAGGTTGAAAACTTCCAGCTACAAATTCAAAGAAGAAATTAATAAACCACAAATCCACAAAACAAAGTTGGGTAACATGTAGAAGTCATCCATGTTACCAAGAGCTACTTGGTCTAACCAGGACTCCAAAACCTAAAGTTCTACTCTCATACAAAAATGTACAGTTTTACGCAACCAGATTAAAAACTGCAAATTCTAACCAGTACCAATAGAGCACGGCCGCACGGGAAATTGTAAGACAAAATTTGAAGCATTGATGTTCAAACACTACTTCTACTAAAGGATATGAAATCGCTCTCCATCACACGTAACTCCAGGACAAATGCAAAAAACCTAAGTCAATCTCCATCACAGCTACCTCCGAGTCAACAAATGAACAATAACTTCAACTTACCAAATAGCAGAACCTGTACCAACGTTCCAACGAATCCATGGCATGAATAACATTCTTCTTTTGTCAACGTACTTGCATTGTTATTACTTGCAAACCTAGGGAAAGATAGAGGAAAACAAACTATATTCTCCTTATTAGACTTCTAGAGGCTTGTCAATTTCATTTGACTGGATGGTATCTTGAAATTACTTCATTTGCAATAGCACTGCAGCCATCGAGGTGTGGTGAAAGGTTCCCAGTTCCTATTGGTAGCAGATGAAGGCAGTTTATGTACATATCATTCTTTGGCTTCTGAAATAGTCACATCTATTTGTGTGATACCCTATTCGCAACCTTTTAGCACTCATTTACCATCGAAATTTCCTAAAAAGGTCCAAACCACAAGTGTCTTTTTTAAGGCACGTTTCTAAAAATATCGCGTGGTCTTGTACTCTTGTTTTTGCTGATCCTGTAATTCTCTTCACCTTTATCATTAATTCGATTTCCAAACCAAACAGGCACCATCTGGTGTTTTGTTTTGTTTTCGCCTTTATCCTTAATTTGATCAATTCCTAGTACGAATTTGCTGCCAAAACTCACGCGTACGAGCAATTCAGCAGCATACAATCTGGCAATCAAATACTAAGACTACTGAATTCCGTTGTTCGAGCCCTCAGAAAATGAAAATTTCAACTGAACAAAGTCTAATCCACGCGCAGGCTGTGAATGAATCTTACAATTTCTACACACAAAAACACATTCAACCAGAAAAACTAATCTTTTTTTAATCAGCAATCGAACTGAGGAGGATAAAAGATGTCTGCGTGTGTATCTATTTGTTCGAGAGAGAGGGAGAGAGGTAAACCAGTGAAATTGCGTAGTTTGATGTTGGCCTGAGCGCGGTCGGCGTAGAGCTCGGCGTTCTTAGGGTCCATAGAGATGGCTTGAGAGTAGAGGTCAACGGCGAGTTCGAAGTGGTCGTCGATGAAGGCCTCTTTAGCCCTAGTTTCCGCATCCGACGCCATTCGATTGGTATGCTGGAACTGTGGAAGAACAGAGGAGAAGTCGACGGAGATCTTATCGAAACGAGAAGGAATGCTGGACTTGACTTGGAACTGATAAAGATAGATAATGGATACAGGAAACCACTGGGGAAAACAGATCAGTGCCCTCACAGCCACGTCCAAGTCCAACCCTGTGGTTTTATTAGTCCGGCCCGAAACAAAGTGGTACTCTATTAAAACTGATTTTTTCCTTTTCTTTTAGTCCGGCCCGAAACAAAGTGCCAAAGTGGTACTACTAATAAACGGGAAGCGGAGTCCTGCAGTGCCTAAGAAGCACGGTAAATTACAGCCCCTTTGAGGCAAGTTACGTGAGGAGAAACTCTTCTTGGCAAGGAGGAAATTATTCACTGCTTTAGAACCATACCCCTCTACTTTTCTCCACAAGATTTTGTAAAGGAAGTCCATGGAAATGTCAAAAAAAATTAGTCAAAAAAAAATTAGTTTTTTCACTGCTTTGGAACTATACTCCTCTACTTTTCTCCACAAGATTTTGTAAAGGAAGTCCATGGAAATGCAAAGGTCCTCTTGACCTTTTTCTGTCAAAAAAATTAGTTTTTGACAAAATCTTGTGGAGAAAAGTAGAGGGGTATGGTTCCAAAGCACTGAATAATTTTCTCCTTGCCAAGAGAAGTTTCTTCTCACGTAACTTGCCTCAAAACTCTGTCGTTTTAAGGGGCTGTAATTTGCAGTGCTTCTCAGGCACTGCAGGGACTCCGCGCCAAAAACTTGACCTCAAGCTCAACTCAAGCCTTAAAGAGTCAAATTTAGTTATTTGCTAAACAAGTCTCCCTCAACGAGCCGAGTTTCTGTCAAACGAGCCGAGCTCGCGAGATGCTCAGTTTGTTTACAGCCTTACTTGAGCATCTCCAACAGGAGATGTCAATTTTTTTTTTTTTGAAGGTTTATGTGGCATCTTGACATTTCCAATTTGACATCAAGCTCTCCCTCTCCAACCCTTATGTCAAAAAAATAGAGCTCAAACTTAAACAGGAAAAGTGAGAAGAAAAAAAAATCCTCAAACGGCGGAATTTTTTTGAACTTCCAAAGGTAGTTTTGGAAAATTGGCATGTGGAGAGGTAGATGTCAAAATTGGCATGAGATTGAGAGATGTCAAAGCTACGTCAGCTTTGGCATGAGTGAAGGCAGATGGGTTGGATTGAAAATTGATGCCAAAAATTACCATTAACTTGTCCACCTCAGCTTTGACATCTCCCATTGGAGATGCTCTCCAACAAGAGAAGTCAAAAGTGGAGTTGTCAAATTATTTTGAAGGCATCTCCAACCCTCGACTTCATATTAGAGATGCCATACTTTTTTTGAAGACTTACGTGGCATTTTGGCATCTCCAATTTGACATCAAAGCCTTCCTTTCCAACCCTTATGCCAAATTCTATTTATTTGACATCAAGCTATCCCTCTCCAACCCTTAATGTCAATCCTTATGTCAATTTATAGGGAGAAAAAATAGAGTTCAAAATCCAAACGGTCATTTTTTGAAATTTGGCATGGAGGAGGGTGGCTGTCAAAATTGGCAGGTTTGTCATTCCCTTCAAAGTCACGTAGATTTTGGCATCAAAGAAGGTTGTTAGGTTGAATTAAATTTTGGTGTCAATTTTTACCGTTAAAATGTCCACGTAGGAATTGACATCTCCCATTGGAGATGCTTATGTGACAATTTGACATCACGCTCCCCCTCTCCAACCCTTATGTCAAATTATTTTGAAAGCTTATGGTCAATTTTTGAAAATTGCAGTCTAGAAGGTTGATGTCAAAGTTGACATGTTGGGACTTTCCTTCAAAGCCACGTCACCTCCCTTCAAAGCCATGTCACTTTTGGCATGATAAAAGGCATCATGTTTGGATGGTGACTTAATGCCAAAACTAGCCGTTTGATTATCCACCTCAGCTTTGACATCTCACGTTGGAGATGCTATAATTTCTTTCTGAACATCAAGGTCACCTTGGAATGGTTAGGGTTTTTTCCCCTCAGGGTCTGGCCCTCAATTCATGTTCTCCAGGTTCCTTCCATTACTATGGGTTCAAAACTAAGGATGTATGAGTTTCAATTCAATGTGTCCAAGGAGTGTTTGGGGCCGAGTAATCTCTCCCGGTTAATATCTTATTGTAAGATAGATCTTGCTTTGCTGTTACTTTAACGGTTCCTTTGGATGGTGAGAAATGATGAAATAAGAAAACGGAGCCCGAGCTTTTTGCGGTTTGTGCCGACATTTTTTTGGTTACACGTTCGTCTTCCTTTGAATTAAAAAGTGAAGTTTAGCAGTACAATTCACCAAAGAAAAGGAAAAGAAAATCGTTTTCCCTAGCAAACCCTTTCCATTAACAGGATTTTTCCACCAGTGTTCATGTTTTTCCCACTCTTCCATTTTCTTTTACTTCAATGTACCATAAAGACTGGATGTTTATCAAACTAACGTCAACACCCCCCCCCCCCCCCCCCCCCCCCCCCCCCCCCAACACACACACACAAAAAGCAGCTTAAGAAAAAGGATCAAGGGTGAGTTTGAAATTGCTGTGGATTGAAGGACCAAACAAGACTTTACCCATTTGCTGTAACACCAGAAATCGGACAAACAGGACTGCCTGGTTCGAATTGACAATCACTGCCTGTTTGGAAGCCATTCTTTCAATGCAGAAGAAAAGTGGCTACAGGCCATTTTTAGAAGCTGAAATTGCCGGCCATTTCATAGAATAGGCCTATATCTTAAATTGGTAACAGCCGAAGAAGCAAAACTCGCCTCTCTGTTGTGGCCTCAAATTCCAGAAAAAGAAGAGGGGCGAAAACAGAAGACGTAGAATATACCCTACATGCGAGCCATTTCAGTACAATTCCACAGACGTGCACACCCACACACAGGAGCATGCATCAACAAGGCACTTCTTGCCTGCTAACATCAACTGGTGCTAATGAAATGTAAACAAAGCTTGCAAATAACATAAATTTTCAGTTAAAAAGGCATACCAACAGGAGATTATCAACTCGGTTGCTTTTCTGAATAATTATTTGGTCAGTTCAAGCTTTGATTCTGACAACAAAAGTCTGTTCACCTTCAGCAAACTCACACATTTTGAAGTAACGAGCAAGAACCATTAAGAGGGCAAGGATACAGCTTTGATAGCTAAGATATCTATCTATGAATATCCAAAAAATGAGTTCCAGCGGCACAGTACTACTCCTTTGGTTGCGCATCCCCAGATGTTATTGCAGGTTCATCCTTTTTTGAGCTTGAAATAGCATCCTGCAATGTGCCGGAATTAACAGCATCCAACGTCTTGTAGAACTCCTCGGGAAGAGGCCCAGGTCGGTGTAGTGGAACATGCTTAGGAACTGGAGCATCATCCTCAATAACTTCACATTCATAATCATCAGGCACACCCCATGGATCCCACTCTGCAATCCAATAAGAAAAATTCCTACTGTTAAGATTTTTGAGAGGTTTTCGTAAAAAGGATAACCCTTAACTAACATACAGTTGTCGCATAAATATAGGATAACCCTTTGAAGTGTGGCATAATAATTTTGCGGTCTCATGACTCTCATCGATAAGATAGAATTACTAACTGTTTGGTGAGAGTTCAATCACATGCAAGTTTTCAGTCCATCACAGTGTCCATCCTGTAGCTCAAATAGCTAACGAGACAAAGCAAGGTGCAAGCAAACTCTTAAAGAACCTTTCCCAGGAATTATATTATTAAACACCAATTCATCTTCACCTCATAATAGTATTATCATTTGCCCATTAGGACAGCACAGCATGGAGAAATTCAAAACTATGGGAGACACCAAACTACGAGACACTGGAAGGAGGCATGCCAACATTAAGACAGTATACATGTAGGACATTCCTAGAAGCCCTCAGCATCCCTTTTTCAGCTCAAGACTCCATCACCCACAATAAACAAAATTACCTCCAACAAAGAATCTTTATTGTCACAATTCCATGTTTGTATTATTGCTTTGCTGTATTAGCGTGTCTAAACTATGTCTTAGCTATCTTTTGTGGAGTACTTGTATGGGGCCAACTAGAGTGATTAATCCCGATTAAAAAAAAAAACTAGAGTATTTAATTCTGGACCTGAAGTTGATGAGCTTATGGTTATAAAGAAATGGAGCAAGCAGCAACTAACAAGGGTGTTAAATGACCAATTTGCAACACCCCAAATATTATCAATTATCAAGTACTTAAACAAGACGGGATGAATAGAATCTCTACCATAGAGTGAATTGCATGTTTCCACGACAGCAATACTACTTGCACAAGCTATTTGATCTGATATCTAGAAACAGCAACCCATTACCTCAACGGCATACCTTCGTCTTTATAGGATTTGGATACACAATTTCACTGCACTTAATTGCAGCTACACAACCACTAGGCCAATTGCCCCAAGGGCGGTTCTTGGAATACCATATCGCATAAAATAAGTTGACACAATATAAAGAACTTCAAACGCACCAGTTCCTCCGTACCAAACTCTCCCAATTCCCATGTACCCATGTGTTTTGAGCCGCTAGATTGTGCATTATAATTTCAGTGTTTTAAAAACTGTCATGTAATCTAACGGTTAAAATGTACGGAAACGGAGGTACAGAGAAAAACCGGTACAGAGGATTTGATCCCAAATGGTTTATTACGTGCAATGAAGATGAAGGTAGCAACAACAAAGAGCAAATACACAAATCACGCAAGAGGCACCTAAACAATTATTTGAAGGCAATGTGAAGCCACTCACGGTGACAAAGCAACCCTGCATTCCACAACAATAATTACCATGAACAAGAGATAAGATGAAAGCAAAACGGGTGAAAATGACTCTAAAATGGGTTAAAAACTGTTATGTCCTCGTCTCTCAAATTGGCCAGAACCTTTTTTGAGAAGCACATTAGTTCCAATTACACCTTACAATATGAATTTGACAACCTCAATTCCAGGAAATTCTTACAATTTGCATTCACCAACCCCAGTTTCAAACCCTCACATGGCATCTACCTCAAAAGGAAGACAATCATGCTAGCATGCATCCTCTCAATCAGGTCATTACAGAATCTGATACCTCAGAAACATATAATCTAACACTGAAAATTTTCTTCATCTGTCTCAGGATAGGTCATTTACCTAATGTGAAATTGGGGGTTACTCTTGACTCTTGGGCACTTAAATTGTGATGGAACTCAATTGCAAATCCACAGATCTCGAATAAACCTAATACAAAACGAAATATTTCCATTCGCGAAAAACTAACAGGCTTTACCTTTTTTACTTGCACTTTCTTTTTCCCTACATTTCATCACTAATCAACGGAACACCAGATCTCAATTTTCGACACCAATGCACTCAAACAAGACAAAGCAAACAATTATCATAAACATGTATATAGATAGAGAGAGAGAGAGAGAGTTGAGATGTACGGACCGATCATCTTGTCGATGAGTTTGAGTTCGTCCTGGGCCTCTTCGATGAGCTCTTCGACCTGGCCACAGCCGAGGCGCTTCTCGATCGTCTCCCAGTCCTCTTCCTCCTGGCAGACCTTGAGGCGGTGGCGGGTGAAGCTCTCCACGGCCTTCCGGTAACCCTCGTCTTCAGGCACGGCCTCGATCTCCTTTAGGGTTTTGGCGTACAGTTTGATCAGCACCTCCCTCGCGTTGGGGACCACCTCTAAACCGACGATCCCCGTCGTCTCCTTCACCTTGGCCATCAACGGCCTCGCCACCATTCTTAGAAACATCTCCTCTCTCTCTCTCTCTTTCTCTCTTTCTCTCTACACTTCGCGCTCTTTCCCTCAGTTGCTCAGGCTCTTAGAGAGGAGACCATTCTGGGGGTCTAGCTTAAAGTTTGTAGTCTGTCTGTTACCCAATCGCAACCCATCAGTCTGACTCTGTTAGGGCTCGTTTGGTAGGAGTAATATTCAGCGTTTTCCCTCTTTAAGCCAAAAACAAAAACATTATTTGGTGCACACATATGTTATCAAGCACCGAAAAAAATTGTTCTTGGAAGAAAAAAGTTCGGGTACAAGAACGTGACGGTAGAAATTACCCGATAGATTCAACGGGAGTAGGCGGTGGTGATTCGAGGGTCATTGAAAGTGCTTGTCGATAGTCGAAGGAGCAGGTGGCTGGAGGGTTGCTTAAAATAAGAGTCGTAGGCCGGGTACTAGTGCCTGATAAGTGAGCCTGCTTGTTGTTAGCCTTGCAATCGTTCATCAACTTCAAGCCAAAGGTGTCGAGGGAAAGGCTAATACACATATGTAATTCGCATTTGAATTTTTTTTCCCCTATCATTTTTCGTTCTTACCAAATTGCGATGACATCCTCTATCATTTCTCAGTCTTCTGAAATTATAAAAATAACGCTGATAAGTTCTTCTGTCGAGCACCACACTAGTGCGGTTGATTTATTATTCTTCACTCTTAAGGATCTCGAGTTCGAGCTCTCATACAGGAGGTGCTCGGTATCCTTATCGAATGTATATATATCCCAATTTGCTCGTGGTCGAAATCCAAACTGGCATGGGCACACTTGGACTGGGCCGTGTATGCATCGGCCACAATTGGACTGGATCGTTCCATTGCAGGAGATATAGATACTTCACATTCCTTGGTATTCTTTTAATTTGAGTTATTTTCACTTTCTCCCCAAATGGTACTACTACGGAAATTTGGCCAGCTTTAGATTATTTCATTTTGATCCATCAGTTTTATTGAACTTTCATAAACGTTGCCTAATTGTCAAGGACTAAATCGGAACGTACTACAAGGACTAAATCGGGAAAAGAAAAGAATTAGGACCAAACTAAAAGTATAGGTTATACTACTATACCCAATGCAAATGATCTAAATGTCTAGAGTAATTTATGCTGTGTTTGGTTTGTATTTTGAATTTTTTTTTCAAAAATAGTAGGGGTAATAAATGGAAAGAGATAGAAAGAAAAATGTTGGAAGTAGGAAAAATCTAGGAAATTTTTTTTGAAAAATGCTTTTTGAAAAGCAAAATAGAAAGCAACATGTGAAATAAATTCTATCAATACCCGGATTTACAAAATTAGGGGCGGGGATAATACTCTTTATGCGGTTATCTTCGACTAGGTATTTTTATACACCATGAGTTGGAGGAAGAGAAACAAACAAAAAGAGCCGTGTTTTCTTTACTCATCGGTATCTCCGTCTTTAACATGATACACGATGAAACAAAAGGGAGGAGGGAGAGAGAGAGAGAGAGAGAGAGAGAGAGAGAGAGAGAGAGAGAGAGAGAGAGAGAGAGAGAGAGAGAGAGAGAGAGAGAGAGAGAGAGAGAGAGAGAGAGAGAGAGAGAGAGAGAGAGAGAGAGAGAGAGAGAGAGAGAGAGAGGAGCCTTGTGATGTTTTCAATGAATAAGGTAGTATATACTTGATTATTCCATTTCTTACGGTTTCCGTTGGTTAAATTGAAATCTCATGTTTTGTATATTAGATGCACAATCATTTATTTCGATGTTTGTTGTCATTTTTTTTTTGATCTAATGTCATCATACTCATAATTTTCATGGAATCTTTCATGCCATTCAAGTGAAAGTTTACCCAAATATTTGATGGTATGGCTGATATTTATCTATTTCTAACATTCAAATTTCACCTTTCCGATTCCCCTAGTTACTTTTGCGACGATCATATCTCTAGATCTTTCCATATGAATGGCCTACAAATGGTATCATGAAAAGATTATCAACATGATGTATCGAAGTAGTCGCTATACGATGTATCAGGTACGATTTGAATCTCCCATTTCTTTCTTGTTTCTCAATAATCAATTTGAAAACTTAGGATTCTAGAGTAGATATACTTGGTATAACCTCATCGTCGTCATCGATCTAATGCCGATTTCAAAGCATTATACCCTTTGTGATTTTTTCTTTCTTTGTATTTCCTATTCAAGGCCCACAAAGATTTTTTTAGATATGGTATATGTAGGTCTCTTTACGGTTCAGATCACATGATATTTAAGCCCGCCCATTATTTTCTGTGTGCAATACATGCCAACTTCATAACTAACTACATATGAAGTCTATTATATACGGAGGTATTCAGAAACTAAAATTCTTATTTTTCTCACTTAATTCATTTACTTTTTCTTGTACTCTATTCTTCTTCTTCTTCTTCTTCCTTTTAAAATCTTCCTTCACAATTCCTATCAAATCAGATTATTAATGACTGTGTAAATTAACCCCGTAAAACATCCATGCACTGTTTTTGTTTATTCACGACTCCATTTACAAAGTTATGAATAATGATTAGTCTGATAACAGATAATTAATTAAGTATGCGAATAGTTCGCTTTGTGCTCACAACGCGCGGAAATTTTGTTTTTTATTAAGTATAGCCAAGATCATCAATCTCTCTGAGTATGATATATTAGCCACAACCGATTTGGCTTGAACTTGATAGTATTATAATGGCATGTCATTAATTAGATAGATTAATTTGGTGTTTGCCTCTTGGATCAATGGGGCCGGGTTTGCCTTTTAATACTATCGTTCGTCCAGAGGGTAAAAATTAAAAAGTAAAATCATGATCAAAAGATTAAAAATTGATATTTGTATACTTTTCTGGTTTGTTTCTTGCCATCATTGTTCGTTTTTTTGTTTTTTCAATTTTTTTTGATGTCCAATTGATATTTGTATACTTTTCCGGTTCCTCCCATTAAGACTAAAAATTTAAAATATTATGCCCCATTCCGCTAAGGTTCTTATTTTTAAGTACTTATTTTCCACTTAACGAGACAGATTATTCTCTCACAATACATCACTTTTAATTCGAAAAATAATTACTTATTTTTCTTAGCGGAACGAGGCTTTAATACAAAAAACTACTCACTTGTCTAAAAAAAATACTGTAAGTAATTTAGCTATGTAACTATGATTGCAAGAAAACTCCACGCAAAATGATTTTTTAAGAGGGGTTGCTGAATATCAATATCTATTTATGAGATAGTACAATTTACTTAAATCAAGTGGTATGATACCCATTACCCAATAAAATATATTTGACCTATGTGGATCGATAAATAAAAAATGTTTGACTACCCCACAGAAAACCGACAACTTTCATGTACCGATTTGGAGCATCCCATTGCACACAATAAAGGTAGTAAAAGGTAAAAACAAAAAAAAGGGATTAATTAAATGCATTTCGACTATATATTTCTACGATGCCATTCATCAAAAAATAAAAAATCTTTCACAATACCAACCATCGTTTTATGAGTTAATAGAAGTCGCTGTTACTTATGTAGTAGGAGTATTATTTTCTTCAATATTAAATTAACTCATTGGATGTTACACTTTTGAGGGAAAATTCTAACACTGCCGACATATTGGTTAGTCAAAAGTGTAAGGTGGGGTGTGTACAAGTGTTCATTACAAGTGTGGATTGCGATATAAGTTACGTCCGAGGATGCCAAATATTTCAACTCCGTAGCTAACTATGTGGTGGCATCACTTCCTTGTACTACTGACTCGACGACTTTTTCATGCATGCGTGCATGCGCATGCAAGACACGTCTATAAATTCAATATATCTCTAAAGATCTTTAAGAGTAGTATTTATTATGTAGATCATGGTAGATTGTGAAGATCACAGAAAATCTTATCCCAATTGTAACTTGTCTTTAACTACTTTTGTCTTATGGATGCGTTCCATATTACAATGTGTCTTCTTCGAAGTCTGATCTATCTGTTTGATCAGACGAAGCACCAAAAGTCAAACATATTACTTCAGCTATTGCAAATTGTCCTGAAATGGTGAAGATGGGATAGCTAATTCAAAAATGAAAAACAGTTGCTGATATTGTCTGTGCAAAATGAAATTAATTAAAGGCAAAAGAAAAAGAAAAAGAAAAAAAAAGGACCGAAAAAAAAAAAAGAAGGTCAAAAGGTGGTGGAGAGGGAAGAGATTCTTCCTACAATATCCTCTCCGTTCCACGTGGCGCACAAAGATGAAAAAGTGGACTCGAGAAAAAAACTAGTCCAACTTTTTAGCGGCCACTCAACAACCACCACCGCCGCCGCCGCCGCCGGCGGAGAAGCTCCACGGAGATAGCGAATTATCGCGAGTCTGAAACCGAGTCAAACCCGAATTAGCTCTTCTGAGTTCTTCAAACCCTTTGAGTATATCTTCACTCATAACCGTATTCGGTATCAAAACAACCTCGTCGCACTCCGTTTCCCCCATCTCATCGTCTTCGTCTTCGTCGTCGTCTAAAATCTCTATAGTATCGTTTAGGGAAATCTCGGGAGGCGCGGCACTACTTTCGCCTTCGATCAACGGGGTGGAGGGAGAAAGACTCGAGGCGGAGACGGGCGACGAGGAGGAGCAGGGAGGGTTGGGTACGGTGGCCGCGGCAGAGGGTGGTTCGGACGAGGCTCCGGCAGCAGGGGGTCTTGAAGAGAACTTGGCGCGGGTGGTTCCGGCCAGGGAATTGCGGTGCGTCGGGCGGGGGTGGGTGTGCTCGCCGGAGTAGGAGACGACGTAGATGTCGGGATCGGAGGGGCTTTTCTCCACTTGCTTCCTCGCACCGCAACCTTTGGAGGTGCTGCATCTGTAGTAGTTCCTGCAGCGCCCATTCCAACCATTAAATTCAACCAAGTCCAAAACCATGGAGTTTTTACAGTGAAAGTAAATGGATTAATTACGCTTCGCACCTTTGCATTTGACTATGATTCTTATTGTCACATTCTTTTTGTACTTCGCGCACCTCTGCGTTTGATTATGATTCTTATTGTGGCATTCTTTTTTGTAATCTCTTGCCCTATTACTAGGAGCGATAGGAGACGTTACATGTTAGCAACGGTAACAAAAGTAAATAATGTTCGAATTCAGACATTGTGCCTGAAAGAGTGTCTCGATCCCTAGGTTAATCTCTTAGTGATCACATTCAATTGTCTCTTGCAGTATTTTCTTTGATCTAATTTTGCGACATTTGGTCAATTACATTCTAAGTCAAATTTAGAATTATCGTTCAACGTGAGATATTTTTGTGCGTCATTAACACTCATTTGTTCTAGCCAGAAATTGTTTTGGTCCAATCACTTTAATTATCGTCCCGCTACCCATCATGTAATTGCTCTCCTAAGCAATGAAAATGGGTGAAGCACATGTGCAAATTTCTGTTTGCTTTATTTTTTCAATAACTCAAGATATTTGAATCGGTTTACGCAAAATTTGATATGACTAATCCCCGGGAGTCACTTCAAAACGCCACACAGAGGTAGAGGTAGCTTTGCATCATGAGTCACTGACTTAAAAGTGTAACCATATCACTACTTAAAGTGGAAAGGCAAAAAGTGAGGTTTTGGTAAAAGTAAGGTGCCACAAGTGCAATTAACGCAAAAGAGTAGAAAACAAGTAAAGTAAGAGACCGTGGGAAGTGCTTGCGAAAACTCCCGGGAAAAAAATACCTCGGGTACGGCGAACCTTTGATCGGTTTCTGACCGTACTTCCTCCACGCCCACGAATCTCCCAACACTTCCTCGTGGCTCATCTGACTCACCGACTTCGACTGTTGATTCTTCCTGCAAAAAAAAGAACGATCCAATAAATTACGCAATCTAATCGGAATTGGAATATATCCTTTTCTTTTGCATTCTAATTTCTAAGTTTAATACTTGTGAGAATTGTGCCGCGTAATCATAGACCGTGAAAAAATGAATTTCATTTTTGGCTCCGAAATTTGTAAAAGATGACCCGAGCATCTGTTTATAGGGAAAAAAAAAACTGAATTTCATGTTACATTTGTGAAAAAATGTGGTTTGAACATCAATTCCCGGAAAGGAAAAACTTGGAATTAATCGGACCTTCTTCGAGATCGAACGGTGGCCGGTAAAGCGAGAGAAGAACCGGCGCGAGAGTTCTTGATTATCTGAGGAGTTATTAGTTGTTGCACTTGCACCATCGTTTGTGGTGGTGGTGGCGGCAGCGGCGGTAGTGATTGCGCCTCTTGTTGGGTTGGGGAAATTGAGGAAGTACAGGGGTTGTTTGGCCGTGGCTTCAGGAAATTAAAACTCCGGTAAATTTCTTCCAAACCTTCGCATTCGAAATCCGAGTTATCCCCGAAACCCGGATAGCGAAACGGGGTGTCGTCGTCGTTGGCAAAGGTGAGAGAAGCCAAATCCGATAACGGGTCCTCAACGTTGTTGGTTTGGCAGTTAACGGTGACGGTCGCGGAGGAGGATGCGGCGGCGGTGGTGCAGCCGCTCACCACCGCATGCAAATCCCACCCGTCGGCCATTAATTAAACAAACGGGGGCCTCGAAACTCGTGATTGGTAATCCCACAAACCGTTTTCAGTCCCCGTTAATGACTCAATCACATGTGTACCTGCGTCTGCTCCTGTTTCACCTGCGTGCGCATGTTGGGTGGAGAGAGATGGAGGGGAAGAGAGAGAAAAGACGCTGACTTTGGGGTTTCAGAGGGAGGGAGAGAGAGAAGTGGAGCACTGACCAGGAATTGTTTATTGTTTATTATTTATACTGGAGGAAAGTGGTAGTAGTGTTTGGTTTGTCTTCTCAAAAAGAGTTTCTTTTCTTTTTTTTCTTTAGAAACAAATGGTATTCGAGTCAATTTATGTGCGTTTTAACTTTTGTTTTATTTGGACAACAAAAAATCGTTCACACGAGAATTAAGGAGGTTTTTTTTTATTTATCATTCGTTAATCTTAATCTACTCGATCCTAAGGAATTTGGGAAGGTGAATGGGTGCTTACGAAAATCAAACCTTACCCATGTGTATGACAGTATAAGGAAGGCACCAACCGTATTACATCTCACTTGCAGAATTTAAGAGTTTGCACAAGATTTTTCTCTTACAACCTTTTTTTTTTTTTTTATCCGCTTTCTCTTACAACTTGGTCCGAAGAAATTGCTTAAAACTTTGAACTCAGAAAGTGCAACTACACTTCACAGAAGAGTTGCTTTTACTCTTCTCTCTCTCTCTCTAGAAAGCAGCTTTTTGCTTTTCCATTGACTTGCGAAAATGTCAAAAGGGTGGCCAATGTGTATGCAATGTGCCCATGTGTATAATGCGCTGGCTGCCGCATCTATGCTATGGTTCCAACGTCTTAAGACGGAGGATTCCCACGCGCATAGTCCCCCGCGTCCCCAACACTAGCTTATTGCAGTAGTACGTAGGAGTATTGCCTTTGTTTTTAATTTCTTCCCAAGTTGGTTAGGCTCCGTTCCGAAAACCTTCTTAAAAAATAAGTACTTATTTCCTCTACTTCTCATTCAAAAATAATCCAACCTTCTTATTTTTCCCAAATAAAAAGTTCCTTCCACATTTTCAAACTCAAATATAACATAAATGAAAAAATAATAATAATAATTTTTTGCACCGTATTAAAGATCTCAATGAGATTTATCAAATAAGATCCATAGTGGTAGGAAAATTATTTGCGTAAACACATGATTTTTGAGTTTAAAGTTGCCGTATACAAAAAAGAGGACTGTTGGTATGAGAATGAGGGCCGGTGGACGGAAATCGTACCGGTAGCCGCGCCGGGCCCTCTCCGGCCACCGGACGGCCGATCCGAGCCGTCCAAAAATTCTAAAAAAAAAAACCAAGGGGGCCTACGCGGGAATCAACGGCATCCGAGGTATGTAGGGTGCTTGACCCGGCGCGGCTACCGGTACGATTTCCGTCCGCCGGCCCTCATGGAACCTATATAAATTCTTCCAAGCCTTCTTATTTTTCAGGAACACCCCTTCTTATTGGACAAAAAATAAGAACTTATTCCATTTCTGGAACACAGCCTTACTCTATCTATCTATATATGATTTTGTCTACTGCTCCCTCCATCCCAAAAAGAATGACAATTTTTGAAATTCGTGTCATTTTTCATCGCTTATATCTTTCAATCTATTATATTTTTCACGAGTTTGAGAACTTTGTATAATAGAACTAATCGAGAACTATTAAACAAGATCCATATTGAATATTTTTTGAAATCTATATTAAAAGATATAAGGAATTGAAATTGGCACAGATATCAAAAATTGACATCCAATTTGGGACGGAGGGAGTACTATTTTGTAATCATAGGATCAAGTGTTCAGATTTAAATCATTAACGGTTGGTTCTCCTCACCATCCAATTCATTTATGACAGTTTATCGTATTGGTTTGGATTGTGTTTGTGTCCATTTTTATCTTGTGATCTTAAAGCGCCCTTGGTTCTAGTCTTTTAGGTTTGTAAAATAATGTAGACCACTTAATCTTACTTTCGTCAATGTTTCCCAAATTTGACATGCACACGTATCACATGTTCTCGATCTCTATAAAAATTAATGCATCAATTCTATATATATATACAGAAATCCAATTTCTTTATTTTTCTAAAAAAATCAAAAAATTCAAGTTGTCCTCTTATCAACTCTTCATATAGAGAATTGGATACGAATTTGTTAAAATAGACCACGTTAATTAACCGTGCAATTGGTTCTTTAGGAACTAATTCTTTTTCTTTTCATCGATCCCTAATCTACTCTAACCTAAGGGGAAGGGATGGGCTAGTGGGGCTCAAAACCACCACTTCGATCATAAACTGAGTATGATCGAGCTCCATTATCAACTGGGCTACCACCCATGTTCTTTAGGAACTAATTTAGGCGCGCATAAACCGATTCAGATACCCTAAAATATGAAAGAAAACCAATCAAGTTATGCTATCCAATTTTTTTCCCAAAAAAAAACATTTTAAATTTCATGATATTTGTATAGAATTATTTGTGGGGAGGCTGGCTATAGCCGTCAACGCAGTGGAGTGGGCGTGTGGGTCATTTAGCTCTTGTAGGGGCCCATGAAATAAAGAGAAGGTGTTTTCTTTCTCCCTCATCTCCATATCTCTCTCTGTTTTTCTTTCCAATTCTCATCTCTATATCTCTAAGAATTCAATGCAAAAGCTAAAGCTGCTCCTCCGCACGCTGCAGTGCTACGGTATCAATATGGCCGTTGCGGTGCGGTGGACGGGTGGTTGTTAATTGGAGGCATATGCTCCAAACCTAGAAAAATTACCAAGTGCTCCTCAAGCACCGCCATAGGCGGACACAAGGGGTGCTACGGGGTGCTTGGGCCCCTACACAACTCCAAATATTCCCACTAATTATACTAGTTTTTGAGGTTAGTGTTGAAAAGTTCTATAGGATCGCCCCAGCAAATCTCTCTCGAGGGAAAAAAAAAAAGTTAATAAATTTTCTATATACTACGTGTGAAAAAACCTCCTATAATTTCAAATTATCAAACGTTTTTTTGGTTGTAGATACGATATTGAATAGCGGTTACGTATACACATGCTTTCGTCTCATTCTCATAACTAGGTAGTTGCAAAATATTTGGATTACTATGTTTTTTTTGTTACTAATGTAGAAATACATGAGCTTGTTCGTTTTGAGTTTTGGGATTTTGGATTCTCTCCCAGCGCACGGTCTCCAATAAATTCTCTCTCAATCGTTACTCTCATTTCTCTCTCTATCTCTCTCCACCCAAAATCCAAAAATCAAAACAAACAAGCCCCCATACGATTCGTGCCTCTACTGAGTACAAATTTTGCTTCGGCCGCCACTGAGCTGCACCGCAATATCTCACAGCAATTTCCAGCCTCACATGTAAGCATCACTACAAAGTTTTTTGTGGCTTTTCACACCAAAAGAATGACGAGGATGGTCTCAAAACACAGCATTTCGATAAGGAGCATTATTACTGAGTGCAGCAATACTTCACTTTTACAGGCAACCCATGAGTCCCAACACCCTGTATGATATGATGGACCAATAACAGCCGTACGATGGAAGAACGAGCCTGTTTATCCCGATTTTGGTGGGTCCACCACGCCACATTCAAGGGCGTTTAAGGAAGGAAGAGTATTTCCTAATTCCTACTACTACTACAGTTACGTTGTTCCCACGATTGGGGTCACGAAGAATTTGTGGGGGTTAATTAATTACTCTAAATTAGAATTGTGTTTCCTTTAGGGGTGACCATTTCTAACGGTGGTAGTGGATTTATAGTTGTTTACGGAGCTAATTGCGGATTTATAGCATTTCGAAATGGGAGGTTTGCCACATAAGACACTTCTTTTGCGCGCTTTCTGTGATCTCTCTGTTTTAATTTCTCTCTTTTTCTTTTTCGATCAGTAATGGAGATTGACAATAGAATGAATTATACTTTGAAGTTTGAACACAAACATCCCATGCCAACACAAGGCGTCTAATGCATGTTTCTCCTTTATAGTGCATTCCTGACTTCTTAGGAGTCTAAAACGGAAATTAAAGATCGAGTCTTTTTTATTAGACTATTATACAAGATATGGGAACCCTAAAATTTGAGTACTTTTTTAGAGCATAAACCGACCGTCACTTCGGCTTTAGCCCAGAACCGGCTCTATGCATTCGCATGACTTGCGTGCATCAAACGTATCCAAATCATATTTGTGTTCAAGTTTTGTAATCCAATGTTCTTATCCCTTACATTATCCCTAAGAAAATTCCAAATGCATATCTACAAGTGTACAATACAACCAAGCTCAACAATTAGACATCAATCAACCCTGTGCAAATGCTAGTTGTTATACGATGGGAAGATTTGTGTTTGGACTATGAATTTAAAATGGATTTTATGAAAAGAAAAAAGCAAAAATACCATACAAATTAGCACTACTTTTTCTTTCTTCTTTACCATAGGAAAGTCTCGATCTCCACAATCTCACCGTCTATTAACGAAGGTTATTCAACTTATTATTTGTCATTCTGCTGTTCTTTTCTTCCACATTAATTCCATTTCCCCACTTCGATTTTAGAGATCTACAAACATTTAATTAAAATTGACAAGATCCTCTAGCATGTACTTTTCAGAAAGGAAAAATGCTAAAGCTTGCCTAAAAGATGCATGCTGGATGGTCGTAACGTGTGCACAAAATTTAAAGAATAGTGCACGAAATTCATTAAGCAATTAATTTCTAAGAGAAAGTACTGTACTCGATGATGCTATAAAATGGATTTGTCAAAATCATTTTGTGACTTCTTGTAGGGTCAAAAAAAGTCTATATATAGTCTCAAATTCAAACTATTAGATTAAACCCATCTCATTTTTCGATACAGATCTTGTTTTTTCTGATCGTCAACAATTGCTTGGATGACGTGACAAGTTAGGCAAAACCGAAGTTACTGTCAGCACTATATATAAATGACTTTGCCACTTTCTAGTAGCAACTTTGACTTACGGTTGGAGTACCAACTTTTACAAATTAGTAACTCATGAGTGCACTTGCTCCGAAGAAACCATATATGCACGCTAGCTCACAAATACGAAGGAAATGCAAAAAAAAAAAAGAAACGTTTCTTCAAGTGATCCATTGGAGGGTGAATTGGATTCATTCACTGTGCCAAGAGAGGTGTGAAAGAAGATGAATTTAACGGCGGCCTTTTTGGTTCCATTAATTTCCCCCCCTTTTTTTTGGCCATATGGAGCGCATGCATGAGCTTATATTGTTTCGAAGATTATGATGACATACAGGAAAAGGTATCGAGAGAGAGAGATAAGAAGCATTAAGGAGTACTAAGGACCACCACTATACTACTACGAGTAAACCTACAAACGTTTTCCATTTGCAACATTTGGTTCCATTTGCAACATTTGGTTCCTCTCTCTCTCTCTCTCTCTCTCTCTCTCTCTCTCTCTCTCTCTCTCTCTCTCTCTCTCTCTCTCTCTCTCTCTCGATGTCTGATTGATTTAGTTCCTCAAAGTACTCCTTTTTTTTAAACACACACTCTCTCTCTCTCCCTCCATTTTCTAGTTCATATTACTCCCTCCGTCCCAAAATCTTTAGTCTTTTTGGATATTCGCACCGTACTTTAAACTCTTATTTCTCTCAATTTATGATATTTTTCATAATTTTGAATTATAGATCTAATCGAGAACTACAAAACAAGATCAATATTGCATATTTTTGAAGATTTATATTGAAAGATATAAGAAGGTGGTGACCTAGCCCAAGTAGAAGGGTATTCCCTTGCCCCACGCTCATCCAGGGTTCGAACACTGCCCCCTCCCCCAATAGTACTGTAATGTAGTGTAGGAATTAATGAGTGACAAAAAAAAAAAATTTATCGAAAGATATAAAAATTTAAAGAACGACACAAATATCAAAAAAATCCAAAGATTTTGGAACGGATCGAGAGAGTATATAGATTGTAATCAAGATTGGGTCATTATAGTAGGCTAAGACGAGTACTTTTGGCCTAGCTCCTATTCATATAGGTTAGCTAGCTAGATGGGATTAGACAAATAGATGAGAGAGAGAGATGTAGAGGTGGGTTTGGCAACACATTGAGGTTACAGGAAATGAGTGGGAATTGAGTATCATGGGTTTGGCAGGAGGACATGTTACTGACGGATAGGGATGTATAGATAGATAGTTAGATACATGCATATGTAGCCTTTATGAAAAAGAAACATTATGGATCGATCGATTGCAATCTACCTATTAAGCTTAAACTCATCCCCTCCCTCCCACTTCTACCTTTTTGCACATTTTTGTCCAAACAACCAACCTTCAAATCTTCTCTTTTCCACCCCATATCTGCTTCTGTTTAGAGAGAGAGAGAGAGAGAGATCAGTCCCAGCCCACCACTTTCTAGAGTGGGGGAGAAAGTGCCACACACTATGAGGTCTAGGGAGTGTATATCATGTGTGTACGTATTATCACCATTACCACGAATGTCACATGCCACACACTATCAGGGTTTCTACTCAAGCAGAGGCCGACTCGAAATTGACTGCATGCCCTGTTGAGCACTCATCGATGACATCTTTTTTTCCTCCCCCGCAAAAGTCAGTATTGTTGGTTGAAGTTACATATCGAGGTATGACCTCCAGTCAAATGCACGAGAGTACATGGTACCTACCACTGAACTACCACTTCACCTGCACAGATCAAGTCTAGTACTATTAGCCTCCGTATATTTGTTATAATTTCACGCTATTTGTCAATCTCTATACATCATGAAGTTTCTTGATCTACTATTATTCTTGCCTTCTTGGCCTTTCTTAGTAGTTGTACTAGTAAGAAATTAAGAACTGGGTTCCTTTTTTAGCATTTGTTTGTGCCTCATTTCATCACAGCATACATCCATGTGTAGGGGGGGGCCTTAAATTGATAGATATAGTTTCCTTGGCCAATAACCTTATTGTCTTCTCATTTCAACGAATGCTACATCCTCAAGAGTCATTTCTCCGATGGAAACCCCAAAGTCAAACACCACTAAGCAATTGGGACAATTACTACATGGAAAAGATAGAGTACTACTCCAGTCAAATAATACAATGATGATCATTCACCATGAACTCCATTTGGAATCGGCCTAAAATGCTTTAAACCACAATGATGTTAGATTGTGGGCACAAGGCCTTTGTCAACATCAACTGCAAACCTCTTTTTTATGCTCTTTTTAGAATAAATTTTTTTTTTTGAATAAAGCCTCACGAGTCACGACTACAACAATCCTAAAATTGAGGGTTAGGTTAGGTTTGGTTTACTCAGTCGACGAATCGAGCCGAATATTAATGTCAAGTTTAGATTCGGCTCATTTCGTAAACAAGCTTAAAATTGAGGCTCGGGTTCGGTTCGTTTAGCAGATGAATCGACCTCGAACGAACCTCTACCGAATCGAGTTTCAAACAATTCACGAACGACTCGATTCATTTGCGGTTACTTAGGACTACTAGGAGCCTTCACGCAGAATAAAACCTGAATACCTATAAAATTTTACACCTTACGAATTCTGAAACAGCTTTTACCGATATCGGATTTAGCTAATTTTTTTCAGGAACCCATGACAAAACATTTTAAAAATGACTTACGGTTTGAATATCTTTGTAGGACCCTTAATGATCCCGCAAAAAAAAAAAAAAATTCAATGAATGTGACCATGGTGATACTCCATTTAAAGGGCAAAATGTTCAAGTCTAGCTACTCTCCAATCTATTTGGAGAAAACTTCAACCCGACTTTTTTTCCCGAGCCCAATTCAATAATTGTGACCATTTATTTTTTTGAACACATCGAGAGTCACATCGCATTTGATATGGTTTTCAACGCATTTATATTGCAAGAAATCATTGAAATGGGTTTCGATATATTGTTGCAATCTTATTTTTTTGCAAAATAAATGTGTTCCAGATGACAAAATCATACTATCTAATGATATCCAATAAACTTAATTTTCGATCTGCTTTATGCTTCTAAGGATAGATAGAAAAGGTTGGAGAGGAACGGAGCTAGGGGTCTCACCCCAACATTCATTATCCCCTGCCCGACGCTATACTCAGTAGCCGTAGCTTTGGGCGGTTTAATGAACCAAACAAAATGACGGTTCTGATCATTGATATGAGCCTGGAAATAATCCTTTTCGGGCTGAAATTGTCAGGAGCTGGACTCCAAACCTAGATGTCGAAATTACAAGCCACCTGTGCAACATCAGCTCAACCACTCGCAACATTTGACAAAACACATTGTCAGTGCTTCCACAACCAAGTCATTCTACATTACCATGTTTATTTACATCTCCAATTTACAAGATTGATTAGTAGTACATATTTCCACTTCTAGGGGGTTGCTACGTTGGTTGCCCCCTCCCGCCCTTTTGGTAATAAAAAAAAATTCGTACATATTTCCACACTAGCTCCGGAAAAAGGAAACGTTCGTGATAACAAGACTCCTTAGTTAACTGTAAGAAACCATCGTCCAAACCCAGGCGAACCTTTTTTTGGTACACCATCCAGATTTGCCACAAAGAGCGGATCCCTATCCTCGCATTTGGATTCAGTACTTGCGGCACTAACTGCACTTCCCCTCTCTGTATGTTCCAACTCTCTCGTCAAATCTGCTACTATCTCTTTCAAATTGGATTTGCTCACTTCGCCTGCCGCTGCCGCAACTCCAACCATTGTTATCCTTGGAAGAAAAGGGCTTTGCTGCAGTTCTTGTCTCGTGGGTCGGCCGGTTTCAGCTTCCACTCTGCAAGCAAGGGGGTAGGTTGTAATTAGCACAAAAACAGAGTGAGCTCGAAGAATGCACGTTGGAGCAGGGGTCTCTTTTTGTCTGGCCGTATCTATTATGATTGCTCCACTCATGTTGATTGGTGTAGTCCCATACAACTTTTGTTCTATCGATGTGAATTAAAAGATTTAGCAAGGGTAAGGTGAATCAGATTCTTAATTCCACCAGTTTCATGCTTAGAGTGTTCTATCGATGTGAATTAAAAGATTTAGCAAGGGTAAGGTGAATCAGATTCTTAATTCCACCAGTTTCATGCTTAGAGTCTACACAGCCAAGCCCGGATAAAGGAGAAGGGTGAGCGTTAGGTAAAAAGTAAAAACCAGCTAGCACATAAAGACCACGTTAGACACTTATGACATGAATTCAAGTATGAATATGACTTATTTTTTAAATATCACAGAACGCGATGCTAGATGATCAAAATTGATTGGGACTTGGGCTTTATTTGGTTCGGTTTATGGGTAACTAAGATTCTTTGGTTTATTTTTATCGAACAGCAAGATTCTTTGATGTATGATAGATAGCGGTTTATGGGCCCCAAAGAAAATGACAGAGTGGCGAGGGGAAAAATAAAGATGTAAGGGGAAAAACAAAGATGTAAGGGCTGGGAAAATAATACCATGGGGTTCAAGTATTTTGGACATCTCGTATATTTAAACTCTATTTTTGTCATAGTGAATTCACTTTTCTGTCGACGAAGGCAATTCGGACAGGAACACGCAAACTAGGTGTTCTCCCTTTTGTGTGTGCATATTTATTATATTGGGTGCTTCCGCGTTTAGATGAGATTCTGGTAATAATCTCCATAGTACAATACAAAGAAGCACAGAAGCACCTCTTATCTGATTGATTATGGCGCGGTTGGTTTGAAAATGGATGCCTACACCAATCTCCGAAGGGAAATCTGGAACTCAATCTCTGTCCCTGCTTAGCTTGGACACTATCCTTCAATGTTAGCTCTGAAGTACCATGGTGCTGAAGGCATTTACTGTTTCGTAATTCAGAATTGGTTACAGAGCCGGATGACTCCAATGCCCTCAGCAAGGAAGCTGCAGTCCTGCACCAAATGAAGACAATCTGAATTCAAAAGAAGGAAAAAAAAATGCCCTACAAGAAATCGTGATATGGCTCTACAGATTCAAGGAATCGGAACCACCAAGAACAAACTCAGAAGAGGAATTTTATAGCTTCTTTTTTCTATTTTTCCTTTACTGAAATTCAATTCAACGGAAACAGAACCTTAACAAAGGAGCAACTCGAGGACATTCCCCGGGAACAACAAACAAAACACTAGTAAACCACTCTTAAAAAAGGCAAGCAGCGACTTAAACAAGAAGAGCAACCACAGTCAGTTGTTTTATGGTGATTATTCATAAATCAATTCACCCCAACAATTAAGAGAGCCATTTTTCCTTGTTGACTACTTGCGTTTTAGCCGCTCTATTCTTCCACCTTCCTGTTGCTACAAATGCGGCCCACATTGATGGAGAGTCTTCACACGTTCTTAGTCTGAGAGTTCGCATGAAAAATAGTTCAAGTCAAAGTCAAATTTGAATGCGACAGAACTAGGGCACCATTGTCTTCATGTTCTTCGTCTCATCAATCTGAAAACCCTAACCTTGTCTTCATCATCTTCCATCTCCCTTCATTCCCACCACCCGGTATTCGCACCCGAACCCTTGCTTACCCATAATACCCCCGCCCATGGTCTCAAAATCACAGAACCGGGACACCTATTGCCTCCTACCTAAAGCCTAAAACAACTATGCATCGCCACCATTAGGGACAACAAATAGTTATTTCAACAGTTATTTTTCCCACTTAATACTCTATTCTCAAAACCAGATATGGTTCCACGTACGCACAGTGCATGCATGTAGATAGAGTCATTGATTGGTTGGTTGTTTTGAGGGAGAAAGGGGGCAATGAAGGTGGCCCACAGTGAAGAATGCTTATGAAACGTCAGCTCCATAAATTGTGAACCATGGAAGAAATTTGAGGATACATATTTCCATTATATATCTAATCAATCATTTAACATGTATGTGCTGAAAAATAGGTTTGATTGGTTAACATATATAATGACATTTAAACTAAGAGGATCTAGGTTAATGAGTTGTTAAATTAATAATTGTTAATATAACGAAGGAAAGACAGAGTGGAGATATGAGATGAAAGAGAAGGGAAAGAAAAAGAAAAGAGGAAGGAGTGCGTGTTAAGCTCGTTCCAAAACCTCAACGTGTTCCAAGGCCAAACCTCTTGGGGTGAATTAAGTGTAGTAGAATTTGCCACTAATTGTTTATACTTACTTTTAAACTCTGCCGTTTCATAAAGCAATTAAACAAAAAGGACTCATCAGGTGATTGAATATATAATTCTCTCATACTATCAAGCTTGAGAGATGGGAGGGCTAGTGGAATGAAGTTCTTCCATTACAGTAAAGGAAACCAAATCCTGGGCAGGTTTACTGTCAAGGAAGTACATCAAACAACTGAAAATAAGGGAAACAGGGACTAGCATGGGGTACCTTTCTTCAAATGAATCTACAATATAAGGGAATTTCGGCTGAATTCCAGTGGCTTTGCGTAACCACCTGTTCCCCAGGAGCACTTTGTCAACAGCATTGAGAAGCTGAAATTTTGCAGCCTCTTCTACGTGACTCGAAAGATCTGAAAATATATCTTTATCCAGTGCTACCTCCGTAAGTGCACGCATAACCTACAAAACAAAGGACATGCAGCAGCATATAAAACACTAAAGGGGCAATAATATACAGAGTCACTAAAAAATTCAATTTCTTCAATACGATAATGTGCACCAAAAAACATATGTACACACGCACACAAAGTAAGAATGACTCATGTGAACCTATTCCCCAAACTGGAATCATACATGAATTGTTCAATAGATGTACATAGCATAAACAGGAAAAGAAATATATGAAAGGAAAGCAAAACAAAAGTTGAAATAATGACAGAAACGAACACAGGAACAAGCACATGCTCTCTACATCAAATTTATTGTTTCACTATTTTTTCCAGTGGATGGGGGGAAGAGGAAGCAAAAGAAAAAGCCAAATTAAAACCCCGATGTTCTGAGGCGGACGGAGCATGTGCCCCCACTGCAATATTCATTTATTTCCTCTCAAACACTGAACTAATTTGCACCTTCAATTTTTATACTTTTATTACACAGTTTATACATAATGTTTCCTTCTTCAAAGCATAACACCTTCTTGAAAACATATGTTGGTAATTCAAGAGTATGTAGAATAATGAGGTCTTGCTTGCTTATTATTTTCATTGCTCTTTTTTCAAATGAGGCAATTTTGTTCCTTTTTCGATTCTTTTCATCTAAACTTCAAAAAGTTCCTTCAGCTAAATATGGAAAAGTTCACTAAAGATGTTTGTTCATTTTTCATATGGTAAACAAATAAACAAGACAAATTGAACGGACATATTGAATTCGTTTTTTGTTTTGAGTGCAATTTTTTTTTCCTTATCTTATCGTTAGATATTCAAAAAAAAAAATGCTTGAAAATGTATTTAATAGGTGCCCCCACTAATGCCACATTCTGGCTACGCCATGTCTAGCTCCCAAACTTCTTAGTAGTACGTAAAGAGAAAAAATAAACGGGTGGTTTTTCATACCTCTGGTGGTTCCGAAATGCTCTCTCCAGTCTCTTCAATCAATTCTGTGTCGGAATCATCATCATGAAAAACATCCCGATGTTGTCGCCTAGTTTGTATTAATGCATGGAAGTGCTGATCGACAGATTCCTCTAGAATGGTGTCTAACAAGTTTTTATCAAAAAAGTACGGAGTATACCTAGTGGAAGCAACACCAGTGCAAGTGTCAGATGCTCCGCACTATGCACTAGAAGGAAGAACAAGCATAGGTTTAGGCAAATGGGACATATGAACTTAAACAAGAAATTACAGTCCCTTCACTGAAAAAGAGAATTCAAATCCTGGGAGATCATTTAATATTCTCCCCTTTGAGAAAAGGAGAATAATGACTGAAAGGGGCCAAGCAATCAGCATTTCATTTTCCAACAAGAAGCAGACATGTATCCTCAACACCACAAATTTAGGCAGCAAATGAATGTTAACGAATGCTAAATCCATTCTTTACTTAATTCAAAAGCAAAATGTTACGATTAGCATACCTCAATTCAAATGCTGAGAAGATGGTTTTGGTCTTCACAAAGCAATATTAATGAATGAACCATACGGTAAAAAAAAAAGAAGAAGAAGAAGAAGAAGTTGCATGAAATTAGAACCTTTAGATTAAGGACAAAGCATAGATTGACAGATTAGCATACCACTTGATCCCATCAGCTGTTGCTATAGCAATGTCCAAGTTCCGAGCACTGAAAACAGGAACACCGTCAATCTTTTTTCTTCCACCATTACGTGACACTAGCTTGAGAAGTTTATTGGCTTCCTTGACCTGTAAGTTAAACACAAAAATTACAAACGAATGCCAGTTGCTAATCAGATGCAACCATGGTATCTTACCTGCGTCTCATTTGGAACGAATTGGAACAAGTGAGGTTTCTCCTGCATAACATATGGTGAACTACGTCAAAATGGATAGAGATAAAGGTCTATCAAATGAAACTTGGGATGAAATGACAAGAAAGTTATGAAATCGAGAACTCGACACATAAGCTATAAAAGATATGCAAGTAATTTGTCTTCGAAAACAGCATGGATGTCAACCCAAGAAGAAAAGTTGCACAAACTCTTGGCCTTGGGGTTGGTTTTGACAAACATTGGTACCCTTTTTAAGGACCTCCGCCTTCTATAACCTATAAACTTGAACAAAGTGGGCCTTACAGGGCCCAAAAGCTTAAGCTCAAGTTACTTCAAGTAAGCTTGTGGTAGTATAGAACACTTTTATTGATGCTTTACTCAACCTGGAAGTGCATTTCATAGAAAAGCACCAGCCATCATGCATTCCGTCTTTACCGAAACCTATGTATTCGAACCCTTTATCCTTATAGCACCTTCAAGTTCAGCCATCCACTTTCTTCCATATGAACCACTCATTTGTTTATCATAAAATCCTCCGATCATTTGAAAGCATGCTACCACTAGGCACTAACTGCTTAACTTGCATGATTTATGAAGATAACAGCTCTCGCCTCTCATCCATCTTCATATCCCCATTTCTATGACACCCTTCTACAATCACATATCTATTTGTTTCCCCGAAACTTTCATTTATGATGTTCTTGCTTCAGCAACACTATTCAGATGAACTGTTTCGCTTTTAGCTACATGAATCACATTACATCATTCAGCTTGGTCAGACATCATACCACGGGCTGCATTAGCATGAAGGGTCCAGCAGGGTTTTACACTGTCACCTATGGCTTACCTTATCCAATCATCCTCCTTGGGATTGGTCACGCAAAGACAAAAACTTTAGCATTTACAAGAAGAGTTGACATGTTCCTAGGCTATGTAGCACGGATACGGACACGCTAACACGGACACATATACAGACAGACACGGGATATGGGATTTCTAAATAAATGGGGACATGGAAACAGTAGGGACATGAACCAAAATAAATAAATCAATAATTCAACTTTAAACCAATGGAAACATAGTTACATGTAGCTGTAGTACATGAAGCATCAATATGTATGACCATACACCATATTACGCTTTCAAACCATTTTAACTAATACACATTTATCCCCCAAAAGTTTCAAAAATTGCATATTTAACCCCTCCCACGTCCCCATGAATTCTTTTTTATTAAATTTAATGGACACGCCACGTAGCGTGCCCCATACTTTTTTCGTCGTGCCCCCAGTAGTGAAATAAGATAAAAAGATTTTTTATGCTTCCAAATCTTAGAATATTATAACAAAAAATGAAATAAAGAGACAAGAAGTAAACCCAAATAAAGGCCATCAGTGGCATTCTCAAGCCAATTGACTGCTTATCCCTGCATTGTCATTACAACTATATAGCACATCTATCACTTATCTGTTCCTTCTAAATAGACACGCAAATCCAGTTAGTGGTAGAAAGAAAACTAGCCTTGTTCGTTTGGGGGTTTTGAGGGAGGTTTTTGAGAGTAATGAGTGAGGAGAGAGATAGAGAAAATTTATTGGAGACCGTGCCTAGGGGTTTTGAGACCCCCAAACGAACAAGGTCATGCAGATTTTACCTTGTTTCATGTAATAGAGAAATATACAATAAAAAAATCAGAATGCAATACACCTTAAACGTTGATACAAGAGCACAATCATACATGTAGTGACTTAGTGGGGTGATATGGAGAATGAAGAGAATCAGAGATGACGTGAGATCACAATGAAATTGAATGCTATGAAACCAATACAATTACCATTCATACAGCTCCAGCCATACCTTGAAATGCTCATATGCTAAAGTAAGATGACAAGCGCCAACCACACCACTTGGAATATTCAGCTTTCTAACATAAGAAACTGGAAAATATAATAATTTTGAATGTAAGACATTTCTTCCTACAGAGATTTATAATCATGTTAACTTCCAACTTTGAAAATATGTATCTTTGTCTAAATAAATAGACACAAGAACAGGACACTTAAACTGCATACATAAACTTGCTTCTCAAATGCAAACAAACATATGAAGGCACCGCCAAACCTACCTGCATCACCTACATCTATGAAAAAGCGGAACACTGGGCCATTTCTCTCACTCTTAGCAACTGATGCAAACAACTTCTTAATCCATTCAGGTGTTCTACAGGTCAAAGATGATTAACCACAATTAGAGCAGTTAAACATTACTTCAGCGACAAAAGAAAGTAACGATAACAAGTAAGAAACAAGAAAAAGAACCATGTAATAGAGAGACCTCTACACCTATATATTGCATGTCACGAATTGCAAAGTTATAGGAGATTTGAACTCGGAGGATATATAGATATCGAATCATTGTCAACCATTAAGCAGGAAACCTATGAGATCCTATTCACACTGACACATACATACGAATATTTGCTTCGAAGAAACAAGTTACTGTAATCATCTTCCGCCAAATAAACCCTTCTGAGATTGAAAGTTTTGGTCCTTTCAAAAGACTGGATAGATCTTTGAGGAAGAATTACATCCCACCTCTCATACTGCCATTGTCTAGACAGGTCCAAATTGTTCATAAGACACTCAAGACTGATGACAGAATGCAAATGGTGTGAGGCAACAGTAACAGGTTTCGTCTAATCAAAAGGGAAACAACATTAATCAAGAAAAGTTTGTGGTCCATGATCCCGCTTTATTTGATGTGGGTCTTATGTCGCGAGAGAAATTCGAAAGTTTTTGAAGGGGTGGAAAAACCTCTTTCTAGGATAAAATCTTTCTTGGTGAACAGCTTGTACAGTTGGGACAAGAGAGATTGTTTTCCATCCTTGACCAATTTTTAGATTGGTTTGAGCTTTTCCATTCCGGTGGCAATGTATAGGGCCTTTTTGTTATGTGGCCTTCTTTTGTATACGGGTGGCATTCCGCATTCCCTTAATGCCTTATCTCTAATATAATTAATTACTTATCAAAAAAAAAATTCACTTTGAAGGATAGAGAACAATGATCATTAATCTTCGAAATCTTTGAGGTATACCATAGAAAACTAAATCTCCCAAGGCTACTGCTCCTCTATTAGCTAACATATACGTTTTCAAGGGCATCCCTAAAGAGTGCAGAGTGCAAACGCGCATGGTTGGCCTTTGAGGTTCTCCCATCTTATAGATACCAACATCGTGACAACCGAGTAACATCCCTCAGCAGAAAAATGCACCTACGAAAATCATGCAACATTATTCTCCCCCACCGTTTCCCTTTAACCCCCATTGTTCCTACATCTCCCCCAAATCCAAGTGTTGACTGCTTCTTCTTCCTCAAAGTACCAAGTCTCCTTCATATGGAATGCCCTAAGGATTCATTATCCCACTGGTTTTCTACGTATATTCCTAGACACGACTTTATTATTTGGATTGCTATTAGAGGTAGTCCAAGAACAAAGGATAAGCTTCACAGTTGGGGGGGTTCTTGACAATTCTACTTGTTCTCTTTGCTGCCATGATGCTGACACTCTGAATCACCTCTCCTTTGAGTGTTCCTAATCTATACAAGTCTGGTTTCAACTGACTAAGCTCTGTTGCATTCCCTCTGGTCCTGTTCTATGGTGTGATAAGGTGTCTTGGTGCTGCTCCAATTTTAAAAGCAAAGGTTTCCCAAATGCTATAAGAAGGCTATATTTGCATCCTCAGGCCCCCTTCATCAGTCATTGCTCTGATTAAGCTTGAAGTTAGGGTCAAGGCTTCTCAAAACAGGAACATCAGGCCCTCTGATTTAGTTTCTTCTCTTTGTAACACTTGGTTGATCCGAAGTTGTATATTAGCTTGATAGTTTCCTTTCCTTGAAAATGTTTAGACTGCTTGTCTATTGTTTCTTGATGTAATCTGAGGGATTTCCCTCTTGGTTGCTCTCTCTAAATTCTAATAACAGCTCTTGGTTGATTACCAAAAACAAAGAATCCTTAACCCAAGTTTTATCCCAACACTTACTTGATAGTACTCAAATATTGAGGTCTTACACTAATTTGAGACCCAAAACCGATCGCAAACCCTAACAACCATCCATAAAAATTACATAATGGCCTTTCTTCAGTATCCAAGATGAATAGAAAGAAATACCCACGATCACAAAATTATACGTGTAAAATCGATGCATAAATGAAAAGGGTGGGGACTCCTCCAAAGGTCTCAAGTTTGAAACGTGTTATCAACTCGGGGCCAGTCCATACGAGCACTTGCTCCGGCATTAATTGGGCCCCACTTGTGGATGGTACCGAGATTAGTCAAGGTACGCTTGAGTTGGCCCGAAAAATGTGTTATAAAATGTGTTATCAACTCGGGGTCAGTCCGTCTATACAGGTACTTGCTCCAGAATTAATTGGGCCCTGCGAGCGGATGGTACCAAGATTAGTTGAGGTACGCTTAAGTTGGCCTGCAAACGAGCCGAGCTTTTGCGAGCCGAGCTTTTGAGTGTCGAGCTCGGCTCGTTTAGTAAACGAGACAAAAACTTGAGCTCAAGCTCGATTACTAAACGAGCCGAGACTTGACGAGCTGCGGTTCGTTTGCAGCCCTAGGCCACTTCATACGGGCACTTGCTCCAGCATTAATTAGGCCCCGCGAGTGGATGCTACCAGGATTAGTCAAGTTACACATAATTAGGCCCCGCAAGTGGATGTACCAGGATAAGGATTAGTCGAGTTACACGTAAGTTGCCTGAACCCGAACACATAGATATGGTGAAAAAAAGAAAGGGGGAAAGAGGGAGTATAGTACCTTTTGGAAATGAAAGGTATGTCGAAGTGGGTGGAAACAGCCATGAGTCCAGTCCCAGAAAGGTCACACATGCTGAACACCCGGCCCACGAAGGCCGGGCCGCCCTTTCCGGCGGACCTCAAGCCCAGATACGACGTTCCCCTGAGAGACGAAGACGAGGGCGAGTCGGTCTGAGTCGACTCAAATGGGGAAGGGGGAGGACGCAGGGATAGTAGTTGAGGGCGCGAGTCGGCGAAGGGGAGAGGAACGAAGATCTTCGACGGCGAAGCGGAGATTTGGGACGGCGAAGGCTTAGGGAAGGGGATGAGAGAGGAGAGATTGGATGCAGTGGATTGGATGAAGCGAGATATGTAGTTGATAGGGTTAGGGTCGTGGTGGTGGTGACCGGGTTCGGTTGCAGAACCCATTGAAAGGGATTGGAAGATATTGAATCTCTGTTGGTGGATTTGTGCAGGAGTTCTGAACTGAGCTTTGGGGCTTTGAATTTCGGCTCTCTGTCCTCTACAGTTTTTATTGGGTCGAGTTTGGTCCATTGTATTTGTGGGGGCCACAATAACAATGATCGAAATCATTCATTTTGTTAAGCTCGGCGAGTTTGTTGTCCTCGGTAAAAATTACTCCAATTTGATCAAACATTGATAGATACATGAAAGAAACAGATTTGTATAAGGAATTGGAATGACAAAAATGTTAGCGGCAATGGTCTAAAATGTTGCCACCAATATGTCAAAGTTTGCGGCCTCGACGCTAAAGTTCGAGGTTCGTGGCCATGATGCAAAACTTTGCGGCAAATGCGCAAAAGTTCGCAACCATGAGTTAAAAGTTTTGCAGCCACAATACAAAGTTTGCAGCCTTGATGCAAAAGTTTGCGTCCTTGAAGCTAAAGTTCGCCTTCATAATGCAAAAGTTTGCGGCTACGGTAGAGGGAGAGATTGCATGCAGGAGCTCTTGGTTGCTCTGTCTAATAACTGCTCTTGGTTGATTACCAAAAACAAAAAATCCTTTACCCAAGTTTTATCCCAACACTTGATTGATAGTATTCAAATATTGAGGTCTTACACTAATTTGAGACCAGAAACCGATCGCAAACCCTAACAACAATCCATAAAAATGACATCATGGCATTTCTTCAGTATCCAACATGAATAGATAGAAATACCCACGATCACAAAAGTATACGTGTAAAATCAATGCGTAAATGAAAAGAGTGGGGGCGCCAACTGTACGAGTCGAACCTTTTTACATTCATCTTATCAATTGACTTGTGAAAATTGGAAAAGAACTGTTCAGTGCAGCAGCAGATATTGAACTCCCCAAACTGTTTCTCTGCTTTGACAAGCACCAACTGGGTAAAGGCAATCATACAAGGCAGTAATCCCTTAAAGCCAACACCACAATGCAGTTTATCACTACCTTCTCCATGATCAAATAACCATGACCCGCCAAAGTGAAAACGGACACCGGAACAAGAAAAAGCAACCAGAAAGAGACTCGTAAATCTCCATTCAGAATTCATTTTTACTGAACTCTGGTTTGACTTTCGAATCAAGTCCAACAAGATTCGAGTGGCCAGTGATAACCCTGCTCCTCTACTGTCTCCATTGTCACATTACAACCTTCGATGCTTCTAGATTTGTATGCCAGAAAAACATAGTGCCAAGACAGGCATACAAATGATACAGATGGGCTGAATCCCGAAATAAATAGCTAAATTTTTCTACGTCACAAGGCATCACGTACAGCAATCCTACATGTAATAGCATCTGCAAGAGAAGATATTCCCAGTTCCGGACCAGGTATTTTGTAGTGCTGAAATAGAGAAACAAGGATTTTCATTTGTTAAGCAAGAGGTAAAGCAGACATGGCATTTCAAACTTCCACCCAAAGCAAGCTATTGAAAATATCCACAAACCTTCTGTATCTGAGCTTGGTTTGCTCTTCCTAGCAATTCCTCCAAATCAATCTCTTTACCCTTGACAAGCTTCTCGATGGATTTCATCTAGTATAAGAATGGGAATTTAAATCTTATACTGGGCTAGCCAACTATTAAATTTTACTGGACAGGTCAAAGAAACACTGCACCATTATTCTCACCTCATCGACATAAGAACCAAAACGAGCCACAAGAACATAAGTTGAGCTTTCAGAAATCCCACACCTTTTGAATGATTCTGTAATCTGTAATAATCGAAGAATAGAAGTGAATCCCTTGAAATGATGAAGATTAAAATACGAACTGAAGTTAAATACACGTAGAAATTACATGCTTAGAGCCTGAATAGTTGTAAACAAGCTCTGAATGAAGAGTGCGTGTTGTCAAGGACTCCCGGGACTTGGCCAGAAGCGTCTTATGTGCAGCTGCTAGAACAGGGAAAATATCTGGGATCTGTCGTGATTGTTAAAGTAATGTTAGATAAAATTCCTTGTGGGTAATATTAGCGGAGCACCACACCACACCACACCGCACCGAAACAATAAATAATGAGAACACGGCATATAAGGCAGGTAAAGGAATCCTACAAGTGATGCATTGAGAAATGCTACTTCTGGTTCCAGGGTTCCAGCTTGCATCAAGTCCAGAAGTTCTCTGCAAGATAAGTAAGCTTATAAGGCACGTAACCCATTGCAAAGCTTTCCTTCGAGTAAAATAGTAAATCCTTCCTTTATAATCCTATGAAGTATCTAATATCATCAATATGATCCACAAAGACATTGATTAGTAGATCAGGACATCGAACACCAATAACGCTTAGGCTCAGTTTGGATGACAGCAAGAATCAGGAATGGGTTCCCAGTAATTTGATTCATGGGTGATCTCATTCAAGTGTTTGGTTAACATAGGAATGTTATCTAGGGAAAAAAGTTAAAATCATATTCAAGCGTTTGGTTTCACCATTGAGAGCATAGGAATGGAATGGAGTTTTTAGCTTGTTTACCAAAGCTACCTTTAACATTTCTTCACCATTTCATCCTAAACCCCAATTTTTCCAGATGACTTTTTTTAAGAAAACGAATACGCTCATTAGCCAAGCGTTTAAAATTTCCTTTCTGCAATACTTATAGTAGAAATAATTTAAAAATTCAATGTGAACTACTACATAGTTATGGAGAATACAAACTTCTACAAAAAGCAAAAGAACAAGTAGAAAACTTCTTCATGTATAAGATTGAACCAAAGAAAATTGTTCTATTCAAGACGATCATCTCAAATAAGTAAATAAATTCTAGATTAACCTTGACATTCCTGGTTTTTATTCTTCAAAATACATAAGAAACCGTCCCCCCTTGTCCCTTCATAATTGATTTTTCCCAGTTATAACCCAAAACGATCCTTTTAAATAGCAAACACACAGAAAAATACTAATTCAAAACCACTTTTAAGCGCAGATTTGAAAAGTGAATGTGAGTTTGATAATACGTACAATACATATATAGTATACATAGAAATATACGTAGGCATAGGCATACCTGTATAATGAAATAACATATTAAGAGGGAAAATTACTACTCCTAAATTAGAATGAAACCCGAGGGAATGTATGTAACGTGTGTAGTAGGGTAAAAAGGGAAAACTTCGAAACTTCTTTTTTTTTTCCTTCGTAATTAGATTACCCCGTAATCTTAGATTTCCATGGGCTAGTGGAGGTATGAGATTCCTCTTCTATTCAGGAATCTGATTGCTCCTGAATTAGGAGATCAACAATCATATTCCTATTACAATTCTACTCAAACATAGGAATCTTAGAGTTCAGCAATCACATTCCCATTCACCCTTAAGATGCCTGCCATCCAAACTTCTACCCTGATCTCAACATGAATACTAACTATTTCCAATAGCATAGGAGTAATATTTTTCACAAATCCTATACGGGATTGAACATATTAAGGCGCTTAACCAAGTCGAAAACATGATACGCAGTTGAGCATATGTATACACAGATACAAGTAGAAATATGTATTTTTAGAGAGAGAGTGAGAGAGAGAGAGATGAGTACTTGGAATTGGTGACGTCTGTGAAGAGAGCGAAAGTGAGAGTGCTTCCATCGATCTCGAAGACCTTCATATTGCTCCTGGTTTTGGGAAACGAAAGCTAGGGTTTGAAATTGTACCCAAAAAATAACGATTAAGGTTTGGTTTAGTTATCAAACAGAGAGGGAAGAAAAAATACACGCCAGGTAGGGGTCGAAGTCGAAGTAGGGTTTTGGCCTATTTTGGGACCGAACCGGTTATAATCGGATCGACCGGTTTCGGTCCGGTTTGGCCGGTTTATTTCTCTAATTTGAGACACAGACACACACAAAGCGAGAGAGGAACCTCGGTGGTCGACGGTCGTCGTGGTGGGAGTTACCTTGTCAATGGTGAGGGAGGAATCTCGCATTTTGGGGCTTGTACGTGGTTAGACTGAGTTCTAGCCAAAATTGGTTTGGTTGATGCTTGAACATGGTGATTGGGAGTGTAGATCTGGGGGTTTGATGAGTTTGGTAAATTGTGGGGCCCACACCAACAATGATCGGAATCGTTCATTTTGTTAAGCTTGGCGAGTATGTTGTCCACGTTAAAAATTAGTTTGATCAAACATCGATAGATACATGGACGAAACAGATCGAACATCGCTAAAGTTTGTGGCCATGATACTAAATTTTGCGGCCACGACGCTAAAGTTTGCGGCCATAATCCAAAAAATTGCGGCAATGACACAAAAGTTCGCGGCTGTGATGCAAAAATTTGAGGCCACGATGCAAAGTTTGCAGCCATAACACAAAAGGTTGCGGCCTTTATGCAAAAGTTTGCGTCATAAAGCTAAAATTCGCCTCCATAGTGCAAAAAAATTGCGGCCAGAAGGGATGGCATTCGGGGCGGATATTGGCATATCCGTACCCGCTCCCCGAATCCGCCGCGATACCCGAACGGGGAGGGGAGGAATGAACCATAACCGAACCAAACAGGGTTTGGGTAATCCCCGAACCGAATGGGTAACCGATTTTGCGATGGAACCACAACCAGAGAGAGAGAGCAGAGCCCCAAAAATAAAAACAGAAAAGCACAACTTTTACATAGTTTACACGAGGATCAGCAGATAAAATGGGACTACATAATCAAATAGAACAGAAGCGCAGATTCAATTAATCGAGTTCCTGATGCAGAAGAACAAAACGAAAACAAGATAGAGAGAGTATTGGCAAGGAAGGTCACCATCGATTGAATCCCCAATCCCATATATCTCCTGCAGCTCATACCTGATTTGATTCACCCGTACAATCTGCTTCGATGTCGAACGAATAGAGAAGAACAGAGAAAAACGGAGGTGGGAGTGGAACTGAGGTCGATGAAGATGATGATCGACGGCGAGAGGAGTGATGATGCGAGAGAGAGCCGACTGTGATCTGGAAAACCTACACGGCTACACGCTAAATGTTACTGTATATACTTATATACAAAGGGTATTTTTGTAATTTTAATATTTGGTTCGGTTCAATTCGATTCGATTCGGATATCGGTTCGAATAACAGTTAAATCATAACCAAATCGATACCCGTTCGATTATCCAAGGCCTCAACCATACCCATACCTACGGAAAAAAATTCAGTTATAGTTCGGGAAAATTTCCAGTTATCGATTCAAGTACCCATCGGTGGGAGAGATTGCATGCAGGAGGTCTGAATAGAGCTTTGGAATTTACGGCTATAATATGAGCTTGCTTGTTACTGGGCAGGATAACATTATCCAGAGACAGGATTCCCCGTTCCTAAATTTTTGGTCCGAGACTCCGAGTATTTTCTACTTTTTCGAAACTATTTGTTTTCGGATTAAAAAAAAACTATTTGTTTAATTTTATGTCGTAATTTATAAAATTAATTATTCATCTGAGAGAAATTTTAAAAATATAAAATATTAATGAAGTCGAAAAAAGTTACTAATAAAAGATGGATTCAAAGACAAAAATACCTGTTGGTGTTTTTTCGACTTTGGTGAATCTTTTTTTTTTGTTCATAATGTTTACTTTTACACTACTTTTGTCGAGATGATTGATTAATCCAAAAAGTAAGACATCAATGTAACAAAAACTCAAAAAAAACAAAAAAACAAAAATTCAAGAAGAACGGATAATCTTATACTCAGTATTTCTAGTTATTTTAGTGAGAAGGTCTAGAAACACAAAAGAAAATGCATAATATATTCATAATATCAACATGACACTGTTTTATACTCCCTCTGTCCCTTATTTAGAGTGCAGTATTTCATTTTGGGTTGTTCCTTAATAAGTGTCCATTTTGTAAAGTTAATGGGTAAAAATTGGTGCATTTTCTATTCTGCCCCTAAAAGTAGATTCTATTTTGAAAAGTTAGTGAGTAAAAGTATAATTATGATGTCTCCATAGAGGGTAAATAGGAAAAGTGGAGGTTGTTATCAAATTTTCTGGTTTCTATTGAATCGACAGAGAAATGCCAATCGACAGAGTAATATATGTAGTTGTTGCTGGAATGTGGATGATTTTGTGAGATGGTGTTTGGTTTATTGCCGTATTTCAAGACTTCTTCGGAAGCAAACGTAGTAATATGGAATGAATAGGGATGGAATTGAAGACTAATAAAGGAGACTTTTATTGATCTCCAAGTAGAAGCACATAATCGACAAGGTATAGCCTAATCGACAGAGTACAGTTTTACTTAGCAATTACTCCTACTCCTAAAAAAGAAAAGATAAAGGCATGTTGGCGTTATTGTGTGTTTGAAACTGCTACTAACTTATGCTTAAATAGGTCTTCCTAAGTTGAATTTGAATCTTCCCTCCAATCCAAGGTGACAGTTATTCTTCCTTTCATGCCTTTGCAAATAACTTCCATAAAGGAACATGTAAACATGTTGTATAACTCCTCCTTTTATCATGGGATGCTTGGACACACCTTCTTTTGCCACCTGTAATTCAATCAACGGAGAAAACCTATCATATATTAGTCATTCGACATAGGAAACAATTTACATGTTAACTGATCGACAATTAATCAATTCGTAAAGCCTTATTATGGCTTTATCATGATCAATCATATTTATTAATCAACCATAAGTCCCTTCAATTTTCCAATAATACCTTTCAATTTATGCCACGTGTCACTCAATTGACAGGGAAAAGAAAAATTACAGATATGGAGCAAACAGAGGTGCGGAGCAGGACACTTAAAAAGAGACGGAGGGAGTAGGTAATTAGGTGATTGCTAACTTTCAATTTTTAATGAAGCAATGTCACGCTTAGCTATTATAACATATTGTTGTGTTTGTAGTACGGCTCTATTTTAGTTGCTGGAGCTAATTTTTGGGTTGTCACATTATTATTTAGCAAACATTTACTAAATTGTTCCAATGGTTTAAAAAAACTCTCAGCAAAATCAGTTTTTGATCGTAAAATCTTTTGATGTGCCCAGTAATCTATCAAGCGAAAAAATTAATATGGCCAGAAGTAATCGGTACGTCAAATTTAACTGGAGCAATTACAAAATCATCGATGGGTGGAAAAATAGCTGACCGTTGGAGACCAGTTATTTGGAGATTTTTGTTGTTTTTTTCCATTGGCTCAAAAAGTGGGTTACCTGCTGGAAATGTTGTCATGGGAAAAAGGAGTTTAAACAAATCTCCAAGTACACAAGACGCCCGGACACATGTCCGACGGCTCCAGACACATCTGTATTCGGATTTATATCCGAACATTTGTGTCCCAATCATCTATTTGTTCCCATCTTAAAAACAGAAGCCTATAATGTGTGCGTTATGCGGTCAGAATGAAGGCAGTACAATATACTCCAGTTCTGAGTTTTACAATTTGTTCACAAACAATAACAGTAATCGCAGCAAACTATGTCAAATAGACAATACAAGTCAAATAGTTGTTTCTGGACAAGAGTTGGCAGCTTCACCAAGTTCATCCGAACTTGGGTCGGAATCATCAGATGGATCAACTTCATCTTCCAATTCATCTGAAACTACTTCAGCATCTTCATACGATCCATTGGGTTCCTTGTCAGTTCCCCCATCCAACTTATGTAAACCATCCGAAGCATCACCGCGTTCTCTAAGCTGACTTGCTTTGATCTTAACACGCTTTCCTTTAATGTACCGATATTCCCATTTTGGTGGTGGATATTTATGCTTCAACTTTTTGTATTTGTCAATCATACCCAGCTTCTGAAATGTTTCTCCAACCATTTCAACGATTGATGGGGTAGGTCGAATGCCAAGTTCTTCCATGTCTGCAAATACCTACAAGAGAAAACTTATATATAAGATCCCAAAATGGAGCAAAAATTGTACTATTAATTAACACAATTACAAAGAAAAAATAATCCGGTTCTCGATTGATTTATTTAGACCAAAGTAGCAAAATATAAGAGTTTGTTATTTACAACCACTGAAACGTGACACAACTTCCTTATCAGAGGAACAACCAAAATTTCATTCTCTCATCACGTGATAGAACTAGATGACAGATAAAGTAAAAAATACTTCATAATAAGGTTTGCAATGGTATAAAACATCATAATATCATAATGTTCTTACAATGGGATCTACAATTTATATTAATTATCATGTGATTTTCTGTAACATATAAATCTAAGCACTATACACTGATAGAGTTTTTACATATAAATCTCAGCATTAAACATCTAATTTACAGAAGTCGTATGGAACCAGAACATTAATGTCCAGCCTCCAATCAAATTATTGAAATACCTACTTAATGAATGATGATTTTTTTTGACATACAGGATGCGACAGCCAGCATCCAAACAACTGTCATGACTTTATACTTAAGAGTGCATTTGTCCCAAGGTACTCCATTCGGTTCTTGGGCTCAAGCACGAATGTAACAATGGGTTAATTGTCCTTGCATTATTTCCCCTTGTCACTCAGTGTTATACTTAGATCACAATAATTCAACCATAACAATAAAGAGGAAGAGAGAATGAGTACATGGAAGTTATTACAATGGCTTGATGGTGAATTGCTACCAAGATGGCGCATGGACACTTTTCTGTTGACTGAATAGAACAAGCATAATCACATTTGTAGCAGCATACGTATATGTCGAAACATTCATACATGTACCAACATAAGAACACAAGCTTAGAGGTAGAATATTGTGATCTGTATCGGGATCTACAGAATAGAGACGTCAAATGGTACCCATTCCACAGGATCCATGTAAGCATATCAACTCAACGATTCACCTAAGAACCCAACTGAAGGGGGTCAAAGAGTCGAATCAAATAAATTCTTGAGCAGATGAACGAGTTGGCATGTTAAGAGAGCACAGAGAATAAAAGAAACAGAACACCTTTGATATTAGAGACTAGAAATTTTATGATGTATGTCATGAATTTCTCAAAACCACAGTTCAATAAGTACCTCAAACATCTTGTCATGCATGCCCCTGCGATAGTATATAGATGTCATTTTATCGTAGAACATACGAGGTGTGCTCTCCAAATTTTCTGAAAACAACTTCTGCCAAAGCTCTTCAGCTTCATCAAGTCTTCCCTCCTCAGCTAAAGCATTCAGTAACACATAATAGCTCCCCATTGTTCTGCCTTGACCTTTGCTCAACATCCACTTTGTCACCTATAACCCATACATAATTTGACTGAGAACAAAAGACTTACAAATACCCCTTTACCTTAGAAATCATTTCTAGGATACTCAGAACAGCGGAATGATGAACCTGAATTATCCTCTTCCATTCTCTCATATTCTCGAGGGTCTTCAAAGCTTTCTTCACAGTGATGAGAGGGAACTCTAGCTCCCATGCAATGAAAGAATCAAGAGCCCCATATACTTCCTCTTTGACATTAGATAATCCCTTTATCTGTATAAGCATTGCCTTGTTAAAAAGTTATCAATTAAACAATCCAAACAGATCAACAAATCCTACAGTAGTTATTAAGTAATATCTATGACCAACTTCACAAGAAATGAGTCATTGACTAACTAACTGAGTACGTACACAGTCAAATCAGAACTCAAAAAATAAATTAAACAGTTAGCAGGAACTTACGCACTCAACAAGCTTCACTGACTTGGAAATGGTCCCAATTTTCTTGTTGGTTTTCCATACACGGGGATATCTCGGTCGAGGACCTTTTGCTGCGCATACCTGAGAAATACTAGCACTTAATTGGGTCCATAAAAAGCTAACAAACTAAGAAGAAACTAAATACTATATGGAAGAAGAAACACAGTTTAAAAAGAGATGGTGGGGCAAAGATTAGACTAAGATAAGAGTACTTTGAATAGGCGGCCAATGAAACATATTGCATGTCGGACACATGTAAGTGATTTGTTGGTACGTATCTGTTCCTAGATTTCTAATCCCGAAGAAAGACTCGTGAGCCCATGAAGAATGCCTGTGCCTCTTAGGATGTCAATACTGACAGTCTTCTAAAAGCCATCGTGGAGGAAAAGCGGTCACTCAACAAAAGAATGACACTTGAACTCCTAGATAAAGCCAGAAAAGGCACACATCTTTTTTCTTCCCTTAATTGAAAGGAAAGCCAGAAAACAAGAAGAAGAAAGGGCATTTCCAATATGAGCCAAATGCTACTGAAGGTATTGTGAAAGAAATTCATAAGTAACTTAATTCAACTGGAAGGACATTAATGTCAAGAATGGGCCTCAAACTTAGCATGTATTCGATTTGAGAGATGGTCTTCGTAAGATTTAGGGGTGGCACAGGCAGCTAGCCTGCTAGATCGAAATCAGTGTATATGATTGCTACATATCAAGGGGGCTAAACCACTAAATGTCCCGTCTTTAAATAAAGAGATTGCTATAAGTTGCTTTCGTGCCTCTTAAAATAAAGGTTTTGTGATATGGTTTGAAATCCCACTGAATTACTGCTTGTCAAGATATTATACATAGCATTTCAATATTGTGCATTCCGTCAACCTGAATTAAGCAACATCAGAAATGGGGCCTCTGGTGATAATTCCTTTACCTATTTCCAAGGGAGGGGAAAATAACAATATATCGCTGAATGTATTGAACTTCACTGTGATTCTTTGATGGCATGACTTTTGGGCGATGAACTTTCGCTTTAAGCGCCAAAGCAAAATAATCGCACTGGCCTAAAAATGGCACGAATAATGCAACCATTCCAGCAATCGATTTTAATTTTTTCTGCCATTATAAACGATAAAACTGGAAATCAAGGTAGACAGTGCACTAAAATTCTTGCTCTACAGATGAGGAAGCTCACCACTGCACAGTCTGCACTGCCTTTCCTCCTCGGAAATTGGAACAATAACAGTCTTCTGGTGAAAACTCCCGGAGAGTAGCTCAAACCAAGCATCCTCCTGAATCTTTTCATAACGAAAAGTCCAAGAAAAAGAACAAAAGGCAACAATAAGAACAAACTCATTAGGTTTTCACAATACACCACGGGCCATTTCTATTTCAACAGATAAACCCAAACCACAGTCTGAAACTGAGATTTGCACATAGGTATGTTCCAAATTTCTGGCCAATGAACCACACAGTAGGAAAATTATTCAGGTAAAGAGAGTTACCAGCAAGAAGCTTGCGAGAGAGAGAAATTCTGGCTGTGGTTAGACAGAGAGAGGAGTTTTCGGCGCATCAAAAACCCTGTTCTCGGATTTCGTTCCTTCTATTCCCTCCAAAGATGACTCTCTCTCTCTCTCTCTCTCTCTGTATTCTTCTCTTCCATGGGCTTTGGTAATTAGTATTACCAGGGACAACCAAAAAATG